>OX104070.1:19269919-19296868 GCA_944474145.2 Dicrocoelium dendriticum
CCTCAAATATACTGCGACTTTTAAATGACCTTACATTTTTGTCAATGCGATGATCAATCTACTGTTTAAAATATTTACGTATGCCGTAAGCAAATGTGTCATTTATAACCACATTTATTTTTGGCTGGATGAAAAATTTTTAACAAAATTTGGTTTGGTTGCTCTTGTGTTCTAGTAATTCAACTTTTACACGGACTCAATATTACAGCATTTTCTTGCGGAAATTCACTAGACAAGGTCGATGAAAACGTTCGACTAAAGTGTTTGCTTGGGAATGCTACGCTATAGTGAGAATAAATTTCAAAACAAGTAGTTCCTTTAACTGTTTCCTTAGCCGGGATTTGAAATACAGACTGTGATGAATGGTGATGTAGGAAGGAACGAAAATAATGACTATCCATCCGGTGACAAGTGTACGGGCGATGGTTTCTGCATGTGCGTCGGCAATGGAAATTGCTCCAGTGTATTCAGTGCCACAATCGATGCATATTAGCATGTAGGATTTACCACTGCAATATGAGGGGGGCCCGACGATCCTAATGGGGACATAGTAGAATCTGCTTTCAGGTTTTGCTAAAGTTTAAATGTGTGCTCTGGCGTAGGCTACTTAAGCCGAACTGGATTCCCGCTTCCCAAAATAAGTTCAGCGTCAGTGTTCCAGGACTTGACGGTTTTTCGCCTGGCAAGGGTTTCACCTATAAACCGCATCAACTCCACAGATATCAAACATCTCTGGAGCCCTGCCAACACGTCAAACTCAGGCATAAGTAAAATAGAGCATTTGCAAATCCCATAAACACGGCTAACGCCCCCTGCTTGCACACATACATACGTCATCTATCGACAAATGTGACAATCCTATTGTTCCAATGTACATTAACTGATCACCAGTTGTACTCTTGGAACAATGATGGGGCTCAATGGTTCAATATTTCAATGGTGTATGATGGGATAAAAAGCATAACTTTACAAGACCCACAGGATGGATATGCAAATGAAAATTAAAATCAAAATGTTCCAACGTGGAACGTAAAGTATCAGTGGTTAAATCATTGCACATTAACAAAGTGTTGTATATCGTTTATCACTAAGATGAAAGTATAAGTCTTTCGAATTTCGTCATGTCTGGTGCGTTCACCACATAGTTTGGTAATGCATTCCAGTGAGAACAGATTCTAAGTGAGAAAAAATACCTTCTACAATTCAAACGAGATTGTTGCGTCATTAGTTTCAGGTGGTTGCCTCGGTTTTGTTTGTATGGGGCTAGAGTCAACAGTGATGTAAATGGATGCTCGCTTTCGGTTAATATCCGGAATGTGAGAGTAAGATCTCCGCGAAGCCGTCGGTATTCTAATGAGAACACACCGAGTAAACGAAGACGCATTTCGTAACTTATACCGGATAGTCCATGCGTTGCTTTTTTGGCTCTTCTTTGGGACTGTTCCAAAAGGCGGATGTCTCCTTTTAACCATGGATATCAGGCCTGAATTGCATATTCAAAATGAGGACGAATGTAGGAGTTAATGAAAAATGGTACTAGCTGTCGCTCAAAAGTGCCAAGAGCTCGCCTCAAAAGTCTCAAGTTCAAGTTCGCTACACATGCTGCTTTCGAACATTGGAGCGAATTTCCAAGACTCTCTTGCACGATTATACCAAGGCCGCGTTCACTAGTCACGTGTTGCATGACGTGTTGCCCCAAAAGGTATGTGTTAACGAACTGTTGTGCACCGTTAGCAGGTGACACTTTGCGGGGTTCAGTGGGAGCTGGTTCTTTTCTGCCCATTCGTTAATCCGGGTCAGATCTTCCTGGAGGTAGACACGGTCGGATGCTGAGCGAATAGCTCTCCATCTTTCTGCATCGTCTGCAAATATTTGCATTAGAGATAGTATGTCTGCTGGAAGGTTATTAATGTAGACTAAAAATAGCAGCGGGTCGAAGACGGATGCTTGGGGAAGGCCAATGGAGACGCAAAGGCTTTCGGAATAGATGTCGGCTACTCTTACCTTTTCAGAAAGGTAAAACAGTGGGTCCCCTTCAGCCATTTCGTCAGAGCAGTGAGAAGACATAAGTTGCGATATGTTAACATTTCGATTGTTCTCTTCAGTCGCAAACACAATACAAGCGGGATTAATGAACAGTTATATACAGGGGGAAAAAGTTGGCACACCAATCAAAATGTAAAAATCAAGACCACGGTAACCTAATTGAATGTCTCAATAGTTTCTGTGCACACAACACAGGTTGATAAGCCCTAATTAGCAAAGCCTCGCTAATTGCCAAGATAATCGGATTGTTGTTGCGCAATAACACCTTGAACGCAGTATCCGGGTTCACCTGATGTCGGGTTGCCAAGAGATGCTTGGTGATAGATGATGCGGGACTCCTGTTCCTCCTCGGATTCACTCCGTCTTGTTGCGTCATCAGTTGCTCCAACCACCTCGGTACATGTTCAGCTACCCTCTGAGCTAACTGACGGTCAGTCCTGCCTATGTAAATGTCACCGCAACCGCAAGTGAACTGGTAAACGACGTGAGAGGCCGAACTGACTGATGAGTTGCTCTGACGGTCATGAAGAACAAGGCTTCGTGTTGTATGTATGAGTCGCAACTGAGCGGTCGCGTAGGTGCGCGTAAGGGCGGACCGGAGTTTATGTCCGATATCATTCGATACATGGTCTCCTTTGAACGGCAAGAACAAGTAAACATTCTTTTTCTCCGCGGTTAACACCGGTATTTTCTCCTTGGGAGGCCTGCTGTGGATCTGAATGAACTTATCAGGATACCCATTTGACACCAAGGTTTTGAACAAAAAGTCTTCTTCAGCTTGCAACATTTCGGGGCTGCATACCCGTCTTGCTCTGTATAAAAGCGTTTTCACTAGGCCACGTTTGTATGCGACCGGGGCAAAGCTGGAAAAGTGGAGGTACTGCCCGCTCCAAGTGGCCTTGCGATGAACCGTGCGCTGTAGTGCTTAAAGCATGAAAACCATCTGTCATCCGTACAGTTCACGCGCACACAATTGGAAGTTCTCTCACTTGGACTGAAGTACCGATTGCCTCCAAAAGCTATAGATAAGCTCAACACGCAGGCTCAGTTTGAGTATCTGAATGAGCAGCTCAGTGACCATGCGCCAAGGTCAATGGAAGATGCGGGTTGGTTCCGGGCAAAATTGGTAGATATTGCGAACCAATACATGAACACGCCGATAAGCCAGAGATGCTGTCTGAAAGCCGAACACTATATGGCGATAAAGGAGTTAAAACAAATGGGACACGTAATGTTTCTGCAACCGGATAAGGGATCAGGCATTGTTATAATGGACCGAACTGACTACATTGCAAAGATGGAATCTATTTTGGGGGACAGAAGGAAGTTCCAGTTAGACAAGACACCAGAAAACAACATCTTGGTCGAGAAGCAAGTGGCGAGGAAACTGCAGATTCTTTTACTACATGGTTACATCAGTGACTCGCAATACAGGCGGTTGAAACCGACCGGCACTCAGACACCCAGAATGAGGGGCGCTCCCAAATTACACAAGGCAGGGAACCCACTGCGCCCGATTATGTGTATGAACAACTCACCATACCACAACGTTGCGCGGTGGCTAGCGAAAATGTTGGAGCCGGTACGCAAACTCCTGGCCACGTATTGCCTAAAGGATTCCTTTGAATTAGTAGAGACAGTGGAACACATGTCGCTGGGTGCGGAGCACATGTACTCAATAGACGTCGACTCCCTATTCACAAACGTGCCTCTGCGTGAGACAGTTGACAATTTGTGTGATTTCATTGCGAGTCAAAACATGTATGTTGGCCTGCCGTTGGAGTATTTGAGGGATATGATTCTACTATGCACAGAAAATATACGGTTCGAGTTTGAGGGCACTGCTTATAAACAGGTCGACGGCGTCGCCATGGGTAGCCCTCTTGGACCAGTATTAGCAGATATTTTTCTCGGCCTGATAGAAAGACAAGTTACTGCCAGCATTGGTGAAGCTACGTTGTACAAGCGGTATGTGGACGACATCCTAGTCTTCACCAGCAACGAACATTTTGCGCGGCTATTGACAGTTCTGAATTCAATTCATCCGAATCTATCGGTGTCCCATGAGTTGGAGCAACAAAATAGTCTGCCATTTTTGGACGTACTCATTAAGAGACGGACCGATGGTACACTACAGCGCACGGTTCATCGCAAGGCCACTTGGAGCGGGCAGTACCTCCACTTTTCCAGCTTTGCCCCGGTCGCATACAAACGTGGCCTAGTGAAAACGCTTTTCTACAGAGCAAGACGGATATGCAGCCCCGAAATGTTGCAAGCTGAAGAAGACTTTTTGTTCAAAACCTTGGTGTCAAATGGGTATCCTGAGAAGTTCATTCAGATCCACAGCAGGCCTCCCAAGGAGAAAATACCGGTGTTAACCGCGGAGAAAAAGAATGTTTACTTGTTCTTGCCGTTCAAAGGAGACCATGTATCGAATGATATCGGACATAAACTCCGGTCCGCCCTTACGCGCACCTACGCGACCGCTCAGTTGCGACTCATACATACAACACGAAGCCTTGTTCTTCATGACCGTCAGAGCAACTCATCAGTCAGTTCGGCCTCTCACGTCGTTTACCAGTTCACTTGCGGTTGCGGTGACATTTACATAGGCAGGACTGACCGTCAGTTAGCTCAGAGGGTAGCTGAACATGTACCGAGGTGGTTGGAGCAACTGATGACGCAACAAGACGGAGTGAATCCGAGGAGGAACAGGAGTCCCGCATCATCTATCACCAAGCATCTCTTGGCAACCCGACATCAGGTGAACCCGGATACTGCGTTCAAGGTGTTATTGCGCAACAACAATCCGATTATCTTGGCAATTAGCGAGGCTTTGCTAATTAAGGCTTATCAACCTGTGTTGTGTGCACAGAAACTATTGAGACATTCAATTAGGTTACCGTGGTCTTGATTTTTACATTTTGATTGGTGTGCCAACTTTTTCCCCCTGTATATAACTGTTCATTAGTCCCGCTTGTATTGTGTTTGCGACTGAAGAGAACAATCGAAATGTTAACATATCGCAACTTATGTCTTCTCACTGCTCTGACGAAATACTCTTACCTTGATTGCTCTGTCGTGTAAGTCGTCTTCCAACCAGGTGAGCAGGGAACCGTTGATACCGTAGGCAGCAAGCTTTTGGAGGAGAAAGAAGTGGTTGACCCTGTCGAATGTTTTAGAAAAATCCAGGTAAATCACATCTATCGGCACTCCTTCATCAGCCGCCCTGGTCCATAAGTCCCGAGCAATAATCAAATTGGTGAGACAAGATCGTCTGCGTCGGAACCCATGTTGGGCATTATAAAATATCTGTTGACTTTCAAAGTATCTCGTCAGTTCATCTGCGATTACCGATTCCATAACTTTTGGCAAAACAGGAAGGAGAGTAATAGGTCGGTAGTTAGCAGGATCCGAGCGCTTACCTCCTTTATATATTGCAGTGATAGATCCATTTTTCCACTCAGATGGGAGTGTATGAGAGTTAAGCAGACACTGGAAAAAGGTTGCAAGTGGTGTTGCTATGGTGGGAGCAAGGGCTTTTAGTACTTTTGGGCAGATCATGTCGATTCCAGGGGCACTGTACTTCCGGAGAGACTGTAGTTTGCTTGCAACAGCTGCTGGAGTAAAGGTGACGCTGGATAAGCCAACGACATTTGTTGGGAGTTGATAGGGCGAAGGTTCCATGATATTTGTAGCTACCGAGCCAAACTGCAGGAGTAGAGCATTCGCGGCATCCACAGCAGTAGTTGTTAGACCACTGGCCGTCCTGAGTGGTGGTATTCCGGGCTTAACCTTTATTTTGCCATTCACGAACCTGTAGAGCAGTTTGGTGTTACTCGTAAATTTCAGAACCATATTCTCCTGCCATTCGTACTTATCGACTCTAATGAGTGACGTGCCGTAGTTTCTGATGACTTTGTAATCTTGCTATGTGATATCACATGGGCTTAGCAAATCTTGCCTCCAGATTTCATCTCTTCTGTTGATCCATTTACGTGTTCTGCTCCGGATCCACGTATTGGTCGGGCGCGATGCTCGCAATGGTACAACCTTCGATGCTGATTGTATGTCCCAGTTAATTTTGTCTTTCAATTCATTCCACGCGTCATTCGCTGAGCTGTGCAGTCAACGGTTGCTGCTAAGCTGCGCAGCTTATAATAGTCCGTAATAGTGCGTTGAGTCTCTCTTTCTTTAGCAACAATACTGGCATAATATCCATAACCGAATGTTAGGACTGAATGGTCGCTACGGCCCAGTGGAGGATCGTATGCTACTGACTCAACCATCAACTCTTCATTAGTCAGGATTAAGTCCAGGAGTGATGGCTTGTTTGAACCGCGATGTCTGGTTGGTCGATGCACATGGCTATACAAAACTGCCATATCCATAAATTCGAGGAGTTTCGATTTAAATGATGGCCCATTAGGGGACATTGATGCTATTGAAGGAACATTAAAGTCACCCATTATAAGATAGTGAGAGTACTTTTGTGAAACAGCATGGTGGAGGGCGTTTAACCGAATGTTATCGCTGTCTGCTAATGAGTTCGGAGGTCTATAAATAACTGCTAAGAGGCAAGCATCATTATTCTTATGTGAACCAACATCTCGACCTGCTAGGTGCAGTCGGCAAAATAGTGCGTCGGGAATAACAAGGGAATTTTCGGTAAGTGCCTCACATTTCAGGTAATCTCGATAGTAGAGAGCAACACCGCCCCCGCGAGATGGACGATCATTTCGAATGACTGACATCTCACTGAGTTCCATCTCCGGATCAAGTATGTCGTTTGAGAGCCAAGTTTCAATGACTGCTATGAGGTTCCAAGTTGTTGTTTCATGTCGGTGGCGCAGCTCCTAGAGATTAGAGTGTAACCCCTGAGTGTTGGTGTAGCAGCATTGTATTTGTTGACGCATCAGGAGCTCGGTTCGCTGTGAGTGACCGGCACAAATAGTGCCGGTCTGCTGAAGTTTTTTGAAACGGTTGTTTGCACAGTTGGCTGGTTTGAGATGGGTACAATTGAGGCTGGCTCATCTGTATCAGAGGTCTGTACTAATTGAAATGGTCTTAACCGTACTTTTGGTGGCCCAAGTTTTCTGTTGTCATGCCATTCCATGCTTGGATTGCCACTGATACCATTTCGGGCGCAGCCAAGGTAACTTTCAAAATTCGTGGCCCGGCACCTTGGTAGCTTGTGGAAGCAGTTAGAGGGGTGACGTCAAAATCCACGACATTCTGCATGTCGTATAGTTCTGCGATGTACCGCCATTCTTCGATGTCGTGCGTCTGTCGTTCACTGCTATCATCATGCTTAAATTCTGGCACACCATGAACCAGTACCACTTTCTTCATCTCATTTTGACGTGACGAACTAGGGTTGGATTTATGCTTCTGTCTTTCTGCCCATGGCCTGTCAGGAAAAATGCGGGCACTGACAGAAGAGTTCACTAGCCTGTGGCTTGTTAAGAGAACATCTTCCAGGTCACGCGTGTTGCCAAACCTCATTTGCAGTAACCGAGGTTCCCCTAAGTGTGGAGATGATGGATTTCGTGAAAGGCGTGTAAGACTATTTGGGAGAACTTTCAGTCCGAGTGCGGTGGTTATTTCAGTCCACCGTTTTTGCTGCTCGGCTTGTCTACCTTTTAGCGATTCACTAGTGAGTTCTGGGACGTTTGAACATATTACTGTCATCGCCTTTTGGTTGCGTAGTAGTTGTTTGTTCTGCAGTTCCTTGTGAGCGTAGATTTGTCGAGTGGGGGTGTCTGGCTTGTCTTCCGTGGACAATACGCCAAGGCTACAGCAATAATTTTTACGTGCAACGCCGTTAGTTGCTCTATCTGTAGAGGTCAATTGTTGTTGACCAGCTACTGACGGAGGTAAACATGCAATTTGTGCGTAACTCTGCATGCTTTGACGCATTACGTGAGACTTGGGGTACCGTTCAAGCGGCCTGTTTTCACTGTTGTCTTTCACTAACGGTGTTTGCCTTTCGCTGGACTGGGTAACACTTTTGCTAAAGAGCTTTTGCCTTTTAACAGGTCGGGGATTCGGGCTACGTAATGCACTAATCTGCAACTCGAGTTCTGAGATTTTCCCTCCCAATGCTGCGATCAGTTCCTTTTGGTCTGCAGACGTAACAGTCAATGCTTCACACCTTATCGTAAGTTTTTGAACAATCTTAATTATCGGACTATTTGAACATATGTCACAAAACCACAAGCTATCTGTCGATACGCTGTTAGCTTCGTTAAGTGTAATGTTCCAATTTGTCGCGTCATATGAATTGGCACAGAACGAACACGTGATTTTCGAGCTGATCTCAGTTCCCCGCTTGTCTGAGCCCCGGTTGACCTTGGCTTTGTTGCTCACTGAATTACCGGTTGACAAACTTCTCCGGCCCATGGATCAATGGTCGGTATGCACTTTTAGGTTGCGCTGGTCACGTTGTTTGGCTGCGTCAGTTGTCTGCTCCAGTCAGCGCGTTTGGGTGGTGCGTCACTAGGCGCACGGGTATGCAAAATCACACAGGCTTTGTGCAGTGAAATGCACATAAAAATATGGTGGTAAGGTGAGATGACAAAAATGACAGAAATGCTTGTGTCTACGGTATACCCTGGTGCACAGTACTAGGTTATATATTGTCTGACAGCCTTAAAAAAGCTCTGTCGAATGGTATCCCGAAGGTACTGATGAAATTCAAATAAGCAAGTTACTCAAGTTGGCCTTGGTGAATAGACTTCCGAAGACTTAGTTTGTGGTGTACTAGCGTGTCGTTGGACTTACTTCAAAAATATAGACGCCGTTGGATAGAGCTCAGTGATCCGAAGACGTGGCACGAGAATTTGAAGGGATACGTCCAATGAAACACAGAGCACAGGATTGCACGATTAGCACGCACACGCTGACAAGGTTATGGTGATTATGCCATGGTGATTATTCCAATGGAACAATGGTTTATTACAAGTAAAAAGCAATGGTTAATTAGCCCAGGGGATGAAAGTGATTGCGAATGGTAAATTACAAGTTAACATGAAAACCATTTTGGTGGACGCACCATAGATTTACGTAGAATAGCGGAGGTGTTTGAGTGTTAAACGTATAAATACATAAACCCTTTGGTTGGGAGCTTGGTAAGACACCGTTTGATTGCATTTTGTACCTCCTGGTTAACAAATCATAATATGAAGTATTAATGGGACAGCGCATCTTCAACGCGTATTTTAACTGTCTCTAGATTGGAGCAGAGACGACATAATTAGGGCGGGCGTTCCATGTTTGGCAAAAGCTAATTCTAGGGCATTCAAGTCGGCTACACTGTATTGTCAGTTACCGAGGATGATCCCTTAGGTTGGCTTTGTGGTTCGATTCTAGCAGCGGGCGGCAATTATGCGGTTTGGCTTCCACATAATCTGGTAAAGCATTATGGGAGCCACCGCAAAAGCCGATATCGACAGCTGTACATTCTTAGAGGCTTCAGTTTAAGCTGATAGGGCAGATGAAAGAGGCCCCTGACCTCCTTGGATACCCTTCCTTGAGGGTCTTAAGAGCAACAAGATTCTGCTTTTGACACTTCTGGCACGCATGGATAGCATGTTCCACTTGCCATCGCACGTAGGCCTTAAGCATTTGGTGAATGAGGGTCCTAACAAGCGGAAGGCTCTGCGAACCATGCCGAAGTTTTTGTTGCCGGTTCTCGTCATCTTCTCTGCTTGTTTTGAACAACCGAGATTTTCTGTACCAACACATCCAGGTCACGCTCCTGAGAGCCCTTCTCCAAAGTGCGGTCTCCAAGCTTGTAAGCACCCAAGGACTAAAAACGCAGATGGATCACCTAACATATAGCTATGTTCAACTAAATCGGGTTCCTCTTTGCTCATTCATGAAAAGAATTTAGGTCATGTTGGAGTAGATCGTGATTTTCATTTTTACTAAATGTCCGCCATGTCTTGACGTCATCTGCGAATGCAGGAAATTTGCGTCTATTACTCTTGCCAGGTCGTTAATAAACACCAGGTATAAGCGCGGTCCCAACTCTGAGCATTATAATTAACCACATACCACCGCAATCGGGTTAGAGAGTGATAGCCTAACAAGTAGTTGCAGCGTCCATTGGTGAAGAAAGTTGTTAATGCCACCAAGCAGAGGATCTCCGTTTCCGTAGTTTTTTAGCCGGGGAAGTAGGATGCGGTGATTCAGGCGGTCGAATGCTTTGGATAAGTCCATGTAAATGATGGGAACTCCGACCCTATAATCAGCCACTTCCGTCCAACTACCACGTGCAGTCAATAATTTGTTGGTGCATGACCGATGTTAACGGAACTCATGTCACGCTGGTGCCAAGATGTTGCGCTTTTCCAGCTAGTCCATTAAAGGCTCGGCGTAGACCGTTTCCATCACCTTCGTGTGCGCAGGCATGAGAGTCACTGGGCGATAGTTTGCATGCTCTGAACGCATTCCGCCTTTAAACTTGGGAGGATAATGTCACGCTTCCTTATGGTGGGGACTTATTCATTAAAGCTCCTTTGGAAGAACTTTGCAAATGATTAAGGTAGCTTTGTGGTCAAAGTCTTCAGTGCTTTCGTGCGGATATTGTCGTCTTCCGGAGATCTATGTTCGGGCAATGAGGGTTACTTTCGTAGCACATTTGTGGGTTGAATATTACATTTGTAAACAATGGACTCAGTAATGTGCATGGCGTTATGAGGCACGTATAGGCTGCATGTTCGAACATTGATGAGTATTTTAGCCTTAGGGCATCAGCTGCCTCTTCGGCGCTTTTTTATCACCTGTCGTGAATATTGTTGGGAAGCCGTGCTTCATCTTATGAAGATTGTTGAAATTATTGTACAGCGTTTTGTTTTTTGCCACGAATTGTTTGCTATGCATTGTTGAAAACTTACTTTATCCTCACGGACAAGTGCAGTGCGACAGTTGCTATGAGTCAGGAAATTGCCCCAAGTCTATTACTTGGGGTTACATTTGTAGGCAGGCCATGCTGCGTGATTTTCGTTAAGCATTTTCTAGTCCTCCTTAGAATTGCATGCACTTTGGGGGACGAAGGGGCTTGGTCTCTGATTCCCTGTTGACGATGTCGCTGAGGCTATCAACGAACTCTGTCAACATGTTGCCAAGAGATCTGTTGTTTGAGAATTTCCAATCAGATGCGTCGACGGATCCTTTCAGTACGTAGTAGCGCGTGGTTTATGAGTTAGTTCCGAGTTCGGTTGGATAATTGCATAATATACGCAGTTGCACCTTATCACTACATAATCACTGAGATTTAACGGAGTATTCATCAATAATTTTCAAATAGGAGCTCTTCATTCTTGAGCACAAGGTCCAATTTGGACGGTTTGTTTGCTGTGTTGAATATAGTAGGTGAGGTGAAATGATTGTACAAAGGAATATTGGCTACAAGTTAATGCAAGTCTGCTTTGAACTACTCAATGGGTGATGTCGGAAGTTCCAGATCGTGTAGATTGAAGTGCCCGGAGGTGAGAATGTGGATGTACCTAGTGCGTATTACTCTGTTCTGGACACGATTCAAGAGGGAAAGCATTTCCGAGGAGGAGGATAGCAAGGCGGTAAATGACAGCTAAGAGATATGCGTCGTTGTGTCCCAGTCAGTGAAGACATCAGAGTGAGTCGGTAAGGTGGGTTTTCATATCATCAACTATTGCACATTGCAAGTCGCTGCGGCACTAAAGTTGCACCCCACCTCCCCTGCTGGGGCGGTCGTTCCATCTCAGTGACATTCCGGCTATCTCAACCTCAGCATCAGCAACCACTTAGTCTAAATAAATTTCGGTTATAGAAATTAGGTCTAAAACATTGGCAACCTAACATAGCCGAAGTTTGGCAAATTTAATAAGGAGCCTCGGGCGTTAGTGGACATAAATGAAAGATTGTCGGATGTAAGCAATGTTTTGTTTGTGCAACTCATAGAGGAAGTATCGAAGACCAGTGAGTGGCAGACGAATACGTGTTTACGATGTGTACTTGGAGTAGGGTTTAATGACCTAATCACTTCCGCCTAGTTAGTCCCGTATCTAATCTTCTTCGTACAGTGTAAGGTGTCTGGTCAATATCATCATCCAAAGATTGTATGGGCTCATTAGACAAACCAATGGTGCATTGTTCTTTTATAGATCCTCTCGCTTTTGTGACTTTGAGTGACACTTCATCTCTAGGAAGAATATCGCTGACTGTCATTATCCGAAGCTCAGATGGTAGCCTGCAATGAAACACGTACCAGAAATTTAACAGTCGCGTTACCATATGTTTTGACTATAGAACTATCTTCAACACTCCAGGTCTCTTCCTCTGTACTTCTGTGAGGTACGCAGCCGTGACACAGATTTTACTAACACATGGTTTAAGTAGTGTTAAGCGAACATGACGCCAATGTTCTTTAAAAATAATTATTATTTCCTGCTCATCACATGCTTCAGTTTCAGGAACCCGGTGAAAAATTATGGTTCTGGTTGAAGTTTCACTTCGCTAGTCCTCTAAGGTGCAGTTTACTCCATGTCGCTCGCCCCATAGGATGTATGGAAAGATACGGATGAAGCAGTGTTTATTTCTGAGACTACCTGTCGACCGTAGTACTAATGCTACTTAATAGGTGGAGTCCAGCACAACCCGAATAATTCTTGGCTCTCCTAAATGCATAGGGTTAATATGTCGCGTAATACGCCATAAGTGTACAGGCTTCAATGCAACTCCCATTTGGTTATAAATAATATCCCACTGGTTGAGGTCATCCAACTGCCTAAATCCTGTTGATGTCGATTTTGATTCTAGTACAATGGAGCACAGTAAGCTCCCTACATATATTTGTTTCTGTACACCTTACGACATGTCGCGGTTACTGAATGAAGTGCTCGGAGACGTACTGCAGGAAACCGGTGGTGCTTGCACTCGAAAACCTCCGTTACACTTCTCACTTATCGATACAGTTGGGAGGGATGTTAAATTTAAATGACCCCTACTCTTGGAAGCAACGGTTACCAGAATTTTCCTAGTACCGACTTGCTCTCTTTCTACGCACTCCATCAGGGGATTGGAAATAGCCTCACATGTAGTTACTCCGATCGAACTGGGAATCGCATTAGTCAAATATAAGCCACGTATTTTATTGGAACAACAGTTGATGTCCTAAGCTATTGCTATCACTTTGCTTACGGTGTTACCAGTCGTTCTTCTCGGGATAGGAGCAGCAACCAATATGAAGGATTGGGTTGCGCAGTCCGCCATGTTTACCCATTCCGAAGTGAGTTTAGTGACCATCATTTTCTCAAACTTGGCTACTATCTAGTCGTACTACTGTGATAATAGAAGTAGGCTTTCTATCAATGGGATAGATGTGCATTCCACGCAAAAGCCTAGAGTACCTGTTTTGTCTAATAAATTGGCCTGAATAGCTTTAACTCGGAGGCATCTCGCATAGAAAAACTTGCAACAGTTTATGCCCGGAATGACCCCTTAACTAGTTTGGAACGTGGTCAACAAAGGTCTTTAGACTGTGACACACTGGGAATCGCGATTGGAGAGGAAAGGGTGCGAACTATTTGATTGACTTACCCTCTGTGGTAAAAAGTTGTTCAGTGACTGATGTTATCGTCAAGACCACAGTGTTCATCTTGCAGTAGTGTGCTCACAGGCTGTTCTCTAATGTGCTAGACGAATGTGCCAGGATAAACGTAGGGCAGAATACACGAGGGTGTGATGGAGGATTTTAGTAAGTATGACTATGGATCACGCCGGGTAAATTTGCCTTAAGAACTGTAGCTGCTCCGATCAATATTGGATCTGAATGAGTGACATTCCTTTCGAAAGCCGTTGAAATGAACTATGGTGTGGGACTAAACTGTCTCAGATGTTTGGAGTTACGCAAATTTTGTCACCCGGATATTGGTGAAACACCGCCCGGAATTTAGAATTCGGCATAAATGTTAAACGCGCTGGAGTGAACTCGAGGAAATAGTGTCACAAGTTGTAGCCTTTAAAAACATGACGAATAAGTATAGATACAAAGGTGTGCAACAAAATTAATCGTAGCCTAAATGAAAAACTACGAGTGCACATGTGAGTGATTTGCACGCAAGTTCTCTCAAGGTCACCACCATGCCCATGCAGGATTTCCTCTCCTAGTAAAGAACAAACATTTTATCGTAGTTATTTATTTTATTTCCTTATTTTCAAACGTTGAGAGGTTAAGCAACTATTTGCCCACATGCGGATTTCTTTGTTCATGTTCGGCCATGCAGTGTTTAGTGCTCAGTTTGACACGTGCACGTATAACGGGATTCGAGACGTTATGAACAGCCTGGAAAATTGTTCTTCCTATCGATGCAGTAACCAATAATCCATGAATTGTGGTAGAAAATTCACAATCAAACGTAACCGGTGCAGCCTGTAGCCATAGTGACTAGATGTCCAGCGAAATCTGATTGAAAATCACCTGCGGCTGAGAAAGGCTGGATTTTGCATTTGAGAGATGCTTTCCAGGTCACTGAAAAACGTGTCTAGCAAAGCAACTTACAGGAGTGACAGTGAATAAGTGCTTGTTATTTGGTCCCGGAATATGGCGGATATAACTGGTGTACTGGGGAACGAAGTATAGCTGACGTAAACGACCGTTAAGTGTATTTAGGGTGATTGACAACGCTTCGCTTTTGACATAAATGCGTCATCAGGCGAAGTGCATTCCTTAACATAGGCATTTTTTGGCGATCATGGATAAGCTACGTACAGAGACAAATCAATTTGCAGTTCATCAACGCATGATTACAACGGTGAAAGTTCAAGATGTTCGTGGGTAAACTGTAGTTTGTTTCAGTCAGGCTCAAGTGGATGACGTCAGTGGATACTGCCATGTATCTGCCTCGAAGGGAAAGCAAGACACCACCGCGGGCATTCGTTAGTCTGTGGCATCCGAAGCATGAGTAACCGTTGAGTTCAAGTTCCTGGATGTGTAACACTGAATGCTGCCATGTCTCTGCGAGTCGCTCTATGTCTAGCCGCTCAGACGCATCGGAACAGCAAGCCTCATGGCTTTTGTTCATAACGCTGCAACATTTTGTGAGCACAACTCGAAGGCCGCAACAGGAGCCGCCAGGCATGATTAAAGTGTGAGCAGCCTGTTTATCATGCTTCGCAGATTGCTGGAAAATACTTGAAAACTAACGATAGGAAGATTTGTTTACCACTCACCAGCACCTATTTTCAGCACAATTATAGCCGAGTTGATCCGCTCCCTGTCTACTGGGTCCAGGTCTGGACGACCATGGATCTTCAAAGGTTTCAGCCTACTTAGGCGGGACATGATCAGTCTTGGACTAGCTTCGTCCATAAAATTGATTTTGATCACCTTGCTTTACAAGATGGGTCATTTGCCTCACGTTTATCGAATCCGCACTAGCTTGTAGGAGTCTGTAAATTAGACTCTATAACCTCGACATCGTGATCGTAGCGTACTTGGGTGATGCATCACTGGACTCCGGAGCCTGAAAGATCACATTGTTATAACGCCGCTGGTTGGACGTGATTGACCTTGCAGGGCAAGGTATATTACCGGCCGCACGTGATTTGTCTACCTGTTGACATACAGAACTTGGTCGCCCAACATCTCTTTGTAAATTCGCTGTGGGTTTTTTCCACTTGTCTTTAGCACTCAGGCTTTCACTTGCTGGGACATCAGTGCTCGTTGAACACAACAAAGGTAAACAATTTATACAAGGTGTAACTGGGCTTCGCACAACGGTTGGTTTTTTTCCTCGTGAGTTTGCTCTGGTAGAAGAGGATGACTGAGCTGAAACTTGTAGCCTCTTCTGGCTAGGTAGTTGGGCTAAACACACGGAACTGTTCACAACCGAATGATGTGTCCCACGCATCAGCTTTACTCTTCCTGTTAGTAACTTGTTTCGACGATTTTCATTAAAGTTTAAACGAAATGGTGTTATATTTCATGAAGACGATGAAGACACTGAAGGCATTTGCACGTTATCCGACTCCTTTGAAACAATGCCACAGGTTGCTTGCTCCGGCACTACGAAAAATCCGAAAACAAGATGGTGACCAATTATTGAGTACATCAAACTAACATCGACCAAACGCCTCTTATTTCAATGTCAATTTCATCAGCGATTTCCGCTATTACTGTAAACACATTCTCTAATGCCAGGCTTATCTACCAGTGACTGCCCAGGAAATAAGAACCGTCGTATATTGTCCCCAGATGGATTGCATGTGAATGAAATGCATAGGTCTTGACGCTTGCAAAGACGAACGTACGCATTTGCATACTGAGAGTACTCATGCATATGACGCAGACAGTCTGTATATGAAAATAACAAAATTGTTAGTTTCCCATCGTCAGTTACATAGCTGTCACTTACAAATTCATCCATAAATATACGAGTTTTTCAGAGCAAAGCATGTTCCGATTCAAGCGGTATGACAAGAAAAGAGGGGAAACAACCTGGTCCGGAGAGAATAAGCGTTCGGTAAACTAATTGCTGTAGTGTGCGCAACAAATGGGGAGAGTTAGTGATGCTTTTTGAGCATGGTAATGTGGTCGATGTGTAGGAGTCCTGGTTTACTACACATGACCTGATTATTGATCTGCTTATAGACTTCGCAGATAGCCCCGGGTAACAGGCTAATGGTGGAGTAGTCTTGCTTATAATGTGTCAACATAAACACTGGATGGCTCCACTTTCCATGAGTTCGGCTAAGTTCAGGTGGTGTCCTGCTCTTTAAGACGAATGGGTAGATTGGAGGTTATAGTATGTATTTATCGTAGCCCATCCTCCACGCAAGAAGAAGACAAGTAACTTGGTACTTACTAATACAGACGGCAATGGTCACACGTAATTTTCTGATCCTCGGTGAACTAAACCTTCCCCATCCTGCTTGGAAACTGACTGAAAACAGGGCGAGTACCCTGGAGAAGGAATTAGTGGACTGTACTCATGAAAATACTTTCGAGCAAACTTCCGTGTTCCGACAAAAAGTCGTACTGGTAGTACCCCTTCAATCGTTGATATCGTGATCGCCAGACATGGTCACTTGATTGACCTACGCGTGGAGCCCCCCATAGGTAAGAGTGATCATTACGTTGTGACCTTATCTCTGGACAACCTAGACTTGCATGGAACCTTCGAATTTAAAGGGATTTAAATCGTATTGATTTCACGAGTTTGCGGGATCGAGCCCTTCAAGTCACTTGGATACCTGAACAGAATAAGGCCACTTTGGAACAGAGGTGGCTTCTACTCAAAAGTGGGCTCATGCAGTTGCTAAACCAATTTGCTCCTCTACGCCCCAGGAGATATGTTGGGAAACCCCGATGGTGGATGAGAATATTAACGGCGCGATAAAGAGGAGTAATGCTGGTTAAGGAAATTTTCAAGAAACTCGTGGCTTCCGAGTTTGGCTGCAATAACAAATGTGTCGAAACATGACTATTAAGTTGCAGCGGCAGGCGAAATACTCATATGAGCTTAGGTTAACCAAATTTGCAAAAACAAATCCCAAGTGTTATTACAGTTATGTCCAATCAATTTCCTCTAAGAGTGGTAGTCGGCTGTCTAACTATGGAGAAAGGAAGCCAGGACGTCGATAAAGCAAACGCGCTGCTACGTGCCTACCAAAATCTACATCGGAAGGATAGCATGTCAACCTTGCTATCACAATCGCACTGTTCAAGTAGCTATATAATGTAGGAAATTATTCTCAATGTGCCAGAAGCCTTCATAGTGCTGGCTAGTTTGTACCCTTATAAATCAACTGGTCCTGACAGCGTATATCCCGTCGTAGTTAAGCCACTGGCTATTATGCTTCAGTATCCTCTCGCGGAGGTATTCAACAAGTCTCTTCAATAAAGCAAGTTGCCACGTGATTGGAAGGAGGCGACCATTGTTGCCATACTCAAGGGGGTTCTAAGCCGGTGCCTCTTAAATATAGTCCCGCAGACTGACCAGCATCATGCTGAACTGTTTAGGAAAGCTCATAAGAAATAGGATCTTTAAGCACTTGACTGAGCACAATCTAATTAGAACGGAACAGCATGGCTTTCGTAAAAAGAAACAGTATCATACCAATATCTTGGAACATATTTGGAACCGATCGGGTGGTCATCATTTCAGAATACTTAGTAGACGTTTCGCTTTTGACACAATGGCTTCATCAGGTGAAGTGAATTATCCTAACATTGGCATTTTATGGCGATCATGGATAAGCTACGTACAGAGACGAATCAATTTGCAGTTCATCAATGCATGATTACAACGGTAAAAGGTCAAGATGTTCGTGGGTAAATTGTGGTTTGTTTCAGTCAGGCTCAAGTTGGGAAAATAAATTGCCGGTCCGCGGATAATTAAACGTGTGGTTAGCAATCTTAACTGAACGGTTGCAAGGAACTTGGACATTGAAAGAATTTTGCTTTAGTACTTCGGAATTCGGTGGAGGGTGGGTCGATAGTTCATTCCGAATTGGGATACATCCATTGATCCTTATCAAGCTGGCCAGAGTAAGCCAGGAAACAAGGTAATTGACAGCCCTACTCCGTCTAATCTATTCACGCGGTTGTTAGCCTTGGTTATTTCTATAACCTTAGCAATCAGCATTTGTTTGGCTAATCGTAATCACTTCCTGAGAATCTCCATATTTTCGAAGTCAATTTTGTGCCCCGTGTCTAGCGCAGGCATTGCTATTGCCGAATATCTGAGTAGAGCTCCATACTCTAGCTCATTTCTCGGAGGTCGTGATATGTGTCGCCTATATTCTGAAAGCCTTGTACGTAATTGCCTCGCTGTTTTGCGTACAAACGTTACATGGAATTTTATAAATACAGTTAGTTGTTCTATTTGAAGGGAGTGAATCCTACAGATGCACAAGTGTGGACGGTAGCGTTCGACCCTTCTGGAAAACTAACCTTATCTTTTCCTTATTCAACACTCTCCGAATCGCTTCCGAAGTTCCTTCCTTATACGGAATACCCACTGTCGCTATCCACTCTGTGGTTGGTGTTGCGCGTGGGTTGCGACATTTCTGTAGCTCTCGCTTCACCTATCGTTTCAGATATCTGCTAGCTATTAAGTTGTTCATCGCCCTCTGCTTTCTTTTCTTCTCCTTCCGTGCACAGAGCACTTGCTCTGTGAAATAGTGATGAGGCGATTCCCGCGTACACCTGCTTCGGGTGGCTTGAACTATAGCAAAGTACCCCATCTGTGTCAATTGGTTTCCGATACCTCGTCATTTTTAACATTCCTTCCCTCCTATGTACCAGACAATCAAGGAACGGAAGTGTACCGCTCAGCTACTCAAGTTCCATGGTGAACTTTATCGCATTGTCAATGGATTTCAAATTGCATAAAAATCCCTCTTTTTAACATTTTTTATCATCCAGGTAGCACCACCATCCTTTCAGGGCACCAAGGAAATTTGGTAATGATTTCTTTCTAAACTCTACCATGTATATATTGACTAATAGGAGGGAAATTGGAGATCCCATGGCCAGACCCTGTTCTTGAGTGTACATTCAAAACTGGATTGTGAAATAAGTCATGTCGAGACACAAAGCTCTCCCCTGGACCATTTGGTCCACTGTCAGCTTGTTCGGTCCTTTAAGCTACTGTCCCCTATCAAGAAGTTTTTCGCTAATCGTAACGTCTCCTTGGGACATTCGTTAACTAGTAGAAAACATCGAAGTTGACCATCAATTCGTCTTGTTCGATGCTCACAATTTGCCCCATTCCTGCAAAATTCTAAGGGATTTTTTATAAATGTGTTCGTTCTCACTGTCAGGGGTTGCATCAGGCTTGTCAGATATCTTGCGAGTATATGTGTGGGAGAGCCTACGTCATCCACTTGAGCCTGACTAAAACAAACTACAGTTTACCGACGAGCATCTTGAACTGTGACCGTTGTAATCATGTATTGATGAACTGCAAATTGATTCGTCTCTGTATGTAGCTTATCCATGTTCGCTATAAAATGCCAATGTTAAGCAATGCACTATGCCTGATGAAGCTATTATGGCAAATCACCATAAATTCGTTAACCGATCGTCTACCAATTTTTCTAAAATGATGGCTTCCCGATAGGTTCCAAATATGTTCCAAGTTATTAGGTATAGCTGACGCAATTCGCTGGGCGTTTATTTATGGCGTTTCGCCTGTAGAGCGAATATCATATGCTTGTGGTCTGTAAACAGCAAACTGTCTTCCTTCCAGATGGTGAAATTTGCTGATGCTTGAGAATATAGCAAATTGCTCACGATAAAATGGACTCCATCGAGTTTGTTGAAAAACAACCCTGAAAACTGTAGTTGATGGAGCAAATTTTAAGAACATCTGATCATCGCGTTGCATATAGAAATGCAGTATTGTAGCAAGTAAGAAGCGGCGTGAATGCACAATCTTTATTGCACGTCATCAAGGTTTTCACAAGGTGAGCAAACGCGTGAATTTATCGACCATGTTCCGTCCCGCTACACAACATACATAAGGAACCGCAACATATGACATCCGTGCCTCGTGAGCCGGAATATTTCATGGCCTTGGCTGCCTGTATAACCTCATAGCTTTGCTTCGTAGCCCAAATTCTGACCAGCCTGGAATTGTTCAAAAGCTCTTGGGTTGTTTGATGTCGGTTGCGTTATTCCGCATGGGGTTAAGGCAGAGTTCACCGATAAAGGTGATTCTGTCTCATTTATTGGCTTATCGACCTCTCGTTTTTCATTATTCTATGGATCAAGCACCTTCTCTTTCTTTGCTCGCGTTCCGCCTTCTGCTGGTACTGTTGGGGTAAGGTAATGCTGTCCGATCTCATCCAGGATATCTGTACCCGTCTAGGTCTCCCCCATTTTATTATCCTTTCAGTCTCCTTCGTGATCGCTGCCTTTCGCGCCACTACACCCGCCCCTGCCCGAAGTTGCTTTTCTTTCAATTGTCATGGCTGCAATAAAACTGAGTTTACACAAGGTTTCGCCGTCCCACTGTCAATGTTGGCGTTGCCACTTTTTGATCAATTACCATGTACGGACCTTTGCAATGTTCCTTGAACTTGCTCGCACCAGGTTCCCTGTATTTTGTTCGATCCCTGTTTCGTACTTTGATTTGTTCCCTATTGCTGAAAGGACTACGGTTTTGTGCTGCGTTCCAGGCATCATAGTTCCGCTCATTTCGTAGCTTTCGATATTTCATTTCTCTTCTGGCAGTTGCTTACCAGATCTCATGATGCGCTATTGAAGGTTCCCACTCACGACCATTATTTAAGCAGTTATCGCGTGCTATTCTTGGTTCTCTCCTGAAAGGTAGTTCGAATAAATTAACCTTGATTGTTGACTGCATGCTGGTTCGATTAGCGAGTAGAACCTACGGAAAGTCTTCCTCCCACGCCAGTTGCGCGCAGTTTATCCATACCTTCGTTGTTCTGTTATATCGCTCTTCCTTTCCTCTGGTTTTTGGGTCGTACGGTGATGTCTGTCCTCTCTGGATCCCCCACTTGTTCAACATCGTATGAAACAACTTCTATTAAAAGCAAGGTCTTTGGTCGGTAATAAGGTATTTCAGCATTTCATACCTTGTGGGCACGTTGAATTCATTCACCTGTGAAACGGATTCGCCTGTTTGATCTCTGATCGGTACGACTTCTACCCATCAAGTGAAGTTGTCAAGCATCACTAAGATATAATTGCTTCTTGAGCGACTCAACGGTGGAGGTCTAAATACGTCCAACCTCCAACACTGCAACAGTTACAGGTCTTCAGTAGATTGCTATGGTGGTCCCTGTGAATCCTTCCAGCAGCTAGGTTGGCAGGTTGGGCAACTCCGAATCTATGCGTCTACGTCCTTTCGCTTTTGTAGGAAACGAGTTCAACCATAACTGTAATGCAAAACTAAATTTCATTTTCTACCGTTTGAAAATAATGAGCATTTAGAGGTAGAAAATTAAATTTGGACAAACCAAATTGTACTGAAACTAAAGCTTCTTACTGAACGCTCTCTATAACACATACACCTAACATTATCGCAGGCCGTCACGACGATACACTGAATCTGTCTTTACGATTAGCCAATAGTCATAAATTTAAGTGCGACAGAGAAAGATGCACAATCAGCTGCAAAATGTATTAATAACCTACTCCGTGTTTACTTATGTCACACCTAAATAAGGGAAAAGTGCAATAGAATAGTTATAACGTGGGTAAAAAGAACTAAGTTTTAAGTTGTCTAATGAGAAGGTGTGCAAAATAAAAGTGTCAAAAAATTGACAGTAAATTGAAATGATTTTGAATGGGAGCACCAATATTTCCACCTTAACAAACGTATAACAGACTACTCCGATTATCCAGGGGCTGTTGAACACAATGTTTGTTTGCGTCTTGTCATCACTCGATGAGCGGTTGTAGTGTATGGTCGGTTCGTTTTGAAATGATAGGCAACGTGTGTGCAGAAATACGAAAAGTCGGAAAAACTTGTCAATCCTCATCCCAACAGACTGCATAGGTTAGCCCGTTTCAGCTGGGGGCCTTACAATTTTGCGACCATTTTGAATATGGTTACATCGATGACGGCAATAATTTCGTTGTAAAACCCTAGGCTTTTATGTCGCAGTTGGTATTACAAATGTAACAGCACTTTCGATTATTTAAATGTGCAATGCTGAGTGTTTTCTAGTTCAGCTAGCTCGTGTTTTAACCAGCCTTTCAAAACTTGAATTGCCTATACAGCATAAGCAATAACTATTTGCCGAAAAATAGAAGAGTCAAGCTATCATCGTCTAATAATTAGAACATCAGCATTTTGTTTTGCATTTTCGGACACATTCGCTGATTGATCCGAACAGCCAAATGTAGGTAGCATCGCCACCTCATATCCCGCTGCTGTGATGATGTCTTCATGAAGTTGGCTCCCGATTTGTTTGCTTCTGTGACCTGTGGCCTACATTTAATCTTTTACACTTGTGCGCGTCAAAACGAAGTAGTTTATTAGTTGGCTATTCAAAGCGCGGGCTACTTTTTGGTTGCTGATCACTCGCCATATTTTGCTGTCGCTCTCAAGTAGTATGAGATTACACTCGATGAAGCGCGCAGTCCAACAGAATAGGACTTAAAATCGCTCTCCAAAGCCAAACATTTAGCTGCTGTTGATGTATAAAATGTCCGATTCATCCAAGTTTTGTATTCCTAATTCCGTAGACTAGCAGCGTCTAGAGAAGTTGGTTACCTTGACGGTTTAAGTATGGCTGCATAACATCGGTTCCAGACCCACTATCCGCTGTTCCTTTCCAAAGTCCACTCACAACAAGTAGGATGGTCATTCATGACCTATGTTGACGGAAACCGTGTTACTTCGGCTCTATTATGTTCGGTCATTCTAAGTAGCCCATTTGCCACCGTCATTTTCGGCTCCATCAATTTTGAGAGCACTGTGAGTGGAATTACTAGACGATGGTCGTTGAGCTCCGAACAGATGTTCACCTAAATTACCAGGAGTATTGATGATTAGATTGTAAAAGTCAGAAATCTACTGTCCATCCGGGTCATTATGAAAAAATCTGGCTGACGACTATCCTAGTTGCTAAAGCATGCAGTGCATACAGGCGCACCTTTTCAACTCCGGATGAACCATGGATGCGCGAAGATGGCAACTTTCTCTTAACGGTCAGTTAACTATAGTGGGTGAATAATTGTTTCTGTTTTGAAGAGGACAGTTATGGGACGCACGCTAGCGAGGCGTCGGAATGTCGCAGCCTGTTGGAGCCGTAGGAGGTTAAATAATTCTTAGGCAGTTTAAACACACCTTTTTGCTAAAATAAATGGGGAGCACTAAGTTCATATTTCCGGAGATTTTTGCATATATTTACCTTGGATGTTTATTAGCAGGGAACGCGGTAGCTAGGCTCCTTTATTGCAATAACTTTCTTCACTAACAAGTGTGGTGTAGTGATCACGTTGCACCAAATATTTGCTCAAGTTATCAAGGTTAGGGTGTGCTCTGGACACCGCTTTTCTTACCGCCACGCTTTTATGCTGTCCCTCAGATTGAATGATGTTACAGTTCCAAAACGAACAGTCATGTTTTTGACAAGGTTGTGATTTCGATAAAAGAAATTGCCACTTATATCCATGCAAGTAGTATCCATGGGGTTGTTAGCATGAAATACTTTGGTGGTTTATCTAAGGATTATTGAGATATATGTGGCCATCAAAATTTAACGCGTTCCTCTGGACATTCCGTACAACGCATGCGTCGTAAATTATGGTGACCTTATCAATTAGCCATAGGAGACTCTCTATATTTAGCTCATCGCTCATGTGGTCTTCGTTCTTGGGAATTGAAGCAAGTGTGGTTAGTTTGTTTCCTGCTCCTAACCTCGTGTGCAACTCAGATGGTCGAGTAGCGGAACTTTTGTGATAAACTCGTGCAGGTCGGCTTTGAACTCTACACACTGCGGATGTCGGATGACTTACATCGAAAATCCTTTACGTCATGGAGTATTTGCAGTCCGAGGGGAAAGCTTGCCGATATCCGTTCACATAACCTCTGTTTTGGCGTGCAAAAGCAATTTTGCTGGCAAACAAAATGACAAACGAACGAAAGCAACCCTAAATATGTGTTCCATTGAAGGTACTTACTCTTAATATGAAAAACTTGGTAAAATCAAGTTGGCGGAAAATACTCCAGTATGTGACCTACAAACAACGGTATGCTGTAACGAGTTAAATTCAACTGAGTTGGGAATATGGTCGTCTCTTGGTTTCAAGACACTTCCATAAGCTAATGTTAAACGTGTGTCCTTCATGTGCTGGACATTTTGAGAGGACAAACAACTGCCAGAATGTGTCGTTGCATCTCATTCGCAGAAGGCAGCATAATGAGTCTATAATAAGTTTCCGGAAAGGACATTTGTTTGCATTAAAATTCAATAAAGAATTGTAGTCGTAGCCCACATCATTTGTCGGGGACATCTTTTATTGCAAGGAGCATACCATATACGGAGGTTTCGCCAGTTACTATGTTTACCTTACTGCAAATTACAAACTTGGAGTCCCAAGCAAATGTTGCGTAAAGTGGCTGATGTTCAATATGCCTGTTCAGGGGTAGTTGTGCATTGATGCGTGTGCAGAAACATCAATTTGATTTCAGTAGTAACTCGAGGAACGTTTGCATTATGTTTCACGTTAAGCAAACCGGGGAGATGTTGGTCACTATTGGTTCCTTGGCTATGGGAGTGATAATTTAATTTGTGTAAGATGCAGGGAGACATTTTCACCTTGAAATTATATTTGTGTACAAATTTGGTATTTAGTTGTTTTGATTAAGTTTTTAGTTTCAGGTGTTTACTTAATGGATATCATTCTGATACAGATTTCGTAAGGTAGTCTGCTGCCATGCGCGGCCAGCACTCCAGTATTTGGTTTACGCCTGGTTTGAATATTACAACAATTTAATGTCCATAGGCTGCTTTTAATATAACTAGTTTACCTACTTATATTTTTTATAGGTTAAGACTCGAAGTTTTCCAAGGACATGGTCACGGAAATTTTGCCGATGTATTCCGTTGGTGGTTGCTTTTTAGGACCCATCATGTCCTCTATGCTGGAAGAATGTTAAGCCAGGACATGCTTGGTACGGATTCATACCAGGTATCTTTAAAATCGTGCTTCACCTGTTTACGATTTTGCCATTTAATATACAGAAAGTAGCCGAAACAACAAGCTGGGGGTTTGGGTGATCGTTTTCTTCCACCTTTACACTCCACTACACATTTTCCCCTGTTGTTCTCAAAAAGCAGATATAGCTTGAGCTGACTGGCGGCTAACGCAATGAAACTAGGTCATTGTGCTTCGCAAGTTAAAAATGGACCCAATTCAGAAAACCGTTGTTAATAACAGATCTAATTCTGCCTCCTCGGTGGTAATCGATACAAGTTACTTTAACCTCGTTTCACTTTAGTACCCTGTGTATGTGAGGTGACACACTTTAAGTTGGCAGGTATAGTACGTCACACCTCCAGTTCAACTGGCTCACGTTATTATGTTACTTTACACTTAAGACATCTGACACGGATTCTGGAAAGTTTGCGCAGATTCATAATGACTTGGTATTTGTACTCTTAATGGCCGTTTGTGCAGCTTACTTGGCGGTCGATTTCGTTGATTGCATTAAGTAGTTAGCGGCTGTCTATAATCCGGTTGGTCTTGATATTTATTCAGGGCCCAGAGTTAGTAGTTGAAGGCCTAAGATTCCGAGTGACCTTGACAGCAATTACAATTACACAACACTTACACCAACTCCCTTCTAATATGTCAGAAGAGGATGGATGGTGGAAGTAGCCCTAGACAAACGTACTACAGTCGAAATAAATACGCTTTGTTTGGGCGTGTTCGGACCCCTGGTGGTATTTCCACATTAATTGATATTCAAAACTACAGGAGACGCTGTATTAATGCGCTGTCTATCCTCTTGTTCAAGCGTGAAGCGCAACCTAATGGTGAATATGTGGATTAACTTCGGCAATGCTTTCACCTAGTCCAGTAAAAACTGCATTTTTCATTTGTTTAATAGTTGTAAATATCCATTCGAATTCCTGGAGCGATTATGCGCAACATGGATCAGAAGGATTAAAAATATATGCTGCACCGGAGCACAGAGTATCAGGTATGCCATTATACAGATTTCCTCTTTCAAGGTTACTTAGGGCATTTATAATAACTCTTGTTAATATGAATAATATACTGGCGGTGTCTAGTGTTACATGTATGTTGTCCGCTAAACCGCTGAGCCGATGAGCAAACACAGACACATACAGATCGATTGACCGTTTGCTGATTCGTCCACTCTTTTTCCTTGTGGTGATTGGTTCCTTTTCGACTTATTCATCTGGTGT
>OX104070.1:19297366-19332986 GCA_944474145.2 Dicrocoelium dendriticum
TTAAGGTTTATATCATCGTTTCCTTATGCAGTAATCGAGTTTTTCTCTTTTTCTTTCTCTCTCTCTCTCAAGTGTTTGGCAGTTGTTTGACATCCCCGGTGTGGATGCGCTTGATGTGCATGTTGACAAGGTGCCTACCGGTCTATTACCTACTACCTCGTCCATACTGGCTCCAGCAGACAGTTGGTCGTTGCTGGAGGGGACGGGGTGCACGGTCCTTGTGGCCTTGTTAGGATCAAAGAGTGGTTCCATGCAGTCACTGTGGAGCGGACTACGGTCCAGCCACCGCCTTGTGTGCGCTTGATTCCCAAATGCAGTGTGCTTGTGTTTGCCTGTGAAGGAGTGTGGGCCGGCTCCGTCGATGAAACGTGGTTCCCATCCGCATGACTCCCGGTCTTATTGCTTCGGGTTTACACCGGATATGGGGTGTGTGGTTGGAGCTGTGGGTGGTGCAGCGCAAGCTATCCATGGTCCCTCTGTAGGCGCAGGCGTCCTGTGGCTTGCCACAGTGACAGGCAAATCTGAAACCGGATGCCGCCAACCATATATATATATATATATATATATATATATATATATACAGCCTCGTAAATTCATTGTTCAACAATGGCACTTCGAGATGCAGAAGAATTTTGCACAAAATTCCTATGTTCAACATAATTCTAGAAAATGCATCTGAAGCCACAGAAGATACCCCAAGTCATACATGCCCTTGCTAAAATGAAGAGAGATAACGCTTCTATAACTAAATAAATTATGCGTTTTGCAACACTCGTCCAGCGATTATGTCAACGTTATAACTTACCTACACGACAGCGTACCTATGAATTATCTTTGATAAACAAAGTATGGACTTCCCGCGACGCAGAGGAACTCACCGGATATATTTATATTTTAAATCTTCTTCGAATTAGTTGGCGGTAGCTGTGACACTTGCATTGCGACCCGACTTTTGACTTCATTTTGGTTAACCACTTACTAAATCAGTTTAATTCTTTCCATTTGGTAATAAGATATGGCTACTTAAGGGATGTGCTATGTACTCATTGGACTCACCGTCAAGCATCTAAGGGCTAAACCACACCACTAGAACAAGATGCTATCAGATGTCAAATATCTGTTAATAATTGCTAACACTGCAGATTCGCTGATATGCGCATATCATCTGATGTGATGCGGACAGAAAAAAACAGTTAAAATCGTACAATTCACTCGGTCCTCATTGTACAGTATTTACCGGTTTTCAATAGGCTCGTCGGGACTTGAACGGTGGCATTTAATAGCGGATGCCTTACATGTGTGTATGGCTTTACAATTGACGAGGACAATCACAATGTAAGCACATAGTAAATGAAATATCCTGAGTTTCATTAATGATTTGGTTATCGAAGACACATGACTGTCGCGACCTGTATTAAGTGAGACACAATAAAGCTTAAAGGCTAATAGCCAAATTGGCGACGCAACATAGTCGAGTTTATTAGCGGCGGAACATCGCTTTCTGCGGGTATTTCAAGATCCGAAATGCTCTTTGTGCTCAGATCACTTTTGCCTCCAAATAACATTGCTTAACAATAGATTTGATTCACTCTATCCTATTTAAGGCGAATAAATCAACAGAACAGGTGAGCGTTACAGTGAGCTCTGACAATTTACTTGATTTCTTCGTGCAAACTCGTCGCAACTTGGAGTTTCATACATCATTTCATTGGATTTCGTGTCAGGAATCTATCGTTGCCTTTTTTGGATATATTCCTGTCGGTTTCTGCAAAAACTGTGACAAACTGCTTCTCTACGGATTACCATCTTTCGTCAATCGGCACTTTTAGTGCTTTCCGTCTATTCTAAACTCGACAAGACTATTTCTGGTCTCAACTGCAAGACAAATTCGAGTGCCATCGAATAAACCCTTAGCCATCTTGATTGGCTTTCTTACAAGCTAGATATCGAAAAAAGTCTACTGCCAACAGTGTGATCGTTGACGCAATGCGATAAAGCTGACGGTGACAAACACCGCCCGAATGCCAACAGCACTTTGAATCGATCGATAAATCGCAAGTCGTTCGCTTGGTTGACACATCTCGCCGACGTAAGCCGACGTGACCCGAGCACAACGTGTGCGTAGCTAGTCGTGACACGAAATCAACTTTGCAACTGACCTGACGCTGAGCCGTCGGGAGACAAAGGGCATTGGTGACAGACGTGCACAACTTACACGAAGGCGTGGATTTTGCTGGTCAACTGCGGTGCGTTCCCTCTGTTCCTCACTGATTCGTCCAATTTTCCGGTTTCACTTTCTCACTATTAACAGTTAGCAATCACGCTCAGAGCCATTTTTATTTTTGTCATCGTGAAACTTACGTTTGGTTTTCTCTCATGTCTGCAGTAAGGACACGCGCGATGAGAAAAAGTTGTGTTGTAAACAAGGATGTCCCCATCTTAGTTCAGAAGCTCAGCGAACAAACCAAGGTACCACGCCAAACATCCGGCGGTAGTAGCAGAAAAAGCACCCGAAAGAGAGTAGGCAATGTGACAGATGGTTGTGCATTTCTTGCTGACCTGAAAAAGACACCTGAAAAATGTCCCTTTGTAGCTGAAACTGCGTATGCTGCGCTATCATCAAATGTTGACACGCTCACCTCTATGCTACAGCCCATGCATAGTCTGGTTGCCTTATTTGAATCGCCCTCAGATATTGGTAAAATGCCTACCACGAAATGTAGCTCGCTGATTGACTTAATTTCGACCGAAGTACAGAATCAAGTACGTTGCTCACGCAATGCTGTGGTTTTTAATGTACCTGACAAGCTACCTATGAAAACTGTTCAGAGAGTTCTACTGTCTGCGTGCGGCATGCAAACTTGTTGATCCAGCTTCACTAGGCTACGTAAAAAGTTTATACGCCATGACTGTCCCATACTTTTCCAGTTTAAAAATGTACTAATTGCTAGACAATTCATTCGAAATTGCAATTTGATTCAGCGTAATACGACTTTCAAACGTCTGAAAATAACAGAGTACAAAACCCCCTTACAGCGAGAGCTTAGAAGACGACAGCTAGAAGCAAACCCGACTGCTAAACCCCATTCTGAAAATGTTTCTGTTGGTGGCAGCGACAAGTTTGATATTTGTTCTACGCCTGCTGCAGTTACGGATAACGTGGCGAATAACGAAATAAACGCTTGTACTCCAATTAGATCGCTTGATCACACGGATCAGTCTAGCCAGTTATCTGCTGTGTCTAAGAGTACGCCCAGTTTCGGCACTTCGGCTATGCCGGCCACAAAATTGATCAGCTGCACACATCCACCAGAACGAAATTTCACGGTTAAGCGTGATAAGCCGACCAAACACAAAATGCCTGCAAACCCCAGCGCTGCGGTTGTGCACGGTACTGCCTCTCAAAAAGCCAGTTCCGGTAATCCTAAAAGCTTCTTCAATGCTGTTTCATGCCAGAAAATAGGAAACAATGCGGTTCAGACAAATGCAACTGCAGTACCCGTTGAACCCCATATTCAATCACAGCCACAAACTTCAGCCTGTGTTATCCCGCCAAAAGTCTACCCAGGCCAGTATATATTATCATCTAAGACATCTAAGGACTCAGGAAAATGGATCGATTGTATGATGACGGTTGACTTGGATTCATCGAGAATGTCACCGGATAAATCCATAGCATCGCCTTGCCTGAATAGCCATCCATCCATTGATCAAGGCCATGAAGGCACATAAGGTGCCCCAACATCATTGCAGATTGAACGCGATTTATCTGTTTATCACCAAAATCCGGACTCATGTTTAAAAAACACTATGTAATCTGTTCGAGCTGCATGGATTAACAATAGTGTGCCTCCACCGCTTATAGTGAAGCCTTACGACTCCAGCGCACCTAGGCAGGTTACATACCACGATGAAAATGACGATTGCGTATTTACTCATTTCACCAATCTATACAATCAACAACCTATGGGTGCCACGACGCAGGCGACACAGTCTCCAAATTTAGCGTCCACTAGCGAGTTCCATGGAAGCCCGCTCTGTAATTCTCCTGCCCTCATGAGCTGCTATGCCAACCATGGACCCGCCCTCGTATCCCATTTTCTACAGGGCCATACTCAGTCACAACCCCCTGCCCTGTGGCTACCTCCCAATCCCTTTTCAACGAAGGCGTCAATCTACGCCTTGTTTCACCAATTTTTAGCATGGGCACAGACACAAAGCTATCAGAGCCAATGATCATAAGGCAGCATAAACAACCTTCTTCACATCTCGCATCTATGTTAATATTTTTGATTAATATTCGTTCGCTTCATTCCAAGATCCACACACTACGCTCATTTGTTTCTGTGACCGATCCTGACATAATATTTATAACTGAGTCGTGGTGCCATGAAGACATGTCTAATACCCAGCTAACCATTTTCGGATATGATATGTTTATGAGAAATCGGCAGTGTCGTCGAGGAGGAGGATGCGTACTTTACACGAATCAATCGCTGGCAGCAACGACATTCGAGAATCCAGTGCTGAATAATGTGCAAGAGTCACTTTGGCTTACGATAACGATCAGACACCAGCAACTGCTTGTTGATTGTATATACAGCACGCCAAACTGTAGCCAAGAGGACTTAGTAGATTTGACGTTTGCATTTGAATGTGCCGCAAGACTTCCGTTTAAACACAAGATTATCGGTGGTGATTTCAGTCTGACATAGATTGCATGGTCTGCAGGAATTGCTCCTCTGAAATTTCATAATATTATCTCTTGTATTCATATGAATTATTGACAACAACATGTCTCCAAACCTACCAGAGGAAACAGCATCCTTGATCTCATTTTCTCGCTGGGCATACCTGCTATTAATGTAACGATCCTTAACGAATTCCCTGGGAGCGACCATCGGGTGGTCAAATGCTGTTTAAGATTACGCATGGCCAATGAACCACACCCACTGCACTATCGTTTATTCAACTCCGTCAACTGGAACACGTTTAAGGATATGGTTCGTTCGATGAACTGGGATGATTTCTTCCTCTCTCCATGCCCTCAAAAAGCAGCAGACGTGTTCTATGACATCATCGATCTTTGCATTGATTCATTAGTGCCTATAAAGTGTGCCCGCCTAAGAAAACAAAAACCCGATCGCAAAGTGTTAGGTATCACACGCAAGCTTCATAAGATCCGGCGGAAATTCAGATTAACAGCAGATTTTGCGCTAATACTGCAGCAGACAAAGATCATCGAGGAACTCGGGCATCTAAATTTTCTCAATCTCATATTAGAAGAATACAAAGCTTTGAATGGCCCGAATAAAACAACGGAACTGTCCAAACTGTTTCGTGCCAGAGGTTTGCGTCGCAGTAATCCCATCAATTTTATCATTATGCCGGATGGCACATACCTTGATGCTCCGGGTGAAATTTGTGAGGCTTTCAGCGCCTATTTCGCCGAATCAATGGTTGATGAACCGCTAGCCACACCAGCGCTTGTCACACCACACCTTGCTGAAAGTTTATGCACAGTGGAATTCACTATTGCATAAATCTCCGGTCAAGTCTCCCGCTTGTCTTCCTCGACTTACCCAGGACCTGATGGAATTCCCCCTTGTTTGTTAAAAAGCGGTGGGAGCGACTTGCCTCTTCTATTGCTGAACATTTTTACGCTCTCTTTAACAGTGCAGTATATCCTACTCACTGGAAGACTTCCGTTGTTATCCCGCGGCATAAGAATGGAAACGTTCACGAAATTAAAAACTATCGCCCCATCGATCACACACCTGTAATGTCTAGAATTATGGAAAGGATAGTGAAAGATGAACTACTTATTTTCTTGAATGAGAAAAACGTCATCAACAATTCACAACACGGTTTTTTGCAGGGCAGATCTTGTGCGACATGCCAGACATACTTCTTAAACCACACAACGGCTGCCATAGACAAAGGCAACAGTGTTATTGTCCTGTTCTTAGACATGCAAAAAGCATTCGACAGAGTGCCGCATCGAAGACTACTGCTCAAGCTGAAGGCAATAGATATTGGAGAACCAATGTTTTCTTGGTTGTCTTCATACCTAGCGGACAGACATCAGGTGGTGCGTATTGGGGACCGTATCTCTAAACCGAAAGCAGTCACCAGTGGAGTAATTCAGGGAAGTGTACTTGGTCCAATTCCTTTTCCCCTCTACGTCAACGACGTATTTGATAGAATAAGACACGGTGCTACTTTTCTGCTTGCCGATGACATTAAAATCGTCTACTCACAAGAACGTGCAGATACCCGCGCAGCCTTGTGCCACATTCAGGAAGATCTATCGGCCCTTGAATCCTGCAGCAAATTGTGGCAGATGTCCTTTTCCGTGGACAAGTGTTATATTCTGTCGTACAAATGCGAAATTTCACCAGGCAGTCTATTATTACAAGGCACGTTTATATCACAGTGCAAAGTGATTCCCGACTTGGGTTTGTGGTATTCCACTACCTTCAACTTTTCGGAACATTGTGACTTCAAAGTTTCGAAAGCCATGAAGACTATTGGCTATATCTGTCATCAATTTCAACTCACCGAATCTCGTATCTAGCTTTGCAAAACATATGTGTTACCTGGCATGGAATATGCTCACTACTACAGTCGAACCTGCGGAAATCTGACCAGCATGCTCTTGAGAGGGTACAGCGACGTTTTACAAGGAAGCTGTGCGGATATTCCTCAAAGATGACCTACAGAGAGCGCAGTGAAAAACTTGGACTTGACCCAATTTGGCTACGGATAATGAAGATGAACTTGTGTTTCCTGTACAGAATAATTCACCATCACATGCACAATTATGCTAACTGTGTCCATATGTCCGTTAACACTAGATACGAGCTACAAATAAGGAGACAACGGTCATAATTCCAAAGTTCAATACGCGAATTAGGGAGCGTTTCTTCTGAATACACTGCTCAAAGCTTTGGAACAAACTTCCAAAAGCTATCAGAACTTGTTGCACATTGCGTTTGTTTAAGCTTTCGATAAAAGATCATTTAGCCGTTCAAAATGTGATAATAATGTTTCGAACAGCACAGTCCTTAGATAACGCTTTTGAGAACGGAGTTAATGGTGCCTGAAAATGCATGTGGTCAAGTGCACAAGTGGTTATTTTTTGTTGGCCCGCAGCACTTTATTCTCCTTTTTTCTTGTGCGGTCAACTCTCATGTGACTGCTAAAATCTTGTTATACGATAGAACAAGAGGAATGTAAATATTTTGGACCGCTTCGCGCTACACAAATTTTCATTTTGTGCTCACATTTTTTAAACTTTATTATACCATGATATGAAACTGCTGTACCATTATTTGATCCGTCCCATCTGGGAACGGCTTCTCGCATCGTCGAGCCATATACAATTTATTTATTTATTTATTTATATTAATTGCTATAATCCAGTTCCATCGAAAGACGAATTAACACAAACCAAACTTTGTGCACACCACTCCTATACGTAGCGGTGAGCAGACCAGCAAGTATGTTCATGTAGGTAACTGGTTGAGTCACCTTCAACCAATTCTATTCTTTTCTTCCCGCATTCTAATCGTTATCTGATAATCTATATTCATGTCCCGATATGGGACTTGTCGATCAGTCGCTATTGTGCTTGTAATAAATCTTTTTTCATTGTTCCTTGTTTTCTAAAAAGTCAGAATCAAAATTTATTTAATTACCACTAAAATCAACTCGGTGTATATAGGTTAAAACCTCGTTTGATAACTAGGTGAATAAAAATGACAGAATGTTTACTATGATATGATACAAAAAATACCCACCGTGTTTGCATCCTTCCGGTAAGTAACGATAAGTTGGTGCTCACAAGGCGGTCAGCTACGATGCATTTACTAGTTACTTTATGGGTTAATATCAGCCGAATTGTGGCACGATTATCAGGAACCATGGACCAAGCCAATTTTACGTTTGTAAGTCAGTCATCGCAGAAAGTTGTTACCTTTTCTGATAAATATTTTGCGTCAGTACAGAGATAATTCAAGTTTGTGATGTTTGACTTTATAACATCCATCTTTTGTGACATCCTTAAAAGCTGATAATATTTGGTGGGTTTTAAATCGTTCCATATTTAACTTCGATCCTCAGAACTTGTGTTGGTCGTCGGCACTCTATGTCGTAGTTCAAAGACTAGCAAGCGGTAACAGCCATGCTACTACTCCGGCAATATTATTGTAGATGTCGATGGCGTTATATATGATACTTTAATGAGCAATTGTCACGTAACATTTATAAATTACTGCCTGATAGAGAACGGCGCACAAAGGTCGTTATTTTGAAATTAATGATATTTTCATTTTGCTTCCGATTAGAACATACTAAAATCTTGGATCCTCAGTAACATTGGCAACAACCACTGCCTAACCAACCCCACTTGCAACTTAATTTCGAATGTATGGCTGGTATGGAGGGTTTTAATGTGTAGAATCCTGTTGAATGTTAATAGTATAGGTGAACTTAAGCCACTGTGGGCACAAACGAGTTCCCTAATGCTCAAATATTCGAGTGGCATGCCACCGGAATGGCAAGTTCACAATGTAATGCTCAAAGTCCAGCATCTTATGGTGTACTAAGACATAAATCCGGATATGTTTTTCCATTGCCTTTGTTTTAACTGTCTCTTACCTATACACCACTGATGTTTATTTACTTGCGAAATAAAGGAAGTGACTAAATGACAAAGTGAGATTGACATAAAATGCATTGACTTAACAATTTGTGTGAAAACTGATTGAAAGGTCGATAACTTTCTCAATAATATGTACGCTTAGACAACGAGAGTACTCACTGACATCACACCACTAAGATCAAAGTATAATTAAGTGATGCATCTACAGATATTATTTGACAATCTACATCAGGTCTAAACAGTATAGACAAATTTAATATTCGATAGGATATACAAATATAAATCACACATCAAATTCGTTTAAATCCTCGGTACCTCTGCAAACATGCAATTTAAGGAGAGCTGCATTATTGCTTCGTTTGGCAGTATACCGACTACCAATTTCAGATGTTAAATTAAAAGTGTTCAGAACGACAGCATGCAAATCTACATGGGAAGACACGGCTGATTCCCAGAACTAATGAACGGACTTCTAATAGTGTTCTGCTCCATTTCTAAAAGACACTTACTTCCGGCAGGGAATGATGTTCTCAAACAAATCCACCATCGACCGAGAGAGTACAAGGCGTCCAGCTTTATTTAGGACAATGTCTAGTAAAATATTCAAGCCAAACACTTTAACTAACTTAAAACTTCAATCAAGCTTTCAGGATTTAAACTGTCAGGAAACGGTCAGCTTCGCTTCAAACGTGATACCGAGATCGGTGATTGAATGAAGAAAGAAGTTTCTGATGTTTATTTTTCAAACTTGCAAACAAGTGAATGGAAAATAATGACCTCGATGATAACCTAAACGGCAGTGACAAACAAACAGCAGCAGGAAATTTAATGATGTTTAAACGATTAAAAAATATAAACGCAGTAAAATAAAGGGTCAAACATTTACTGTACAATGGCAATAAGAGAGCCTCGTACACATTTTATACGTCAAATGCTTTAGGAATAAAGATTTTAGAAAGTGGCATTCTTAAATACCAATTAATCTAAAGTTGCACAATGATAAGGCATCATGCCAAAATTTATTTAAATAGTTAGGAAAAGTATAAATATATGCATACTGTTTACGAAAGCTGTGTAAAGTGTTATCCATTGAAATTTAAGTTTGAGAATTTATTATTTCCTTTGATAGATACGCATTTTGAAACACCAATGCTACCGAACCGACTATGTTTTATTTGGAAATGATGATTGCAATGCTTAAGAAACTAAGGAAACCCTGCCCACTCCATCTATTATACTTTGCGTAAGAGCAGCATTTGTATAAATATGCACCTATAACTAATCATAATTGTGCAGTAAAATAATTAAAGTATCAACAAAACTGAGTTCACCGAGAGTAGTAAATGTCAAACACGGTTGTTATTTGTCGCAGTAATTAATCGTGTGGGTGTAAAGCAAACCAAAAACCAATGAGGCAATTGTATGATTAGTATTTTAAACGATCATGATGATCAGGCAAACAACATTTACTTACCCATTTTTAAATTATACTTTACTCCTTATTGGTTCATCAAAATACGGACACATTAGAATGCTGGTGGCCCCATCAGCGTGCCCAATTATCGTAAAATTTCACCGATAAATTTATGCTTTTTAACACTGTTTACTAGATCAGTTTATGCTGTATTATGATTAAGGAAGCTATCATTAAATAGGAAGGCTGAGTTAATTTAATTCAACATCTGAAATTATGCGGAGTTACTATCTAATATCTTTTGCATATTTGTATATATAAATTTAATCTTACTATCGATAATTTATTTTCGTTAAGGCATTTCCAATTAATTTTGCAAACAAGTGATTTTAGCACATTTATTTTGAACAAAATAGATAAAATTCGGAATCGTGAGAAAATACGCAACATTAAATAAATGAATAACAAAGCATACTGAAATTCCCGAGGCGTTCTCACTGCGTAAGATTTCCCCACTTGAAACAAAGGGCAATGATTTAGTAAGAAAAACGGTCACTTAGCAAGGTCAACTACCAGCTCATTGCTAATTAGTCAAGATTAAGTCGAATATTCAAGTGGCCAACAAACGGTTGAATAGACGAAGTTGTTATGCGCTATAAAGAAAGACGAATCCTTTGGTTTTCTAAGTCAAATCTATTTACTGTCTCATATGGGAATAACTTCAGCACAAAAAACCAACTAATCCACCTAAAAGATCGAGATACATATGAACATATCTTTTGGCCAATGGAGGAAACTAACAAGTCAGTCTACCACGGCTGAATCCACAAGAAGTCGAAACTGTGTGGTAATTATTAGTTCGGTGGTCGCTGTGGCAGCCATGTCTACAAAATTAATCTTTCTTCATTAAAAAAGGTTCAAACACAGGCATCTTTCGACTCCTCAACAAACGCAGACCTCAAGCCCTAGGTTTGTATGACAGCAAATCTCGGCGCCTATGAAGTGGCCTTATCATGGTATATATATAATACTCTCGAAACCCAATAATGACTGTGGCTGTCTGTTGCACGTCAGCCGCAATATTGATAAAATTATCCGCCAGCTCAGATGGATAACAAACCACATTCGACTTGTTTGCTGACAAAACCTTTCCTCCCTTCGGTTATCCAGGATTCAGAAAACTCTTCACACCCACGTTATTTCACCCCACAATAACGCATTTTAATAAAATATAATACCTTAGTCTATCCATCCCACTTACATTACGTGGCACAGTTCGCTTATATCAAAACACTAACTAAAATAATGCACTCACCATCCCTCTTGGTTACTTAAACATTAGCAGACCATCAGGTGCTTATGCAATAATATCAGGGGTCACATGAAGCAGAATGTTACCATTTTCTATCACTTTAAACAATCAGTTGATAATCACAACTCCATTTATTTAATGGGACATGTAAATCAATGATCCACTGTTCGTTATAACGGATTATTCACTGTTCAGCATTCGTGTGATCCACAACCCTGCCCTTTCAACTGTTCTCTGCATGACACGGTAATTTTTGCTGTCAGTTTTTATCCTGCTCGCAGGGAAGCTAGGCATGTTGGTACTCAAATCAATAAGCTTGTCACTGTAGATACTTTGAGAATACAATTGTCAATTTGGATCTATATATTGTAATTACGTGCACATATATTTGTATATAATAACGTTATCCACTTACGGCTTTGTTCTTGATTCACGCACAGGGGAAAAGCGTCAGTTGAACATTCGAAGCTAATTTTAACCCTTACGCTGTCTGAAAGTGCCAGTCGATATGCGGCCGAATACATCTACATTCTATGATCATGTGACTCGGGAGCGGTTCGCAAAAATTATACATCAGTCAACTAAGCTTCCAAGCTCATTCCTTGAGACTATGCAAATGCATATAGACGCGACCATCCAGGATGTCATGTTCTTCTCCAATGTTATCTATGCAGCTTGATAACTCAGGGTACACATTAGGAATGACTTAAAACTTGGCAGCATTGAAGTCATCAATGATATAAATATATCGTATTGTACCTGGGATAGCAGAGCCTCGAAACTTAAAGTAACCCGACATGTGAAGATTTGTATAAGGTGCAACAAAGGATTTCTTTGTTTTATTAAAGAGCAATAACTGAAGCTTATATAGAATGGTTAGTTTCAGGTTCAGATTCAATTGAATGGATAGGTAAATCGGTTGATTTTTCCTTCTTTTACCGTATTGCGGAGACACGAATTGATAATATGTTCCAAAGACTTGTTGTGCCTAAAACAAAACACCAGTACAAATCCCTGGTCAAACAATTACTGTCCATTTTTGCTGCAGTAGCAGTGCGTGTTATGCAGGTTAGTTAATTACGAAAGGCATTGAAATTGGATGGATAGAAAGCTGAAATAAAGTCATATAAATGAAGGCTAATACCAATGAGTGAGGTGAAGCGCATGGTATGAAATCAAACTTGGAACTTGGATGTGGTCAGGACAGGGAAACTTTTCGCGTTGCCACGCACGAGCGTCCAACTAGCGCGTGAAACCCTTAAACGTAGGTTCACTGTCTACATCTTCTGGATTGGAGTTACAGTGCTCGATATATCTACCCGAGTACCAAGTTTCTGCCTGGCCCTGTCGGAACACAGCTTATGCAGCATCCTGTGATGACCATGAGAAGATAGAAACGCAGTCGGCCTAAATGGCCATCTCAAATGCGTTTCAACCTACGTGGTTAAAATGCGTTGCCTGATTACCAAGTATCATCGAAATCATCGGTAGTCCATTGATTATATAACCAAGCAAATTAGTACATCAAACAATCGATGGAATGTGGATTGACATGCATTGCACTGTTATATTTCTGGCCATTTGAATGCTGGTGTATTACTTAATCCTAGGTTAAGCTGTGTCAAGTTTATCTTCAATAACTTGTGCGACAGGTTATTCAAGGATTTTAGATCGTGAGGTGGCTTTTAACATATTGGTTGTATACATATAAATATATATATATATATTTATATATACTTTGCAATAAGGCAGCTCACCCCTGTACCATCTATTCTTCCTCATCGCTGCGCATCTGCCGCGCACAGAGCCTCCATCTCAAAACGCACCAAAGCTTCCCTCACCGAATCTACCATGCTGTCGTCACCCACCATATATGTATATATATATATATATTTATATTTATATATATGGGTGGCTCCATCCGGTTTCGGTTTTGCCTGTCACTGTGGCCAGCCACAGGACGCCTGCGCCTACAGAGGGACCATGGTTGGCTTGCGGGGCAACACGCATAGCTCCATCCACACACCCCATATCCAGTGTAAACCCGAAGCAATAAGACGGGGAGGCATGCGGATGGTAGCCAATTTTTATCAACGGATATTGGCCCACACTCCTTCACAGGCAAACTTAAGCACGCTGGATTTGTGGAATCAACCGCATACAAGGTGGTGGCTGGACCGTAGTCCGCTCCACACTGAGTGCATGGAAGCAATCTTCGAGCCTAGCACGGCCACATGGAACGTACACCCCGTCCCCTCCAGCAACGATCAACTGTCTCCTGGAGCCAGATGGACGAGGTAGTGGGTATTAGACAGGTAGGCACCTTGTCAAGATGCATATATATATATATATATAATTATTGTAAATGAAAACGGCATGCTAGATTCGATGAGGGAAACTTTGTTGCGTGTTGTAATAAGGGCACGGTGCGCGGCAGATTGCTGCGATGAGGAAGATCACGTTGTGCTGGGATAATCGGCGGTATTGCGTGGTTTCTTTTCTAGTTTTGCGTGGTTTTTAAGTAATATTAAGGGCACTATACCCTATTTTGTGCGCAAATTTTAACTAGTATAACTTTTGGTAGATAAAAGCTGCTACATTATCCTACCTTCAAATTCATTTTCGTGAGCCCTGGGTCGCCATGTTGCATTAAAAAGCTTTTGATGTTGAAAAATGCGAGTTCGATTTCGCAATCTGCCGTGACAAGCTTAGACCCAAATATTAACGGAAACAACTTAATTGAAACCTGGCTTTATTCGTCATATTTCTTACGAAGAAATTTTCGTTCTCCTTGTGCAGGAGAGATCCGGTTGCTTTGGAATCGGGCTGTTACCTTTTATTCTAACTGGTATATTTGGTTGCGTTATTCTACCGCCTGAAAACAGATACTAAGGAAAAGTCGATTCATTGAGTTCATTGTGTACAAGCTGAGAAGGAAATATTTGTCGCCGCTCCGAACTTTGCGCCTTTGAAAATCTTGGATCACATTCTACATTGTTAACATGTTCATTAACTCATTGTGTAGTCAAATGTATCGTGCATCATTTAGGCCTATATGTTTTGTGATGAATGTATAGAATAATGCCAGCGTTTATGAACATTTTTTGAGCCAGCATCCATAATAATTAATATTCAATTACTCCCAGGTTTATTGTTAGAGTTCCGCAAATCGGAGTCGGGTGTTGCATAAAATTTATGATAAGATTAACCGTAGTCTTTGCCTCATCCTATTTTGGCATTTGCGACGCCAATGCTTGTTTCTTCGTAGGCCAGAATTACTTAGTTAGTGATTAACATTCGTTTAGCTTCATGGTCGGACAGTTGGAATATGAAATCTGCATATAGAAATACAAATGGAGCGGCATTAACTCATGATATCAAGAACTTATCATGTTAGAGTACGATCAGGTCATGGTTGTCATAAGATCACATGTTATATACATCATTACAAATGTTAGGTAAACGGTTTCTTTTAAATGTGCGGGCGATGAGGTATGGTCAATATGACGCAGCTATTCTTAATAGTTCACAGTTTTCAAAAATTTAACATTAGGCGCTTGCGTCTTCCGTGATCAAGTAGGTCTTGGACGTTGAATAATATTTCATTTTGAGCCCGGTGAATGTGACGCTTTACTCAATTGGCAATGACTGCGAGTATGTAACCTGCTGTTTTAAACTCGTTTGGATTACGGAATTTACAGATATCCGACAGCTAATCAAATGGTATCATTTTGCTGAATTCTCAATAATAAAGTACATCTCATACATAAAATTTTAAACGATTTTCAAAGGACAATCTCATCCTACTCATTCCAGTGTCGACGCAATTTTGGTATTGGCTGATATTCTGGCCGCTAAACCGGGTGTATATCGTTTACGTCACATGTCAGCTTAGGTAGAGTTAAGTCGCTAGGAGTAAGAAGATGGGTAAATATCAATAAAATGGCCAGACTTAAGCACTAATAGTAGGAGGAAAATACATTGCAAGCGCAATTCAAATAAGGTAACAAAAGTAAATGGTCATGGCAATCTACGTTTTAGTACTACGGATTATAACGAAGTTATGCATGTTACATTAAGAAGGAATCCGAGGAAGTTGATGCACCACAAAATATGACGCACCTTGAATCTAGTCGGTAAACTGGATGTAGTAAAATAATTCACAAATCATGTTTCGATGTAAATTGATGTGGCTTTTCGCAGTCATAATCATGTATGTCATTGAAAATACATCCGAAAACTCTACAATTGCAACCAAGTAGTAAATAATTAAAAATGCAATTTTTCAATTTGTTTGGATAGAGCCAAATGATTGGTAAACAAAAAAGTTCAGTCAAAATATCCGTGCAAAAATGAAACCAAAATATGCCTAGTAGTGCTTAGTAATTCTCCATCAATACTTTCTTAACTGCGTTAGACCTTGTTTCCCACTTTTGCCTCTATAGACTAAAGATCAAATCAAAATGAGTTCTTATGTGTTTACAATGTCATCACCTATGATAATATCAATCCAATGGTGCGCGAAACGCAATGAGTTTGACATGAAAATTACTCGCACAAAATACCCGCAAAAGAGACCAACTATGCTATAATTGTACTTGCGATACACTGCCGATTTTAGGAGAAGCAATTTGGATTTCAGAATTATAAACTCCCTAAACATTATGTCCATTTTCAGGTGTTTACGCTCGTTAGTATGTTAGATGTATTCTCGCCATTAAAGTAACCTTTCAGATATTTGAACTGATACGTGTTGTTACACAACCACATTGATATAAATTATGAAGAATAATAGGTGGTAGAGAAAGGAGACCTTGCATGTAACCTAAAAGCTGGGAAAACACTACACATAAGTTGTCCACACATTATCAAAGGCATAGGGCCAAATATACCTAGTTATCGCGCAAAGATAAGGTGGTGCTAGTGAAACAGCTTCCTTGCGGCTTTCGTTGACTCACAAGTTAATCACGCTTTACCCAGCAGATAAACCAGCGCTAGACATATTTTAAAAGTAGTTCGAATGGTTTACCGTGGTGCGATGGTTTGCGTGTTTCAGAGATCCATTGATCTATGCTGAGTGGTGTTTTTGCATACAGAGCCACTCATACCAGATTGTTCAATGGTTAAAGGACAGACAAACTCAGCATCCTGGTCCTACAGGTTGCGAGTTGGAATGAGGATGTCTGCTGATTCCTTAAAAGGGACTCCAACGCCAAACCCGCTGCCTTGCCTACAGGTTTTTGAACTAAAGACTTTGGTTGAGAACACTAATTGTTCTCCTTTCTAGGCCTGGGCAACCTGCCAATCTCCTGCCCACTCAATACTATGATTCTTTTCTAAATTAATTTCCTGATGCTCTGGCCACCCTAGAGTATAATCAGCGGTGTTTTATCTGCTTCATCAAGCCGGGTGGATAGGGTTTGTATGCTACTTCACAAGCCCTCCGGAAAGGGGTGCAGGTGGATGGACATCGCCTCACTAAATCCCTTATGTTTGATGCGGAGCGGAGGATACGATAAGGATATTCGGGGAAAGGTTTCGCGGTATAGTATTGGTAACAGTTCCGGATTGCGTACATATCGCTTAGAACCTACTGATTAAAAAAGCCGAGGGCAGCGTTGTCAAGCGGAAGATATGTGGAGAATTGCGCGTACTCGCTTAGGTAGCTTTCTTAGACTCCCTAGATATGTATGGCTGCACAGGAGAGGAGTCGTTCCATCAACATACCTAGCATCTGTACCGCCGGTTATGTCCAGTAAGTGGGGCTAGGTTGTTGGGCTGCAAACCACTCCAAGTTGGTCAAGTGGCGTCCTCACATCACTGATCACGCAGCATAACTTGACTTCTGTTGTCCGAATGACATAACATGGCAGATGCTAACCTTTCCAGCGGTTTAGTCACCTTTCGGTTACCTGAAACGAAATGTGATCCGGAGGCACATAGCTTTAAATCCGTCATAATATAAAATGTCAGTAGTGAAAACAGTCTGGGGAACCAGGAGCCAGCTAACGGATACCACAAATTGTTCCGCGCTAGTGCCGAGCGCAATACCCGTACCTCGGAATGCCGTACGAAACATAGATTGTGCCTAACTGTATGCACGTCAACGTCCCCACTATTTAGCAAGCAGTCCAGTAGGTAAGCAGCAACTGATTTCAAACGGCTTGTGACCACGGTGATGCACGTTGCACTAACTGCCATGTAAAGCAAAGTTTCAGAACGCAAGTCAAGTACCATGGGCAGTGCACCGAAAGGAAGTGGTCACGAGTACGATACAGTTTGTTGTGCAGTAGGACATTCTGTTACAACCGCCACGTCGAGCAGTGTCTTCTTGCCCTCCGATTTCGTGCATAACGGTCGATGCAGAGTCTTTGGAGGAATACTATTATTTGCTCGTGTCACAGTGCATCCGACTGTAAACACATTGTCCGCATGAATCTTGACAGCGCGATCCAACGTTTTTGTCAATGACAAATCCTTTCTGTTACTGACCCTGCTTGTGTGCAACCAATAGAGCAGGGACACATGTGGAGCTGACTAGTTACTCCACTTTGCTCAGTTCTCGAGTTTTATTAAGGCTGGGAGATTGCCCACAGCAGTTTGTTCGTTTAGCTTGCTCGTGTATTGAATGACGTAGGTAGCCTCCTCTGATCTGTCAAAAAAGCCGCCGACGTCTTTTTGTTCGTGAATCGTTCGGACTGTGGGGTAATCGTAACAAAAAATCATCTGAGCGAGGGCGTAAAGCCACAAAGCGTCAAGAGCACAGCCCATGCAGCTGGGCAATTAAGCGGTGGGACGACACAGGCAGTGGGCAATTAGACGGTGAAAATGTAGAATATTTATGAGAAAAGAATTGGTATTTTGAAAAACTAGTCAATAAAGCGGGGTGGACTATGAACCGGGTGGGCAATAAAGCGGGTTCCATTGTATAACACATGTGCCTGTTAGATGAGAGACAGCAATCAGCAAAGTATGAACTACCCGAACAGTACGATTCTTCACGGAGGGCTGCGAGCAGATTTAATGCATCGATAAATTTCGTTCTCACGCCATATACTTACCATGTTGACAAGTTGAGCTCATATGTCACGATGATAGCTTAAATATCGCAAGATGGTTACCTGTACCATTTTCGTGGATTCCACTTCCTAGCTGCGTATTGCAATAATACTTCCCTCTCATAGTACATAAACGGATCACCGTTGTATTTGTGCACTGGTGCTTATGCCTTGTACCCTAACAAAATACGAGACTTGCCAAGCAATCTCTTCATTGCCCGCGTATTATATTATTCCCTGTAAGTGTCACTCTAACTCGAAATGAAACCAGTTCAATCGTAGCACATGCAGTAAGACTGTCATATTATTGACGGTGTGCAGTTATCAGTGTGCATTTTCACAGTTAGGCAATCACACTGTTATTCAGTCAGAAGAGTTATTGCGCTGCGGGCATCGCATCTGTGAGTGCCTGATCAACACTGGTCATCAATGCCGTGTTAAAGACTCATTTACTTTTCCCCTACTTGACCCATAGCGATGCTCAAAGGGACTCAAAAGGCGCTTCCTGACTATAGCTGAAGCTCTTGCTATCGGACGCCTTCAGCCGGAATTATGCAAGCAGCGAGCTCTCGTGCAAGCGCTAATCCTGAACTGGCCCTCACGCTGTTAGCTGGCCTCAAGGTCACCGGTCCATCGTGACTCATTTGAATCTGTTAATGATTGTTGTACGTAATAAGTTTAATTGTTCCCCTATCATCTGACGTCGTCCTTGTACATAGCAAGGAATAGCTTTTTGCAATTTTAGTTATCTGCTTCATAATTGTAGCGCCTGACGATATTTATCGAAAATAAATTTCTTCGCAATTGTTCTCTTCATGTCTGAATGAGCATAATTTATGAGTATAAGAATCTCTATAGTACTGTTTCTCAAAGGGTGGTCCGTTGGCTACTTTCAGTGAATCCGCGTGATCTCCCAAGGTGCTACAAATCTAGTAGGAAATTTTATGGACGCGATCAGTCTATTTCACGAATTTATGGCAAACATGCTGTGAAAATTTTTAAATCAAATCTAACGGTTTACATTATAGGCTTGTGCATTGCCCATGGAAACCTACCCTTCCAAGGAGGAAGCTTGTTTTGGCAGGGAGTTAAAATGTGCGCGAACGAGGTTTTCCAAGTTCAGAAAGTTCGTGTGTTAATTTCTCCGTGATGCCATGGACAATGGCTGCATGGGTTATTCTATGTCCGCTTAAGCTCACATAACCCAGTCTGTCCCTCGAGGGGCAGCGAGAAGTATGCCATAAGATAGGGCCCAAATTTGCGGTAATTTCAAGTGTTACTATCCTCCGAAATAAGCAAACCGGAAGGAGAGGCCGTTTGCGGCATCGCGTCCACGGAAGCTCAGAAGGAAAGAGTGGATAATTCTGTGTTTAACGAATGTGCTCATCCGTTTCCGCGAATTCGAGGAGACTGAATCAGCGACGTTACAAAAGGGCGGATGTTTCGTTCACTACTTTACTTCTTTCAAAGCCTCACTTTTCATAGTAACCAAATTCCCGTTGTGTTTTCTACACTTGTGTTTAATTATTTATCTCCATTGTGGTAGGTAGACATGTAACCTCAACAGGTACGATGAATGAAGAATGGAACACTGCTAAATGTTTCACAGGAATATTCTTCGTCGAATTCAAATGTAGTAGTAGTTGGGCCATCTTCTGTGCCTTCTGAGCATGCACCAACTGAGACGTGCGATGTTTCTGTACTACTTTCTATGATGTGCCAACCGGATCCATTGTACCAGTGGGTAAGAGGCGGAAATACAACAACACTTATCTTCCTTTTTTATTTATGGAGTCCAATACTTATCCTCGAGGAGAATTGTGTAACAAACTTCTGAGCATTTTGAAAAATTTATACGGACTGTAAAGACAGAAAAATGTACTTACAGCGCATGCGAGTTGAAATATTGCACACCCATATGTACATGCTTCACGCGTCGCAGACTGTAAAAAAAAGCTACAGAAGAATCTTACATAGTTAGTTATGGTAATGCGCCGACAACAGAACCGAGAAAAGTATCCGGCCATGTTTACAAAATTTATGAAGGTGACCTAAGACTCTTCTTTTCAAAAAGCTTTTCACAGACTGTCTCTGTGTGATTTCTGACACAAAGCGAACGAGGTGTGCCGTGTCATGGTACACAGCTATCGCCGTGAGATTGCGTTCTCGCATTATATCTATACAAAACAAAGTACCGAAACATACCTGAAGCGTAACGAGGTTATAGCTTTTCTCAATAACACATAACATCAAACAAATCAGCGCTGCATGTCGGAACGAATCTTATTCAAGGTATTAAAACTTAATATAGTTGCATTTCCGTGTAATTTCAACGCCTTCACTTTTGCCAACATAAATGAACAGCTGTGCAAATTCAGTGTACAGCGATGAACTCCACTTCAGTCTTATGTTATCAAAGCCTAGTTCTATGAATAAGAAAAGCTCAGTGGTCTGTCGTGCTAAGTTACAATACAAAGGGGTGCAGGTGCTGAATAGCTTGAGATCGCGTGCTCAATAGTGACACACTCATCCTGTTGGCCGACGGCGTCTGACCAATGAGGAAGGTAGTCGACGGTGCGCGTGTGCACCTAAGCCAAACCGCCAAATTGAAAATGCTTATGAACCAAGTTGAAACTGCTTACGAACTAAGCTGAAACTGCTTTCGAACCAAATTGTATCCACTACTGACTGACTTGACTCGGAAATGGTATAGTTTCAACTGACATGTGAACGAGCATCGTCATTCCTGCCCTGTCAGCAGGCCCATGTCCAAGCAAGCGGTCAGGCCCAGTTCATCCTCTAATATTTAGAGCCCTCGATCCTCCTTCAGATTGACGTGCCTCAATGTACACACATTGCAACAGCTCGGTAAACAGACAACAATTGCCCCAAAATTAGTGACCCACTCAAAAGATATCTGCTGCTTATCGACGTCCCGCATGCTATACTCAAGCTGTGTGTTCAATCTGCAATCTCCTTCAGGTGACACCAACAATATTTTCTCATTGCGCCTATCCGGTGACGATGCAACTTTGATCACCGGCCAATCCGTTGTTGGTTTTGACCTGAGTCCCCGTGTTTAAGCTGCTCTGGTTGATTGGATCCCAATCAGTAGCCGGATGTGTGCAGTCCGATTGGCTGGCTCGTGCAAAGCTTCGAACTTGCGAGGGACTAACAGGTGTCTGTTCGTCATCGCTCCCTATTCACCCACAAACTCTAGCGATGATTCGGTCAGAGACGACTTCTACAACCAACTGAACGAGATCCTTCCTAACAGAAGAAGCGCGGACAATGCGGTGCTGGTTGTGGATCTGAACGCTCAAGTTGGAAAATTATCCACTAATGAACCGCATCTGGGTGGCCATGATGTAGGTTCCCGTAATGATAATGGTAAGCAAATACTACATTTGTGTGAAGATGCCCGCTTATATCTTGCGAACACCAATTTCTGACACAGCACTCGCAGAAGGGTGACTTCGCGCCTACCAGCCTCGAACCAGCTATGGACGCAAATCGATCACATTGCGATACGTTACCGCTGGAGAGGCTGCATCCAGAACAATCGCTCGATTTGGAACACATGTGTGGACAGCGACCATGCACTTGTATGTGCTGACATGCGGATGCGTTTTGGCGGACACTCACGACGACATACTATGAGCGCATTGACATCATACAACTGACGAAGGCTGCTGTTCTGAATTCCTATCAAACTATGCTGACAAGCGAGTTAAGTGTGCACCCACAAGATACAGTTGATGCTCACTGGTCTCCTGTTCACCAGACCTTACTAGCAGCAGAAAAATCCCCATGTGGTAAGTCTAATTGCCAACATGGACACTGGGTCACTTCGCAATCTCTGGAACATATCGCTGCTCACCGGCACATTCCGGCTGGAAACGAACACAATGAGACACGCAGAAAACTCCGGGCATAACTCCGTGCCAGTTTGAAGAGAGACAGCGGAACCCAGTGTTCTCTTCTTGCATATGAGATGGAAATAGCCGCTGCCCTTGGTAACCATCGTAAGTTATTCTGTTTGATACGGGAAACGGGCAGAAGCATACCTGGTGTTAGTGAAACTGTACGTGACGAGAGTGCATGGATTATCCATAACCCTACCCAAAACCCTAGCAGCGCTGGGCTGCAAAATTTGAAAGGCAATTTAATCGGCCGGCATTATCCGCTGTTTCACCGGCCAGAGATCGCCTGATCCGTGGACTGTCTCTTTGGATCCGTCCTCTTGATCAGAAGTCAGAAGTAAGATCGGACAGTTTAACTTGCATAAAGCCCGCGCGACCAGTTGGTCTTCAACCAGCACTCCTTAATTTGGGGGACCTGCTCTTGTGGATAATTTACACGAGCAACTAATGAAACTGTGGGAGCAGGAAGCTGTCCCAAACGACTTGAGCCGCCCTGTCATAGTCCAAATTTTCAAGTGTGATTCACGATCGGAATGCGGCAACTATAGAGAAAGCGATGTAAACTCCATCCACTTCAAATTGCTTGCATTTTGTAATCCTTATCAGAATGAATGGGATTTGTAAAAGCCAGATTTGTGAAGAGCAAGCCTAGTTTCGTCGAGGTCGTGTCTGCGTAGACCGCATCTTCATTTTGTATCAGTAGTTGGAGCACCGTCACAATTATTGGCAGCCCACCGTTGTCGTGTTACTCCATATCAAATGTGCGTTCGATTCGGTGGATCGATGTGCTCTTTGGGACTATCTAGTCAGGAAAGGCGTAACCGAGATTTATGTAGATATTATCCGAGCATTATACGCGCGTAGCTAGGACAGAGAGAAGGTTTATAACCAGCTGTCTTCGCCCTTCACTATCACCATCTGTGTAAGGCGAGGATGTCCATTGTCACCTTTCCACTTCAACTTCGCTATTGAGGAAGTCATAGAAATCGCGTTCACCAGACACGACATAGAATATGTGGTTTTGCCCCCAGGAGAACAACTTCTTGACTTGGAGTATGGTTACGATATTGCCCTAATCTGTGACAGATCTGAAAACGGTCCAAGCTGCACTGGACAGATAAAAAAGGACTGTCCGTCATTTCGGGTTATGCTTCGCACCTTCAAAGTGCAAATTGCTCATTTAAGATTGGCCTCGACCGCCTACTTCGCTAACCCTTGGTGGGGTTCAGCTAGAAGTCGTTCAAACATTTAACTACCTGGGAAGTTGTATCGACATCCTTGGAATTGAACATGAGATAATGAACCCTATTGCAAAGGCTCGAAGCGCTTTTGCTAACCCTCGCCACTTATGGCGTCGGCGTGACATCACTCGGCTTGAAGGGTGGAGTGTACAATACAGCCGTACGTACAACCTTATTGTACGGTTGTGAAACCTGACCACTTAGATCAGTGGACATAAAGAGGCCAGTTACGTTCGAACACCGGTGCCTTCGCAAATTTGCTCACATCTGGTGGGAACACCGAGGGAGCAACGAGCGTGTTCGACGCCTTGTTTACCGCACATGAAAAGGAAGTGAATTTCTCAGCACCGTTATTTTACGCACTGGGTTCCGATGGCTGGGCGACGTGTTACGCATGCCAGCCCACCGACTTCCGCGACTTTCGTTGTTTGCGCGCCGGGGGTGTGGATGGAAGAAGAGGAGAGGTGGCCAAGCCATGACTAGGTCAAGAGTAAAAAGACACTCAATTTGAAGCTGGCCTCGGTTGGAGCGTCACAGCTCCCTGGTTGGGGTCCGAAGATGATGAACATGTTTGGCTGGATACACTTGCTGACATGTGACATGGCTAGGAGTTGGCTTTAATAGTGTTCGTGCTGTGAGTTTATTTGTCCCTACCATCCCTCTTTGCTTCCCCTCCAACCACGAACTCACTACTTAGTCTAATATAATATTATATAGTAAATAAATTTGTTGCATATTAGCCAGATGGTAGCTTACCGGAACGATACCCATCTGGTACCGGTAGCTGAGCTGGCTTGCATCTGTTTCTTTGTTTTCCTTCATTTCTTTCATCTATTGTGGCACATTAGCTCTGGTGCTTCCATCCTCTAGCTAACGTGTATAATGATGGTGATGGGTTCGAATTGTAGACGACAGCAGACAGGACATTGCTACGCGACAGAAAACTATGTGTTGTAGTGTGTTGGGCAGGATAAACACGCCATCTAGACTCCAACTGAATTGTACAGACCTACCAACAGTACCGGGGTATTCCTTGAATTCATTTACCGGTGCAATATCAGCAGTTACTCAGTTCGATTCTTGTGCCATTCCATATGCCACCAACCAAACAATGCTACACTTTTGGTAAACGAATATAATACGTATATAACTCTCGCCAAAACCAACGCAAGCTCTTCAAAGGTTTTGTTTTTCAAAGGTACTGGGCTTATTGCAACCGTCCATTACTTCCTCTTGAAAGTGCTCGTTGCGTATACGCTGTTTCCATCAGACATCGGAAAATGTGCTATCATACGCTAGACATACATGTGGGATGACAAAAAGAGATTTCGTATAAAAGAAAATGACTGTCATATGCAAAAGGGATGCACATTTTGTTGCGTAAGGAACGATGGTTAAATCATATATGTCACTGCAACTGATGTTAACCCAGATGGATCTATGATCTACGTTGTTCATTTGTGTAATAACCTTCGCCAGCAAACAACAAGCACATTAGTTTTTGAGGTATGAGATATTATATCAGGGGTTCAGTAACTCAATTTGGTACACGGAATACCATGTATAATTGAGCATTAAATAAAACTTTCCCGCAAGTTTCAGACCGAGAATGCGCGACCAGCAACGTGTTGCAAAGCTTCACAGTTATTCACCTTATTGTTATGTACTGTTACTTTTATTCTCTTGCTGTCATTTACGGAACATTTCAAGAAGTTCGAGGTTATAAGACACAATTTATGTCTAAAATTTTTTCAGCTGCCGCTAAAATCCAGTGGGAATATCCTATGTGCTTTCGGAATTAGTGCGTTACTTAGCATTTAATCTAACGACGGCCAAACGTTCCTTGAGAGCATGAAGCGGTTTATGCTTATTAATGAGATTTATGCAAAACGAATCGGCTGAGTGCGAAGTTAATCAAAAGATGCGATAAATTTTGAGTTATTCAAGGGAGAATAACTGTAAGGTGAAAAAAGCTAAGCCTTTATCTGGAGGAGCATGCTTTGATTAAGGCGCTATGCAAATACCGTTGTCAAAAAAACGGTTAATTACACGATAATGATTGTGGCAGCTTATGTAAAAGATATTATTATTCCACTAATTTTAACTCTTTGTTACTGAGTTTAACGTGTGGATTCCAATTTCTTTTTACTCCATATAAATAAAAAAGTACCCAAATTCCCCATGAATTTTGCTTTTCTAAAATCGCCATGGTATTTTAAGTGTAGAATTTGATGCATCTGGCTCACTTTGTGCATAAATACATGTTAACAATTGGCTGAGTGTCTTTATGTGTGACCAATTTGCCTACGATTACATTGGGCTTGAAATGTTTTCGCCAAATTTCTTGTTGTTTTGCCTGTTGGACAGTCAGCACACCAATGCATCCAATCACTGAAGATTACGAAATGTGTTGAATTCCGGGAGAAAATGCATAGGGCAGCAAATGTCTTTTGGAGCAGTACCGTTTAAGTGGTTTAAAGCATCCTGGAAAATCGATAGGCTGAAATCTACGATTCTCGCCAGGAATAATGTTAAGACTTGGTTCATGTGGTATTTAAAGTTAATGTTTTCGCCCCTGACCTCGTTAAACTCACGATAAATTATGAGCATATTTAGAAGTGCGAAGAGCCTCTTTACCAGGACATATTTGATTTTGCATTTAATTGCCAATGGGAATATAACGAAGACATGGCGCTTGACAACGTTTAGGGGATTCGAGTTAGCGTATTACATGCAACCACAAATGCAGGTAATGCCTTCGCTACGGAATACCACCACTATTTGGCATAATTGTTTGCATTTATTTCTTCTTACTTGCAATCTTTTCGTTTATATATCTTTCTATGCAAATAGAGTGAGTAAATTTTTGCCTAATGCACACAATTTATACATTTGTTGGTTGCAGACAAATAATCAAATTCCACAAAATCAGTGAGCGTATTTTATGCAACGTAGGCACTTAGAACCCAGGTGCGGCTTTCTTTCTATCCACTGTTACTGAACACCTATTAGTAAGTTTTTTAATCAACATTTTAACACCTTATAATCACTTGGGTAATAGATGTTTAAATCCGTCATAGTTTATTTCTCTCCCGATTCCCACTATTCCATCGCGCAGTTCGAGAAGCTACTTTAATTGGATTATCATGGCATCAGTATTGATGTGGTTGCATGGGTAACCAAAAGTCGCTGGAAAAGGATGGCCCTAGTTTTTGTGACATTAGAGGAATATGAAGTATTCTCAAGTCCGAGGAGAAAGGGTGAGAAAATGTGCTGCCAAGTTCAGATGAGTAAATAAACTCAGGCAAAATTAATATTTTTGTTAGCGAATAGATTATTGACTCCTTCTGTACGAACATATTTAAATAAATTCTAATGGGTTGTAGATAGGTTGCTAATGGATATATCAGACATCAGTGTCTTGAAGCCGGTGTCAAAATTGTATGCATCTTATGTGTAAGTGACTTGACTTTACAACATCTAGGTTTAGAAATAGATGAGTCTCGAAACATCTAGGTTATAACCACACGAATCAAGTCAAGAGCATCCAATACCACCACTGATGGCCAATTTCAGCAACCGGCGATGAAGCTACGAAAATTAAGCGCCACTATGCTTGCCTTTCCCTTATGCTACTGTGAATCGAAGAACGTACCATCGGTCGAAAGCTGCCGGTCGAGAAGCCTAATGTGCTATAGAAAAGAAACTGATGAAAATGGTTTTTTTCACTGAGGAAGGAATGTTGTATACTTTTTGGCAAACTTTGATTCTCCTTTGTCAAGGAACTTATCTTGGAGTAACGCAGAATTATTATTCACTGAGTAGACTTTTCTAAGCTATGGTCCACCAGCTGCCTGGAAGATAATCGGGCTCAATTGTATGATAAAACTTGTCAAGTATGCAACTGAGCCACAACTAGGCTGAGAGTGTTCCCTTGAAGCAACCCGCTAGTATCGCTGATAAGGTTTTAGAAATCCAGCCTAGCACAACTGACATATATGTCGTTAAAAAGCAGCGTGTACCAAAAGTAATTTAGTACCGTCCGGAAGATTTGAACTAACAAATAGCAGAAAGTTGGCTAAATCGCCTGACAGGAAGCGATTCTTCTAGTAATCTTCATCTGCTCGAACAAGAAGTCTTTCTAGAAGGCTTACGTAAAGTACTTATTGTCATACTTTTTACTTGTCGTTTCAACCATTCAGCGAGTAAGTGCACCCAGCCCGGTTCTTTCCGTCAAACGCAGCCGCCAGATTTCCCGCTGTCTAGAAACTAATAGGCCAGTTGACAGAGGTAAAATCTGTCCTTTGTCAACATCATTCCAAACCCTCGCCGACTCAATGTCCTAGATCAGATAATCGGTATACTTTTCCTTATCAGTAGTGATTCTGACATCCTTGTCATAACTACAACCGGCTCTATTGTTAACCGCACACCATCATCGTTGTGCTTAACAGAATCCATTGGGACCATTTTTGACTTTATGTTAAACCTTGGTTTACGGCGACAAAGCAGTTGGATATTCTGTATGGCAGACTATATCGACCTATATTATGAGCGGATTTCCTGACATATTTCAGCGTTAGTGGATTTACGAATCCAGCATCTTTTGGCGCTCAAAATGCGGATTTCCGTTCCTGGTAACACAGTGTGTACACCTTTAATCTGCCCCATAAACGTTTTTCCACAGAATATTTCTCCATACTACAAGCTTTTTCTAATTTTCTACCTCAATTAAAATAAAATTTTCATCAGTCGAATAAAACTCATTCTGTATGTCACATAACCTCCAGCATTTAACCCGTTTTCTCCCGTCCGCGATAGATGAATCGGTAAAAACACAAAGCAGCTGACGATGAGTTTCAACAAATGCTCTTGTTAGGAATCAAACAACCATCACAAAGCGTGTGGGCTTCATCGTTGCACATAGTAACAAAGAAAAGAGTAACTGATTGGAGAACTTGTGGCGACTAGAAAGCACTACTACTATTGCTTGTTCAAGCAGGTCACCACGCCCACTATATTCAGGACAGCAAACAAACCGTCCATATTGGACTTGTGTTCACCAATGATGAGCTCATGGATGACAATTTATTGATGGATAATCCATTAAATCTCAGTGACCATGTAGTGATAAGCTGCATCTGTGTGCGTTATACAAAATATCCAAATGAACACTCGCAACTAACTCATACAATCACACGCTACTACTTAATGAAAGGGCTCGTCGACGCATCTGCATGGAAATGTTCAAACAACTGTCCCCATGAAACGTTTCGACGGAGTTCGTTGATAGCCTTAGCGATATCGTCAACAGGGCATCAGAGACCAAGCCACATCGTCCCGCAAAAATGAATACAAGTCTAAGGAGAGGGATCCGAAATTGCCGAGTAAGAGACTTGGGACAATTTCCTGAATAATCGCAACCGTTGCACTGCACTTGTCCGTGAAGATAAGTAACTAATCGAAACTGCCTAGCCAAAAATTCCTGGGAAAAAGAAAACGCTGTATAACCATGTCAAATATCTTCGTAGGGTGAAGCGTGTCATCCCTCCACTTACATTACAGGCGGGAAAAAATAGCCGAAGAAGCAGCTAATACCCTGAGGTGAAAATACGCCTCAAATTGCTTACACACAGCCGCTACGTGTCCCATGATATCATGCACTATACCGACTCCATCTTTTATGAATGTAATATTCAACCCATGAATTGTGCTACGGAAGTTACTCTCATTGGCCGAGCATAGCTCACCGGAAAACGACAACATCCGCCCGAAAGCACAGAAGACTGCGGCCACCAAGCTAGTTAAACCATTTGCACAGTTCCTCCAAAGATACTTTAAAGAACAATTCCCTACTATGTGGAAGTGTGGCATTATCAACTTGTGCAGAGTCTGGTAACTATCGCCCAGAGACTCTCCTTCCTGTGCACACAAACATGATAGAAGCGGTTTTCGCTGAGGCTTTAATGGACTACCTGGAAAAGCGCAACATCTTGGCACCGGAGCGGTATGACTTCCGTTAACACCGGTCATGCACCACCAACCTATTTTTTGCACGAAGTAGTTGGACCGAAATGACTGATGATGAGGTGGGAGTTGACGTCATCTAGCTGGACTTATCCCAAGTTTTCGCTTGCCTGGTTTTCCTCAACCTACTTCATTGGCTACAGTTGCGGAAACGGAAATCGTGTGCTTGATTGGATTGACAACTTTCTTCACCAATGGAAGCTGAAACTACGCATTAGTGTATCACCCTCTAAGCCGATCGCGCTGGTATTTGGTGACTTAAAATGCTCAGTGTTGGGACCGCGCTTATTCCTTTTGTTTATTAACCGCTTGGCAAGAGTAATCGCCTCAAATTTCCTGCTTTTCGCCGATGACGTCGAGACACGGCGGGCACTTGTTGACAATTAAAATCACGATCTACTCCAACATGACCTAGATTCCTTTCATGAATGATCAAAGAGGAAGCTGATTCAGTTGAACATAGCTATATGCTAGGTGATCCATCTGAGATACCAGTCCGTGAGCGCTTACAAGCTTGGAGACCACACTTTGGAGAAGGCCTCTCAGGAGCTTGACCTTGGTGTGCTGGTACATAAAATCTCCGATGTTCAAAACAGGCAAAGTAGGCGACTAGGACCAGCAATCAACACTTCAGCATGGTTCGCAGAGCCTTCGGTCTATAAAACCCTCAATCATTCACCAAGTGCTTAAGGGCTACGTGCGATTGCACGTGGAACATGCTATCCAGGCTTTGCACAGGGGCAAAAACGGGATCTTGTTGCTCTTGAGACTCCTCAACGAAGGGCATTCAAGGACACCCTGGCCACTTTCATCTGCCCTATCAGCTTAGACTGAAAACACTATGAAAGTACAACAGTCGATATCGGCTTTTGTGGTAGATCCCATAATGCTTTACCAGATTCTGTGGAAGCCAAACCACACTTGCCGCCCGCTGTTGGAATCGAACCACAAAACCAAACTAAGAGATCATCCTCTGAAACTGAGAATACAGTATGGCCTGCTTGAATGCCCTAGAATTAGCTTTTCCCTCCGCGTGTGCCAAACATGGAACGCCCACCCTATTTATGTCGTCTCTACCACAATTTAGCGATATTTAAAATACGCGTTGAAAATTCGCTGTCTCATTCGAATTTAATATTATGACTTTTTAGCCAGGAGGTACAAAACGCAATCAAACGGTGTCTTACTAAACTCTCAACCAATGGGTCTGTGGATTTATACTTTTATTACGTGAACATTGCCGTTCAACATAAGTCTATGGTGTGTCCAACAAAATGGTTTTCACTTTACCGTGCAATTTGTTATTCGCAATACTTTCCATCCCCCAGGACTAATTTAGCATTGCTTTTTACTTGCAATACACCATTATTCCAGTACCCCATCATTGTTCCAAGAGTACAACTGGTGATCAGTTTATGTATATTGGAACAATAGGATTGTCACATATGTCGATATATGACGTATGTATGTGTGCATGTAGGTGGGTTTAGCCGTGTTAATGGGATTTGCAAACGCTTTCCTGTACTTCTGCCTGTATTTGAACGTGTTGCCAGTGCTCCAGATATGTTTGATATCCGTGGAGTTGATGCGGTTTATAGGGAGAACGCTTGCCAGGCGAAAAGCCGTCACATCCTGGAACATTGACGCTGAACATTTTGCTGGGACGCTGGAAACCCGTTCGGTTTAGCCAGCCCATGCCTAATCGCACATGGAAATGTTTGCAAAACCTGAAAGCAGATTCTACTATGTCCATATCAATATCGTCGGACCCCTGTCATATTTCAGTGGGGATTCCTACATCCTGATCTGCATCGATTTTTGCACTGTATATACTGAAGTCATTTCTACTGCAGACGAACATGCAGAAACCATCGCCCGTGCACTTTTCTCCGGATGGATATCCACTGTTGTCGTTCATTCCTACATCAACATTCACCGCATGCTCTATTTTAAAACTCGGCTTATCACACAGTTGACGGAATTACTGGGTTTCAATTGTATTCGCACTATAGCCTATCATTTTCAAGCAAACGGTTTACTCGGACGTTTTCATCGACTATGTATCGTGAATTTCCGCAAGCAAAAGCTGTAATATTTAGTCCCTGAAAAGTTCAAATACTGGAAAACAAAGGCAACAAAACAACGTTTGTTAAATTTTTATCATCCAGCCACAAAAGAAATGTGGTTATAACTAACACAGTTGATTACGGCATACGTAAGTAGTGTAAACAGTCGATTGGTCATCATATTGACAAAAACGTAAGGTCATCAAAATATCGCGGTATATGTGACGCTGTGCAAACGAACATTACTTAGTACATATATGTACACTTTATCGCAGCAATGTGGACACAATCTGTCCACCATTCCTTAATAATGGATTCCGTTTCTGCAGTATTTCAACAAATGAGGATATAGGCCAGCAATTTTATCAGAACCGGCGTTATGCTTAAACGCCTGTGATAAACGCATTCGGTGCCTCCGTTTTTCCAATGCGTTAAAATAATGATGTGGTCAGATCAGCGGGTAATGATGGCCTCTTCTTACCAGCTCTGATACAACAGGGTAGCAAATGCAGTGTAGATACCTTAATAATAACAATAATAATATTAATAATAATATGAGCATGATGATGATGATGAAGTAGAACGGATGAGAATTAGTCTGGACCTACAGCAGCAGTAACGGCGGAAGCTGCAATAGGAGCAACAACCGTGAAGTGAGATTGCGTAAAACTGGTGCAAATACATTTTTGCATGCTTGCAATAGGAGCAGTGCTGGTGAGCAAATTGAAGTTTATTTAAACAATCAAAAGTACACATTATAGCAACGCATCCTATAATTATGGGACGTGTTGGAATACACATAGAAATATAACTAGAACTGCAAAGCACAAAGCTGTGACAGTTCTCGGGAAGTTTTCTGTTAGCTGTGTTGAATGCTAATGTGTACTACTCTGTGTCACATAACCATTTGATCCGGTTGAATGGATAATTTTCAAGTGCGTCATCTAAAACTATATGCTACCATTCACTGAGAACAAAAAGCAAACGCTGCAATGCTCTTTAGTTTTGTATGTCCCATGCCAAGTGCTTAACTAGTAACTGTCAATAATATACAACATCAAAAGCAGGATATTTTCCTCATCTACTATGGCAGTTTAATAATTGTTGAATAAAATGAAGAATGAAATACCTAAATAAAACCAATGCGGTAGACAAAATGGTGAATAAAATGGGTCTCTTTATTCGATTTCTAAATGTCGATTTAAAATGTTGAAGAAATTAACAATTTATTAAATTTGCTTTTTTATATTGCGCTTTCTTCTACTCACAACATACGATAAAACATCAAGCATAAGAGAAATAAGTGTTGCTAAATTACTTGCATTGATGGGCCAAGATGAAATAATGAAAAGCCAGCAATAATATAGTTCATAGAAGTTATACAAAATATGCCAAATTGATTGTCAGTGAATAAAAGCTGTTGGATATACATATGTATATACGCTAGAAAGATTTGCACATATTTCTAAGAAATGCTGTATTGCATAGTGTGCTTTATTTAATGTTCCAGTTCTATAACCTGCAAAAGCGCTCACATTATTATACTTATCTTTTCAATGTTTCGCTTTAGCTTAAATTTATGCTTGCTGTTGAGTGGTAAATTTAATCATACGACCTTACCTTCATGCATGCCTTCTCTCGTTAACCGAAATCGATGGAATTCCACTCCATCACCCATTGTTGCAAACAAACAAAGCGCTTTTATTGATGCTTTGGATTTCCTACGATCGATTGGTTAACTTCTGGAAATGAAAATGGCATGTGCCTTAATTTATTTCATATTTACTTTTAACCTATTATTAACATTAATCAATGGCATGAAGAGTTTGGTTTTCCTTTTATTGTATTCGTCCCAGTAGTTGACTAGCAACATATTACAACCCCAATAAAGAAAATAACCGGACGCGTTTCGCTCCAATTGGTCTCGTCACTAGTGCTTATTCCCTCGGTCCACTGGAGTTTTGCGAGAATACCTCACGAATTTTGATGGTCGCCACTAGCATCTGCAAACATAGCAACCTACTTGGCCGTTGAAGGAAGGTCGTGCTGTATGCCGGTTAGCTAGCAAAGAATGTAGTTCATTCGCCGTCCTACATGATTTAGTTTCTTAATTTGCTGGCTACTTGGCACAAGCCACTGGCAGTCATGGGTTGGATCATCAGCAGAGGACTGAGGGAATGCGCAAAATGGACGAGGCCTAATGGAGCGAAACGTTTCTGGTGAATTTTCTAATTGGGCTTTTACTATGTGAGTAATGTATTGCTGGGACAAATACATTAAAATTTTAGGCATCTAATATTAGAAATCCAAAACGTCCCATAATAAAACCACATGCCCAAGTGAACCAGGTAAATCGGCATTTGACAAAAATAAATAAATAAACGTTTTATTCCTCAGCATTGCGAGGCACAGATCAATTGGGTGGTCTTATCAATATGTACAACGTGATTGTTCGTCTTTTGATCAATGGTACCCATATGAGATTTTTGATTGATTAGCAGTTTGGGAAATGTAGAGAGGTAAAGAAACTGGGAACAATAATAAATGTAGATTTCACGGAAAGTTCAAGTATAGTAATACGGTCATCCATGGAACTGTCCCCAGGGGGACTTGCTTCCATGCAGGGTATTTCCACGATGGGTTTCACCCGCACTTCCATGGATATCTTTACTAGGCTTTCAAATCGCCTGCAAGCACCAATGTGATCTCTGTTACATTTTTAGTATAGGGCTGGTTCTGTGACATCCAGGTCGGTTAATACAAATCAACCGACGTGTGATGCTACCAAACGAGGATAGCATCAGTCTCAAATATAGCTTAGTTTAATAGCATCTAAATATTTTAATTATATTTGGTCAGAATGGTTAATCATCTGTTTTAATTGAACCCTTATAGCGACAGTCTTAACTACTTGTTCTGCAGTACGTATCTGTTCTTTTACAGCCATCGTACATAAGTATGAATATCGCTTTCCAACAACACAAAAATCCTTCTAGATAACGTATTGATACTTCGGAATGCTAAACCATATTTTCATCTCATGGCCTTATGATGAACGCATACAAGCGCCACTAAGTAAACCGGTGCATTTCGATCATACGTTGGTGCATTTTCTCTTCTCCATATCACATTTACCCGTCTGACCCTAAAGCTAATGGCATCATGAAACTAAAAGATGCCAGTTGAGAGAACAATGAGCTTGCATGTATAAATAGCGAAATCAGGTGTTCAAAAATGTGTGCGCTGTCTATTTGAGAGTATTATACTTAACCCGCTTTGAATATGTTGGAAGTGAGCTACGTTTATACCTACGAACCTGAGAACATATCCTCATAAATAACGAGATATTGAGCATTGATTGCCGCACAAATATTTATGGCTTCCAGGTTATGAAGGAACGATTGGAATAGACAATATTCAGTTAGTTCAAGAAACTTATGTGTGTTCGGTACAAAGTAACTAAACATCCAAATCTTGGAAGCGTTATGTTGGAGATTGTGGCTACAGATTGCCTACACTCTCTTCTTCAGCTTCGTTGGCTAGGAAGCCTAAACATCCCCAGCGTGTGCACCAGCGTATGCACGTGCTGATCGGAAAATTTTCGTTGCTCCTGACTTTTCAAGTTTTCGGATTCAAATCTTTTCGCACATCGGCCTGGGTACACTCATTCAATCGGGCTCGACCAGGTCTACCCATTGCGCAAAGTTCTCTAGGCTACTATTAACGGATCAACGTCTAACGCTGATTTTCAATTCGGGCTCTGTCTCAGCGTTGTCGTTCGCCTACGAGTGCACCACTTTTCTACCTTCATCAAGGTTTTTTGGAATTAACGGAAAGCTTATTGCTAGCTCTACTTCAGGAGACCTAAACCAACTCTGTCGGTAGGTGAATAAGGCGACTAGAAGCAATTCCAT
>OX104070.1:19333469-19368607 GCA_944474145.2 Dicrocoelium dendriticum
AAATTTAACAAACGTTGTTTTGTTGCCTTTGTTTTCCAGTATTTGAACTTTTCAGGGACTAAATAATACAGCTTTTGCTTGCGGAAATTCACGATACATAGTCGATGAAAACGTCCGAGTAAACCGTTTGCTTGAAGAGGATAGGCTATAGTGCGAATATATTTGAAACCCAGTAATTCTGTCAAATGTTTGATAAGCCGAGTTTTAAAATAGAGCTTGCGGTGAATCTTGATGTAGGAATGAACGACAACAGTGGATATCCATCCGGAGAAAATTGCACGGGCGATGGTTTCTGCATGTTCGTCTGCAGTAGAAATGACTTCAGTATATACAGTGCAAAAATCGATGCAGATCAGGATGTAGGAATCCCCACTGAAATATGACAGGGGTCCGACGATATTGATATGGACATAGTAGAATCTGCTTTCAGGTTTTGTAAACACTTCCATGTGCGATTAGGCATGGGCTGGCTAAACCGAACGGGTTTCCAGCGTCCCAGCAAAATGTTCAGCGTCAATGTTCCAGGATGTGACGGCTTTTCGCCTGGCAAGCGTTCTCCCTATAAACCGCATCAACTCCACGGATATCAAACATATCTGGAGCACTGGCAACACGTTCAAATACAGGCAGAAGTACAGGAAAGTGTTTGCAAATCCCATTAACACGGCTAAACCCACCTACATGCACACATACATACGTCATATATCGACATATGTGACAATCCTATTGTTCCAATATACATAAACTGATCACCAGTTGTACTCTTGGAACAATGATGGGGTACTGGAAAAATGGTGTATTGCAAGTAAAAAGCAATGCTAAATTAGTCCTGGGGGATGGAAAGTATTGCGAATAACAAATCGCACGGTAAAGTGAAAACCATTTTGTTGGACACACCATAGACTTATGTTGAACGGCAATGTTCACGTAATAAAAGTATAAATCCACAGACCCATTGGTTGGGAGTTTAGTAAGACGCCGTTTGCTTGCGTCTTGTACTTCCTGGCTAAAAAGTCATAATATTAAATTCGAATGAGACAGCGAATCTTCAACGCCTATTTTAAATATCGCTACATTGTGGTAGAGATGACATAAATAGGGTGGGCGTTCCATGTTTGGCACACGCGGAGGGAAAAGCTAATTCTAGGGCATTCAAGCAGGCCATACTGTATTCTCAGTTTCAAAGGATGATCTCTTAGGTTGGTTTTGTGGTTCGATTCCAACAGCGGGCGGCAAGTGTGGTTTGGCTTCCACAGAATCTGGTAAAGCATTATGGGATCTACCAAAAAGCCAATATCGACTGTTGTACTTTCTTAGTGTTTTCAGTCTAAGCTGATAGGGCAGATGAAAGCGGCCAGAGTGTCCTTGAATGCCCTTCGTTGAGGAGTCTCAAGAGCAACAAGATCCCGTTTTTGCCCCTGTGCAACGCCTGGATAGCATGTTCCACGTGCAATCGCACGTAGCCCTTAATCATTTGGTGAATGATTGAGGGTTTTAAAGACCGAAGGCTCTGCGAACCATGCTGAAGTGTTGATTGCTGGTCCTAGTCGCCTACTTTGCTTGTTTTGAACATCGGAGATTTTATGTACCAGCACACCAAGGTCAAGCTCCTGAGAGGCCTCCTCCAAAGTGTGGTCTCCAAGCTTGTAAGCGCTCACGGATTGGTATCTCAGATGGATCACCTAGCATATAGCTATGTTCAACTGAATCAGCTTCCTCTTTGATTATTCATGAAAGGAATCTCGGTCATGTTGGAGTAGATCGTGATTTTAATTGTCAACAAGTGCCCGCCGTGTCTTGACGTCATCGGCGAAAAGCAGGAAATTTGAGGCGATTACTCTTGCCAAGCGGTTAATAAACAAAAGGAATAAGCGCGGTCCCAACACAGAGTACTTTAAGTCACCAAATACCAGCGCGATCGGCTTAGAGGGTGATACACTAATGCGTAGTTTCAGCTTCCATTGGTGAAGAAAGTTGTCAATCCAATCAAGCACACGATTTCCGTTTCCGCAACTGTAGCCAATAAAGTAGGTTGAGGAAAACCAGGCATGCGAAAAATTGGGATAAGTCCAGCTAGATGACGTCTACTCCCACCTCGTCATCAGTCATTTCGGTCCAACTACTTCGTGCAAAGTATAGGTTGGTGGTGCATGACCGGTGTTAACGGAAGTCATAACGCTCCGGTGCCAAGATGTTGCGCTTTTCCAGATAGTCCATGAAAGCCACAGCAAAAACCGCTTCTATCATGTTTGTGTGCACAGGAAGGAGAGTCTCTGGGCGATAGTTACCAGACTCTGCACAAGTTGATAATGCCACACTTCCACATAGTAGGGAATTGTTCCTTAAAGTACCTTTGGAGGAACTGTGCAAATGGTTTAACTAGCTGGTGGCCGCAGTCTTCTGTGCTTTCGGGCGGATGTTGTCGTTTTCCGATGAGCTATGCTCGGCCAATGAGAGTAACTTCCGTAGCACAATTCATGGGTTGAATATTACATTCATAAAAGATGGAGTCGGTATAGTGCATGATATCATGGGACACGTAGCGGCTGTGTGTAAGCAATTTGAGGCGTATTTTCACCTCAGCGTATTAGCTGCTTCTTCGGCTATTTTTTCCCGCCTGTAATGTAAGTGGAGGGATGACACGCTTCACCCTACGAAGATATTTGACATGGTTATACAGCGTTTTTTTCCCAGGCATTTTTGGCTAGGCAGTTTCGATTAGTTACTTATCTTCACGGACAAGTGCAGTGCAACGGTTGCGATTATTCAGGAAATTGTCCCAAGTCTCTTACTCGGCAATTTCGGATCCCTCTCCTTAGACTTGTATTCATTTTTGCGGGACGATGTGGCTTGGTCTCTGATGCCCTGTTGACGATATCGCTAAGGCTATCAACGAACTCCGTCGAAGCGTTTCATGGGGACAGTTGTTTGAACATTTCCATGCAGATGCGTCGACGAGCCCTTTCATTAAGTAGTAGCGTGTGATTGTATGAGTTAGTTACCAGTGTTCATTTAGATATTTTGTATAACGCACACAGATGCAGCTTATCACTACATGGTCACTGCGATTTAATGGATTATCCATCAATAAATTGTCATCCATGAGATCATCATTGGTGAACACAAGTCCAATATGGACGGTTTGTTTGCTGTCCTGAATATAGTGGTCGTGTTGACCTGCTTGAACAAGGAATAGTAGTAGGGCTTTCTAGTCGCCACAAGTTCTCCAATCGGTTAATCTTTTCTTTGTTACTATGTGCAACGATGAAGCCCACACGCATTGTGATGGTTGTTTGATTCCTAACAAGAGCATTTGTTGAAACTCATCGTCAGCTGCTTTGTGTTTTTACCGATTCATCTATCGCGGACGGGAGAAAACGGGTTAAATGCTGGAGGTTATGTGACATACAGAATGAGTTTTATTCAACTGATGAAAATTTTATTTTAATGGAAGTAGAAAATTAGAAAAAGCTTGCAGTATGGAGAAATATTCTGTGGAAAAACGTTTATGGGGCAGATTAAAGGTGTACACACTGTGTTACCAGGAACGGAAATCCGCATTTTGAGCGAGAAAAGATGCTGGATTCGTAAATCCACTAACGCTGAAATATGTCAGGAAATCCGCTCATAATATAGGTCGGTATAGTCTGCCATACAGAATATCCAACTGCTTTGTCGCCGTAAACCAAGGTTTAACATAAAGTCAAAAACTGGTCCCAATGGATTCTGTTAAGCACCTCGATGATGTTGTGCGGTTAACAAAAGAGCCGGTTGTATGTATGACAATGATGTCAGCATCACTACTGATAAGGAAAAGTATACCGATTATCTGATCTAGGACATTGAGTCGGCGAGGGTTTGGAATGATGTTGACCAAGGACAGATTTTACCTCTGTCAACTGGCCTATTATTTTCTAGACAGCGGTAAATCTGGGGGCTGCGTTTGACAGAAAGTACCGGGCTGGGTGCACTTACTCGCTGAATGGTTGAAAGGATAAGTAATAAATATGACAATAAGTACTTTACGTAAGCCTTCTAGAAAGACTTCTTGTTCGAGCAGATGAAGATTACTAGAAGAATCACTTCCTGTCAGGCGATTTAGCCAACTTTCTGCCATTTGTTAGTTCACATCTTCCGGACGGTACTAAAGTATTTTGGTACACGTTGCTTTTTAACGACATATATGTCAGTTGTGCTAGGCTGGATTTCTAAAACCTTATCAGCGACACTAGCGGGTTGCTACAAGGGAACACTCTCAGCCTAGTTGTGGCTCAGTTGCACACTTGACAATTTTTATCACACAATTGAGCCCGATTATCTTCCAGGCAGCTGGTGGACCATAGCTTAGAAAAGTCTACTCAGTGAATAATAATTCTGCATTACTCCAAGATAAGTTCCTTGACAAAGGAGAATCAAAGTTCGCCAAAAGGTATACCACATTCCTTTCTCAGTGAATTAAACCATTTTGATCAATTTCTTTTCTATAGCACATTAGGCTTCTCGACCGGCAGCTTTCGATCGATGGTACCTTCTTCGATTCGCAGTAGCATAACGGAAAGGCAAGCATAGTGGCGCTTAATTTTCGTAGCTTCATCGCCGGTTACTGAAATTGACCATCAGTGGTGGCATTGAATGCTCACAACTTGATTCGTGTGGATATAACCTAGATGTTTCGAGACTCATCTATTTCTAAACCTAGAGGGTGTAAAGGCAAGGCACTTACACATAAGATGCATACAATTTTGACACCGGCTTCAAGACACTCATGTCTGATATATCCATTAGCAACCTATCTACAACCCACTAGAATTTATTTAAATATGTTCGTACAGAAGGAGTCAAAATTCTATTCGCTAACAAAAATATTAATTTTGCCTGAGTTTATTTACTCATCTGAACTTGGTAGCACATTTTCCCACCCATTCTCCTCGGACTTGAGAATACTTCATATTCCTCGAATGTCACAAAAACTAGGTCCATCGTTTTCCAGCGACTTTTGGTTACCCATGCAACCACATCAATACTGATGCCATGATAATCCAATTAAATTAGCTTCTTGAACTGCGCGATGGAATAGTGGAAATCGGGAGAGAAACAAAATATAACGGATTTAAACAATTATTACCCAAGTGATTGTAAGGTGTTCAAATGTTGATTAAGAAACTTACTAATAGGTGTTCAGTAACAATGGATAGAAAGAAGCTCGCACCTGGGTTCTAAGTGCATACGTTGCATAAAATACGCTCACTGATTTTGTGGAATTTGATTATTGGTTTGCAACCAACAAACGTATACATTGTGTGCAGTAGGCAAACAGTTACTCATTCTATTTGCATAGAAAGATATATAAACGAAAAGATTGCAAGTAAGAGCATATAAATGTAAACAATTATGCAGAATACGGGTGAAGTATTCGGTAGCGAACGCATTACCTGCATTTGTGGTTGCATGTAATACGCTAACTCGAATCCCCTAAACGTTGTCAAACACCATGCTTTCGTTATATTCCCATTGACAATTAAATGCAAAATCAAATATATCCTGGTAAAGAGGCTCTTCGCACTTCTAAATATGCTCATATTTTTATCGTTAGTTTACCGATGTAAGCGGCGAAAACATTAACTTTAAATAACACATGAACCAAGTCTTATCATTATTCCTGGCGAGAATCGTAGATTTCAGCCTATCGATTTTCCAGGATGCTTTAAACCACTTAAACGGTACTGCTCCAAAAGACATTTGCTACCCTATGCATTTTCTCCCGGAATTCAACACATTTCGTAATCTTCAGTGATGGAAAGCATTGGTGTGCTGACTGTCCAACAGGCAAAACACCAAGCAATTTGGCGAAAATATTTGAAGCCCAATGTAAACGTAGCCAAATTGGTCACACATAAAGACACTCAGCCAATTGTTAACATTTATTTATGCACAAAGTGAGCCAGATGCATCAAATTCTACACTTAAAATACCATGGCGATTTTAGAAAAGCAAAATTCATGGGGAATTTGGGTACTTTTTTATTTATATGGAGTACAAAGAAATTGGAATCCACACGTTAAACTCAGTAACAAAGAGTTAAACTTAGTGAAATAATAATAGTATCGTTTACATAAACTGCCACAATCATTATCGTGTAATTAACCGTTTTTCTGACAACGGTATTTGCATAGCGCCTTAATCAAAGCATGCTCCTCCAGATAAAGGCTTAGCTTTTTTCACCTTACAGTTATTCTACTATGAATAACTCAAAATTTATCGCACCTTTTGATTAACTTCGCATTCAGCCGATTCGTTTTGCATAAATCCCATTAATAAGCATAAACAGTCTCATTTTCTCAAGGAACGTTTGGCCGTCCTTAGATTCAATGCTAAGTAACGCATTAATTCCGAAAACACATAGGATATTCCCACTGGATTTTAGCGGCAGCTGAAAAAATTTTAGGCATAAAATTGTGTCTTATAACCTCGAACTTCTTGAAATGTTCCGTAAATGACAGCAAGAGAATAAAAGTAACAGTACATAAAAATAAGGTGAATAACTGTGAAGCTTTGCAACACGTTGCTGGTCGCGCATTCTCGGTCTGAAACTTGCGAGAAAGTTTTATTTAATGCTCAATTATACATGGTATTCCGTGTACCAAATTGAGTTACTGAACCCCTGATACAATATCTCATACCTCAAAAATTAATATGCTTGTTGTTTGCTGGCGAAGGTTCTTACATAAATGAACAATATACATCATAGATCCTCCGGGTTAACATCAGTTGCAGTGACATATATGATTTAACCATCGTTCCTTAAGCAAAAAATATGCATCCGTTTTGCATATGACAGTCATTTTCTTTTATACGAAATCTCTTTTTGTCATCCCACATGTATGTTTAGCGTATGATAGCACATTTTCCGATGTCTGATGCAAACAGCGTATAAGCAACGAGCACTTTCAAGGGGAAGTAATGGACGGTTGCAATAAGCCCAGTACCTTTGAAAAACAAAAACTTTGAAGAGCTTGCGTTGGTTTTGGCGAGTTATCTACGTATTATATTCGTTTACCAAAAGTGTAGCATTGTTTGGTTGGTGGCATATGGAATGGCACAAGAATCGAACTGAGTAACTGCTGATATTGCACCGGTAAATGAATTCAAGGAATACCCCGGTACTGCTGGTAGGTCTGGTAGGATCCGGTCGGCATATCATAGAAAGTAGTAGAGAAACATTGCACGTCTCAGTTGGTGCACGCTCAGAGGGCACATAAGATGGCTCAACTATTACTACATCTGAATTGGACGAAGAATATACCTGTAAAACCTTTAGCAGTATTCCATTCTTCATTTCATGGTCCCTGTTGATGTTACATGTCTAACTACCGCCATGGAGCTAAATAATTAAACACAAGCGTCGAAAACACAACAAGAATATGGTTACTATGAAATGTGGGACTTTGAAAGAAGTAAAGTAGTGAACGAAACATCCACCCTTTTGTAACGTCCCTGATTCAGTCTCCTCGAATTCGCGGAACCGGATGAGCACATTCGTTAAACTCATAATTATCCACTCTTTCCTTCTGAGCATCCGTGGACGCGATGCCGCAAACGGCTTCTCCTTCCGGTTTGCTTATGTCGGAGGATAGTAACACTTGAAATTACCGCAAATTTGGGCCCCATCGTAGGGCGTACTTCTCGCTGCTCCTCGAGGGACAGACTGGGTTATGTGAGCTTAAGCGGACATAGAATAACCCATGCAGTCATTGCCCATGGCATCACGGCGAAATTAACACACGACCTTTCTGAACTTGGAAAACCTCGATCGCGCACATTTTAACTCCCTGCCAATAAAAGCTTCCTCCTTGTAAGGGTAGGTTTCCATGGGCAAGGCATAAGCCTATAATGTAAACCGTTAGATTTGATTTAAAATTTTTAAAGCATGTACGCCATAAATTCGTGAAATAGACTGATCGTGTCCATAAAATTTACTATTATAATTGTAGCACCTTGGGAGATCACGCGGATTCACTGAAAGTAGTCAACGGACCAACCTTTGAGAAACAGTACTATAGGGATTCTTATACTCATAAATTATGCTCATCCAGACATGAAGAGAACAATTGCGAAGAAATTTATTTTCGATAAATGTCGTCAGGCGCTACAATTATGAAGCGAATAACTAAAACTGCAAAAAGCTATTCCTTGCTATGTACAAGGACGACGTCAGATGCTAGGGGAACAGTTAAACTTATTACGTACAACAATCATTAACAGATTCAAATGAGTCACGATGGACCGGTGACCTTGAGGCCAGCTAACAGCGTGAGGGCCAGTTCAGGATTAGCGCTTGCACGAGAGCTTGCTGCTTGCATAATTCCGGCTGAAGGCGTCCGATAGCAAGAGCTTCAGCTATAGTCAGGAAGTGCCTTTTGAGTCCCTTTGAGCAACGCTATGGGTCAAGTAGGGGAAACGTAAATGAGTCTTGAACACGGCATTGATGACCAGTGTAGATCAGACACTCACAGATGCGATGCCCGCAGCGCAATAACTCTTCTGACTGAATAACAGTGTGATTGCTTAACTGTGAAAATGCACACTGATAACTGCACACGGTCAATAATATGACAGTCTTAGTGCATGTGCCACGATTGAACTGGTTTCATTTCGAGTTAGAGTGACACTTACAGGGAATAATATAATAGCAAGGGCAATGAAGAGAGTGCTTGGCAAGTCTCGTATGTTGTTAGGGTACAAGGCATAAGCACCAGTGCACGAATAAAACGGTGATCCGTTTATGTACTCTGAGAGGGAAGTATTATTGCAATACGCAGCTAGGAAGTGAAACCCACTAAAATGGCACAGGTAACCATCTTGCGATATTTAAGCTATCATCGTGACATATGAGCTCAACTTGTCAACATGGTAAGTATATGACGTGAGAACGAAGTTTATCGATGCATTAAATCTGCTTGCATCCCTCCGTGAAGAATCGTACTGTTCGGGTTGTTCATACTTTGATGATTGCTGTCTCTCATTTAACAGGCACATGTATTATGCAATGGAACCAGCTTTATTGCCCACCCGGTTCATTGTCCACCCCACTTTATTGACTAGTTTCTCAAAATACCAATTCTTTTCTCATAAATATTCTACATTTTCACTGTCTAATTGCCCACCGCTTGTGTCGTCCAACCGCTTAATTGCCCAGATGCATGGGCTGTGCTCTTGACGCTTTGTGTCTTTACGCCCTCGCTCAGATGATTTTTTTTACGAGTACCCCACAGTCCGAACGATTCAAGAACAAAATACGTCGGCACCATTTTTGACAGATCAGAGAAGGCTACCTACGTCATTCAATACACGAGCAAGCTAAACGAACACACGGCTGTGGACAATCTCCCAGACTTAATAATACTCGATAACTGAGCAAATTGGAGTAACTAGTCCGCTCCACATGTGTCCCTGCTCTATTGGTTGCACACAAGCAGGGTCAGTAACAGAAGGGATTTGTCATTGACAAAACCGTTGGATCGCCTTGTCACGATTCATGCGGACTATGTGTTTACAGTCGGATGCACTGTGACACGAGCAAATAATAGTATTCCTCCAAAGGCTCTGCATCGACCGTTATGCACGAAATCGGAGGGCAAGAAGACACTGCTCGACGTGGCGGTTGTAACAGAATGTCCTACTGCACAACAAACTGTATCGTACTCGTGACCACTTCCTTTCGGTGCACTGCCCATGGTACTTGACTTGCGTGCTGAAACTTTGCTTTACATGGCAGTTAGTGCAACGTGCATCACCGTGGTCACAAGCCGTTTGAAATCAGTTGCTGCTTACCTACTGGACTGCTTGCTAAATAGTGGGGACGTTGACGTGCATACAGTTAGGCACAGTCTATGTTTCGTAGGGCATTCCGAGGTACGGGTATTGCGCTCGGCACTAGCGCGTAACCATTTGTGGTATCCGTTAGCTGGCTCTTGGTTCCCCAGGCTGTTTTCACTACTGACATTTTATATTATGACGGATTTAAAGCTATGTGCCTCCGGATCACATTTCGTTTCAGGTAACCGAAAGGTGACTAAACCGCTGGAAAGGTTAGCATTTGCCATGTTATGTCATTCGGACAACAGAAGTCAAGTTATGCTGCGGGATCAGTGATGTGAGGACGCCACTTGACCAACTTGGAGTGGTTTGCAGACCAAAAACCTAGCCCCACTTGCTGGACGTAACCGGCGGTACAGATGCTAGGTATGTTGATGGAACGACTCCTCTCCTGTACAGCCATACATATCTAGGGAGTCTAAGAAAGCTACCTAAGCAAATACGCGCAATTCTCTACATATCTTCCGCTTGACAACGCTGCCCTCGGCTTTTTTAGTCAGTAGGTTCTAGGCGATATGTAGGCAATCCGGAACTGTTACCAATACCATACCGCGAAACCTTTCCCCGAATATCCTTATCGTATCCTCCGCTCCGCATCAAACATAAGGGATTTAGTGAGGCGATGTTCATCCACCTGCACCCCTTTCCGGAGGGCTTGTGAAGTAGCATACAAACCCTATCCACCCGGCTTGATGAAGCAGATAAAGCATCGTTGATTATACTCTAGGGTGGCCAGAGCATCAGGAAATAAATAAAGAAAAGAATCATAGTATTCAGTGGACAGGAAATTGGCAGGTTGCCCAGGCCTAGAAAGAAGAACAATTAGTGTTCTCAACCAAAGTCTTTAGTTCAAAAACCTGTAGGCAAGACAGCGGGTTTGGCGTTGGAGTCCCTTTTAAGGAATCAGCAGACATCCTCATTCCAACTCGCAACCTGTAGGACCAGGATGCTGAGTTTGTCTGTCCTTTAACCATCGAACAATCTGGTATGAGTGGCTCTGTATGCAAAAACACCACTCAGCATAGATCAATGGATCACTGAAACACGCAAACCATCGCACCACGGTAAACCATTCGAACTACTTGCAAATTATGTCTGTCGCTGGTTTATCTGCTGGGTAAAGCGTGATTAACTTGTGAGTCAACGAAAGTCGCAAGAAAGCTGTTTCATTAGCACCACGTTATCCTTGCGCGATAGCTAGGTATATTTGGCCCTATGCCTTTGATAATGTGTGGACAACTTATGTGTAGTGTTTTCCCAGCTTTTAGGTTACATGCAAGGTCTCCTTTCTCTACCACCTATTATTCTTCATAATTTATATCAATGTGGTTGTGTAACAACACGTATCAGTTCAAATATCTGAAAGGCTACTTTAATGGCGAGAATGCATCTAACATACTAACGAGCGTTAACCCCTGAAAATGGACATAATGTTTAGGGAGCTTATAATTCTGAAATCCAAATTGCTTCTCTCATAATCGGCAGTGTATCGCAAGTACAATGATAGCATAGTTGGTCTCTTTGCGGGTATTTTTGCGAGTACTTTGCATGTCAAACTCATTGCGTTTCGCGCACCATTGGATTGATATTATCATAGGTGATGACATTGTAAACACATAAGAACTCATTTTGATTTGATCTTTAGTCTATAGAGGCAAAAGTGGGAAACAAGTTCTAACGCAGTTAAGAAAGTATTGATGGAGAATTACTAAGCACTACTAGGCATATTTTGGTTTCCTTTATGCACGGATATTTTGACTGAACTTTTTTGTTTACCAATCATTTGGCTCCATCCAAACAAATTGAAAAATTGCATTTTTGATTATTTGCTACTTGGTTGCAATTGTACAGTTTTCGGATGTATTTTCAATGACATACATGATTATGACTGCGAAAAGCCACATCAATTTACATCGAACGAAACATGATTTATGAATTTTATTGCTACATCCAGTTTACCGACTAGATTCACGGTGCGTTATATTTTTGTGGTGCATCAACTTCCTCGGATTCTTTCTTAATGCAACATGCATAAGTACGTTATAATCTGTAGTATTAAACTTAGATTGCTATAACCATTTACTTTTTTTACCTTATTTGATTTGCGCTTGCAATGTATTTTCCTCCTACTATTAGTGCTTAAGTCTGGCCATTTTATTGATATTTACCCATCTTCTTACTCCTAGCGACTTAATTCTACCTAAGCTGACATGTGACGTAAACGATATAAACCCGGTTTAGCGGCCAGAATATCAGCCAATACCAAAGTTGCGTCGACACTGGAATGAGTAGGATGAGATTGTCCTTTGAAAATCCTTTAAAAGTTTATGTATGACATTTACTTTGTTATTGAGAATTCAGCAAAATGATACCATTTGATTAGCTGTCGGATATCTGTACATTCCGTAATCCAAACGAGTTTAAAACAGCAGGTTACATACTCGCAGTCATTGCCAATTGAGTAAAGCGTCACATTCACTGGGCTTAAAATGAAATATTATTCAACGTCCAAGACTTACTTGATCACGGAAGACGCAAGCGCCTAATGTTAAATTTTTGAAAACTGTGAACTATTATGAATAGCTGCGTCATATTGACCATACCTCATCGCCCGCACATTTAAAGGAAACCGTTTACCTAACATTTGTAATGATATATATAACATGTGATCTTATGACAACCATGACTGGATCGTACTCTAACATGATAAGTTCTTGATATCATGAGTTAATGCCGCTCCATTTGTATTTCTATATGCAGATTTCATATTCCAACTGTCCGACCATGAAGCTAAACGAATGTTAATCACTAACTAAGAAATTCTGGCGTACGAAGATACAAGCATTGGCGTCGCAAATGCCAAAATAGGATGAGGCAAAGACTACGGTTAATCTTATCATAAATTTTATGCAACACCCGACTCCGATTTGCGGAACTCTAACAATAAACCTGGGAGTAATTGAATATTAATTATTATGGATGCTGGCTCAAAAAATGTTCATAAACGCTGGCATTATTCTATACATTCATCACAAAAAATATAGGCCTAAATGATGCACGATACATTTGACTACACAATGAGTTAATGAACATGTTAACAATGTAGAATGTGATCCAAGATTTTCAAAGGCGCAAAGTTCGGAGCGGCGACAAATATTTCCTTCTCAGCTTGTACGCAAGGAACTCAATGAATCGACTTTTCCTTAGTATCTGTCTTTCAGGCGGTAGAATAACGCAACCAAATATACCAGTTAGAATAAAAGGTAACAGCCCGATTCCAAAGCAACCGGATCCCTCCTGCTCAAGGAGAACGAAAATTTCTTCGTAAGAAATATGACGAATAAAGCCAGGTTTCATTTAAGTTGTTTCCGTTAATATTTGGGTCTAAGCTTGTCACGGCAGATTGCAGAGTCTTTGGAGGAATACTATTATTTGCTCGTGTCACAGTGCATCCGACTGTAAACACATTGTCCGCATGAATCTTGACAGCGCGATCCAACGGTTTTGTCAATGACAAATCCCTTCTGTTACTGACCCTGCTTGTGTGCAACCAATAGAGCAGGGACACATGTGGAGCGGACTAGTTACTCCAATTTGCTCAGTTATCGAGTATTTTTAAGTCTGGGAGATTGTCCACAGCCGTGTGTTCGTTTAGCTTGCTCGTGTATTGAATGACGTAGGTAGCCTTCTCTGATCTGTCAAAAATGGTGCCGACGTATTTTGTTCTTGAATCGTTCGGACTGTGGGGTAATCGTAACAAAAGATCATCTGAGCGAGGGCGTAAAGACACAAAGCGTCAAGAGCACAGCCCATGCATCTGGGCAATTAAGCGGTTGGACGACACAAGCGGTGGGCAATTAGACAGTGAAAATGTAGAAGATTTATGAGAAAAGAATTGGTATTTTGAGTAACTAGTCAATAAAGTGGGGTGGACAATGAACCGGGTGGGCAATAAAGCTGGTTCCATTGCATAATACATGTGCCTGTTAAATGAGAGACAGCAATCATCAAAGTATGAACAACCCGAACAGTACGATTCTTCACGGAGGGCTGCAAGCAGATTTAATGCATCGATAAACTTCGTTCTCACGTCATATACTTACCATGTTGACGAGTTGAGCTCATATGTCACGATGATAGCTTAAATATCGCAAGATGGTTACCTGTGCCATTTTCGTGGGTTTCACTTCCTAGCTGCGTATTGCAATAATACTTCCCTCTCAGAGTACATAAACGGATCACCGTTGTATTCGTGCACTGGTGCTTATGCCTTGTACCCTAACAACATACGAGACTTGCCAAGCACTCTCTTCATTGCCCTTGCTATTATATTATTCCCTGTAAGTGTCACTCTAACTCGAAATGAAACCAGTTCAATCGTGGCACATGCACTAAGACTGTCATATTATTGACCGTGTGCAGTTATCAGTGTGCATTTTCACAGTTAAGCAATCACACTGTTATTCAGTCAGAAGAGTTATTGCGCTGCGGGCATCGCATCTGTGAGTGTCTGATCAACACTGGTCATCAATGCCGTGTTCAAGACTCATTTACGTTTCCCCTACTTGACCCATAGCGTTGCTCAAAGGGACTCAAAAGGCACTTCCTGACTATAGCTGAAGCTCTTGCTATCGGACGCCTTCAGCCGGAATTATGCAAGCAGCAAGCTCTCGTGCAAGCGCTAATTCTGAACTGGCCCTCACGCTGTTAGCTGGCCTCAAGGTCACCGGTCCATCGCGACTCATTTGAATCTGTTAATGATTGTTGTACGTAATAAGTTTAACTGTTCTCCTAGCATCTGACGTCGTCCTTGTACATAGCAAGAAATAGCTTTTTGCAGTTTTAATTATTTGCTTCATAATTGTAGCGCCTGACGACATTTATCGAAAATAAATTTCTTCGCAATTGTTCTCTTCATGTCTGGATGAGCATAATTTATGAGTATAAGAATCCCTATAGGACTGTTTCTCAAAGGTTGGTCCGTTGACTACTTTCAGTGAATCCGCGTGATCTCCCAAGGTGCTACAATTCTAATAGTAAATTGTATGGACACGATCAGTCTATTTCATGAATTTATGGCATACATGCTGTAAAAATTTTTTAATCAAATCTAACGGTTTACATTATAGGCTTATGCCTTGCCCATGGAAACCTACCCCTTACAAGGAGGAAGCTTTTATTGGCAGGGAGTTAAAATGTGCGCGATCGAGGTTTTCCAAGTTCAGAAAGGTCGTGTAAAAATTTCTCCGTGATGCCATGGGCAATGGCCGCATGGGTTATTCTATGTCCGCTTAAGCTCACATAACCCATTATGTCTCTCGAGTTGCAGCGAGAAGTATGCCCTAGGATGGGGCCCAAATTTGCGGTAATTTCAAGTGTTACTATCCTCCGACATAAGCAAACCGGAAGGAGAAGCCGTTTGCGGTATCGCGTCCACGGATGCTCAGAAGGAAAGAGTGGATAATTATGTGTTTAACGAATGTGCTCATCCGGTTCCGCGAATTCGAGGAGACTGAATCAGCGACGTTACAAAAGGGTGGATGTTTTGTTCACTACTTTACTTCTTTCAAAGTCCCACATTTCATAGTAACCATATTCTTGTTGTGTTTTTGACACTTGTGTTTAATTATTTAGCTCCATGGCGGTAGTTAGACATGTAACATCAACAGGGACCATGAAATGAAGAATGGAATACTGCTAAACGTTTCACAGGTATATTCTTCGTCTAATTCAGATGTAGTAATAGTTGAGCCATCTTATGTGCCCTCTGAGCGTGCACCAACTGAGATGTGCAATGTTTCTGTACTACTTTCTATGATATGCCGACCGGATCTTACCATACCTACCAAAAGTACCGGGGTATTCCTTGAATTCATTTACCGGTGCAATATCAGCATTTACTCAGTTCGGTTCTTGTTTCATTCCATATGCCAGCAACCAAACAATGCTACACTTTTGGTAAACGAATATAATACGTACATAACTCGCCAAAACCAACGCAAGCTCTTCAAACGTTTTGTTTTTCAAAGGTACTGGGCTTATTGCAACCGTCCATTACTTTCCCTTGATAGTGCTCGTTGCTTATACGCTCTTTCCATCAGACATCGGAAAATGTGCTATCATACGCTAAACATACATGTGGGATGACAAAAAGAGGTTTCATATAAAAGAAAATGACTGTCATATGCAAAACGGATGCAAATTTTTTGCGTAAGGAACGATGGTTAAATCATATATGTCACTGCAACTGATGTTAACCCGGAAGATCTATGATGTATATTGTTCATTTATGTAAGAACCTTCGCCAGCAAACAACAAGCATATTAGTTTTTGAGGTATGAGATATTGTATCAGGGGTTCAGTAACTCAATTTGGTACACGGAATACCATGTATACTTGAGCATTAAATAAAACTTTCTCGCAAGTTTCAGACCGAGAATGCGCGACCAGCAACGTGTTGCAAAGCTTCACAGTTATTCACCTTATTTTTATGTACCCTTACTTTTATTCTCTTGCTGTCATTTACGGAACATTTCAAGAAGTTCGAGGTTATAAGACACAATTTTATGTCTAAAATTTTTTCAGCTGCCGCTAAAATCCAGTGGGAATATCCTATGTGCATTCGGAGTTAACGCGTTACATAGCATTGAATCTAACGACGGCCAAACGTTCCTTGAGAAAATGAGACTGTTTATGCTTTTAATGGGATTTATGCAAAACGAATCGGCTGAGTGCGAAGTTAATCAAAAGGTGTGATAAATTTTGAGTTATTCAAAGGAGAAAAACTGTAAGGTGAAAAAAGCTAAGCGTTTATCTGGAGGAGCATGCTTTGATTAAGGCGCTAAGCAAATACCGTTGTCAAAGGCAAGCTTAATTACACAATAGTGATTGTGGCAGCTTATGTAAAAGGTAGTACTATTCCACTAAATTTAACTTTTTGTTACTGAGTTTAACGTGTGGATTCCAGTTTCTTTTTACTCCAGAAAAATAAAAACGTACCCAAATTCCCCATGAATTTTGCTCGTATAGCCTCATCAAACCCGAAACGCTTCTTCACTTATGTCAAAAGGCGAAGCAACATGAATTCGTGCATCCCAGTGTTGTTTGGCCCGGACGGCACTGCTGTTGTCACGGATCACGAAAAAGCTTGTTTGCTCCGAGAACAGTATGCTGGGGTTTATGTTCGAGAGTCACAGCCGCCGCATATCAGTCTCCAAGCAAAAGTTCCTGAGGGCTCCCAATTAGAGGAAATTTCTATAACCGAGGCTCAAGTGCTCCGGCTTCTGAGGCAATTAAATCCCAGTAAAGCTGCCGATGGAGATGCCATTCATCCCAAACTGTTGTACGAGTTGGCTGATGAAATTTGCCGTCCGATTACGCAACTTTTTGAAGAATCTACGAGGCTGCTCACTACCCAAGTAATGGAAGGAGGCTATTGTTTGTCCCATTTTTAAGAAAGGAGATAAGCCCCTCCCTGATAACTAAAGACCGGTCAGTTTAACGAGCGTGCTGGTCAAGTAATTGGAAAAGCTCGTGAGCGACGCTCTCGAAGGACACTTGAAAGAGTTTGAGTTGCTTAATCCCTCTCAGCATGGTTTTCGTAAGGGCTATGCTTGCCTTACTAACTTGTTAACCGCTCGTGAACACTGGGCCGAAGCCGTTGGTTGCGGGAAGGCAGCAGACGTGCTGCTTATTGACCTTTCCAAAGCTTTCGACAACGTTCCACATTCGCGCCTTTTGTACAAGTTGAATTCCTATGGTATTTCTTGACCACTCACGATGGATTTCAGCTTTCCTAATCGGAAGGGAAATATGTGTGCGGGTGGGTTCAAGCCTGTCCTTCGGCCAATGTGTTCTCAGTGGCGTTCCACAAGGTTCGGTTTTTGACCCCCTTCTCTTCCCTTTATACGTTAATGACCTACCTGATGAATTGGGTGTGCCATCCCAAATGTTTGCGGATGACTTGAAATTCTGGTTCACGATAGATGATCCGATTGGTCCACCAACCCTACAGGGGGCTCTGGAAAGACTTTGGGACTGGTCAATTTTGTGGCAGTTGCCTGTTAATTTAGCGAATTGTTCATTTTTACGCGTTGGTCCGAATGACTCGCCGACGCGTTATTTGCTTTGCGGCAACGAGGTACCGCGAGTTCAACTCCAATTTGACCTCGGTGTTTTGCTGTCATCTGACTTTAAGTCTAGTGAACACTGGACGACAGCTGCTCACAAGGATTTCTACATGTTGTGGATGATCCGCAGGTCATTCGGAATCATGACCACCGACATGTTTGTTAGACTATTTTCGGCTATTGTAAGGCCGCACTTGGAATACTGCGTCCAGTCTTGTCCTCCCTGCCTGGTTCGTGATAAGATGGCAGTTGAACGAGTCCTGCGGTCCAGGACGAAAATGCTGCACGAATTAAAGAAGCTGACGTACCCGGAGAGGCTACGTAAGTTGGATATGTTTTCCATGTATTACAGGCGGCTTCGGGGCGACTTGGTCCTCACATATCGGTATTGATGAGTCAGATTGGTCCTGATTTGACTGGACTGTTTCGCCCAACTCGACTGCCAACCCTTCGTGGTCACCCATTGAAGTTGCACAAGTCCCGGTCTGACCGGGTTTGGGCAGGTTTTAATTTGTCGCGTAGGGTAATAGCTTATTGGAACACATTGCCTGCAGAAGTCGTGATTTCACTGATCGTGAAAGAGTTCGAGCTTCGACTTGACGCTCTCGGTCTGCAGTTTAAAATCTTCCCCTTCATGTCTTGAACTTTTCTTCGTTTACTACAGCCTAAGATTTTTTTAACTCATTTTAATCTACATCTTAATATTGCCTAAGATATTCTATAAGCTTGTCTTCTCCTCTGTTTCCTTTTCTTTACTGACACTACTGTTTTCTTTTATTCTTCACGTGGCCGGCACAGCGGGGACTGCCAGTGCGGGGCAGGTGGGCATGGTTTGGTTGACCATGTGAATCGTGTGTGTTGATTTGGCTCTCCTTTGGCCCATTAAGCCACCGGATTCCCTGTTGGATCAACGAAGTTTTCGAAGGTGGAACATTCGCGGGATTTTCCTACTGTTCCGGTCTCACTTGAACTTGAACTTTTTGAAATCGCCATGGTATTTTAAGTGTAGAATTTGATGCATCTGGCTCACTTTGTGCATAAATAAATGTTAACAATTTGCTGAGTGTCTTTATGTGTGACCATTTGGCCTACGATTACATTGGGCTTGAAATGTTTTCGCCAAATTTCTTGTTGTTTTGCCTGTTGGACAGTCAGCACACCAATGCATCCAATCACTGAAGATTACGAAATGTGTTGAATTCCGGGAGAAAATGCATAGGGCAGCAAATGTCTTTTGGAGCACTACCGTTTAAGTGGTTTAAAGCATCCTGGAAAATCCATAGGCTGAAATCTACGATTCTCGCCAGGAATAATGTTAAGACTTGGTTCATGTGGTATTTAAAGTTAATGTTTTCGCCCCTGACCTCGTTAAACTCACGATAAATTATGAGCATATTTAGAAGCGCGAAGAGCCTCTTTACCAGGACATATTTGATTTTGCCTTTAATTGCCAATGGGAATATAACGAAGACATGGCGCTTGACAACGTTTAGGGGATTCGAGTTAGCGTATTACATGCAACCACAAATGCAGGTAATGCGTTCGCTACTGAATACTTCACCACTATTCTGTATAACTGTTTGCATTTATTTTCTTTTGTTTGCAATCTTTTCGTTTATATATATTTCTATGCAAATAGAGTGAGTAAATGTTTGCCTACTGCACACAATTTATACGTTCGTTGGTTGCAGACAAATAATCAAATTCCACAAAATCAGTGAGCGTATTTTATGCAACGTAGGCACTTAGAACCCAGGTGCGGCCTTCGTTCTATCCACTGTTACTGAACACTTATTAGTAAGTTTTTTAATTAACATTTTAACACCTTATAATCACTTGGGTAATAGATGTTTAAATTCGTTATAGTTTGTTTCTCTCCCGATTCCCACTATTCCATCGCGCAGTTCAAGAAGCTACTTTAATTGGATTACCATGGCATCAGTATTGATGTGGTTGCATGGGTAACCAAAAGTCGTTGGAAAACGATGGACCTAGTTTTTGTGACATTAGAGGAATATGAAGTGTTCTCAAGTCAGAGGAGAATGGGTGGGAAAATGTGCTGCCAAGTTCAGATGAGTAAATAAACTCAGGCAAAATTAATATTTTTGTTAGCGAATAGATTTTTGACACCTTCTGTACGAACATATTTAAATAAAATCTAATGGGTTATAGATAGGTTGCCAATGGATATATCAGACATGAGTGTCTTGAAGCCGGTGTCAAAATTGTATGCATCTTATGTGTAAGTGTCTTGCCTTTACACCCCCTAGGTTTAGAAATAGATGAGTCTCGAAACATCTAGGTTATATCCACGCGAATCAAATTGTGAGCATTCAATGCCACCAGTGATGGTCAATTTCAGTAACCGGCGATGAAGCTACGAAAATTAAGCGCCACTATGCTCGCCTTTCCGTTATGCTACTGTGAATCGAAGAAGGTACCATCGATCGAAAGCTGCCGGTCGAGAAGCCTAATGTGCTATAGAAAAGAAATTGATGAAAATGGTTTAAGTCACTGAGAAAGGAATGTTGTATACTTTTTGGCGAACTTTGATTCTCCTTGGTCAAGGAACTTATCTTGGAGTAATGCAGAATTATTATTCAATGAGTAGACTTTTCTAAGCTATGGTCCACCAGCTGCCTGGAAGATAATCGGGCTCAATTGTGTGATAAAACTTGTCAAGTGTGCAACTGAGCCACAACTAGGCTGAGAGTGTTCCCTTGAAGCAACCCGCTAGTGTCGCTGATAAGGTTTTAGAAATCCAGCCTAGCACAATTGACATATATGTCGTTAAAAAGCAACGTGTACCAAAATACTTTAGTACCGTCCGGAAGATGTGAACTAACAAATAGCAGAAAGTTGGCTAAATCGCCTGACAGGAAGCGATTCTTCTAGTAATCTTCATCTGCTCGAACAAGAAGTCTTTCTAGAAGGCTTACGTAAAGTACTTATTGTCATACTTATTACTTATCGTTTCAACCATTCAGCGAGTAAGTGCACCCAGCCCGGTACTTTCCGTCAAACGCAGCCCCCAGATTTCCCGCTGTCTATAAACTAATAGGCCAGTTGACAGAGGTAAAATCTGTCCTTGGTCAACATCATTCCAAACCCTCGCCGACTCAATGTCCTAGATCAGATAATCGGTATACTTTTCCTTATCAGTAGTGATGCTGACATCATTGTCATACTTACAACCGGCTCTTTTGTTAACCGCACAACATCATCGAGGTGCTTAACAGAATCCATTGGGACCAGTTTTAGACTTTATGTTAAACATTGGTTTACGGCGACAAAGCAGTTGGTTATTCTGTATGGCAGACTATACCGACCTATATTATGAGCGGATTTCCTGACATATTTCAGCGTTAGTGGATTTACGAATCCAGCATCTTTTCTCGCTCAAAATGCGGATTTCCGTTCCTGGTAACACTGTGTGTACACCTTTAATCTGCCCCATAAACATTTTGCCACAGAACATTTCTCCATACTACAAGCTTTTTCTAAATTTCTACCTCTATTATAATAAAATTTTCATCAGCCGAATAAAACTCATTCTGTATGTCACATATAACCTCCAGCAGTTAACCCGTTTTCTTCCGTCCGCGAAAGCTACATTGGTAAAAACATAAAGCAGTTGACGATGAGTTTCAACAAACGCTCTTGTTAGGAATCAAACAACCATCTCGAAGCATGTGGGCGTCACCGTTGCACATGGTAGCAAAGAAAACAGTAACCGATTGGAGACTCTGTGGCGACTAGAAAGCACTACTACTATTTCTTGTTCAAGCAGGTCACCACGCCCACTAGATTCAGGACAACAAACAAACCGTCCATATTGGGCCTTTTGTTCACCAGTAATGAGCTCATGGATGACAATTTATTGATGGATACTGCATTAAATCTCAGTGACCATGTAGTGATAACGTACATTTGCATGTGTTATACAAAATATCCAACTGAACACTCGGAACTAACTCAAACAATCACACTCTAATACGTACTGAAAGGACTCGTGGACGCATCTGCATGGAAATTCTCAAACAACAGTCCCCTTGAAACGTTTCGACAGAGTTCGTTGATAGCCTCAGCGATATCGTCAACAGGGCATCAGCGACCAAGCCTCTTCGTCCCGCAAAAATGAATGCAATTCTAAGGAGAAAGACTCGAAATTGCCGAGTAAGAGACTTGGGACAACTTCCTGACCAATCGCGACAATTGCACTGCACGTGTCCGTGAGGACAAGTAAATTATCAACAGTGCTTAGCCAAAAATTCCTGGCAAAAAACAAAACGTTGTATAACCATGTCAACCATCTTCGTAAGATGAAGTAAGGCAACCCTCCACTTACACGACAGGCGGTAAAATATAGCCGAAGAAGCAGCTAATACCTTGAGGTGAAAATACGCCTCAATGTTCTTACACACAGCCGCTACGTGTCCCATAATGCCATGCACTATACGGACTCCATCGTTTACAAATGGAATATTCAACCCATGAATTGTGCTACGGAAGTTACTCTCATTGGCCGAGCATAGCTCACCAGAAGACGACAACATCCGCCCGAAAGCACTGAAGACTGCAACCTCCAAGCTAGTTAAACCATTTGCACAGTTCCTCCAAAGATGCTTTAGAGAACATTTCCCCACTATGTGGAAGTGTGTCATTATCAACTTGTGCAGATTCTGGTAACTATCGCCCAGAGACTCTCCTTCCTATGCACACAAACATGATAGAAGCGGTTTTAGCTGAGGCTTTAATGGACTACCTGGAAAAGCGCAACATCTTGGCACGAGAGCGGTATGATTTCCGTTAACACCGGTCAGGCACCACCAACCTATTTTTGCACGAAGTAGTTGGACCGAAATGACTGCTGATGAGTTCGGAGTTGACGTCATCTAGCTGGACTTATCCAAAGTTTTCTCCTGCCTGGTTTTCCTTAACCTACTTCATTGGCTACAGTTGCGGAAACGGAAATCGTGTGCTTGATTGGATTGACATCTTTCTTCAACAATGGAAGCTGAAACTACGCAGCAGGGTATCACTCACTAAGCTGATTGCGCTGGTATTTGGTGACTTACAATGCTCATTGTTGGAACCGCGCTTATTCCTTGTGTTTAATAACCACAGCAAGAGTAATCGCTTCAAATTTCCTGCTTTTCTCCGATGATGTCAAGACATGGCGGGCACTTAGTAACAATTAAAATAACTATGTACTCCAACATGACCTAGATTCCTTTCATGAATGATAAAAGTGGAAGCTGATTAAGTTGAACATAGCTATATGCCAGGTGATCCATCTAAGATACCAGTCCGTGAGCGCTTACAACTTGGAGACCACACTTTGGAGAAGGCCTCTCAGGAGCTTGATCTTGGTGTGTGGTACATAAAATCTCGGATGTTCAAAACGGGCAAAGTAGGCGACTAGGACCAACAATCAACACTTCGGTATGGTTCGCAGAGCCTTTGGTCCTTAAAACCCTCAATCATTCACCAAGTGCTTAAGGTCTACGTGCGATTGCACGTGGAACATGCTAACCAGGCTTGGTACAGTGGCAAAAACGGGATATTGTTGCTTTCCAACAAAACGAAAGTCCTTATAGATAACGAATTGAAAATTCGAAAAGCTAAGCCATATTTTCATCACATGGGCTTATTATGAGTGCATGCAAGTGCCGCTAGGTAAACCGGTGCATTTAGATCATTCGTTGGTGAATTTTCTCTTATCCATAGCACATGTACCGTCTGATGCTAAAGCAAATGGCACTATAAAACTAGCAGATGCCAGCTTAGAGAACAATGAGCTTGCATGCATAAATAGCGAAATCTGGTGTTCAAAATGTGTGCGCTGTATATTTGAGAGTGTTCTACTTAACCCGCTTCGAATAAGTTGGGAATGAGCTATGTTTATACATACGAACCTGAGAACAAATCCTAATGGATAACGAGCTATTGAGCATTGATTCCCGCACAAATATTTTTGGCTTCCAGGTTATGAAGTAACGACTTGAATAGACAATATTCAGTTATGTTCAAGAAAGTTATGTTTGTTCGGTATAAAGTAAATAAACATCTAATACATGGAAGCGTTATGTTGCAGATTGTGGCTACGGATTGCCTACACTCTCTTCTTAATCTTCGTCGGCTAGAAATCCTAAATGTCCCCAGATAAACTTACTTGATATAACGCATGATTATGCTAGAGATTTGTGTACAACGAAGGTAGAAATTTAAACATTGCACAATACATCTAAAACTCCATTCTAGCCTAGACCACCGCTAAAATTTAGAATGGACAAGTTTTGATTTAAAGTTGTTCGCCCTAATCATAATTATCAACTACACCACAAGTAACAAGATGGATACAATATACAATACATGTATTGGGCTGCAGCTTATTTGTGTCACCATTAAAAAAGAATTATGTAAGACAAATTCTGATCAGATTACTTTCTTATTGTTTGATTAATTACAGAGGCGATGGTCTAAATGCAATTTCATAATGTTTCCAGATATAATCCACTTAGATTACCGTGCTATTTTAGAATAACTCATTTTAGGAACTAGTATTAGTTGCTACAAATTCAATAATTCACTGCGTTTAATACACCAGAAATTTGCGCACCATGCTGAGCCCATTGTTATTGCAGAATCAAAACAATACTGTGTCCTTTGTCCTGTGGGCAACTTGCATGGCACTTTATTTTCAACTGTCAAATGGTTTTCGTTGTTGAATCTGCATGTGAAAATGATGTGCTCTCGGTGCTGATATCCATTGTTTTGGAATGCAAGACAACACGTTCTACCACCCTTTCAGACACGCGAAAATAGTCACCTCCATTTAATCCACTCCGTCGTGTGTACGTTAAGCTGTTTATGAATCACGTATTCCAATTGTGCGTCCAAATGCCAACCGTATCAGCATCATTTATTGCAAGTACGAACGAAGACGTTTTATCAAAAAAGAACAGATAATATTCACATGGAAATATCACTTCGTAATTGTTTTGGACTTGAAACCGATCGTTATTAGTTTGCGCTACGTGCTACAGTATGTTCCAGAGTAATGGTGAATAGTGTTTACTTCTAATTCATGTGCTGGGAAATCCATTATTTATCTTAGTAAGATTCTACTTAAGAAAAGGAAATCCTTTTTCTTCATACACCTATTTGACTATAGCTCAAATTCGAGCTAAACTTACTGATAATGCGAAATACAACTGGTCTGTTAGCATTTCTTTTGTAGACGACATGCCAATGGTGTAGTAATAATGAAAGTCATTTGCGGCAGGCAATGTTGAACAATGTCAGTGTTTCCCTTGGAAAAGAGCAACTAGATCGAGGCATCGAAATAAACAATTAAATTAATTGCATATTCCTCGACGATGCCCGAAACTGTTAAATGGAAGCGACAGATCAAATAATGGTACAAACTTTTCATGAATTTGCAATAATAGTTTTACAAGGATAAACGCTGGCGGAACCTCATATTTGGTAACACAAAGTAATCAGAATCTTTCTGCTATTTTCCTGTCCTTGATACGGTATTCTTCACCAGCACGTGACAAGCTTTTCGGTGGAGAAAAAAGAAAGGATATTAATGAGTCTGCTGTCCGATATGTTTTGTCGAGGTGTTTCGAAAATGTATTTAAGCGACATTGATACCGTTTTCAAAAACGTTATGTACGGACTGTGGTGCCCTGAAATTTTTAATCACGTTTCCGACGTTTAACTGCCTACTATGTGCAAGATTATAATTGCATTGTTCTGATATCATTTGCAGGTTTGCACTAAAGCTTTGAGTAGTTGGTTAGGAAGAAACGTTCCTGATTCTAGTAGTATATTATAGAATTATGGCATTTATCTCTAGTGCAGTCGTTACCAACCCTTTTGAGGTCTTTCCCCAAAGCTTGGTTCACTTGAAGTACTTACCCCCAAACTTTCTAAAGCTTATTAGCTAGCATCGACCGCATGTTTTCTTTAAATTAACGCAGATGAATATCATATGTAATTACTTTCAACCGTGCAAATAACGAGACCCCCAATGTAATTCAAGAAAATCCATGAGTTTCTTCCATGAAATACCGGTTTCAATGTATTATTGCCGATGTTCTGAACGTGACTTTGATGTTGATGTTAGCAAGCGATATCACACTTATCCTTTGCTGTGCTTTCTTGTCAAAAACAACTGTAGGTGAATGTGATCACCCAATGGTCACTGGCGTCCAATCCGCTGATTCTCCTTTTATTGGGACCCAAAACTCGTTGTTCTGCGCACTTTCAAATGCCTGCTCTTATCTACATTCAAGGCATCATATGACCCCTTCGGGTGTGGTTCATGATCAAACATGAACAGAAAACACTGCCTTCTCACTTGTTGCATTCCTCCATTCCAAGTCATTAATGCATTATATCAAGACACAACCACGGGATCGATACTTGGTGAACACTAATCGCCCGTTTTGACCCTTCTAATCTGGAAACAATCGCGCGTCACCTTGAATGGTCGTCTGACCAAGGCTCAGCTACAACTGACTCCATAATTCGACCCGGCGAACGACTGCCTTTCGTTAGCCACGGGAGCCGATAGAGGCGTCATTTGTTTACAGTGAATAATGACTGGTCACTGATGGCTAATCCAAAGTGCATAGGTAGTTAACGACAGTTTTGATACGGATGATTTTGTTAGAGTTGTTTAGCGACCGATTGATGACTCGATCATCGTACTAATATTTACTCCCCGCAAAATGCCATTTTACCCCTTTAGGGGATTATTAGCCCCAGGTTGGGAACCCCTACTCTAGTGCCTGTAGTAGCTACTGGCGTTGAACATTGAACCTCGACTGCCTCAATGATTATCATATATTGTTTTTCGCTGTGTCTAAAAATGCAAAAGCTTAATGTTCTGCTTAAGCAATGTTGCTGGTTCGGTCAACTACGACTTGTGTACAGTAAGAATCAGATGCCTGCTGCATGCGCCCTCACACGTAGCAGCCAAAAAACGGGGCCATTCGAATAGCATGATGCTATTTATAGTGAGGACTGATATGTGTTTTATACGAAATCGAGGATTTAGAGTAGATTTATTTTTACATCCATGCACGACAAAGGATTATTTTGTTCCATGGATATTGCTACGGCATTTGAGATCATCTAACCAGTGACAGCAATGCTCTGTTAAACATTCACAGTTATTAAGTGCGTGGTAAGCAAAACTAAGAAAGCTCCTAATTCTTAGGCAATCCTATTAAATAGACTTATGTTTGTCAAAAATGTGGAGATACGCTATTTGACGACTCAGACAGTGATTCCATGTTATATTCTACGAGGTTTTGAGAGTCCAAATGCAATGAATTTCCTTAGACACAGATATGCTATTCACTTTGGTTTACTGCAACCCAGTGGCATTTATCAACGAAGGTTAGCAGTTTAGTGAATGTTGCAGTTGCGGGTTGGTCAGTGTAATTAATGCCAGTAGTTCACAGGTTAGCAACAGTCATTTTTAAATTATTTTGCATCCGCATCTGATTCATTAACGATAATTCGAATAAAGCAGACTTCGACACGGTAAAGAAGAGGGTGCACAGTTGCTAATCCCAAATTTATCAATTTCTTACAGCACATTGTTAAGATAGTAGTTACATAGCTCTACTTAGAATGCACCCATGTGAGTTTGTTTTAAGGCAGGCGGAGTACCTAAATACAGTTGCTCTAGATTTATCCTGTTGAACATCTTCGTCCGTAAATAGGAATTTGTCATTTGGAAAATGACAGAAGCTGAGCATCTTTATTTTAACTGAACTTTTCAAAACGCGGTACTCGTGCTTGGCTTGAGGCGGAAGGTGGCAAAGACTAAAAATCCGTAGGTTCATTCCCACCGTGAAAGAAAATGCCTGGGGTCGGTGCTCTACGCTAAACGAGCTGTGGGCATGTACCCCATGGACCCGAAGTTTTAAATGAACAGGACCATCTACCTCGCGTGTAACTCTGAAGCCTACGGGGTTGCGACTGTTAGTTTAGTACTTAACTCCTATGGTATGACTGCCTCTAAAGGCACTTGGAAAATGCCAGCCAGCTTATCCACTGTTTCGGTTCAGTAGAAACATCAAGCTAGTTGGTTGGTGGATTCCGTTGCGACCTACCGCAAGATATCGTTGAACATTGCATGTACATGTAGTGGACCCTGATTTAATATGGGCAGAATTACTGTGGTCTTTGCAAAACGAAACACACGAACCACACCCTGGTCAACCAATGACTGCGCACTTTCCCTGCACTAGCGGTCCACGCTATGTATATCACGTGAAGTAACTAAAACGTAGAAAGGAAATGACAGATAAAAAGGAAGGAAAGTCATTTACGTGAAGGATAACACCAAAAAGTGGAGCGAATGACAGAATATGAACACAAAGTTGAAAAATCGATATGGTCAGGATAAGGGAAAGGTTTTGTGTTGCCATTTAGTTGCGTCTAACTGTCGCTCGAAACAATTAACCATAGGTTCACTGACTACACTTTCTGGAATGGAATTCCAGCGCTCGAGAACTCTAGCAATAATCGTGTTTCCGCCCTGATTCAGTCGGAAAGCTGTTTGTGTAGCTTTGTGGGATGACCGCGAAGAGAATGTAACCTAGCCGGGCTAAATAGCCAGCTCAAGTTCAGTGCAATCTTCTCTGTTAAAATCGATTAGGTCTCCTCGAAGCCGTCGGTAGTGCATCGAAGACAAACCCAAGCTAAGTAGATGCTCGGGGGATGATTGCCCCAGTAACCCCTCGATCAATTTGTTACTTACTCTCAAAACACTGTCGAGCTCCATTTTGTCCCGAACAAGACAGTGCGGGCAAGCCTCCACTAAGCTCACCAAGTACAGCAGCCTTGTAAGAGTCTGCATACGCATGAGTTTCATCGGCCCGCATCAAAGTTGGAATTACTGAATTTGAATTACAGCATCTCTGAACATAAACGAAGTACTTCTTCGGATTTTCCGAAGCTCCATAAACCAATTCCTTATTGTACTACAGCCCAGCTTTCCCCCAGTATTGTTTACATCTATTTCCAGCCTCGCGGTACCTAGCATAGGTGCTATTTGATGGAGCCGCACGGTAGGTCCTCCAGCACCTAGAACACTACTGGAGCAGGTATTTATCAGTGGTATCTATCCACGGCAGCCGTGATCGTGTCTCCTTTCTCCTTGCAAGCGTGAGGTAACGTGTAGACACTTCCGTGAGATAAGGCTCATATTTATCCCAGACCACCTTAACGATATCGGCCGCCGAGGTTTCGCAACTCAACCCAGAAGCCTTGCTACGCATTGCCTGATATTTAGCACATCATGTGTTTGGATATGGCTCAGGGATGATCTAGGGACGTCTGGTCAGGGTACACATGAATGATAAACGGACATGATCACTGGCACGTAAGGGAGAGCTGTAAGTGTGGTCACCTGCGAATTCTAGCCACTTGGCAAAACCTAGATCCAAAATACCGTACTTGGACATCACTGTACCTACTGGAGAAGTCCGCGAACTAATGCAACGGATCTTGTAGCATAAACACAAGAAGAGCTGCAACGACAGTACCTTCCGCCGTGTTGCAAGAAAGATTTGCCCAGCAAACTTCCGGTAGATTGAAGTCCCTTGGTATCAAATACCTGTTTGCGGATTGAGAGCGAACAGAGTCAAGCATTGCTTTGGACGCAATTCCAGGGCTTCTCTACACAATTACAACTGCAAGTTGAGCCGAGGATATGTTAATCACTAACGACAAGGCTTCGACAGTTTTATCAGCTGACTGAAACATGTAGGTAAGCAAAACGTCAAGTCCACAGCTAACGTAAAGCTGAACGCCCCCGCCTTGTCGGCCAACGAAGCGAACACATCTAAATAGTGCGTAGCCAGACAGATGTACTTCACCGTCCGTGATATCCTTGGACAGCCACGTTTCAGTGAATGTGAGTATATCGGAATGAGACCCATCTAAAAGTTCAAGCTCAAGCGGGAATGGAACGACAGGATTATCTCGTGAGTGTTCCTCCTTCAGCGGTTCGTTGAACCAGGAGTTGGCAGGCTTTTAAATACTGATGGACTTCAAACAAAACTGCATCACAATATGTCCAATCAAATAATGCCCACGTATCCTGCCCTAGCAGTTCGTGCGAGGCCGCTTAGGTGAAGTAAGAAAGAGTAAACTCAGCAGTCAAAAAGCGAAAAAGCAAGAATTTATGCAAGTAGAATACCAAGCTATTTGAGTCAATATAAAGACTGAAAAGAGAAGGTGAGTCAGTTAAGGAAAAGGAAAAGTTTGATGTTGCCATCCAAGAGCATCGAGCTGGCGTGCAAAACCCTTAACCGTAGGTTCCCTAACCACGTGATTTCGAATCGAATTCCAACGATCTATAACTAGGCGCGACAGAGGAGTTTCCATCCTAATCCCATCAGATCACGGTTTATGCAGTTTCAGTGGGTGACCGCAGAGATAAGGTATCGTTGCGAGACTAAATAAGCCTGAAAATTCCGGGCCGATCTTACCCGTCAAAATAAGATAAGTGAGAATCAGGTCCCCTCTTATCCTTCGGTTGTGCATTAAGTACATCCCCCAACCGTGCACGCGTTCAGGATACATCTGTTCCGTAGACCCCACACTAACCTAGTGCCCACTCCTAACACCCTCTCCAAGTCCATTTTGTCTCGGTTAGGACATGGTAGACAAGCCTGTATATAATACTCCAGGTGGGGTCGGACGAACACCGTGAATAGCTTCACAAACAAATTGGCCGTTAGGATTCCGAAAGATGGGCAGATAAAACACATCATATTAAACCCCCGACAACCGGCCTTCTTTCACTTGTTGCCAGAATGAAGTGGTGATGAGTGTACGACTCTAAATCAACGTGCCGAGTGAAACAGGGAGTTCCCAACCACTGACAACCTAGCCGGTGGGAGGATTAACAGCTACGTTTCGGAGAACAGAGCATTTGACCCTATTTATGGGCATCCACCATAAGGTAGACCATTCTCATAGCCTATCCAAGGCACGCTGAATTGCCTCTGGACACCCCGGGATATCCCCAATATTCCAGAGCTTAGGGTTGCCAGCAAACTTTAGTGATGACACGCCTAGCTCCCCGAGAAGTCATTTACATAGATCGCGAAAATCAATGGGCCCAATATCGAGGCATGCGAGACGCCACTTAAGACAGCTTGCCTGAGCGAAATGCTACGCTTCACCCGTACGCACAGTTCCCTTCCGTCAAAGGAAGCAGACACCCATTGAAGGGCTCGACCAGGTATATTTTAAGACTTTAACTATAGTGAGAGTCGAATATGAGGAACAGTGTAGAAGCTTTCGAAAAGTCCACGAATAGCACATTTACTTTGTGACCACTGTCTACCGCTACAGCCCAGCTTTTAAGAACTACAAGTAGATTAGTCTGACATGAAAATGCCTTGCGGGCTCCATGTTGCACAACTATGATATGGTTGAATCTATTTATGTGGCTCGCCACTGAATCCCTTATCAGCTTTTCAAAGAACTGGACTACTACACTTGTCAAAGTGACAGGCCGGTGGTTCGCGAGCAGAGCGCTGTCACTTCCCTTAAAAATCGGAGAGATGATTGCCTCCTTCCATTCCGAAGGTAGGACGCGGCTGTCAAGCGATACTGAAAACACGCATGTGAGTGGATGACTCAGCTCAGTGGCCAATTAAGGCAACAGCTTCAGATGAATTGAATCAGGACCGGAAGCTTTAGAGGGATTAATGCCTTGCAATAGCTTGAAGAACTGAGTCCCCGTTATGTTAATCTCGGCTAAGCAAGAATCCTCTGGAACACTTGAAACCAATTCAACCTGGGGTAAAGATTTCTCTCCAGTACAAGAATCACTAAGTATACAAGCCTTGTCAGTCAGTTTGCGCACAGATCCTGTCTGCTAACAATAACGCTGGTAGAAACACTTTTGTCCCGCCGCGCCTTTTAACTTAAGCAAAAATATTCTTTGGATTAGCTGCGGCCGAGCAGACGTATCTCGCACATCTTATTGCTTAGGCTGCGTACATTGATTGCACTATCTGAAGGTACTCATAAGGTTACCTGCTGAATTTGTTTTAACCTGCACGTATATGGGATGAAACCAAATTTGTGCAACCACAGGAAAAAATAATTACGCATAAACTACGTAAGTAATTAGATATGCTTGTGCATTGTCTTAAACGAGATATTAAATTTCGTCTGACATTGATACCCTAGATTGAGTTATAATCCAGATACACGTATTCAAATATCTGTTCACTTAGGATATTCCCAGAACGTTTCTAATAAACTCATGGTATACTTTTTTAGACAGCAGCGTCTTTGCCAATTATTAGTTATTCGTATGTTGCATTTTTTGAATACCTATTTTTCCGTAATGTACGCCAAAATTCAATCAATGTGATAACGCTATGATGATTTTTGCAGCTTTTAGCGTATAACTAAATTTAAGGCTTCATTTCTGAAAGCTTTTCGATTTAATTCGCCACATATGCTACCGCACTACTTGTTTTAATGAAAGCATTCCAATTATATGGTAAAACGTTTTCTCTACGGCCCGTTTTCTCAGAAAAAATAGGGATAGCGGGTATGTTGCGGCCGACAGCTATTTGCATCACGGCGCCCCACTTTATGAGTGAACCTGGTTTTGCAAATTCGCTAATATAAACGTCGCATTAAATTTAACTTATTCCTTGTTATACCAAATAACTGAAATGATTACATAATATCTGCTTGTGTGAATCGAACTACCTGCAGCTCTGGGTGGCTGGATACCTGGCGAATTGTTAAACAAACCTTTCAGTATTTTTGCAAAATTAATGTCACCAATCGAGTTGATAACGTCAAGACGGTTTGCGTTACTCTAATTGTCATCGAATGAGTCATCAGTCCTTGACGTTTGAGTGAGTATTACTGTCCGCGCAAATTGCTATAAAGAACCATATTAAATTATTTGGCGCAATTAAACATCATTAATGAACAAACCCTTGGAAACTTGGTGAATCTACGGTAGAGATAATGAATATATATACGTAGCTCATTCACAGTTGTCCATCACATTACAAGCTTCTCAGTTGGGGAATTCAATTGCTGCGAGCTTAGTATTTGCAAAATTAACAACAAAAACTAACGAATTCCTTTTAGTAAACCAAACTTAGTTCACATCAATAGGACCGACTGAAATGCGATCAATGTCTACCATTCATCCATTCAACTCTAGCGATCAACATTATCAGACCTTCGACAAGCTGTGTACAGGCGCTGCCCAGTAAAGCGTTCATCCATAATTCCTATCTACATATCTGACGCAGTTCACTCACGCGTCGGTTCAGTGATTTTCTCCGGGTTTCTGCTTAAAACAGCTAGTTCTTTTACTGGCCACTAGGTATCATCTCGTTTCCTTTCGTGTAAGATACTAAGGACAGTCGTGCCTAACATGAGATATCGCACATCAGTTCTGCCTTTTAACTTATGTGATACCAAGTCATTCCTTTTGCGTAGACTAGAATCACCTGGGATGTGATCATGATTGTAGAAAGAATGATCGTTTGTCGACAATGCCAAATACCATCAAATGGAAATACTTTTTAATAGTTAACAGCGCAATGCAGTAAAAGACGCCATAAAGAAGCTTTTGTATCTTAGTTCCAAACATCACCTAAGTGATCAGTGACCCGCAGTTCGATATCATTCCATGAATGATATTGTAATGCGCAAATCTGCAAACCAAGTTGGACATGATGCAAACTCATTTGGATGTATTGCAAATCAAACTAGACCTATTGCAAGCCACTTCTGACTTTCTTCCAGTCACACTAGACGTTTTTTCAAACACGTTGGACATTTTACAAACCAAATTGGACATACTATATTACAAGCGAAACATTTGGTAGTTTGTCAATAAACATTTAGGCTAAAAGAAACTAGACCATCTTCAGAAAACACTGTGTCTTGCGATTGCAAAAGTAGTGCGTAAGAAGCGAGTATTACTTCAAGCCCACTTTTTGATTATGAACCACGTTCAACTTCATCAGAGGCTATGACTAAGTGCCATCTCTCCCCATCGACCTTAAAGTAGTTTTCGCGCCTGCGCCTTCCCCCAGGTACCTGTGTGGCTGCCTGACCTGTTGAAATTTAACCTTGGAATCACATAGTCTTAAACAAATTTTATGTGGTTTTGGAAGGTAATTTTTAAGCAATTAATTATGATTAAATTTCGGCGCGCATTTTCAATCTCGACTGCGATTCTCATTGTAGTAAAACTTGACAAATTCGATCACATAGATGCAATTTGAGTATGTGTATAGAACTTGACCTATATTGCACTGTATAGCCTTCACGAATTTTTGGTGGGTATTTGAGTGGACCTACGCAACAGTATTATTAGACTTTGTTGGCTATTATGACAGCAACAAACATAATCTAATATTATTGGACTGTATTTTGAGTTGGTTACCCAAAAGGCGACTGGATGATGTTCTGATCTCATTGCGCTTACGCGGATGGATCTTCACTGCCGAAGCGGTGGGCGATTGGGTCAGGCCTACTCTTGTTAATTGCCGTCGTTTACATCGGTCAAATGCCAGTGACCATGGTCTCCATGGCACTATATAAGTGTGCATGGCAACTTATGCAGCTGCACGATTGTTGGCCCAATGTCGAATTTCAAAACTCCACCAAAGACAGCCTAGCGTTAGTTTCATTGTTTTGCACAATAAGACCAACATGAGCGAGGAGCCACGAGATAACGGATCTTCAAGGCTTCAACGATTTAAGCGAACGTCATCAGCACACAATGAGATTTGCAAGGTTCGTAGTCATTGATGGCAAAACACCAACGAACCTGCTGAAGTCTATTTCGTCGACCAGAGAACGGCCCGCAACAGCATCATTGCCTACCAAAAAGAATGTGGTGTTGATGGCTCACAGCAACAATGCATCAGGAATTTCTTTGTAGATGGAAAAGGGAAGGTCCAGTTGGACAACCATTTAATCGTCTGGTATGCATTGTGCAGTAGCTTGATCCAAGGCATTCTACTGGGGCCGACTGTATTCTATTCCATGTAAACGATATGCCTCAAATACTCCAATCAACTAGTGCGTAGTTCA
>OX104070.1:19368923-19396813 GCA_944474145.2 Dicrocoelium dendriticum
CGTCGGATTCACAAACAATGATGAAATATCTATTCCCAAAATAAAATAAAATATTAATTCCAAAAGGGCAGCTTTCATGTATAAAAAACATGATATTCATAGCATAAGAGACACAATCGTAGTTTGTTTCAATTAATGTGCAAAAGGATGTATATGTCAATTTGGATGTCGATTTATGAGCAACAACTTATGCTAAGATTTACTTCACCTATGCAGTCAGAGAGTGCAACACAGAAACCAAGTTACAGAATGACATTTAGTCAAATGTTCTATTAAGGTTACTATTGACTGCTGCACAATTACACCTAGGGATTTTAATATCGGTATGTTCCCTGATTTCTTTATTTTAACATTCTTACCAAAGCCCAGATTTTACGCAAAAGCTGGTCATCAAATCAACGTAAATTTTCCAGACTATATAATGGGGTGGAGATATATATCACGACAGTAATTAAAGGCAGACATGAAAGAAGTGAGCAAACCTAGATAGTCTTTTCATTGGTGGATTTGCACGTTATGAAACAAGCCAATTGGAATCCGCTAAATATGGGCCACGACTAGTAGTTACATTATTGAAATTCTTTGTAAAGAGCACACGGAATGCGAGGACTTTAAGCTGAAATTGTATTTGCCATTCTTCATTTCATTCACGGTATGCGTAGGTACGTCACTGAGTTATATGTTATGCAAATTATCAAGAATAAATGCCGAATAGACTTTGGATTTTCCTGTAGCACTGGAGTAGCCTAAGCTTAAAGAACACAAATTAAAATTGTTTGTTCGATTTTTGAAAAGAGTAAACTTATCCCTTATTATAATTTCAGAATCTATGCAATTGTTATTTTAAGTATGCGTTGATGAATGCGCATGATGTATGACTTTCAAAAAGTTAACAAAGGTACTCGCAATAACATAAGTTAATTATAGGAAATCAAGTAACTTGAGCAAACTTATTCCTCCTTTTCTCAGCTTTTAACGTACGTTTATTACAGGCAGCTGAAATGTTAATTTAGGTCACTAGAGTTGAATCTCAAGGATGATAGAAATGCCAATTAAACCGAACATTAAAACCCTTTAAATTTCTGAGCATCATCAGTCATTTGCATGGTCATCTCGTTAGGATTTAATAATTAATTATATGCTAATCAGCACTTCACGACGAATTGAACCGATATGTATACATGTAAATCAACACCGGGTTTCAAAAATTACACTGAAACACTTAATGTATCAGTAAATATAAAACAAAAATGGTTGTTAATCAAATATATTACTTCCACGTACCAAAAAAGAACAATAACATGAAAAAACCAGATTGCTAAAGAAATATATTTCTTAGAAAAAGCCCTATATATAAGGGTTTTATATCTATCAATATATATATATCTGCAACCGTTATATATTGCACCTGAGTGGTTCGAACGACAAGAAATCTCAGTGTTATTCTTAACAATAAAACAGCATTTAGTGCACATATCTGTCAACACTACAAATTGGGCGTCAAAGCTGGCACGAGCCAGCGTGGTGCAATTTAGTAAATGGAGATGCGACTTATAATTATCTTAGTCTCCAGGAAAAATTTTCAAAGTTTTCCTAAATAAATTCAAATCCAAATAATGCATAAAATAGGAGCATATTGCCGCGTGATCAAGATACACAACAACAACTTGCTTTTGCAAGAGTCAAAGGTAAATATATAAACATGTGTAGAACCGCTGAATATAATTAATGTAATGTACGAAGTAATCATAAGGTGAAACCAATGAGAGCAAAAAGAGCTGCTGTACACCAAGTCATATATTTATATATACAAATAACTTGTTTCGGCATAGGGGAAAAACACCCTCATATTAATCCGGAATACCAGAGAAAAAGGTGATATTTTATAGAAGAGAAAAGTAATATGCAGCAAAATATTAAAAATGCAAAAGCAATTCTCAGTCGCATACCCAAAAGGCTGCGTAATTTATTAACCTATGTACAACTGGAACGAAAAGATATGGGTAATTCCAGTTAGGCAGACAAGATCAGAGAAAGCTGATAGATGGCATCGGTTGGTTTTTTGCATACACTATCGACATTTTTAACGCACTCAGTATTGCTTCACTTTGCTAAGTGGTTCGAGTTCCTGTATAACAACAACACTTTGTAGACCTCCGATGGATCCAGTGATGGCCATTCATCACATGTGCTTAATACCACACGAGGTAGCGCTTTTTCTATTCCTTTGTTGCTTTCCTCCATGTTCTGTCACTGATTGCAACAAACACTTTGAGCAATGCCCAGCCACTCTTTGAGCCAGTCGCCAGTCAGTCCTGCCTACATGGAGGTTACAGCAGGTGAGGATGAACTGTAAACCAATATCAGTTGTCCAACCGACGGACCAAATATTCAGACGGAAATGGAGCTCAATTCGCCGTGTGGTGTGGATGATTCGCATAAACGCGTTGTTATAGGTGCGCGATAATGCTGACCTAAGATTATGACCAAATTTGTCTCGGAACACTAAATGTTTTGAAATGTAAAGATAGACAGTCATACTATTTTACAACTGTAGTAAAAGATGGCTTCTCTATGGTCGGTCAACAGAGCGACTGCTTAACTTTCTAAGAATATGTGTTTCGCAAGGGATTGCTGTGTAGTAACTTCTATCCAAACTCCGAAGATGCTTTGGACTGCAAATACGCCTGGCTCCGTAGAAATGTGCCCCGATGAGAGTGTGTAATTTTGGTTCCAGGACAAAGCTCTCTTTGCTCTACAAAATATCAATTAAAAGCATTCCGTTTAACTCTGAGAAATGTATACTGTTACGTTTTTCAATCGCGGAATGTTACAGGCATATTATGCAACATTTGCAAGCTATCAAAACGCTATGTCTAGGAATACATCATTGTATATGGGCTTCTGTATTGAGCGTCAGCTCATTTTGCCTTTGATGCAAATATAGTCTTTAGCTTTTATACCTGCCTATCTGTCGGTTTCCGCTTCAAGCTTGAAGCCTTTTTTCCCAACTTCTCCGTAATACCACAAGTAAAATACTGCAATTTTCATGGCCCACTAGCGAGGACGTACAAAACTACATACCGTGCTGAACACATTAACAAAGTTGATACTATTCATTCTGCTCACTTTACAATAGAATAACTAGGTTTTAACTGAAACTGAATTTTTCTCTGCCGCCGAAATATATCAACTAAATTAGCAGGCGTGATATCTGTTTATCATATGATCAAACTCTTCGAGTTATCACCAACATCAACTGATGATACAGGATGGTTTCTTGCAATGTCGGCGGACATAGCCAATAAAATCCTATACTCCTGGATGTGCCGTTGATGTGGCCAGGGAATTGAGCATTACTACGCAATGAAGTACTAGAATTCGATGAAACAAATAGTCCTTCGGAAACGGGATAAAATATTGGTAGGTGATCGTTGATTAGTGTATTTAACATGGCATCTCTTCTCGGTAGAGAATATTTCCAATGAGAGAAAACTGCAATCATTAGTCTTCTGGGTGAAAAACAGATTGCAAGAAAACTGGCCCACAGATTCAAAACTTTCCTTCAAGTCCTTCAGCTGTAGTTCAAGTGCAGCAGTCCTATGAATCGTTTTAGAGGGCGATTCTGCAGTAACTGCGCTGTGCCCTATCAGAGAAATCTTATGAGAACTATCATTTGGTTGCTTTTTTACTCTTATGCGCGGTTTCAGCTTCATATTCATATTAGATGATGAGCCTTTCATTTTTTCCATGCTGACGAACTGGTTTTAAGCAGGTTGTTCGCCAGCTTTTCAGTGGCTTCCTGTCTCCTCTTTGAGTTTCATGTTTTAACTAGGTAACGAGCATTTGTACTGATTGGTCACTCGGTTTTAGGGATTGTAAATACTACTTTATGTGGTCACGGATAAGAAAATTGGGGAAAAGTTCACCGTTTCTGTTACAGTGATCGAGACGACTCAAACAGTTACGGGCAAAACAGGGAGGAAAAAGACTAAGATTTTAGGGCTTATATGACCAATCTAAAATACACAAGAATCACACGGGTACAAACAGGTCACGGTTTCAGTTGCAACGATCGATACAAACCAACCGGTTTTAAGAGCGCACAGTTGTCCAAATTCCGCCAATGGTAAATTGACCTTCACTAATCGTCCGCTATGTGCACAGGTTGCCTAGAGGTTAACTGCGTGGTGTGCCGCGTCACGTTGTGCCGCAAGTACCAACGGTCGCACGTGCACAAATCCAGCCAAACCAAGAGGTTGCGTGCGTTCAAGAGAACGCGATTCACAATGCGACGTGAGAGCTCTTGGTCAACCAAGGCGATGTACGATAGAATTGCTTCTACCGTACGTTTGATAAGAGTCTTTCGTTTTTGCTCAGTCGCACAGGGGTAGATTGGAGCTCACTAATTTGCCGACCCACCAATGGCATGTAAGTCTACTGTATTTACTCACCCACGCATGTCTGGGGGTGTGAATACGACGTGCGGACGCATTGCGGTGCATGTGTCCTTGAAATATGTTAATTACCCTCGTCGATTTTGACACCGGCCAGTTCAGATTGGGTCGATGCCGACGTTTTTGGCTGGTGGTTTGCAACATCTCGACAGCAGTGCATAATGCACTGGCTACCGTGTTCAAATGTTGATGGCGCTTCGACAGTTGCTTAATGTTATCCCAGCAAATGATAAAAGGGTTAGTGACAACGCTGTTGTAGACTGAATGTTACCTTCACATAAACCACCTTAGCAAAATAAGAATTCGTAACAATTAGGCGGTGAAAATATGAGATGCTACTTCTGCATAAATGAGTCCGGAACAATGTCTACCAGCTACTGGAGGCTCATCGGATCTATTTGCAAGTGCGCGGCCGCCTAAGGAGTTAATTCCAGCAGAATACAGAAATAAAAAGAAAGCTGAGTGCAGTGGCTTTTGAACAGATTTTATCAAATCTCATTTTATTCCATCAGCTTGGACAATTAAATCAAAATCAGTTTCGCAATGAACACGAGAAGGAATTTTACAGTATTGGTATGGTAAAAGAATCCTAGAAGTAGATAAAGAAGCGTTTAGGTCAAATCTAATCACCCATTTTAGAAAGAAAGGTGATGGAAGAATCCAGCGCGTACGATGCATTTATTTGATGAAACCAGGCTGTTTACGGCTGAATATTCAAGCGTTGTTGGTGTATTAAGCATTTTATTGACTTGACTTGAGTTCCCCGCCTTGGCAGACTTGAATGTTTAAATATTCCTTATCGCCCAGATACGTATCCGGCCAATCTGGAAAACCTTAATATGCCATCCTACTAGAATTTTTGGTATTTTAAGTATCCATGGAAACTGTGTAAATAGATCACTGACGATTCACGCTCAACCGTTTGTTCCACGGTCATGACACATTCAGTAGTTGCGAATGACTTAACAAGCGTAAAAGTATTGCCCATTAGTTAATTTCTGGTGGCCGGTGGGACTCTCTGGGACTCTTTTAACTTCCGATATAATTCCACGGGATGTACAGCTGAGCGGCTAATCGTACTCCCACAACGACAGAACAACAACAGATCATGGTGACGTGCTGGTATAGATTTGTTTTCCTATTTCGTTAGACTGCTGCTACCAAAAGAAATGCGGATGTTCTACGTGTGCCCTAAACCTCGATCCACCTGAGTGTTGGCGAAATGTGGGTGGGTGAGATTTACTGTTTTATGTGAAGCTGCCGTTTGCACTAGTTGCAAAATACCCAAGACAAAATGAACCGTAATCGCTTTCAGCTCATACGTGCTTTTGACACGTCAAAGAAATTGACCAGGGGTTCAAATTCCCTACAGGCCTTGTGAACTGGAAGCAGAGAGTGCGGATATGATATCTGAGATTGGGGCAGCACTACACGTCTGCTGGTGGACTCGCACCAAACCGCAATCAGATCCCTCATGTATGAATTTGAAGTTGACGAGCTGCTAACAACTTGTCATGCAGTGTGAGGCATGAATCCAGTAATACCTAGTGAACATCCAGTGGCCCTAGCTTGGCGAAAGCTGCTGCTGTCACACTCGCTTCCGTAGCAGTCATCCTAGGAATACTGTAAACTGGCTTCCATGAACTTACCTGAGCTACAAATCAAGTGGACTGGTCACTACAGCAAGATTCATCTATCGAAGCAATATAGGCAATCCTAAAGGAGTATGGAAAATGATTGTGCGCAAGATCCGTACCCCTCAATTATCAGATGGTTGCACTAATGAAACTAAAATGGTTCGACAAGTATATTTTATTTGATTAGACATTGACGTGTACTAAGGAATAAATTCAGTCCGATGGGTTCTGCCGCCGATTACGTGGTGTCATAATCATGGCTGATTTCACGCAACAGCACCAGTGTTCAAAAATCCCAGCCACAACGAAGACGACCCACAAGAGGATCATTCATTAAGTGACGCTGCACTTGAGGAGTACAGATGACGGAGCAATGTTAAAGGGTTCAGCCGGACAGTCCCTGACTTCCAGGAGGGACCATGCGTCGGCACTTGTGGTGCACTTCAATTCCTTATTCGCAAATATTTAGGAGGCGGTACAGAGTTTGATTTGTGTAGGCCCTGCCCCTTTTGACAGAAGAATTACGGCATAGTAGATGCTCGCAAGATATTCATTGGTAATTGGCGGTGCTTCACATGCTATACCTAACGATTCGCATTTACTTGTCTGCCCCATCTTGACTTCTGTAACAGACCTTTCCAAGAAGTCGCTAACCGACAGCGGACTATTGAGCAAGTGCTACTGCCCGGTTGGGAAGTCAATTTCGAAGAGTGATGACCGAATCAAGATGGAAAGTACCGGCTGAGTATCCTAAAAGCTGTTTTAGCCAAAATGACCGAGAAGTTCGTGAAAAAATGACTGCTGTAGCTGACAGAGTATAAAGCTCTGTTCATACCCGCGCAGCATGGCTGCAGGTCACATCGCTCAAATATAACGCAGTTAATAAAACGCGCTATTCTAGGCCTTCGTTCCAAGACTTATTAGTACTTTCATCCTGTACAAGGAACAAATTTCGTGAAATCATAGGAAAATGCACCGTGAGCAATGGGATCATGTAAACACAAGCACGCTCTGGGCGGCAGCTTGCTAAAGACTAGCGCGTGATAGATCATATTTGGTGGTAGTTAGTGCTCTCTCTAAAATATCACACTTGTACACGTTTCTAACTTCTGAGCAACTCATTATACCCCTACCAGGAAATATAGCTTACAGCATGAAAAGATGGCTTTCCAAATTTGCACTGTACTTCAACAGGTTTAAAAGTATGCAACATATAACTAAATCTTTGAAGAATATGGCTATCAGTGTCGAATATTTTTCTTTTAACGGGCGCCTCGTCTTCCGGATTTCTTCATCCAACACGGAACAGTCGTTTGCTTGAAATGGGAAGCGGAGTATTTCGACTTGTGCGTTACTCATGCAAGTCAATTCAAGAATGCGTTATACACCCTCATGAAGGCTGCAGTTTCACCTACGACACCCCATTAAACTGAGGGATCTGATTGCGGTTTGGTGCGAGTCCACCAGCAGACGTGTAGTGCTGCCCCAATCTCAGATATCATATCCGCACTCTCTGCTTCCAGTTCACAAGGCCTGTAGGGAATTTGAACCCCTGGTCAATTTCTTTGACGTGTCAAAAGCACGTATGAGCTGAAAGCGATTACGGTTCATTTTGTCTTGGGTATTTTGCAACTAGTGCAAACGGCAGCTTCACATAAAACAGTAAATCTCACCCACCCACATTTCGCCAACACTCAGGTGGATCGAGGTTTAGGGCACACGTAGAACATCCGCATTTCTTTTGGTAGCAGCAGTCTAACGAAATAGGAAAACAAATCTATACCAGCACGTCACCATGATCTGTTGTTGTTCTGTCGTTGTGGGAGTACGATTAGCCGCTCAGCTGTACATCCCGTGGAATTATATCGGAAGTTAAAAGAGTCCCAGAGAGTCCCACCGGCCACCAGAAATTAACTAATGGGCAATACTTTTACGCTTGTTAAGTCATTCGCAACTACTGAATGTGTCATGACCGTGGAACAAACGGTTGAGCGTGAATCGTCAGTGATCTATTTACACAGTTTCCATGGATACTTAAAATACCAAAAATTCTAGTAGGATGGCATATTAAGGTTTTCCAGATTGGCCGGATACGTATCTGGGCGATAAGGAATATTTAAACATTCAAGTCTGCCAAGGCGGGGAACTCAAGTCAAGTCAATAAAATGCTTAATACACCAACAACGCTTGAATATTCAGCCGTAAACAGCCTGGTTTCATCAAATAAATGCATCGTACGCGCTGGATTCTTCCATCACCTTTCTTTCTAAAATGGGTGATTAGATTTGACCTAAACGCTTCTTTATCTACTTCTAGGATTCTTTTACCATACCAATACTGTAAAATTCCTTCTCGTGTTCATTGCGAAACTGATTTTGATTTAATTGTCCAAGCTGATGGAATAAAATGAGATTTGATAAAATCTGTTCAAAAGCCACTGCACTCAGCTTTCTTTTTATTTCTGTATTCTGCTGGAATTAACTCCTTAGGCGGCCGCGCACTTGCAAATAGATCCGATGAGCCTCCAGTAGCTGGTAGACATTGTTCCGGACTCATTTATGCAGAAGTAGCATCTCATATTTTCACCGCCTAATTGTTACGAATTCTTATTTTGCTAAGGTGGTTTATGTGAAGGTAACATTCAGTCTACAACAGCGTTGTCACTAACCCTTTTATCATTTGCTGGGATAACATTAAGCAACTGTCGAAGCGCCATCAACATTTGAACACGGTAGCCAGTGCATTATGCACTGCAGTCGAGATGTTGCAAACCACCAGCCAAAAACGTCGGCATCGACCCAATCTGAACTGGCCGGTGTCAAAATCGACGAGGATAATTAACATATTTCAAGGACACATGCACCGCAATGCGTCCGCACGTCGTATTCACACCCCCAGACATGCGTGGGTGAGTAAATACAGTAGACTTACATGCCATTGGTGGGTCGGCAAATTAGTGAGCTCCAATCTACCCCTGACCTGCGCGTCGACTGAGCAAAAACGAAAGACTCTTCTCAAACCTACTTTTAACCATTTCCCGGCCATGTTGTCCTCGTGGGCAAGTGAACTAATCTGAGGGGAATTCAACAGGAGTCTACTCAATTAATTTGTTCCCTGCTTAGGAGCTGGAGCGTCCCACCTGTGCCCCTGTGAATTAGTGCGTCTGAGGTCCAATTGTCTGAAGGCGACGGGCTATACACGCACACATCACACCTGCAAAAATGACTGGCCTACTCACGGAACAAATTAATGGAGTAGACTCATGTTGCATGTCCTCTCAGATTATTTCTATTGCCCAAGATAACAACTTGGCCGGGAAATGGTATAAATGCCTTATGCAGCTACCGACAGGGTTTGTTTAGGTCTCTTGAATTAGACCTAGCAATAAGTTTTTGATAACTCAGACAGCGTGATGAAGGCAGAAAAGTGGTGCACTGGTTGGCGAACGACTGCGCTAAAACACAGCCAAAATTGAAACTCGGCTTTTGATGTTAATCTGTTTATAGTACCCTCGAGAAAGTTTGCACAATAAGCCTGATCGAGCCCGATTGAATGAGTGAACCCAGGAAGATTTGTGAAAATGTTTGGTTCCGAAAACTTGAAAAGTCAGCAGCAACGAAATATTCCGATAAACACGAATCTAACTGCCTCTAAGAGTTAGATATTTTCCCACCAATGTCACACCCTGAGATATTTCAAATAATTCAGTAAGATTACTTCAAAATATTGAAGAATCGTATAGGTTAATTTTGATAATTTTCAGGCAATAGGACACCAAGCGCTGCTTTGCACCTAACTCGCATGCTCAAACTGAAAATTTTCTAACAGACACAGAGACCACGGTGCAAACACTATTGCCAATTCCTGACAGTTCAAACTATCCTTTTTCGTTCAACTAGCCTTTAACTCTGGCGGGGATATTATAACATAAGAATGTTTTACTAACATGAGTTTACTCCCATTCACGACCGCAACCATGAATTTCTTCGTATGCTGCATCAATGCTATACTCCCTTGTCGCAGAACAACTAGTTTTGCCAAATAGGCGCAGCGTAGTCAATGAACATATAAGCAATAATTGATTTTCAATAACAATAACTACATTATGCTGAATTGTAACTATTGTTCAACATTCCTTTAGCCTTGTATTAATACATGTCGCAAAATGACATCAATTACACATTTCAATCGGTGCTAAGAAGCTGTAGGCAGTGCATCATTTAATAACAGTATGAAAATTGCTTGGTCAGGTGAACGTATTATACTTTTCATATGCAAAAATTTAGGTGATTAGTTACTGTTAAAAAATAAGAGCATCACGGTTACCGGATATCCATGAAACTCAGCAACTAAAGCTCATTGATCTATTTTTGATGTGTCATTCATCTGGCTGTTTTAGTAACATAGTTTTGAGAAGTAAGCACAGCTTTATCTATGCGTATAGGCTTCGCCGGAGAAAAATGAAGCATCCGATTATCACGGGACATTTCTTGGAATGCCGTTGTGGTTTGTAGTGTACTTTCAAAGTGAACTTGGCCAACAACGTTACCAGAAAACAACATTTCACAGCTCATATTTGATCATGAAAACTACCCCACCTGTGCAAATTGGTATTCATAAACCAACTTTTATGGTACTCAATGCAGACACACATTGTAAATCAAAAGGACTAGAACAGCTGTACAGGAACATCAGAAACGAATAGAATAGTAACTAGTTTGTGTGTGCTTCATCATCGAAACTAACCGGTGTGTTGCACGATACATAACACGCGACGCCGTCCTGAAAACTTTGTCATTCTGCGTACAACAGATCAACGATGTCATGTTTATCAATTAGGGTTCATTTTTGACAGATAGATTACTTGGCATGCTTGGATGGAAATTTACTGAAATCATTGGTAACGCCAATGCATGCAGTAGTTATTACAATCTGCCAGGTTTCATCACTGAAGAAAATGACAACCAGATAACAGCCCTGCTTATATTATTTCAGCCCACATATTTGAATCATGTCTATTTTGGTATGCTCACTGGTAGAGGGGTTGACGTTGCACGCCACCTAACCATTCAACGCAAATAAACTAGAAACGGCAATACATTCATTTTCCAGTATTGACCACTGTTGCGTATATATACAGCCAAGTAAATGCACTGTCCTCCACGGCACGTAGAGCTGCGGAAGAATTTTGCACAAAATTCCTCTGTTCAACATAAATCTGTAAAATGCATGTGAATTCACATCAGATTCCTCAAGTCATATATACCCATTTTAAATTGAAGAGAAATAACGCTTTTATAACTAAATAAATTTTGCTGCTTGCAACACTCTGCCGGGGATTATGTCGACGTTATAACTTACCTACATGACAGCGTACGTACGAAATATCTTTGTTAAAAAAGTATGAAATTTCCGTGACGGCAGAGTAACTCTACAGATATATTTGTACCTTAAATCTTCTTCGAATTAGTTTGCAGTAGCTGTGATACCTGCCTTGCGACCCGACTGTTGAGAACAATTTGGTTAACCACTTACAAAATCAGTTTAATGCTTTCCCTTTGGTAATAAGATATGGCTGATTAAGCGATGTGCTATGTACTCATTAGACCCACCGTCAAGCATCTAAGGACTAAACAACACCACTAGAATAAGATGCTATCATATATCAAAAATCTGTTAATAATTGTCAACACTGCAGATTGGCTAATATGGGCATATCGTCTGATATGGTGCGGACAGAAAAAACTGTTACAATCGTGTAATTCCCTCGGTCCTGATTGGGCAGTATTTACCGGTTTTCAATAGAGCCTTTGGGACTTGAACGGTGGCATTTAATAGCGGGTGCCTTACATGTGTGTATGGCTTTGCAATTGATGAGGACAATCACAAGGTAAATACATAGTAAATGAAATATCATCGGTTTCATCCATGATTTGGTTATCGAAACACATGACTGTCGCGACCTGTAGTATGTAAGACACAATAAAGCTTAAAGGCTAATAGCTCATTTTGGCGACGCAATATCGTTGAGTTTATTGGCGGCGAACATCGCTTTCTGCGGGTATTTCAAGATCCGAACTGCTCTTTGTGCTCAGATCACTTTTGCCTCCAAATAACAATGCTTAACAACAGATTTAATTCACTCGATCATATTTATCTTAATTGATATAATAAACTTCCATCGAAAGACGAATTAACATAAACCATACGTTGCGCACACCACTAGTATATGTAGCCGTGAGCAGACCAGCAAGTACGTTCATGTAGGTAACTGGGTGAGTCACATTCAACTAAATCTCTTCTTTTCTTCCCTCATTCAAAACGTTATCTGATGATCTATATTCAGGTCCCGATATGGGACTTGTCGATCAGTTGCTATTTTGCTTTTAATAACTCTTATTTCATTGTTTCTTGTTTTCAAAGTAGTCAGAATCAAAATTTATGTAATTGCAACTAGAATCAACTCTGTGTGTATAGGTTGACCCCAACGTTGGATAACTAGGTAAATAAAGTAGTCAGAATGTTAACCGTGATTGTATACAAATGAATACCCCACAGTGTTTTCTTCTTTTCGGCGAAGAACATTAGCTTGGTGCTCAAAAGGAGTCTGCTTTGATGCATATGCTTGTTAACATATGGGTTGATAGCAGCCGAATTGTACCGCCAACAGCATTAACCATGAAGAAAGCCAATTTTACGTTTGTAAGTCAGTCATCGCAGATAGTTGTGTCACCTTTCTAATGGATATTTTGCGTGAGTACAGCGATAATTCAAATGTTGCTGATGTTTGACTTTATAATATCCAACTTTGGTGACAATTTTTTTTCATTTCGTTGTGACATCCTACCGTGCGGCCGCACTTTAACTCGTCTCTCGCTTTGCCTTCTGTGGCCAATCCAATTCTTCCGACACAATATTGGGCTTGCGCTCGTACGAACCAGTTGGACGAGCTCTACTCAGTGCTTTCCAACTCTTGGATGTAACCTGAGTGGATTATACTCTTGCTCAAGTTCCCACTTTTCGGCATATTCTTTGCCGAATTCCACTTGTGTAACTATATTAAACCGGTCTTTCGGAAAATATTTTGGTATCATTCGGAAGAAGAAGTTCAGGGCTCTCAAACTACGCAGTAACTATCTCTGCAATTTGCAGCATAACAAGGTTACAGCCTTTTTGCTCCGCTCATCAACTGAACAACTCTAGGGACGCTTATCAGCGCTCCACATACACTGTCGCTTAAAACAGGCCGATTAACACAAGCTGCCTCTTTGTGTTGGTGTGTTTGTACCACTACGGGTCGATTGCTCGAAATTTCCGACATTCTGCGCATTACGACCTCCATCTGACTCTCCGCCTGACATTAGTGGTAGAACAACTCTCAATTCGTGTGCGTGTTCTGACCTATTCGTTCGTCACCCCTAGCGCAAAGTACACTCATCAAGTTGAGCGCTTGGATAGGCTTCGCTCTAAACAATAAGAGGCCAACTAGCATTTCAATGGTTCAACGTAGTCTATGTTGTGCAGACAACTGCAGTAAAGTGCTTAAATCAGTATTACTTGTTCTAGCTACATTAGATCGTACTGTCCGCAATATGCAGGCAAATCCGTCCAGGAAGTGAGACAGAGAAACCAAGTTGCTGACACAAGTTGGTTTTGCCCAACATGTCAAGTCATTCCTGTTGTCATATGTTTATCTTTGCTCATGAAAAAATGCGATAGGAGGATTTAAATAATCACACAGTTTGTAAATACTAAGATCGCTCCCTCGGAGGTAAATATAGCCACGATAATACCTCACCCGGACAACGTTAGCTCTGAGTCTAAACCGAAGAAAATAGCTTAACGCTCCAACCGCACTGCAGCGTCTGTGACTCTAGATTCACTGGGTCACCGCACTCCCATAATTGGGCAAGCCTCAAACATGCCCGCTTCCACTTCTTTAAACATAGCCGCTTAACTTGGAGATTCAATCACGACACCGACAGCTCAGATCCGTTGGAAATTCGGTGCAGATAACAAGCAGGTAACGTACGAATCGATTGCCTCGACAAACACACCGGTAGGGACACACATGGGTCCTTCTTCAGTACCGAGCACGCGTAGCGCAAAGCAGCTTTCACCGTCAAATCCAAAGGTACCCTCTAAACAAACCGAATTGCTGGCAAAAGTATAAAGCCAACACACAATAAACAAAACCATGCTGCGCTAACTCTCGTGTGCACTAACGTTCCTGAATCCAAATCTGGCACAATAAAAGGCAAGTTGCAAGGCGATCGCAACCACTAGAGTTCCATTTGTGATGCTATGGGTATTCGGGTTGAGCCTGCAATGCTGCAACGCTTAGCGCGTCACCTGATCTCAATGCACTCTGGTGAACCTCGAATTCTTCGGGTAACACTAAACTAAGCAGATGAGACAGAGGCTGTCCTGCTCTCAGCAGTTCGTCTTTGCAACTCACCGAGCGGAGTGCGCATATTACCTGGTCTACCTTGGAATGATCGCTCAAAAGAAGCAGTTGGGCAACGCGGTATTGCTAATAGGGATAGCAAGTAAACAATATTTGTTCATGGTGTTCCTGAACTTCTGCATTCTTCTGATCACGATGCCAAACACATGACCGAGAGCAGTGGTGGTACATCCGCGAAGCATTCTCTCTTGACATTATTATTGCCAAATCCTTGACAAGATATCTGTCATCACCTAATTACAAGGGCTGCGGTCCAAGGCTAATGCAAGTAATACTACACTCCGAAGAAATGAAGCACGTTCTGTTGGATAGCTGGTAAAAGTTTCGAGCTAGGTTGCCAACAGAGATACGGCTAAGTGCAACAGGCGAACGACCAAAAGTCGGAAGCAATTCAATGGAACTTGCAAACGTAACTAATTCTTTATTTGCACAGTCCTGCGGAGAGACCGACACAACAGCGCCCACGGCACACAGGAGGACGGAGCGCAGCACGAGTGAATCGTCTGTTCTGGATCCCTCAATAATGCCATGCAACACGACTGAAATACATAAACCAAAATACGATTAATGGCCGGCCACCTAACGGTAGGCTTAAAAACCAACACAAACGTGACATCTATCAATGAAGTCTTAACAACAAAAGTCTTAGCTTGCATGTACACAAACGCCCAACGCCTTCTAAGCGAGTTGGCCGAACTTAGAGAACTCCATGCTTCAAAACCGCGGGACCTCGTCATGGTTACAGAGACATGGGTAAAACCTGAGATAACCGATTCTGAGATCAATTTACCCGGTATGTCGCTGCTTCGGACCGATAGAACCAAAAGGGGTAGCAGTGTGATTCTTTTGTACTACAAACCTCCGATGTGAAGTTAACTATCACCCGGAAACCTGAGCTCCCGATTCGCTTTGGTGCCGCCCTTGGTTGCGAAACAAGGACACATGTCTACTAGCCGTGATTTACCGCCCACCAAACTCAACGTCGGAATTGGTCTTCAAACTGAACCACGTTTTCAGTTTGCTTTGAACAAGTCCTACACCCACATTCTTATCGCAGGAGACTTTAACGTGCAAGACATAGAAACGCCGGCAACCGACGGTATGCAGTTTATAGCCTGATGGCAAGAGCTTATTGCTAGCCACTCATTTTACAACCACGTAACCTCTCCCACCAGATATCGAACTGCTAACAAGCCGTCGATACTGGATCTTGTGCCAACTAACAAAGAACTCATGGCTGCCGGGATAGTTACAAGCACACCACTAGGTCGTAGTAATCATGTTACTCTACTCTGCGACTATATATGCCATGTCGAGTAACCTGAAAAGGAGGTAGATAAAGTGCATACTGTCACACACTACAATGTATTGTCTAAGCTTGTTAAGGATACATCTTGGACTTTCTTTACTGAGTGTTTCCAAAAAGCTGCCTGGGAAACCTGTACAAGGACGTTTAGCACACTGGTTGCGCACGCATCAGTACAGAAGTCCTTCCAACCCAAAAACAAACGTAAGTCATTTCTGAGGAGCAGAACAGGTAAATGTATGTCCCGGAGGGATTTGGCATGGCGAGATCACCAGGACTACCCGAATGCCGAAACCTGGACCGCATACGTGACACATCGTAACTTCTGTGTGAAACTGATCCGCGAAGACAGGTTCACTCATCAGCAGAAATTAATGAAGCGATTCTGCACTAACCGCAAACTCCTGTACGGGCACCTTAACGGCATTCGAAAAGTGAAGCGAGGGGTTCCAGCGCTAGTCACGCCTGATGGGAGCATGCCATCAGCAATGAAAGCAGCTGGTCTCCTACGGCTTCATTACTCCCAAAATTTTCAGCAGGCAACGAGCACAAACATTCGCCTCATTTTTAATACTTCACCATATGGTTTAGAAAAGATCACCTTCGCTGCGGAAGCTTTGTTGAAGCAGTTGTTATCCTTGCGTATCCACAGTTCTGCTGGAGCTTACGACATCCGAGCAAAGGCTCTACGGGCGGTAGCTACCTATCTAGCAGAACCATTCGCTGTTTTCTATCAGCGATGTATAGAAGAGAACGGTATTACACCAGTATGGAAGCGAGGGATCATCACTCCCATCCATAAAGGAGTTAGCCGCGCTGATCCTGCCAACGACCGTCCAATAACACTACTTCCCGTACTATCCAAATTGATGGAATCAGTCATCGCAGACGCGCTAATGCAATAGCTGGAAAGTCACAATTTAATAGCCCCAGAGCAACATGGCTTTCGTCAAAATCATTCGTACAATACTAACCTATTAAATGCACGTAATAGCTGGATTGAAGCTGTTGATGATGTAGTGGGAGTCGATGTCATCTACCAGGGCTTTTCAAAAACGTTTGATCCTTCAGAAGCTTCGGAATTACGGCATTGGCGGCCCAATCCTGAGTTGGATGGGTAATTTTCTACAAGAAAGACGGCTAGTGGTGAGAGTCCGATAATCATTTTCTCTTGAAATCGATGTGACTTGTGGAGTACCACACGGCTCGGTTCTTGGTGTTCATTAGCGAGTTGGCGAGATAAATTACTTCTGCTTTCCTATTTTTTGCTGATGATATCAAGATATGGTGAAGGACCAGATGACCGGACGCCCATGAACGGCTCCAGAGCGATCTTAGCACAGTGTCGAGCTGGTCAGTTCACAACGCCCTAACGTTCAACGTAGACTAATGTCGCGTTGTACAATTACGCCACAGACATAACTACACCTATTTACTTGGGACAAACGGATTGCAGAATAGCTCCCAGGAACGTGACCTTGGTGAGATCGTACAGAGAGACCTCAACTGTTCAAAACAGACTGAGGTAGCTGCAAAAAGAGGCAACCAATACCCCGGCATGCTGCGAAGGGCAATCGGGAGATCTGACCCATCAATCTTCCCAATGATGCAAAATTCCTAGGTGCGCCCTCATATTGAATACGCTATCCAAGGTTGGCAACATTGGTTGAAGCGCGACCTAGAATCGATAGAGGCACCACAACGAAGAGAAACAGGTAATGTAAAGGATCTGCGCTATCACTCTTACCACCGAAGGCTGAAGTTGCTGGGAATTATCAGCGGACTCTTTTGAAGGCTGCGCGGCGCTGTCATATTAGCGTATCAGATACTCAGTGACCCCAACCACGTATGTCGCCATTTGATGAAACTTAGCCACAACACGCAACTCAGAGTTAACTGCTTAAATTTGAAGGAACAATATAGCCGTCTAGATCGTCGACAACATTAGTTTTCTCCTCGGGTTCGCCAAACCTGGAACGCACTCCCAGACTCAGTGGTATGCTGCTGACGAGGGAGTTCCCGTAGATGTGATTTATTTAGACTTTTCTAAGGCATTCGACAGAGTAAATCACCCAGCACTTCTCCGAATGCTTGCGGCCTATGGTATCCACGGATCCTTGCTCACATGGTTGGAAAGTTACTTTTACGACAGAAGAATCGAGGTAAGGATCGCCAACACCCACTCCGATAGCCTATGCGTCACTAGCGGCGTACCGCAAGGATCAGTTCTCGGCCCGTTACTCTTTTTAGTCTATATCAACGACCTCCCTGCCAACATTCAATCATCTATGCAAATATTCGCCGACGATGCTAAGATGTGGCGAGCTATTCAGTCAACATGTAAAACCCTGTCTATCTGCAGGATGACCTGAACCGGATTCACGAATGGGCAGTAAACAACCAACCACCCCTGAACCCCGAAAAGTCACCTATTGTCGCTGCGCAGTAACTGCAGCAACACATATCACCTGGGGCAGCGCGTTATAAAACAGGTGAGCAACGAAAGAGACTTAGGGGTCATCGTGCAAGAAAAACTGGGTAATGCGCTCCAATGTTCAAAGGCAGCTAACATAGCGAACTTAAACTTTAGGCTTTTGAGGCTAGCGCTCGGTACCTTCGAGCGGCAACTCGTGCCATTATTGATTAACGCCTACATTCGTCCCCACCTCGAGTATGCGGTGCAGGCATGGCGTCCGTGGTTAAAACGGGACATTCGTCTCCTGGAGCAATCACAAAGAAGAGCCACTAAGGCAACACGTAGTCTATCGGGCCTTAGTTATGAACTGCGCCTTCGTTCGATCGGTCTGTACTCCTTAGAATACCGACGACTTCGCGGTGATCTGATCCTCACTTACCGGATACTAAGAGAAGAGGACCATCCATGTAAGTCGCTGTTAACATTATCTGCCGACAAACGATGCCGAGGCCAGGCACTAAAACTTGTGACTCAATATTCCCGTTTAGATTGTAGATTGTTTTTTTACTCTCTTAGTGTCTGTCCGCACTGGAACGCACTGCCATCGCATGTGGTGAACGCACCAAACATCGAGACATTCGAAAGACTATTGGACTTGCACTTACATGATACACATTATATAACGGTATGACAAACTGCAGTGTCTAACTTACTGATATTTTTGTGTCACACCTGAAACTTTTGTTTTCTTCCATTTGCCATCCTGTGGGTCTTGTAAAGTTATTGCTTTTTATCCCACCATACACTATTGAACTATTGAAATTGAACTAGCTTGGGTGTTTTCAAAAAACGACTAGATGTTACACTTAGCTCCTAACATTTTGTTACCTAAACTCCTCTATTGTGTATTACGCCAAGCATGTTTCTAACAGGATCTATGTTTCAAATGGACCTAAGTGAGCGAACATAATCTACTTTACTCACTCCTTACCTCAACGATCACCGCACCCCAGTGTCTTCCTGAATTTTTGCGAGCGATAATTTTTTTTCATTTTACACTGATGTTAATTATTAAAGTATTCATTTTGGCAGACGCTCGCTAGATGACCCAGACATATTTTTATTTCAAGGTATTCACCGCAACCATCCTACGGGACGTGTCAAGCACTTGCGTTTATCCCGTGATAAATCATTGTTCATTGTTCATTGATAACATTTGGTGTGTTTTAAATATTTCTATAGTTAACTTCGCACCTCGGAACAAGTGTTGGTCGTCGTCACTCTATCTCGTAGTTCAAAGACTAGCAAGCGCTAACAGCCTTGTTCCCACTCCCTCAATGTTAATGTAGATGTCGATGACGTTATATATAATAATTTAATGAGCATTTCTTACGTACGTTCTATAAATTACTGCCTTATACGTAACGGCGCACAAAGGTCGTCATAGTGAAATTAGTGTCATTTTCATTTTGCTTTCGGTTAGAACAGACTAAGGTCTTAGATCCCCAAAACCATTAGCAACAGCTACTTCCTAACCAACCCCACACATGACATAATTTCAAATGTATAGCTGGTATAGAGGGTTTCAATTTGCAGAATCCCGTTGAATGTTTTATAGTATAAATAAACCCAAGCCAATGTGGTCACAACCGAGTTCCCTAATACTCAAATATACGAGTGGCATGCCACCGGAATGTCAAGTTTACATTGTAATGCTCAAAGCCCAGCGTCTTGGGGTGGACTAAGACATAAAGCCTGATATGCCTTTCCATTGACTATGTTTTAGCTGTATCTTACCTATACACCGTTGATGTTTATTTACTTGCGAAATAAAGGATGTGGATAAATGAAAAGCAGGATGGACATAAAATGCATCGACTTAACAATTTGTGCGAAAACTGATTACAAGGTCGATAACTTTTTCAATTATATCCACGCTTAGACAACGAGAGTATTCACTGAGTCACACCACTACGATAAAAATTAAATTAATTGATTTATTTACAGATAACATTTGATAATCTATATCAGGTCTAAAATGCGCAGACAAATTTAGTAGTCGACAGGATATACAGATATAAAACACATCAAATCATTTTACATCCTCGGTATCTGAAGTGTTCGTCCCTCACCTGAATGGGCACTTAATTCCAAATCAAACCCGAAGTCGCTGGCCCCCACAGGACAAAGAAAAGACCGGATCGGACGAGCAGAGCAACAGGAATGAATTAGCAAATCACACCGTTCATTATAAAGGTAAAATAGAAAGTTCGCGTATGGTACTTAAAGCGACCGTGGAAAGCTCTGGAAAGGTTAATTTACAGCTGATAAAGGAACTTCTTCCTAGCGTTTATTGGCCGCTTCTCTTGGTTGGCTCTCTGTTCGCCCCAATCAGGGCGGATGAATTTGGATCGTCGGCCGCAGCGATGGGTTCTGGCTTGTTCGACTCGCGTATTCCTTCCTAACACATCCCCATTTGAGTTGTGTTGTACGATTTCAGCATAGGGTTGATTTGCATGGGTGAGACAAATTTACTTCGCCGCTTCGGCCTCTGTGCTGCTATGTTTCGGGACGAATGTTGTGCTTGCTGTGTGGGGCATGTTGGGGAGTCTTCGATTCACCTGCGTCGGCCAGTACGTCCAGATGTAACTGCGTCGCAGGTACCTGTTTTTGCAGTTGTTCGCCAGTCCGTGCCTCTAGCAGCTGATTGGCCTGTCTTACCTAAATCCCAACCTGGATACCCTTGACCACGTTACCACGTTTGTACAGCACATGGCTTATAGCCCATTTAGTATAGTGGATGCGATAATCTCTCGCCTGAACTTATTGGCCAACATTAAAAAGTTCGCCTCCGAGCACCGTGTCAGATGTTGAATTGACGCTCCATCTGATGGTTGCGGGACAGTAACTGATCCTTCCTGCGTCTGAGGGCGTCATGCGGCACACGGATTTTTCTTTGAAACAAAGTTTTAGCCGGAGATAGGGCGTTCGGTATCTGCGGATTCAGAGTTGTGCCATGCGTCAGAAGAAATGTGTCAAGCATCTCCTCCAAGGTACCTTCCCTCTTCATCTTTAGCAAAGTTCTTTTGAGTATATCCACAAAGCGTTCCGCTTGCCCGTTCGATTGTGGGTGGAAAGGTGGAGACCTTACGTAGACGATCGCATTTCTGCGACAGAAGACGATAATTTCAGATGAGGTAAATTGTGTACCATTGTCCGCAACCAACGTGTGGGGAACACCAAAACGAGCAAATATCTGCCGGAGAACGGAGACAGTGGCTGCTGTTGTGGGTATCACCACTGGAATCACCTCCGGCCATTTACTGTGGGCATCAACAACGATGAGAAAATGATTACCGTCAACTTGACCTGCAAAGTCGACGTGTACCCTTGACCGTGTTTCTGTTGTTATTGGCCAGGATTGCAATTCCGGCTTCCTTGGATGTCTGCATACGCTGGCACATCGGGGACAACTTTTGGTTAAATTCTTGATCTGGGAATCCATATAGGGCCAATACACATAGCTTTGTACCAGTGATTTTATGTGATTCATTCCTGGATGGCTAGTATGAAATTATCGGAGGTTTTGTGGAATGACGACGCGATCTGAGAACGGCAGGCAATTTCTGACGGCTGATAGTGCTGCGTTCCGTTGATGGAAATGTTGTAGCTCTGGCGTTGTAACTCTCTTAGGCCAGCCGTTGAGGTGGAAATCGATCATTTGTTGTAGGGTAGAATCATGATGGGTCGCTTCCTGCACCATTTCGAACGTTACTGGTAAGGCACCGAAAATGTCAGACACAACTTGATTTACTTGGGGTTCTACGGAGATTTGAGCAACTACCAATTGCTCTGGCTCTTGATGTTGTGTACTAATTAAACAAGATAACGTATCTGCTTGACCAATGTTGTGGGTAGATTGATATTTGACGACAAAATCGTAACCAAGTAGAACAGTAGCCCAACTTTGGAGACTACTGGCCGTGCAGACTGGAATGCCTTTCTTTGATCCAAAGATTGCGACCTAGTGTTTGTGGTCAGTGAACAGCGTGAATTTTCGTCCGTATACCATTTTGTGAAATCGCTTGATTGCGAAAACTATAGCCTAAGCTTCTTTCTTGATCTGTCCATAGTTACGTTCCGCTGGGGTGAGTGATCTGGCTGCATGTGCCACAACTTTCGCAGAACCATTGGGGAAAAGGTGGGATATGACTGCTCCAATTCCGTAGTCTGACGCTTCAGCAGCAACTATGATCTCCAGCTCCGGATTGAAATTCGTTAGCAATAGGTCAGAACACAATATAGACTTGACATTATCAAATGCGGCTTGACATTCAGGAGACCACACAAATTTGCGATCTTTACCAGAAGTTCATTGAGCGGTCCTCGTAGCCGATGCATTTCGGGCACAAAAGAGCTGTAATGACTAATCAACCCCAAGAATGATCGGGTCTTCGCCACCTTGTCAGGGGGAGGCATCTGATTTTTGGCACTTATGTTGGAAGCATCCGGACGACGGCCATCTTTGCCGATGATGAAGCCAATATACTTAACACACTTAATGCCGGTATTGCAATTTTCTGCTTTCAATTGGAAACCGTAGTTGTTAACGCGGTGGAGAACTGCTTCCAGTCTTTCCGCCAGCTCTCGAAAGGTAGCGCCTTTGATTAGGATGTCGTCCAAGTAAGCTGCGACTCCTGATAACCCAGCTAACATCGTATCTATAATGTGTTGAAAAATCGCAAACGGTTGAACTAGTAAAGACCTCGGTGCGTATTGATTGCCAGCAACTCTTTCGAAGCATCGTCGACTTCAATTTGAAGATAAGCATCTGATAAATCTAGCTTTGCAAAGTAAGCGCCACCACTGAGCTTAGCAAATAAATCTTCTGGGACTGGCAAAGGATACTGGTGCATTTTCAAAGCAGCATTCAATCCCGTAGAGTAGTCAGCACAGATACGAACGGTTCCATTGGTCTTCTTGACGACAACAATAGGTGCTGCCCACGCTGAATAGTTCACAGGTTGGATGACACCGGCCCGCTCCAAACGATCAAGTTCCGCATCAACAATCGGCAGCGCAGCGTACGGTACCGGTCTTTTGGGTCGGAATACGGGTTTGGCACCGTCTTTGAGAGTAAGGCTTGCTTTAGTCTTCGTGCATCTTCCCAAGTCCTTGCAAAACACCGACGGGAATTTCCTTCCCAACTGCTCGATCAGAATTTTGTTTGGTTCGTCACCTTCCGAAGAGAGCCTCGTATATCCGAGCCGGAGGTTATTGCGGACTTGACTCAAGGGAATGTCGAACAGGTGGAGATTCTGGATCCAGTCGAGTCCAAGAATATTCAAATGTGACAGGCCCATAATGTACACGACACTGTTTGCCCGAGCAGCGCCAAAAACCATTTCACACTGCAGCTCACTAATGAGATTAAATTGACCTGAAGCGTTAAGTGAAACATGTGTCGTTCGGCTGATTGACGGAGCACCAATATACTGCTAAGTTTTGCTGGAGATAATTGTGATGTCCGAGTCTTAACTAGCTAAAGACGCAGTTGTTGCCCATTCAGGTGAATGCTGATGTATTTTCTGCGAGCCACATGTTCATCAGAGTAGGCCGCTTGAACCGTATTATAACTGCTGAATTTTTTGGGAACATTTGAATTCGGTCGCGTATGTCCTGCACGCTCAAACTGCAGTCTACATCAGCAGTGCAATTCCTTATGGCCCCGTTTATGACACTTGTGGCAAACGGGTTTCAGGAATGAACACACTCGATCAAAATGCCACTCACCACATCTACAACAGGCAGTCGGGGGCTTGGGATTCACTCTGCGCTTTTCATAGCCTGTTTAACTTGGAAGCGGTTTCTTTGAGGTTGGTTTTAATACACTAAGACTTGGAGTTGTTTGTTGCTTCTCCAGCATAAGCGTGTCATGCTTCAGGTTCAGCAATCGTTGGCATTCAGTAGTTATGGTCTGTAGGGTCATTTGCTGGTCTTGTTCAAGTTTACTCAGCAGCCTGGTGCGAATCTCTGCATCCCGTGGGGAATGTAGGCCACAGATAAAAATCAGACATTTGAACTGATCTGCCGTAATGGATTTGATGTCGAATTTTTCGCACTCGCAATTGATGATACCAGCGTAATTGACGTAGTCATCAGCGTCCACCTTGGTGATCTTCAGAAATTGATATCGTGTTATGAAGATGGATAACTGCTCTACAAATATTTGGCCCAAGCATTTGACAGTCTACTTAAAAGTGTAGTCTCGAGAGTTCTTAGTTAAAATAACGTTGACATACCTGGAGTGCTCTGCTGTTCCAAGTTTTCTTAACAGCAATCGGACTTTCCAATCGTCATCATGGCCTCCAAGTTCAACGCGGAATGCATCTTCATAACGCTGGAATCAAGATTCAAAAGTAAGGTAAGCATCAGGGTCGTACGAAAATTCGGTAATGCTGTTAGTGATGGCGTCTACCGATGCGGACGGCTTGGTGTTTTAGACAGTAAACCGGTCTGGATTGAGAGTTGGCGCGTACGATTTTCGATCAGCCTGAGTTGGGATGCCCCAAGTTGTGCTTGTTGCTGCAGCAGAATGGCCTTGAGCTCGTCAGCCGATATGGAAAGCGTCATTAGGGTTCAACCCGTCGCCAGCTGAAGTGTTCTTCCCTCAACTGAATGGGCACTTAATTCCAAATCAAACCCGAAGTCGCTGGCCCCCACAGGACAGAGAAAAACCGGATCGGACGAGCAGAGCAACAGGAATGAATTAGCAAATCACACCGTTCATTATAAAGGTAAAATAGAAAGTTCGCGAATGGTACTTAAAGCGACCGTGGAAAGCTCTGGAAAGGTTAATTTGCAGTTGATAAATGAACTTCGTCCTAGCGTTTATTGGCCGCTTCTCCTGGTTGGCTCTCTGTTCGCCCCAATCAGGGCTGATGAGTTTGGATCGTCGGCCACAGCGATGGGTCCTGGCTTGTTCGACTCGCGTATTCCTTTCTAACAAACCCATGCAGACATGCAATTTAAGGAGAGCGGATTAGTGTTCCATTTGGCATTACACTTACTACCAATTTCAGATGTTATAACAAAAAGTGCTCAGAACGACTGTTTGCAGTTCTACATGGGAGAACACGGCTGATGCCTTGAGCTAATGAATGGACTTCTACTAGTGTTCTTCTGCATTTCTACAAGGCACGTACTTCCGGCTGGGAAGGATGTTCTCAAACAAATCCACTCTCGATCGAGAGGGTACAAGGCATCCAGCTTCATTTAGGACAATGTCTAGTAAAACATTCAAGCCGAAACACTTTAACTAACACAAAACTTCTATCAAGCTTTCAGGATTTAAACGGTCAGAAAACGGTTAGCTTCGCTTCAGACATGCTACTGAGGTCAGTTATTGAATAAAGAAAGAGGTTTCTGATATTTATTTTGTTATTATTGCAAGCCAGGTGGATGGAAAAAAATGACCTGGATGATAACGTAAATGCCAGTGACAAACATATAGCAGCAGGAAAAATAATAATGTTGAAACGAAGAAACAACATAAACGCAGCAAAATAAAGGGTCAACCATTTACTTTACCATGGCAATAAGAGAGCCTCGTACGTTTTTATACGCCAAATGCTTTAGGAGAATAGATTTTAGAAAATTCCATTCCAAAATACTAATTAACCTAAAGTTACACAAAAGATAAGGCATCATACCAAAATTTATTTAGATAGTTAGGAAAGATATATATATATATATATAGAGAGAGAGAGATTTTGCAAAAGCTGTGTTAAGTGGTGTCCATTGAACTTTAAATTTGCAGATTTATTAATTACTTTGATATATACACATTTCAAAACAACAATTCTACTTAACCGAATATGTTTTATTTGGAACTGATGAATGCAATGGTTAAGAATAATAAGGATAACCCTGCGCACTGCAGCTATCGTACTTTGCTTAAGAACAAATTTATACAAATATACACATATAATTAATCATATGTGCAGTAAAAGAAGTACAGTATTAACTACAATTGATTTCACGGATAGAAGTAGAGGTCATAAATGGTTCGTATTTGCCACAGTATTTAATCGTGTGTGTATAAAGCAGACCAAACAGCAATGACGGAATTGTAGGATTAGTTATTTAAACAATCATGACGAGCAGTCAAATAACATTTAATTACCAAACTTTAAATTACTTTTACTCTTTATTGCTTCAACATTAAACGGACATATTAGAAAGCTGATGGCCCCATCACCACGCTCAATTATCCTCAACGTTCACCGAAAACTTTACGCTTTTTAACACTGTTAACTAGATCAGCTTATGCTGCATTATGATTAAGGAAGCCCCAACGAAAAGTGCTGTCATTAAAGTAGGAATGCTAAGTTCATTGAATTCAACATCTGAAATTATGCGAAGCTAATATCTAGTATCCTTTACATATATGTATCTAAAAATTTAAGCTTACTGTCGATAGTTTATTTTCGTAAAAGCATTTGTAAGTAATTTTGCAAACAAGTGATTTTAGCACATTTATTTCGACGTAAAATAGATACAATTCGGAGACGTGAGAAAATACTTAACAGTAAATAAATGAACGACAAAAAATATTGCAATTTCCGAGGCGTTCTCACTGCGTAAGTTTTCCCCACTTGAATAAAAGGGCAATACTTTAGCAAGAAAAACGGTCACTTAGCAAGGTCAACCACCAGCTCATTGATAAGTATTCAAGATTAAGCTGAATATTCAGGTGGCCAACAAACGGTTGGAAAGACGAAACTGTTATGCACCCTATACAAAGAGAAATCCTTTGGTTCTTATATCGAATCTATTTAACGCCTCATTTGGGATAAACTTCGGCCCCAAAAACCAATTAATCCACCTAAGGGATCGAAATATATATGAAAACAGCTCTTGGCCAGTGGAGAAAACTATTAAGTCAGTCTACAACGACTGTGTCTGCAAAAAAACTAAGCTATGTTTTAAATCATTACTCGATGGTCCCTGTGCCCGCCATGTCTACAACGTTATTCATTCAATGACCGGCATATTTCGACTCCTCAACTCACACGGACCTCAAGCATTTGGTTGCTTTGACAACGAATTTCGGCACGTGTGAAGAGGTCTTATCATGATATATATAATACTCTCTAAACTCAATAATGATTGTAGAGGTCTGTTGCACATCAGCCGCAATACTGATATAAGTGTCCAACAGCGCAGATAGATCACAAACCACATTCGACTTGTTTGCTGACAAAACCTTTTCTCCCTTCGTTTATCCAAGAGTCAGGAAGCTCTTCCTTCCCACTTTATGTTTCCTTATAATAACAAATTATTTAGAAAAGTTTGCACTACAGTCTATCCATCCCACTTACATTACGTGACACAGTTCGTTTACATCAAAAGACAAATTACCAAAGAGTGTGCTCACCAGTACTCTCCGTTCCTTAGCGGTGAGCAGTCCAGCGTGAGCTTATGTGAAAAGCTCGGGGTCACCTAGAAGCAAACTCTTCCTTTTTTAACATCATCTTATACTCAAAACTTAAACTTGATAATCACAACTCCATTTATCCTAGGGGACTTGATAATCAATGCTCCA
>OX104070.1:19397177-19429392 GCA_944474145.2 Dicrocoelium dendriticum
GTCATTATTCCCAAGGGCCAATTAATTCGCACTAATTCACATGGGTGCCTCGGACAGCTTAGCTATGAATTGGGCGGACACACCGCGCAATCATGTTTCACGTATAAGTGGAAATGCTTGAAAGGTTAAGTGCCGAACACCATGATCACTCGTGACTGCTAAGCCCAGATGGCACGATGTGACTTTTGCGAGTATACCCCTAGCGTGCGTGTAGTTTCAATGTAGCCAATCAAGCCTGAATACGAGTCTCGAGCGCGACTGGGCACTCACCAAATCGCACGCGATCTGCGCCACCCCCAAACATCTCTGGTAACTGATGTCGTTAACTAGTCTGATATGCCATTGGTTGAGTTGGGATTGGTCACCCAACGAGTGGGGCGTTTTGGTTCGTTCGTGCCAGGTGGATGATATTTGATTGTGTTAAGGCGAGCTCTGAAAGGTGTATGGACGGATGCTATTTACTTAACGCTAACTGAAAGCGCTATGGAGACAATTAACTGAGAGAAGGTGTATTAGTTAGACGTGTAACAACAACAGCGACCATGAAATGAAGCATGTAATACTGCTAAATGTTTTACAGGAATATTCTTGTCGGATTCATATGTGGTTTGAGTTGGGCCATCTTATTTGTCTTCTGAGCATGCAGCAACTGTGAAGTGCGATATTTCTGTACTACCTGATATTATTCAACATAAGTCTGTGCCAACCGGATCCTCTATACCAAGGGGTAAGAGGCGCAAATACAACAACGCTTATCTTCCTTTTGGATTTATGTAGTCTAATAATTGTCCTCGAGGCAAATTGTGTAACAAAGTTCTGAACATGGTGCCTATTAAAATGTAGCGGCATTTTGAAAAATTTATACGGACTGTAAAGACAGAAAAATATACCTACAGCGCATGCGAGATGAAATATTGGGCACATAAACGTACATGCTTCACGTGTCGCAGACTGTAATAAAAACGCTACGGAAGCATCTCACATAGTTAGTTATCGTAATGCGCCGACAGCAGAACCGAGAAACGTATCCGGCCATGTATACAAAATTTATGGAGGTGACCTAAGACTTCCTTTCAATAAGCTTTTCACAGACTGTCTCTTTGTGATTACTGATACAAAGCTAACGATGTGTAACGTGTCATGGTGTACAGCTATCGCCGTGCTTCTCCCATTTGCCACAACTTAGTTATGTGAGATTGCGTTCTTGCAGTATATCTATACAAAACAAAGTACCGAAACAGACCTGATGCGTTACGAGGTTATAGCTTTCCTCAATAACACATAGCACCAAACAAGTCAGCGCTGCATGTCTGAACGAATATTATTCAAGGTATTAAACCTTAATATAGCTGCATTTCCGTGTAAGTCTAACAGCCTTCAATTTTGCCAACATAAGTGAACAGCTGTGCAAATTCAGTGTACAACGATGAACTCCACCTCATTCTTATGTTATCAAAGCCTAGTTCTGTGGATAAGAAAAGCTCAGTGGTCCTTCGTGCTAGGTTACACTACAAAGGGGTGCACGTCCAGAAAAGTTTGAGAACGCCTGCTCTATAGTGACACACGACATCCTGTGGGCCGACGGCGTGTGACCAATGAGTAAGGTAGTCGACGGTGCGCTTGTGCACCTAAGCCAAAATTTGAAACGCAGCAACTTGAAAATGCTTATGAACCAAGTTGAAAATGCGTACGTACCAATTTTTATCTTCTGTTAATGAACATGACTCGGAAGTGGCATAAAAGTATCTCAAATCAAGGTAGGTAGGGCCAATAATTTGAGAGTTTGATAATATGGGGACAAAGTGAAGCTGAAACTGGGCGATGTGTAAGAATAGTAGGAAGTGAAACAATAACTCCGGAGGGCTTGAGATGTATCACACAACCCCTTACTGTATCGCCCAAAACCATAACTCCTATCTTTTATTTACAATTTAATTGTTGAGTGATTGTGCCTTATTCCTTCTTGTTTTAATCGTCCTTACAACCGGCTCGTCACTTGACAAACTTGTAAGTTCCCGCGCTCACTTGTCCGCTCTCGTCTCGCTTCATCCGTCCGCTTCTTATTGTAGCCCATCGAATACATTGCGCTGTGTCCGACTCCGATTGCCTTCTGATATCCGCGCTTACTTTCACGCACCGTCTCGGACTAGCATTAACTAGTCCTAAAAATTGGTGACCCCGATTCGCACGCACGATTTCAACTTTTTTTTCTAGTTTGTATTTTTTGTGAGTTCGTTCCTTTTTCTCGATTATATACCTGTATTCCTTTGTTTCTCGCGTAATTTTGGTACTTTTATCTTGCTTTTCTTCATCCTTTATCTTTTCGACTCACATTTCGAGAGTGGCATCTGAGTGATTTCACGTCGTAACCATGCTTACTTTGGCTGTTCCAATTTTCATGGATCACAGCCCAGAGGTTTGGTTTAAGATATTCGAGATGAAACTGTAAAATAAGGTCATTACGGCGGACCGTCGGAGGTACAATCAGCTCGTCCCACACCTTCCTTCCTCGGTGTTGACTCTGGTTGTGGACATTCTACTCTGCCCATCGAATGAGTCAAAGTATGAAGCAATGTAGCAAATGATTTTAAAAGGGTTATAGCCCATCGCACTAGCTCGATTTGAACAGGTCAATGGTCTCAAACTTGGAGATGGCAAACCGACGACGTTGCTCCGTGAAATTCAGCGCATCGCTGGTCCCTTTTTTCTTGAGCAAAGAATGGATAAAGGAGCTATGGTTTGCACGTCTCCCAGAGCCATTGCCGGTATTACTGCCCATGTTTATAGATACACCCTGAAAGCATTAGCTACAGTGGCGGATGATGCGTTCGAACGTTTTCCGCAGCAGACGACCGGTAGCTCCGGTGACGTATTCTCACCGATGAAAACCGATTCCTATATTTATTCCCAGTCATCAGACAGATCTGACCTTAAAGAGGAAGAAATTGCGCTACTTCGCAGCCGGATAGCAGCTATGAAGGCTTCGCAGTAGCGGGTGCCACGGTCAAGTGCTGACCACGTTTTGGCTACCGTTCATTGCGGCTCATCTGTGCCTGCACCGAATACGTCTCGTTCGGCACGGAAGCGCAACATTTTCCCTGCAAGTTCTCAGTCAGATAATGTCAAACACCTCGAAGAAGTATGTTGGTATCACCGCCAATACGGTGGAAGAGCTAGACATTGTCAGGATCTCTGCATTTTGCACGACCCAGCTGCTTCAGGGAAAACCAATATACCGCATACTAGCATGACAAACGTATCATTCACTAACCAAGCAAACCGACTGTTTTACGTTAAGGATCAACGTCCTTCCATCACATTCCTCATCGGTACTGGAGCGGAAGTGAGCGTCATTCCAGCGACCGCTAACGACAAGCACTCAGAGTCTAGGTACAATTTGGGTGCGGCCAACGGTTCTCCGATAGCTTCACTCGGTCAGCGCATGATGAACCTGGACCTCAATCTTCACCGAGATTTTCAGTGGTTCTTCATGGTTGCTTTTGTACCCTTCGCAATTATCGGTATCGACTTCCTCCGACATTTTGGGTTGCTTGTTGATGCTGGTCGCCACAGAATTTTAGACGACCGTACTAAACTAAGGGTTGAAGGCGTTCTTACGGACACCCCGATAATCAGTCCCCTTTTTCGAATCGCCGGTGTACCATCAGATTATGCGAACCTGCTCTCTGAATACCCGAGGCTAGTACGACCAGCTGCAGAGCTTCCACCAGTCACGACAGAGGTCGCTCACCACATAGTTACTCGCGGTCAACCAGTTAGCGCACGACCAAGAAGGCTTGCTCCTGACAAACTACGTGCAGCACCAGCCGAATTTGACCACATGCTACAACTTGGTATCGTCAGACCGTCCAACAGCCCATGGGTGTCGCCTCTGCACATGGTCCAGAAGAAGAAGGTCATGGGTGACTGGCGTCCTTGCGGCGACTACCGATCCTTGAATACGGTGACCACTCCCGATCGCTATCCGATCCCACACATAATGGATCTCACCACCAGTCTGGCAGGTAAATATATCTTCAGCAAAATCGACTTGGTACGCGCATACAACCAAATTCCAGTAGCCGAAGCGGACATCGCTAAAACTGCCGTGACGACTCCATTTGGTTTGTTCGAGTTGCTGCGCATGTCATTTCGCCTAAATAACGCCGCGTAAACTTTTCAGCGTTTCCTCGGCCAAGTTTGTCGCGGCTTAGACTTCGCTTACGCGTATCTGGATGACACTTTAATCGCAAGCTTTTCACGAGAAGTGCAAATGTGCCGCGTACGAACACTTTGTGATCGTTTATCTCAACACGGGGTGACGAGCAATGCAAATAAAGTGTTCGCTCGGTGTCGACTCAGTAAACTTCCTCGGCTATCGTATCTCCTATGCAGGTTTCGTGTCACTGCAAAATAAAATTTAAACCATCATCGACTACCTGGAACCTCCTTCTTTCAAACAGCTCAGGCTTTTTGATGGGCTTGTCAAATTTTATCGATCTTTCATACTTAACTGCGCCTCGCTGATGCAACCCCTCACGGACCTTCTCCGAGGAAAACTCAAGCAATTCAGATTCCCTGCCACAGCACACACCGCCTTTAAGTCACTGGAAGAGGCTATCGCCGACATGGTTCTATAGTGCATCACAATCTGGCCGCCCCACTGTCCCTCAGTACCGACGACTCGGACTTGGCAGTCGGCGCTGTTTTGCAGCAACGAGTAGCCGACACTTGCCAGCCCTTAGCGTTTTCTCCAAACTCCTAAAACTACCGAATCTCGCTACAGCAAGTTCGAAGGGGAACCACTAGCAGTGTATCTAGCGATACGTCCCTTTCTACACGTCTTAGAAGGCCGCTCCTTTGTCTTCCTCACCGAACACAAACCTCTGACGTACGTGCTCGGCTCGACTACCGACCGATTTGATTTGGAATTAAGTGCCCATTCAGGTGAGGGACGAACACTTCAGATACCGATGATTTAAAATGATTTGATGTGTGTTTTATATCTGTATATCCTGTCGACTACTAAATTTGTCTGCGTGTTTTAGACCTGATATAGATTATCAAATGTTATCTGTAAATAAATCAATTAATTTAATTTTTATCGTAGTGGTGTGACCTCAGTGTATACTCTCGTTGTATAAGCGTGGATATTATTGAATAAGTTATCGACCTTTCAATCAGTTTTGACACAAATTTTTAAGTCGATGCATTTTATGTCAATCCCGCTTTTCATTTATTCACTTCCTTTATTTCGCAAGTAACTAAACATCAGGGGTGTGTAGGCATTAGACAGCTAAAACATAGTCAGTGGAAAGGCATATCCGGCTTTATGTCTTAGTCCACCCCAAGAAGCTGGGCTTTGAGCATTACTATGTAAACTTGACATTCCGGTGGCATGCCACTCGTATATTTGAGCATTAGGGAACTCGTTTGTGACCACATTGGCTTGGGTTTATTTATAATATTAACATTCAACGTGATTCTGCAAATTGAAACCCTCTATACCAGCTATACGTTTGAAATTAAATTACGTGTGGGGTTGATTAGGAAGTAGCTGTTGATATTGGTTTTGGGGATCTAAGACCTTAGTTTGTTCTAACCGAAAGCAAAATGAAAATGACACTAATTTCACTATGACGACCTTTGTGCGCCGTTACGTATAAGGCAGTGATATATAGAACATACGTAAGAAATGCTCATTAAAATATTATATATAACGCCATCGACATCTACATTAACATTGCCGGAGTGGGAATAACGCTGTTACCGCTTGCTAGTCTTTAAACTACGAGATAGAGTGACGACGACCAACACTTGTTCCGAGGAGCGAAGTTAACTATAGAAATATTTAAAACCCACCAAATGTTATCAATGAACAATGAACAATGATTTATCACGGGATAAAAGCAAGTGCTTGACACGTCCCGTAGGATGGTTGCGGTGAATACGATGAAATAAAAATATGTCTGGGTCATCTATCGAAGGTCTGCCGAAATGAATACTTTAATAATTAACATCAGTGTAAAATGAAAAAATTATCGCTCGCAAAAATTCAGAAAGACACTGGGATGCGGTGATCGTTGAGATAAGGAGTGAGTAAAGTAGATTATGGTCGCTCACTTAGGTCCATTTGATACATAGATCCTGTTAGAAATATGCTTGGCGTAATACTCAATAGAGGAGTTTAGGTAACAAAATGTTAGGAGCTAAGTATAACATTTAGTCGTTTTTTGAAAACATCCAAGATAGTTCAATTTCAATAGTTCAATAGTGTATGGTGGGATAAAAAGCAATAACTTTACAAGACCCACAGGATGGCAAATGGCAGAAAACAAAAGTTTCTGGTGTGACACAAATATATCAGTAAGTTAGACACTGCAGTTTGTCATAACATTATATAATGTGTATCATGTAAGTGCAAGTCCAATAGTCTTTCGAATGTCTCGATTTTTGGTGCGTTCACCACATGCGATGGCAGTGCGTTCCAGTGCGGACAGACACTAAGAGAGTAAAAGAACATTCTACAATCTAAACGGGAATATTGAGTCACAATTTTTGTGCATGGCCTCGGCATCGTTTGTCGGCAGATAATGTTAACAGCGACTTACATGGATGTTCCTCTTCTCTTAGTATCCGGTAAGTGAGGATCAGATCACCGCGAAGTCGTTGGTATTCTAAGGAATACACACCGATCGAACGAAGGCGCAGTTCATAACTAAGGCCCGATAGACCACGTGTTGCCTTAGTGGCTCTTCTTTGTGGTTGCTCCAGGAGACGAATGTCCCGTTTTAAACACGGACGCCATGCCTGCACCGCATACTCCAGGTGGGGAAGAATGTAGGCGTTAAACAATAATGGCACGAGTTGCCGCTCGAAGGTACCGAGCGCTCGCCTCAAAAGCTTCAAGTTTAAGTTCGCTATGTTAGCTGCCTTTGAACATTGGAGCGAATTACCAAGACCTTCTTGCACGATGACCCCTAAGACAATTCCGTTGCTCACCTGTTTTATAACGCGCTGCCCTAGGTGACATGTGTTGCTGCAGTTACTGCGCAGCGACAACAGGTGACACTTTTCGGGGTTCAGGGGTAGTTGGTTGTTTACTGCCCATTCGTGAATCCGGTTCAGGTCATCCTGCAGATAGACACGGTCAGATGTTGACTGAATAGCTCGCCACATCTTAGCATCGTCGGCGAATATTTGCATAGGTGATTGAATGTTGGCAGGGAGGTCGTTGATATAGACTAAAAAGAGTAACGTGCCGAGAACTGATCCTTGCGGTACGCCGCTAGTGACGCATAGGCTATCGGAGTGGGTGTTGGCGATCCTTACCTTGATTCTTCAGTCGTATAAGTAACTTTCCAACCATGTGAGCAAGGATCCGTGGATACCATAGGCCGCAAGCATTCGGAGAAGTGCTGGGTGATTTCCTCTGTCGAATGCCTTAGAAAAGTCTAAGTAAATCACATCTACGGGAACTCCCTCGTCAGCAGCATACCACTGAGTATGGGAGTGCGTTCCAAGGTTGGCGAACCCGAAGGGAAAAGTAATGCTGTCGACGCTCTAGACGGCTATATTGTTCCTTTAAATTTAAGCAGTTAACTCTGAGTTGCTTTATGTGGCTAATTTTCAGCAAATGGCGACATACGTGTTTGGGGTCACTCAGTATCTGATACGCTAATATGACATCGCTGCGCAGCCTTCAAAAGAGTCCGCTTATAGTTCCCAGCAACTTCAGCCTTCGGTGGTAAGAGTGATAGCGCAGATCCTTTACATTACCTGTTGCTGTTCGTTGTGGTGCCGCTATCGCTTCTAGGTCGCGCTTCAACCAAGGTTGTTAAGCTTGGATAGCGTATTCAATATGAGGGCGCACGTAGGAATTGTGCATCATTGGGAAGATTGATGGGTCAGATCTCCCGATTGCCCTTCGCAGCATGCCGAGGTGTTGGTTGCCTCTTTTTGCAGCTACCTCAGTCTGTTTTGAACAGTTGAGGTCTCTCTGTACGATCTCACCAAGGTCACGTTCCTGGGAGCTATTCTGCAATCCGTTTGTCCCAAGTAAATAGGTGTAGTTGTGTCTGTGGCGTAATTGTACAACGCGACATTAATCTACGTTGAACGTTAGGGCGTTGTGAACTGACCAGCTCGAACTGTGCTAAGATCGCACGGGGGCCGTTCATGGGCGTCCGGTCATCTGGTCCTTCACCATATCTTGATATCATCAGCAAAAAATAGGAAATCACAAGTAATTGATCTCGCCAAATCGCTAATGAACACCAAGAACCGAGCCGTGTGGTACTCCACAAGTCACGTCGATGGCATGAGAAAATGATTATCGGACTCTCACCTCTAGCCGTCGTTCTTGTAGAAAATTACCCATCCAAATCAGGATTGGGCCGCCAATGCCGTAATTCCGAAGCTTCTGAAGGATCAAACGTTTTTGAAAAGCCCTGGTAGATGACATCGACTCCCACTACATCATCGACAGCTTCAATCCAGCTATTACGTGCAATTAATAGGTTAGTATTGCACGAATGATTTTGACGAAAGCCATGTTGCTCTGGGGCTATTAAATTGTGACTTTCCAGCTATCGCATCAGCGCGTCTGCGATGACTGATTCCATCAATTTGGATAGTACGGGAAGTAGTGTTATTGGACGGTCGTTGGCAGGATCAGCGCGGCTAACTCCTTAATGGATGGGAGTGATGACCCCTCGCTTCCATACTGGTGTAATACCGTTCTCTTCTGTACATCGCTAATAGAAAACAGTGAGTGGTTCTGCTAGATCGCCAGCTACCGCCCGTAGAGCCTTTGCTCGGATGTCGTAAGCTCCAGCAGAACTGTGGAAACGTAAGGATAACAACTGCTTCAACAAAGCTTCCGCAGCGAAGGTGATCTTTTCTAAACCATATGGTGGAGTATTAAAAATGAGGCGAATGTTTGTGCTCGTTTCCTGACGAAAATTTGGGAGTAATGAAGCCGTAGGAGACCAGCTGCTTTCACTGCTGATGGCATGCTCCCATCGGGCATGACTAGCGCTGGAACCCCTCGCTTCACTTTTTGAATGCCGTTAAGGTGCCTGTACAGGAGTTTGCGGTTAGTACAGAATTGTATCATTAATTTCTGCTGATGAGTGAACTTGTCTTCGCGGATCAGTTTCACACAGAAGTTACGATGTGTCACGTATGCAGTCCAGGTTTCGGCATTCGGGTAGTCCTGGTGATCTCGCCATGCCAAATCCTTCCGGGACATACATTTACCTGTTCTGATCCTCATAAATGACTTTCTTTTGTTTTTGGGTTGGAAGGACTTATGTTCTGATGCCTACGCTATCACTGTGTTTAACGTCCTTGTAAATGTTTCCCAGGCAACATCTGGGGGTATTCGGTTAAGAAAGACCAAGATTTATCCTTAACATGCTTAGACAACTTATTGTAGTGCGTGGCAGTATGCACTTTATCCTCCTTCTTTTCAGGGTACTCGGCATGGCATATACAATCAAAGAGTAGAGTGACATAATCACTACGACCCAGTGGTGTGCTTGTAACTATCCCATCAACCATGAGTTCTTCGTTTGTTAGCACAAGATCCAGTATCGACGGCTTGTAAGAAGTTCCAAATCTGGTGGGAGAGGTTACGTGGTTGTAGAGATGGTGGCTAGCAATAAGCGCTTGCAAAAAGGCTTTAAACTGCATACCGTGGGTTGCCGGAGTTTCTATGTCGTGCACGTTAAAGTCTACCGCGATAAGAATGTGGGTATACGACTTGTTCAAAGCAAACTGAAAAACGCGGTTCAGTTTGGAGTCCATTTCCGACGTTGAGTTTGGTGGGCGGTAAATTACGGCTAGTAGACATGTGTCCTTGTTTCGCAACCAAGGGCGGCACTAAAGGGAATCGGGAGCTTAGGTTTCCGGGTGATGGTTTGTAGTACCAAAGAATCACACTGCTACCCCTTTTGGTTCTATCGGTCCGAAGCAGTGACATACCGGGTAAATTGATCTCAAAATCGGTTATCTCAGGTTTTACCCATGTCTCTGTAACCATGACGAGGTCCCGCGGTTTTAAAGCATGGAGTTCTCTAAGTTCGGCCAACTTGCTTAGAAAACGTTGGGCGTTTGTCTACATGCAAGCTAAGGCTTTTGTTGTTAAGAGTTCATTGATAGATGTCACGTTTGTGTTGATTTTTAAGCCCTACCGTTAGGTGGCCGGCCATTAATCGTATTTTGGTTTATGTATTTCAATCGTGTTGCATGGCATTATTGAGGGATCCTGAACACACGATTCACTCGTGCTGCGCTCCGTCCTCCTGTGTGCCGTGGGCGCTGTTGTGTCGGTATCGCCGCAGGACTGTGCAAATAAAGAATTTGTTACGTTTGCAAGTTCCATTAAATTTCTTCCGACTTTTGGTCGTTCGCCTGTTGCACTTAGCCGTATCTCTGTTGGCAACCTAGCTCGAAACTTTTACCAGCTATCCAACAGAACGTGCTTCATTTCTTCGGAGTGTAGTATTAATTTAATTAGCCTTGGACCGCAGCCCTTGTAATTAGGTGATGACAGATATCTTGTCAAGGATTTGGCAATAATAATGTCAACAGAGAATGCTTCGCGGATGTACCACCACTGCTCTCGGTCATGTGTTTGCGCATCGTGATCAGAAGAATGCAGAAGCTCAGGAACACCATGAACAATTATTGTTTACTTGCTATCCCTATTAGCAATACCGCGTTGCCCAACTGCTTCTTTTGCGCGATCATTCCAAGGAAGACCAGGTAATATGCGCACTCCGCTCGGTGAGTTGCAAAGACGAACTGCTGCGAGCAGGACAGCCTCGGTCTCATCTGCTTAGTTTAGTGTTACTCGAAGAATTCGAGGTTCACCAGAGTGCATTGAGATCAGGTGACGCGCTAAGTGTAGCAGCATTGCAGGCTCAACCCGAATACCCATATCATCACAAATGGAACTCTAGTGGTTGCGATCGCATTGCAACTTGCCTTTTATTGTGCCAGATTTGGATTCAGGAACGTTAGTGCACACGAGAGTTAGCGCAGCATGGTTTTGTCTATTGTGTGTTGGCTTTATACTTTTTGCCAGCAATTCGGTTTGTTTAGAGGGTACTTTGGATTTGACGGTGAAAGCTGCTTTGCGCCACGCGTGCTCGGTACTGAAGAAGGACCCATGTGTGTCCCTACCGGTGTGTTTGTCAAGGCAATCGATGCGTACGTTACCTGATTGTTATCCGCACCGATTTTCCAACGGATCTGAGCTGTCGGTGTCGCGATTGAGTCTCCAAGTTAAGCGGATATGTTTAAAGAGGTGGACGCAGGCATGTTTGAGGCTTGCCAAATTATGGGAGTGAGGTGACCCAGTGGATCTAGAGTCACAGACGCTGCAGTGCGGCTGGAGCGTTAAGCTATTTTCTTCGGTTTAGACTCAGAGCTAACGTTGTCCGGGTGAGGTATTATCGTGGCTATATTTACCTCCGAGGGAGCGATCTTAGTATTTACAAATTGCGTGATTATTTAAATCCTCCTATCGGATTTTTTTCATGGGCAAAGATAAACATATCACAACGGGAATGACTTGACATGTTGGGCAAAACCAACTTGTGTCAGCAACTTGGTTTCTCTGTCTCACTTCCTGGACGGATTTGCCTGCATATTGCGGACAGTACGATATAATGTAGCTAGAACAAGTAATACTGATTTAAGCACTTTACTGCAGTCGTCTGCACAACATAGACGACGTTGAACCATTGGAATGCTAGTTGTCTTCTTATTGTTTAGAGCAAAGCCTATCCAAGCGCTCAACTTGATAAGTGTACTTTGCGCTAGGGGTGACGAACGAATAGGTCAGAACACGCACACGAATTGAGAGTTGTTCTACCACTAATGTCAGGCGGAGAGTCAGATGGAGGTCGTAATGCGCAGAATGTCGGAAATTTCGATCAATCGACTCGTAGTGGTACAAACACACCAACACAAAGAGGCAGCTTGTGTTAATCGGCCTGTTTTAAGGGACAGTTTGTGTGGCGCGCTGATAAGCGTCCCTAGTGTTGTTCAGTTGATGAGCGGAGCAAAAAGGCGGTAACCTTGTTATGCTGCAAATTGCAGAGATAGTTACTGCGTAATTTGAGAGCCCTGAACTTCTTCTTCCGAATGATACCAAAATATTTTCCGAAAAACCGGTTTGATATAGTTACACAAGTGGAATTCGGCAAAGAATATGCCGAAAAGTGGGGACTGGAGCAGGAGTATAATCCACTCAGGTTACATCCAAGATTTGGAAAGCACTGAGTAGAGCTCGTCAAACTGGTTCGTACGAGCGCAAGCCCAATATTGTGTCGGAAGAATTGGATTGGCCACAGACGGCAAAGCGAGAGACGAGTTAAAGTGCGGCCGCACGGTAGGGTGTCACAACGAAATGAAAAAAATTGTCACAAAAGTTGGATATTATAAAGTTAAACATCAGAAACATAAGATAACAGGACACTGCACTTACGTTTAATTAATTCCCGTTCATTGTTAAATAAAATGCAATTATTCGTAATATTCCTCACCTTCCTTCTCCTGATATAGTACTAATAACAGAAATATGGTGTTCAGCGGAGATGTCTGACACATTGTTCGGGATACTGGGTTATAACATCTTTCGTAATGACCACCTTTATGGTAGAGGTGGTGGCTGAATAATCTACGTCAAAGACAAACACTTGTACTTCCTCTGAATGAACCGCTCCTGCGGAAACCTCCTGATTCTGTGTGGATTAGCATTTCTATTAATCTAACAAATCGCTTATTAGGTTGCATTTACAGATCCCCATCGTCTGAACTCACCGTAAATGATGACTTGTTGGACAAATTTTCTTTTATTGCTGACCTCTCATACACTAATAAAATAAACGCAGGGGATTTTAATATTCCCTAAATCTCTTGGTCCCTTAACAATAAACCAGAAAAGCACAATACTTTTATGCCTATTCTTGGGCGACTGAGATGTGTACAGCACGCCACAGAACCTACACCCTTTGGTAACACAATTGAACTAATATTTACTATGGGATGTTCGCATGTGTCCACAAATATGAGTGACAAGTTGCTGGGTAGTGATCATAACAACGTTGGTTGTTCTTTCCAACGTTTTTCTATACCGATAGAATCAGTTACCAAGTACCGCCTATTCTCTTCCGTGAACTGCTCAATTTTCTCAGACCTTATGTCTTCTTATTGGGATCCATTCTTCTTAGCCCAGAATGTACCAATTGCTTGTAATGAGTTCTACCACCGTGTTCAGCTTTGTGCTGAAGTTGCAGCTCCAGAACCTAGTAAGAATTTGAAAAGGATTGCTTCACCTGCAGGCATCTCAAAAAAGGTAGCCATTAAATTTCATAAACTAAAGAAAATATTTAGTAAACAAACGATTTTACTCTGCTGATGCTCCATATCAGATTGCTCACAGCGTTACACCAAGACCATCACAAAATGCTATGCTCTGAGGAGGTAATGGCTTTGAAGGACGTTAACGTGATAGGCTCCACCACAAAATGTTTGGACCATTGGCAAAATAGAAAATCTAGTTGTATATACTCCATTGTAATCTCTGATGGAACTGCCGTAACCGATCGTGCAATCATACGTTCGATCTTCAGTGGCTACTTTATGTCTACTTATGGCACTAATGCCAAAGAAGATCCTCAGCTCAAACTGATACACAGAGGCAGTAATACACTCCAAACTGTTGAATTCACCCTTAGTGACATATGTCGACAACTCAGATTAGTACGGCCATCATTCTCACTTGGCACTGACAACATCCCGCCAATTCTAGTCAAGCACGGAATTCCAGACATCCCCATGTTTTGCATAATGTATTTACCCTTTCCATGCTCAATGGGGATTATTCTATACACTAGAGACAATCAACTATAATACCACGACACAAAAGCAGATCTGTGCAAGGTGTAAGAAATTACCACCCAATTCACCACACATCTATTTTCTCCAGAATCAAAGAGAGGTTACTTTAAGAACGTATAATAACATACTTGAGTTCTATGAGCAATCTTGGTAAAAATCAGCACGGCTTATTGAAAGGTAGGTCTTGCACTACCAGTCAGTTAGATTACCTTGATAATATAACTGGAACAAGACGCCGGAAGTGCCATCATTGTAATATTTCTTGACATCCAGAAGACTTTTGACCGTGTCGCACACAATTTATTGTTACTGAAGCTTATGTCTATGGTTTCATAAATTCGCTTTTGGATTGGTTGTCTTCCTACCTCGAAGGTAGAAAGCAAGTAGTCAAAATCCGTAACTATACATCTGAAGCCACTATAATCTTTGGTGGAGTGATCAAAGTTAGCTTGCTAGGCCTGCTTTCATTCTTTATATATTTCAAAGATCCCCTTGAGGAAATCTAGTATGGGAAGCCGTTACTTTTCACTGATGATGTTAAAATTGTGTATTTTTCCGTCCATGGGCAATGTAGTCCTAATTTTGGCTGTATTCAGTCCGACTAGTCAGTACTGGAGCACTGGAGTAACTCCTGGAAGTTGCACTTTGCCACCTATTGTTCCACAGCTGTGGCCCCTCTCTGAACAGCCTTTCAGTAAACGATACTCCTATCCCTGAGTGTGGCGCAGTCCGAGACCTTGGTCTAAGATTTTTTGCCTCATTTAATTTTTTAGAACACGTTATATTCTTGCAGGCTACTGTCAGAAAAGTTATCGCCTACGTAAGTCAAACACTTATCTTCATAGATTCGGGCTTCAAGCCTATAAAATATGTGTTAGGCCAAAGCTTTAGTACTGTACGAAAGTTTATTGCAGTCTGAGAAAAGTGGACATCATAGCACTAAAAAACATTCAAGGATCATTCACGAAGATGTTTTTGAACGTGTCTAATATATGACATACCGTGAGCGTTGCGAGTCGCTAAATCCGGAGCCGCTATGGGTACTCAGACTCAAACTTAATCTTTGCATTCTATACCCCTTAATTTTCGGATTAAGCTTCACTGCTCAGCCACAACTCGAGTTTCAGACTCGTACGCGCTGTGAAATACGAAACAGCGAGCGCACACTGCAAATACCAAAGTCTCGCAGAAACCTCCGCACAAAATTTTCTCCGTAAAATATGCGTTAATATGGAACAAACTTCCATCTAGTGTTAGAAACTGCACCACCTCTCCGCAATTCAGACGCATGATTAATGTTCACATGAATGTTGCAAATATCTGGTCAACAATAAGACAAACAGTGACTCTAGATGATTTGTATGAGAAAGGTCCCGGATACATAGGAAACACGCCAAATCCTCTCTTTGTTTCAATATTTTAAGGTTACCTACATATAGTTAAATACTTGTGTATGTATTAATTAACGATCTTACTTCTATTAATCCGTCTAACTAATTCTGCTTTCTCCTTTGACGCATTGTTTCGTAGCTGCGCCACGCCTTTCAAGCTGATGTGCCTGTACCATCTTCGTCACTCGCCAAGATTTTCCATCAAATTGTCATTGGCCTATCTGCAAGCGTTTGTATTCGTTATTATGTTTTTAATTCCTCATACTTTATCTTCTTCTTTGTTTAATTGTTGGTCATCATTGGGCAGATCTTCTGTGGTGATGGATTAGAGCTTCCAAGAGAAAAGAGTATACCCATGCAAACCGTATTGCTACTGACTCGTGGATTAAAAAAATGCCACACCTGATTGATCCGCATGACGGAATGGGCTGAGGCTTCATCGCCTAAACTGTGTGCATATAACAACACATAAAAAGACATTTTATACCCAGTCTGATGGTCTATTTACTATTTTGCCACACCGGCACAGAGCCAATTAGAGCAAGCAAGTGTGGGTGAAACCCATCGTGGGAATACCCTGCATGGAAGCAAGTCCCCTAGGGACAGTTCCATGGACGACCGTATTACTTTACTTGAACTTTCCTTGAGATCTACATTTATTATTTTCCAGTTTCTTAATCTCTCTATATTTTCAAACTACTAATCACTTTAAAACCCATATGGGAACCATTGAACGAAAAACGTAAAATTATCTATATTATGCGAACAAGTTGCACATGTCGATAAGACCATCCAATTGGTCTGTGCCTCGCACTGTCGAGGAATACAACGTTTATTTATTCATTTATTTATACACCTTGCCTAGTTAAGGCGGCTCAGGTATATTTTCAACCAAATTACGTTTTACATAATTATTCGCTTGAGCAGCCGTTGGACAAACCTAATTGATTATGTCTGACTGTGAGTTACATTGATTTATATAAACTACGAATTTGATTAAATTATTAGTAATTCATATTCTTATTTAAAGGCTCTCAGTTTAAACTGAATTTAAGGAACCTGCCTTGTGGTGGTGTTGTGACTCGCAACCTCTATTGAGACAGCGGTTCAATTGAGGTAAACCTCGATCATTCCGATCGCAACGACCGTATCAGAAATGGAAATATTTGGGTGTTGCTCCATTCAATACTGGCTCATCACGAAAAAGCTTTCGCCCTGGTTTGCATTTATCAGGTTTCGATAGCCTGAGCTGGAGTGGAATTCAGAGCCTATTAAGTTCCCTTTGATACCCTGAACACTACCCTTTTGAGGACACCGAGCAAAGCTTGGCTGAGCGAAAAGGGATTCAAAGCTGAATTTAGGGGAACCCGTTGTGTATTTGCGTTACGAAACGCAACCTCTATTGAGACCTTGATTCACTTTGTGGTAAACCTCGGATATTCCGATTGCGAGGACCGTATCCAAAATATAAATATTTGGGAGTTGCTCTTCCCAACACTGGCACATCACAAAAGCGGTTTCGTCCTGGTTTGGACTCATCAGATGACGATATACTCAGCTGGGGTGGAATTCAGATCCTAATATTTCACCGTTAACGTCATGAACACTAGGCTTATGAGCTCCGCGTGCAACGCTTGGCACAGCGGAATGGAATTCTAAGTTGAATTTGGGAAGCCCATTGTGTTGTGGAGCTGCGAAATGCAACCTCTATTGAGACCTTGGTTCACTTTGAGGTAATCCTCCGTCATTCCGATCGCGAGGACTGTATCCGAAATAGTAATATTTTGGAGTTGCTCTGCCCAACACTAGCACACTACGAGCACGGTTTCCTCCTTGTTCGGAGTCTTCAGGTGGCGATAGCCTGAGCTGGGGTGGAACTTACAGCCTAGTATTTCCACCCCAGCTCAGGCTATGGCCACCTGATGAGTCCAAACCAGGACGCATCCGCGGTTATTTTGCACCAGTGTTCGATGGAGCCAAACCCGAATGTTTTCAAATCTCATTCTGTTTAGATAAGCAATTTGATTTCCACTTAATTAACTGGTTTGAGGATCAACTTTTCTTTCACTACTCGCATACAATATATTATTCTTGTTTAATTGTATGCATTAATATTTTATCCATTTTTCTGTGTTCACAGGTGCACGTGAAACCTTTTTACCTCTTCTACATATATTCTTGCAGTGTCCAATCCTCTTCAATTTAAAGTTTTATTTAGTCGTTCCCAGAGTTATATTCAATTTATGACTAATGATTATGGAATTTAATGATGGTGATGCTCAGTAATATTTGGTTATTTTTAAAATAATTCTAGATTAACACATTCTGCATCAACTAGTGAGATATACGATGCATGTCTCTGAATTATTGTATCAATATAACATTTTTCATGCCGAGCGCAAACCACATTGTTTAAATTAATCGTAACGTTTCGTGAACTTCAGTGTCATTGGTAGCCACGTACTAACCAACGTTGTCCAAGACGACTGCGATTTAGTGGATCCACGATACAGTCTACCTGCACTTGCTGTTTTAAACAACTCAATCCAACTTGTTTAGGGCTCCATTTTATCCAGCTTTTTTTCCTGCTGGATATCTAATGATACTTGTCAACTGTCAGATTTATGCGCGATATTCGGAGCACTTTTAGTGGCCAAAGTGGTGCATTCACTTATTCATTTCATTAGATAAAAATGTTACTTTACTAATGGTTTTTCAATTCAAAAGTAATATTTTAGCACTTATTTACCTATATCTATCATATTCTAGTTAAAGCCTAAATCAATCTGGAAAATTACAATTGGGTGGAAAATTTAAATTCTGGACAAATAACGTGTGATAAACCTTAATAAACGAAACCCTATATCAGCAAAATACCACCCCAGGCCACAGATATTAAATCATACAGCATATTCACACATATTGCCAAGCTCTTTAATTTGCCCTGGTGGATAAAAATCATCTTCGATGTTCGAGGCATGTAAAGCAATTCCATACGACTTTATGTGTTCGAAACAAAGTCATATTGATTAGAAAAGGTATTTGTGAAAAAGTAGAACTCAGATGAATTTGGAATTTCGTCACAGAACCCTAAGCACACTGTAAATTAACGTATTGATTGATTTCTTCTAGAGGTACATTCTACCCAAAATTAACAATGGCCTCTCTGGAGCCGTGTTTAAAATCTGATTGCGCAACATGAGTGCTGAGTTAACAGACCACACCGCATGTTTATAAATAAAGTTTCCATGAGCAGGGGTCTTTGTTAAAGGTTAGCCAACTAATGAAATGCTGTTAATGATTTTGACCATTTAGGTACTGATTAAACGAGTTATTTCGCTAATAGCAACGCACGTGTCCAAACTTCGCACAGTTATTTAAACAACATAAACTATTAATACGTCTGTACCACAAACATGTAAACAACATGAGTGGATAAAAACAGATGAAGAATAACAGATTAATGAACAATGAACAATTTCAGCACAGACTAAATAATATATATATAAATCTACAATTCATGTAAATATACCTACTCTCAAAAGGTTGCTAATGTTTGCATTAGAATATATGGTTTTACCTTAGTGGCAGTTAATCGCGATTTAGAGCAATTTAAGTATATTGATATTGAGGGCAAAACGTTTGCAGCCTTCTGCCTTACCGTAATTTAGTTTTAAGAAATAGCACTTTCAGCATGTTTTCTCGTTTCCCATGGTTCAGCTTGATCTGTAATCTGATTTTGGAACTTTGAGTAGTTTGCCTCGTTGCATGTCCAATCGTAGAGTATCTATGAGTAAATAAACCTAGTTTATACGTCACAAAAAATGTATCACCATGATTCATAGGACGTTGTGGAAAGGCTGTTCCCGTATGTATCCACATCTCGGTAAACCTGAGCCTCTCATAGTGCAATAGAAACCTACTCCCGCCAATGATCTGGACAACTGCTTTAGTTGCAAAACCGTAGCTTCCAAAAATAGAGCGCTAGCCCCTTGTAATAGTAGCTTTTAACGGATTCCGTTTTTTAGTAGTATCTCATGATAATTGGTCATTTTTATTGTATTGGAAAGTCGCTGCTTTAAAAGCAACAAATCATTATCAGAATGCTGCTATAATTGTCTAATCGCGGCACTTAGCAATGCGACATTTTCGCTTGTAGGCCATAATAAAGTACTTTACAAGCCACTGCTTTACAATAATCTTTCATCATTGCGGTTAATGTTTGATGTGTGGATGTACACAAGCCTTCCATTGATCTATTGCTAATTGACAACATATATTTCTACTGGCAATGCCTAGGTAAGTTATATTTCCGTCGTCTGATCCTAGTGAAAGTTTTGGCCTCGTTAAATCTGATTGTTTAAGATATTCACGGAAGTAATTTAAAAATACAAAAAGGTAATGTATAAGCGATAATTTGCTGAAGCAATGACTCAGTCAGTGTTTGGTTGGTTCTTATTGCTGACTAACAGCTTTTATTAATGGGGTCCTAGTTGACGTAACACGCTTCAGTTTGTGATGGAAATAAGTTGCTATTATTTTGGAAACATTTACAGATATGTGCCTAAATCATCATCGGCGATTAGCTATTATCAGTCAATAGCTGATCAACTGAAAGCGTATAAATTTGTGCGCACTAAATACATAGATTGGAGACTCTGATAAACTGCAGAATTCGTGTTAACTAAATCTGCGATCTTTTGATGGATTGCTGATGCACTATGGTAAAAGTATCATGTATTATGAGAATTGCTTCCACTAAGTTAAAATACATTTTATTTACGGGTTCACGCCAACATTCCAATAGTATTGAGCTTGAGATTCACCACTGATATGTCTACATTGTCAGTGCAAAAAGATATGAACACGTTAGTTTACTGCAATGTTAATATCCTGCAAATTACAAAACACCAATATTTTATAAATTATCTGCTATGTTGTGATACGCGACAGCGTCGCATTCCAACTGGTCACTTTGAAGAAAAAACTCCTCCTCCTTAGCAGACAGCGGACTCTAAATTCAATTGAATTGCATTAGCCAATGCTGTTCGTTGAGCCCTCAAGCAAGACTTTATTCAATACGAATCATGATGTTACAAATTTTTCGACTTTTATCTGATTACTACACAAACTGACGCTTACTATCGACTTGCTTTCATGTTAACGTATCGTGTCAGATATTTCCATAAGAAAATCACAGAATAATCTAACAATTTTAGAACGGCAACACACCTTTCATAAATTTGAAAAACTGCGTCCTCAGCAACCACCTATTTAACGCAGTATGAAGATATAGGTTGCGATATGTTTACATTTCGGTTGCCCTCCTTAGTAGCTACGCTACAGAGGCAAAATAAACATGCACAATAAATATGGTCCGCACTTGGCAACATCGAGAAAGAGACAAAATTGATGTGAACGACGTAATCAATTACAAGGCAATATAATTGATTGCATCAGCTGTTTCTAGGCACAGAGCGGGGAAACTGCAACATTCTCGCTAACGCTTTATCAATTGCCAACATTGTCGGGTTCCTTTTGTGTAATAGCTCCTTGAATGAATCGATTGGGTTTACCTGGTGACGAGTCGTTATTAGTTATTTGGCGAATACTGAGGCATGATTGCGGTGTATGCTCAGGCCCCCTTTGCTCTGGTGAGATAGCAACCGCCTTAGCGAAAAGGGGAAGTGTTCCGTTATTCTTTGAACCAGCCGGTGATCAATCTTGCCACAGTAAGTGTTACCGCAAATGCAATTGAACTTGTAGCTGATGTTAGAGACCGAACTGATTGGCGCGGTACTCGGACGGCTGTGGAGAGGTATCCATCGTGTCCTTTTAATACCTGGTATTTGGACGGTAGCATAGGTCAGCATTAGAGCGGACCTAAGCTTGTGACAAACATCATTTGCTAAATACTCGAACTTGAAAGGTAAGGACAAATAATCTTCCTTCCTCTCCGACGTTTTTACTGACAGCTTTGCCATGGGGAGTCTGCTATGGGTCTAAATGAATTTCACCGGATACCCACTGGACAGAATAGTACGTTATAAAAGCTCTTCTTCAGACTTAAGCCGTTCCGGATTGCAAATTCGCCACGCCCCGTAGAACAGCGTTTTGCGAGGTCGTGCTTGTATGCAACTGATACGAAGCTGGAAAAATGGAGGTATTGTGCTTCTCAGCTCGTTTTCTGCGCACATGCTGTAATGTGCCTTCGGTCCAACTCTTGAAGAGTGCGTAGGGTTACGGCAGTCTGTCCTCTTGTCACATCCTGTGTTACATATAGGTTGGGATGAATTGAGTTAAGGAAAGCAGTAGGAAGGTTCGAATGTACACCATTTGTTAAGACAAGAATATCGTCTACATAGCGCTTGTAAAGCTTTGCTTCGCCTAAGCAAGTGGCAATTTTCCTTTTAATCAAACTCACGGAGAGATCTGCCAGAAATTTTCCCAAAGGACTACCGATAGCGACACCCTCGATCTGTTTGTAACCAGTCCATTCAAACTTGTATAGTACATCCTCAGTGCAAAACAATATCATGTCCCTCAAGTACTTCAGAGTATGGCCTACAGGTAGGTTCCGACTTAAGTGAAACTGCCATAGGTCGTAGACTGTTTCACTTATTGGCATATTCGTGAAAATCGATTCCACGTCTATCGAATACATGAGCTCCTCGTCGAGAGTTGTTTTTTCCAATATATACACCAATTCAAAGGATTCTGTCAAGCAGTGAGTGCTCAGGTGCCTAAGCGCGGTTTCTAATGGATTTGTCAAACACCGAAATTTTGTTTAAACGGAGTCAGATGGTTGCATTATAATTTCTAAACAGGTATGTCTACGAGGTGGGTTTCAAGAGTGCCATAACACATGCCTTTTGACATTGATTGTCGTGCTCAGGTTTTCTAAGAAATACTATTGTAGGTTTGCTTATGCAGAAGAGTGCCAATTTGACTAAGGCAATCAAACATTTTTTGTGCTTCAGGTTTTTGCCCATGGTTTACAACCAGCGCCGTATTTAAGAATAACTAGTGCGTCAGTCGATTTGACATACCATATTTGCCTAAATAAAAAAGGCAAATGGAAAACACAAAAAACCATTGCTTTCAGGTGCGTATAACAGATTCATTCGGTGGCAATAACCGTCGCTCAGTCACTCCACCTTTGGGAAAGGATGTGCAAATATATATATTTTATCTCCTTGAAAATACCAGAGGAAACTTCAGCGGCAAACAAGCAAAATCTTATGTCGCGACTTCCAGAGTCTTCTGTACTTTAAAATTGGAACGATCAACTCCTTCAAACAAATATTCAAAGGAAGAAACTGTGACGACTAATCTACTTGCGGAATATTATTTCGAAATATAATGCAATACAACAACTCAAAGATGATAGATGACAACAGCCTATGAATATCTAGTTATTTCGCGATTCGTGTTTCTTTAGCCTTTGACGCTGATGACTTTCATACATCAGCCAAATTCGCCGCAGCAATGCATCCATCAAATAATAAAGGTGATGCTGCGCTGCCAACACCAAATTTGCAGTGAATTTGCCGTCTATTCAAAGCTTGTTATTTTAGGTGAGCGAACAAGTATCGGGAATTTCATTATAGATAACATACGGGAAATTAAGCATTCGAGCACCATTCTCTTATTCCCATGACTAGTAGAGAATGCTTTTACGGAACTTCCGGGCTTCATTCTGTTTTCTGCGAGTCAGCAAACTTGCATAACATAGATGATTGCATTACGTATGCGGATACTCCTTTTAAGACAACAGGTTTGTTCCTCTGGTGACATGCATAATGCTTTTATCCAAATTCAAGAGATACGTTACCTGGATAATACAGCTGGGTCTTCTGCACATATTGCGACACTATTCCTTCGAATAATCTGCATGAAATCATGTCAGCATTTGGCTTGAGACCAATGTTACACGGACACGATTTGCTGCCGAATTCATGGAAGCTAGCAGTTCAGTGAAACTCCCAATTATGAAGTTCTGTGAAGCAACTGGCCGACTGGAAATTCGAACATGAAATATCATATGTCAGTGATCGGTCCTGAACAACCACGGGCGGAACTGAAAATTTTTAGATGCGCAAAGATCTATGGGTGCATGAAAGCGGCTAGAAGACAACATGACAACTAATGGCAAAACTCGATTACATATTCAGAACCAACTAACACACACTTGGCTAGACACTTCGCTAAACTATATCTTTTAAATTTGGCTTTACGTTGGTTGAACTCAGAAATCGTGAACATTTATTGCATTGAGTTAACACATAGGTCCCATCAACATGCACAACATAACTGGGTTATTGGATAAGTAGTTATTTATTAAAAACGCAAAATTGGTTGGATTTTATGGAAGATACTTAACGGCGTGTGACTACTAAATGGGTGTCGGTGGCACATATTTCGTTTGCGCATTTTATTGACCTAAATGAGCAATAGTAAACAGAGCCATCAAAATAAAATTAGATCCCATCCTTGTGCTGAATTATAAACAAAGTCTAATTTTACAAAAAGTATTTTTCACTAGCCACAGTTATGCTTATTTTATTCTCAGGTTGCTTATACTGAAAAGTGTGTTTGAGACATTCTTAAGCTTTACCAACTAAATCACTTAAATAATAGAATTAGTCACTGAACTATGGTTCGACTTCCAATGTTGAACTTAGCGACGACCAACCAGAAGCTTATGGCTGCTTGGACAACTGTATACAGTTTTGTGAGAATTTATGCTTATTGAATCTTAGGGAACTTTGATGATTCGGCCAGACTGGATTCGTCATTTGAGGACATTATATGGCTATTCCCAAACCATTCCCTTGTTTCTTTAGAATGATGTGCACACTTTCATTCAGAACACATGAGTTATGGAACACGTCACGTTACCACTTCACACCACTGACATATCCTTGAGTCTTCAAGTTCTAACGTTTTACCTTCGACAAACTGTCGATTATCAAACTGATCCACTGTAACTTTACAGCATGCCGTTGTACGCCATTCATTGCCTAAATTCCTTGTAAAGATTTCCAACTTATTTGTCCGTTTTAACGTTTTACTTTAAAATAGAGAGCAACAGAAATATTCAGGTGGGTTTTATTTTAATTACAAAACTGAGTAGAGAAAATTTTCATTTAGATATAGTTTTCCTACCAATCATTCTGCGATCGCTTAATATAGGCCTTTTATAACTAAGTACGGTCGCGTGACCATCAGTGCAAGCATGTTCACTACGCTGATTATTTTCTTGAGCAGCGGAAATCAGTACTTTATTTACACTGAAGAGGGCAAAGACTTCATTTGTGTAAGCAAATATTTAGAAAATATTAGCCGAGAATATCCATTTAAGTAATGAAACATGATAATTGAAAATTTTTCTCACTTATACAGCGTCATAGATTTCCGTAAAAAATTAAATATTTTAAATGCAGGATAACGTGCCCATATTGTGTATATCCAAACATTTGACTATGTAAGGGTTTCACTCAAAATACGGGTATTGTGCTCCTGATGTTACTTGACAATCACGCTAAAGTAGACAAGAAATCTTGCAACACGGCCGATCACCCCAGCAACAATTAATCATCCTCATCGCAGCACTCTGCCGCACAAATTGCGCTTAACACAAAAAGCACCAAAACTTCCGTCACCGAATCTACCATGTCGTCGTCACCAAATTATACATATATATATATATATTTATATATATATATACATATATATACATATCAGAGGAGGTGGGGTCCAACTTTACTACCGCAGCGACCTGCGCTGTGCAATAGTTGATGATCTGGAAACTCACGTTACCCACTCACTATTTTACGTCCCTGCCTAGGACACAACGACGCACATCTCGTGGCTGTCGTTTACCGCCCCCCAACGTCCACTCCGGAAATGGATTCCCTCTTGGTACCTGCTCAGGAAAGAGTAACAAGCACTAGGTACAGCCATATTTCCATATCCGTGGACTTCAGTCTACAGGATCTCGTAGAATCGGCATCGCGCAGTGAACAGTTCAAAGCAGACTTCATGAACCGATCGCTAATATTCCCTTGTAAACTCATGTCACCACGCCCATATTGGACCCTGTGTTCACCAATAAGGAGCTCATAGTTGACATGTTATTGATGGATACTCCATTAAAACTCAGTGACCATATAGTGATAAGTTGCAGCTGCGTGTGTTGTACAAACTATCACACTGAACACTCGGAACTGACTGATCCAATCACACCCTACTACGTACTGAAAGGACTCGCCGAGGCACCTGCATGGATATTCTCCAAAAACAGTCCCCTTGACAACGTTTAGACAGATTTCGCTGATAGCATCAACGAAATCGACAACAAGGCATCAGCGACCAAGCCCCTTCGTCTAGCAAAAATGAATGAAGTTCTAAGGAGAATGATTCAAAATCGTATGAAACATGGCGTGCATACCAAGTTAACCTTAGTAAGAGACTTGGAGCAATTTCCTGACTAATCGCAAACATTACAGTGGATTTGTCCATGAGGACAATGTAACTTGTCAGTAGTGCCTAGCCAACAATTTCTGGCAAACAACAAACGTTGTACAATTATAGCAAATATCTTCGTAAGGTGAAGCATAGCATCCCTACACTTACCACGAGCGGCGGTAAATAAGAGACGAAGAAGCATCTAATGCCTTGAGGCTAAAATACTTCTCCTCCTAAAATTTTCCTCAACACGCAGCCTCTATGTGCCGCATAATGTGTGCACATTTCCTACTACATTGTTTACAATAGTAATATTAAACCCAACTATGGAAATTACTCTCTTTAGCCAATCATAAATCTCCGGAAGACGAAAACATCCAACCGATAGCACTGAAGACTATGACCAACCAGCTAGGTTAACCATTCGCAAAGTACTTCCAAAGGTGCTTAAATGAACAAGTCCCCCCCAGGTGGAAGCGTGGTATTATCATACCAATTTTAATGGTGGTATCCGTTCAGAGCCTGCAAACTATCGCCCTGTGACTCCCCTTCCTGTGCAAAAACGTGATGGAAGCGGTGTCGCTGAGGCTTTAATGGACTACCTGGAAAAGCGCAACATCTTGGCACCGGAGCGGTATGACTTCCGTTAACACCCGTCATGTACCACCAACCTATTGATTGCACGAGGTAGTTGGACCGAAGTGGGTGATTATGAGGTCGCAGTTGACGTCATTTACCTGGAATTATCCAAAGCGTTCGACCGTCTAGATCACCACAACTACTTCACGGGCTACAGAGATAGGGATACGTAGATCTTGTGCATGGTTTGATTAACAACCTTCTTTAACAATGGAAGATGCAACTACGCGTTAAGATATCAATCTCTAACCCGATTGCGGTGGTATGTGGTGACTTAAAATGCTCAGCGTGGAGACTGCGCTTATTCCTGGTGTTTATTAACGAGCTGGCAAGAATTGTCAACTCAAATTTCCTGCTTTTCGTCGATGACGTCAAGACATGGCGGGCACTTAGTAACAATAAAAATAACGATCTACTCTAACTTGACTTATGAATGATCAAATAGGAACGTGCTTCAGTTGAACATATCTACATGCTAGGTGATCCATCTGCGATACCCGTCCGTGAGTGCCTACAAGCTTGGAGACCACACTTTGGAGAAGGCCTCTCAGGAGCGTGATATTAGTGCGTCGGCACAGGTGTTCACAACAAGCAGAGAAGACGACGAGAACCGGCAATCAACACTTCGGCATGGTTCGAGGAGCCTTCGGTCTGTTAGAACACTCAATCATTCACCAAATACTTAAGGCCTACGTGCGATCACGCATGGATTATGCTATCCAGGCGTGTCAGCAGTGGGGAAAGCGGAATCTTGTTGCTCTTTGAGACTCTTCCACGAAGAGCTTCCAAGGACACCAGGGGCCACTTTCATCTGTCCTAACAGCTTATACTGAATACTAAGAATATACAGCAGTCGATATCGGCTTTTGCGGTGGATCCCATAATGCTTAACCAGATTCTGTGGAAGCCAAACCAAACATTTGCCGCCTGCTGCTGGAATCGAACCACAAAACCAACCTAAGAGATCATCCTCTTAAACTTGCAATATAGTATAGCCGGCTTAAATGCCTTAGAATTAGCTTTTCCTCCGCATGTGCCATGCATGGAACGCCCGCCCTAATCATGCCGTCTCTGCTCCAATTTAGCGATATTTAAACAACGTGTTGAAGATGCGCAGTCTCACTTATATTTCATATTATGACATGTTGACAGGAGCTACAAAGCGCAATCAAACGGTGTCTTACCAAACTCCAAACCAATGGATTTTCACATTTACTACACGGACATCTCGCTATTCTACATAAGTCAGTGGTGCATCCACCTAAATGGTTTTCACTTTACCATGGAATTTACTATTCGCAATAATTTCCATCCCCCGGGAGTAATTTCGCATTGCTTTTTTACTTGTAATACGGCATTATTCCAGTGTCCCTTCATTGTTCCAAGAGTACAACTGGTGATCAGTTAATGTACAATGGAAGAATAGGATTTTAAAATATGTAGATAAATAATTTATGTATGTGCGCACGTAGGAACGTTTAGCCGTGTTTATGGTATTTGCAAAAGCTTTCTTTGACTTCCGCCTGTGCTCCAGAAATGTTTGATATCTGTGGAGTTGAAGCGGATTTTCGGATGAGCAAGAGGGTGTATTTACTTGGTGGCGAGTCACAACGTTCATGTCGCATGGTTGTTGAATCAACATTTTGGATTTTGTAAGGCAGAACGCTTGCCAGGCAAAAAACCGTCACATACTGGAACACTGACGCTGAACTGTTTGCTGGGACGGGGGAAACCCGTTCGGCTTAGCCAGCCCATGCCCAATCACACATTGAAGCTTTCGCAAAACCTGAAAGCAGATTATACTATATCCATATTGATATCGTCGGATCCATGTCATATTTCAGTGGTAACTCCTACATCCTGATCTGCATCGTTTCTTGCACTTTATATCCTGAAGCCGTTCCCATAGCAGACTCACATGAAGAAACCATCGCCCATGCACTTTTCTCCGGATGAATATCCACTGTAGTCGTTCATTCCTTCATCAACATTCACCGCATTCTCTATCTCAATACCCGGCTTATCAAACAGTTGACGGAACTACTGGGTTTCAAATGTATTCGCACTATAGCTTATCATTCTCAAGCAAACAGTCTAGTCGAACATTTTCATCGACACTGTCTCGTGAAATTCCGCCAGCAAAAGCTGTAATATTGAGTCCCTGAAAAAGTTGAAATACTGGAAAATAGAGCGTCCAAACTACGTTTGTTAAATATTTATCATCCATCCCCAAAAGAAACGTGGTTATAGCTAAACAATTGATTGCGGGATACGTAAGGAGTTTAAGTAGTCGAGGGATCATTATATTGAAAAAACCGTAAGTTCATCAAAAATCGCGGTTTACATGACGTTGTACTAACGAACATCACTTAGTACATATATGAGCAATTTATCGCAGCTGTGTGACCAAAACCGTTCTACCATTCCTTAACTATGCAATCCGTTTCTGCAGTATTTCAACAAATGAGGATATAGGCCAGCAATTTAATCAGAACCGTCGTTATGCTTAAAAGCCTGTGATAAACGCATTCGGTGCCTCCGTCTTTCCAATGCGTTAAGATAATGATGTCAGATCAGCGGCTAGTGATGATCTCTCCTTACCAGCTCGGATACAACAGGGTAGCAACTGCAGTGTAGATACTTTAATAATATCAACGATATTAATTATAACAATAATAATATGAGGATGATGGTGATGAGGTGGAACGGATACGAATTAATCTGGACCTACAGCAGCAGTAACGGCAGAAGCTGCTATAACAGCAACAACCGTGAAGTGAGATTGCGAAAAACTGGTGTAAATAAATTTTTGCATGCATGCAATAGGAGCCGTGCTGGTGTGCAAATTGAAGTGTATTTAAGCAAACATATGTACGCACACTAGCACCGCAACCTAAAATTATGGGACGTGTTTGAATACATTTTGAACTAGAGATAGAACTGCAAAGCACAAAGCTGTGAGAGTTCCGGGGGTTTTCTGGTAGCTGTGTTGAATGCCTACGTGCAATACTATGTTTCATCTAGCCATTTGATCCGGTTGAGCAAACAATTTCCAAATGTCATCTAACAATATCGGCAACCATTCACTAAGAACAAAAATCAAACACGGCAATGCTCTTGAGTTTAGTATGCCACATGCCAAGTGCAACTGACTTTTATATTGCTTACCTAACTTTACTTAAAAAGTAACTGTCAATGATATACAAGAGCAAAAGCAGGATATTTTCTTCATCTACTAGGGCAGTTTAACATTTGATGAATAAAAGGAGGAATGTAATGCCTAAATAAAACCCTTGCGATAGGCAAACTGGTGCACAAAATTGGGTCTCTTTATTCGTTTTCTGAATATTGATTTAAAATTTTTGAAGAATTGAACAGGTTGTTAACTTTGCTTTTATATTGCGCTTCTTTCTACTCACAACGTACCATAAGACAATAAAGCAAAATATAAATAACTGTTGCTAAATTATTTGTATTAAGGAGCTAAGATGAAATAATGTGGCCAGCCATAATATAGGTCACAGAACATATGCAAAAAATGCCAAATGGATTGGCAGTGATTAAAGTCTTTTGCAGTTATACATATATATATATATATGCGCTAGAAAGTTTTGTCCATATTTCTAAGAAATTCTGGATTGCATAATACGCTTTATTCAATGTTCCAGTTCGACAACCTGCAAAAGCGCTCACATTTTTATTCTTACATTTTCAATGTATCGCTTTAGATTACATTTACGGCTTGATGTTGAATGGTACATTTAATCATACGAGCTTACCTTCATGCATGCATTCTCACGTTAACCGAAATCGATGGAATTCCACTCCATCAGCTATTGTTGTAAACAAACAAGCGCTTTTATTGATGCTTTGCATTCCCTACGATCGATTGGTTAGCTTCTGAAAATGAAAATGGCATACGCCTTGTCTTATTTCAAATTTATCTTGAACTTATTATTAACATTACTCAATAGCATGGGCAGTTTAGTTGTATTTAATGTATTCGTCCCAGCACTTTACAAGCTACATAATACATCCTTTTTCAAGAAAAGTGACAGACGTGTTTCGCTCTGATTGGTCTCGTCACTGGTCCTTATTGTCTTGGTCCCCTAGGGTCGAGTGAGAGTTTCTCACGACTTTTGAGGGTAGCCACTGTCATCCGTAAAGTTAGTAACCTACGCGGCAGTAGAAGATAGATCGTGCTGTATGATGGTTAGCTAGCAAATTATGTAGTTCAGTCGCGGTGCTACATGGTTAGCTTCTAAGTCGCTGGCCACTTGGTACAAGCCACTAGCAGTTATGGGTTGGATCATCAACAGAGGACGTGGGAATGCGCACTATTGACGAGGCCTTATGGGGTGAATTTTCTTATTGAGATTATACATTGCAAGTTATGTATTGCAAGGACAATTACATTAAAAATTTAGGCGCATAATATTAGAAATCCAAAACATCCCAGAATACAACCACATGCCCGAGTAAATCAGGTAAATCGGGTCTTGACATGCATGTCCTTACTAGGCTTTCACACCATCAACAAGCACAGATATGATTACGTTACATATCTGTGACATCCAGCTTGGTTAATAAAAATCAAACGACGTTCCATGCTACCAAACGAGGAGAGAATCAGTCTCGAATATTGCTTGTTTAATAGAATATAAACATTTTATTTCTATGTGGTCAGAATGGTTAATCACCTGTTTAAATTGATCTCTTATTGCGGCAAACCTAACTGGTCGTTCTGCGGTAAGTATCCTATCTATTGTAGCCATCATACATAAGTATAAATATTCTTTTCCAACAACACGGAAATCCTTCTAGAAAGCTAATGAAACTTAGAAAAGTTAAGCCATATCTAATGGTGATTAAAAGCTGGGCAGAAGGGAATCGCCTACCCCGTGCGGTCGATCAGGCAATCGATTGAGCGCAAGAATGCGTTTTCAAACACCCGGCTAATTGGACTTTTGCCTCAGAGTTGAGAGGGCAGTGTTTTCGGCGGCATTATCTGGCTACGTTGGCAGAGTTTTTGTTGACACGTTTTTCGTGGTCAAGACTGTTGGAATTTTGATTTTTTTTCGGCTGGGCTAGAACTTTTGCGGAGAAATTTCTGGGTGGTTACTTCGGAATAGCGAAAAAAGTAAAGATCTAACAATGGCGACGGACATGCACGGAAATGTTACAAATTTTTCTACCGAACATTTTTAAAAGCTGCTTCTTCAGCAACAATCCCAGATGGAAGCACAAATGGAAATGATTGATATTTTAACGCAGTGCAGCGTCATATTTGTGATAAGTACAATAAGCGCGGCCATAAGGAAGACTTTTTGCCATTAGTCCAGGCCAAGAAATGTGAAGCAGCCCTACCGAAGGAAGAATTTCAGAAAACCTGACGCAGCATCATTAGCAGTGATTGCTACGTTTTACAGCGATTCTAAAACACGCCGCCGATTTATCATTGTGCTTATCAACGGAATCCCAACCAGGCTGCAGTTCTATACGGCATCAGATATAACGATAATTTCCAAAAACACTTGGAAGCACATAAAGAAGCCGAGGATGATTGATTGCAACAAAGTCGCTCACAATGCATCCGGCGGAGTGCTGAAGTTGGTCAGAGAAATAAGTTGCAAAATTTCATTCAACGGAGTGGAAATGACCAGAACCTGCTACTCGTCTGATCGACCAAACTTAAATCTACTTGGAATTGACTGGATGAAAAGTTACAACTGTTTGATATTCCAATGAGTCAGCTTTGAAATACATAATTAATAATTGTCGATATAAGAGATGACAAGAGA
>OX104070.1:19429421-19456899 GCA_944474145.2 Dicrocoelium dendriticum
ATAGAAGCAATTATATCATCGTACATCGCCTTGTTTGACCAATAGCTCTCACGCCGCATTGTGAATCGTGTTCTCTCGAACTCACGAAAATCTCTTTGTCTGGCCGGATTTGTGCGAGTGTGCCTGTTGGAACTGCGACATTAAGTGACGCGGCGCGCCACGGAGTTGACCTCAGGGTCATCTGTGCACGGAGCGGTCGATTAGTGAAGGACAATCTGCCCTTGGCAGAATTTGTACAACTGGGCGCTCTGAAAACCGGTTGGTTTGTATCGATCGTTGAGAATAAAACCGTGGCCTGTTGGTACCCGTGTGATTCTTGTGCAATTTAGATTGGCCGTATAATCCCTAAAATTCGGGCCTGTTTCCTTAGTGGTTTTCCGATAACAGTTTGATTTGTCTCTATCACTGTAACCGAAACGGAGAACTTCTTCCCATATTTTCTTATCCTTGTCCACATAGAATAGTTTTTACAGGCCCTAAAACCGAGTGACCAAATAGTAAAAATACTCGTTACCTCAGTTAAAACAAGAAACTCAAAGAAGAGACAGGAAGCCACTGAAACGCTGGCGAAACATCCTGCTTATAACCAGTCCGTCAGTACGGAAAAGTGAAAGGCTCATCATCTAAGATGAATATGAAGACAAAATCGCGCACAAGAGTGTAAAAAAGCAACCAAATGATAGTTCTCATAAGGTTCATGTGATAGAGCGCAGCGCAGTTAATGCAGAATCGCCCTCGAAAGCGATTCAAACGATTGCTGCACTTGAACTACAGCTGAGGGGCATAAAGTAAAGGTTTGAATCTCTGTACCAAGTCCTAGAGCAATTTAACTCTCTAAGGTATATGTTAACCCTCCAGATACAAAAAATGGAACTCCTTCGCTCGGTTGGTAATTTTATACAGCATGTTGCATTTGAGGTCCATGAGTGCATTAAACGCTCCAAAACTTTTATCGCATTTAATTTGCCACAAAAATTATCTCTTGAGGCTATTGCCTGTGCAGTGGCAAACGATTGTCATTTCAAAATGTAGCATTATTTTTGCGTGAGGTTGCAAAATAAATCTTCGAAACAAGTCTGTCCAGTACTTTTTAAATTTTCAAACGATACACTTGCTAAAAAATTCATTTGCAGTAGGAGCGCAGTATCACTTAGGAATGATTACATATCCATGGTCCTGAAACCATATTAAACAGAAATACAAAAGGAGTGCAAAAAAGCTTATTTCCGACAAACCTTCTGTAACCAATTTGTTCCGATACCCACGGAAACTCAGGAGCTTCCCCACCTGGTTGACGTAGATTACCCTCTGACCGTAAAAATCAGCTCTACTTTTGAACTCAAATATCAACTGTCGTAAAAATATCACTTCTGACTCCATTCATGTCACATTAGTCTAGCATTACGGCGCAACTCGTCCCCGATAATGCAAGAAAGTTCCATTGCGCAAACGACTACTTCTACTCACTCTTTTTCATTCACCAACGAAGTACATAGACGCTCTGGTACGCTACTGAAAATCTCCTCTCCTAAAAGCTGTGAACCTCTAATACTGTGGAAGAGCCTTGTTGTAAAGAACACTGGCAGCAAAACCTCACATGGAATCCATACGGGTGCTCCTAAGCACAATAAAAACTCAGCAGTTTAAAGGTTCCACCAAACGTTGTCACCAATGAAAACCTGCAGAAAATCGGCATAGCACCAACCATGCAGCATTTGAATATGCGACCTGTGGGCTCCATAACTTGTAAGCCACTTGCTAGTGAACTTCAAGTAGCTGAGAGAAATTGGCATAACCAAAATCCTCTCAAATGAAAAATGTAAATAATATTAACTGGCAGGTAGGATATATGCAACAGCCAGCAAACTGTAATCGCAAAGTGGTTCGACATTTTCCCTCTATTTCACTTTTCCGACATTATTTTCGGGGTCCAGTGGCGTTTTACCAGCCACACCCCCAAATGGCACGAATTCCGCAACTTACACATCCTATGTATCCATCAACCCCACTCCACTCTCTCAAAATACCACCTCGTTCAGGTTCTGTAACTGGATTCCTGTAAGCAACCCAACAAATAACAGGACACTACAGTTACTTTTTTTAATTCCCGTTCATTGTTAAATAAAATGCACTTCCTGCGTAATATTCTTCACCTTTCTCCTCCTGATTTATACTAATTACAGAAACCTGGTGTTCAGCGGAGACGCCTGACACATTGTTCAGAATACTGGGTTATAACACCTTTCGTAATGACCGCCTTATGGTAGAGTTGGTGGCTGTATAATCTACGTCAAAGACAAATACTTGGTACTTTATCTGAATGAGCCACTCCTAGGGAAACTTCCTGATTCGGTATAGATTACCATTTCTATTAATCCAACAAATCTCTTGGTAGGTTGCATTTACAGACCCCACGGACTGCAATCACCCTAAACGATGTCCTGTTGGGCACATTTTCTTTTATTGCTGACCACTCATACACTAGTAGAATAATCGCTGGGGATTTTAATATGCCCCAAATCACATGTTCCCTTAACAATAAACCACAAAGGAACAATAATTTTATGTCTACTGTTGATCGACAGAGATTGGTACATCACGTCAAAGAACCTACACCGTTTGGTAACGCACGTGATCGAATATTTACTATGGGATGTTCGCATGTGTCCACATACATCAGTGACAAGTTACCGGGTAGTGATCACAACATCGTTGGTTGTTCTTTCTAAATTATTTCTAAACCGATAGAATTAGTGATCGATTACCGCCTATTCTCTTCTGCGAATTGGTCCATTTTCTCGGATCTTATAAAGTCTTTATATTGATATCCATTCTTCTTAGTACATAATGTACAATTGCTTGTAATGAGTTTTACCACCGTATTTAGCTACGTGTTGCATTTGTGGCTCCAGAACGTAGTAAGATGTTGGAAGTACTGCGGCGCCTACAAGCAAAATAGGTAGACACTAAACTTTATAAAATAAAGAAAGCAATTTAGAAAAACGAACAATTTTACTCTGCTGACGCTTCACACCAGATTGCTTACAGCGTTATACCAAGATCATCACAAAATGCTATGCTCTGAGGAGGTAATTGCACTGAAGGGCGCAAAAGTGGTAGGCCCCATCTCAAAACTTTTGGACCCTGGGCAGAATAGAAAATCAAGTTGTATAATCTATATTTATAAACTCTGAGGAACTGCGATAACCGATCGTGCAATCATATGTTCGATCTTTAATGACTACTTAATGTCTACTTATGGCACACACGCGAAAGAAGATCCTTAGCTCAAACTGATACAAAGAGGCAGTAATGCACTCCAAAATGTTAAATTCACACTTACTGACATATGTCACCAACTCAGATTAATCCGGCCATCATGCTCAGCAGGCCCTGACAACATCTCGACAGTTCTAGTCAAGCACGGAGGTCCAGACATCCCCCTGGTTTTGCTTAATATATTTACACTTTCCATGTTCAATGGAGAGTATCCCATACACTGGAAACAATCAACTATACTACTACGATACAAAAGTGGATATATGAAAGATGTAAAAAATTGCCACCCAATCCACCACATATCTGTTATCTCCAGAATCATGGAGAGGTTAGTTAAAAGACGTACAATAGCATATTTGAGTTGTATGAGCCTTCTCAGTAAACATCAGCACGGTTTTTGGAAAGGTAAGTCGTGCACATCCTGTCAGTTTGATTACCTTGATTATGTGACTAAATCAAGAGACGCCGAAAGTGCCAACATCATATTTTTTATTGACATCCAGAAGGCTTTTGACCGTGTCCCACACAATTTATTGTTACTGAAGCCAATGTCTTATGGTTTCACAAATTTGCTTTTAGTTTGTTTTTCTTCCTACCTCGAGGGCAGAAAGCAAGCAGTCAAAGTCGGTAACTATACATCTGAAGCCACTACAATCTCTAGTGGAGTGATCCAAGTTAGCCTGCTTGGCCCACTTTTATGCTTAATCTATTTCAACGATCTCCTTGAGGAAATCTCGTAGAGTAAGCCATTCTTTTTCGCTGATGAAGTAAATATTGTGTATTGTTCCTCCGCTGGGCAATGTAGTCCTTATTTAGCCTGTATTCAGTCTAAATTGTATGCAATGGAGCACTGGAGTAATCCTGGAATTTACACTTTGCCACTGACAAGAGTAATCTATTGTTCCACGGCTGTGGCCCTGCTCTGGAAATCCTTACATTAAACAATACCCCTATTCCTGTGTGTGGCACAGTCAGAGACCTTGGTCTAAAGTATTCTGCCTCATTTAATTTCTTAGAATATGCTATATTCTTGCAGGCTTCCGTCAGAAAATTTATCGCCTGCATAAGTCGAACTCTTATTTTAGTGATTCCAGGCTTCAAGCCTTTTAAATATTTGCTAGGCCGAAGCGTATTGTACGATAGTGTATAGTAATCTGAGAAAAGTGCACATCGTAGCACTAGAAAACATACAACGATCATTCACAAAGAGGTTTATGAACATGCCTAATACTATGAGATCCCTTGAGCGTTGCGAGGCGCTAAATCTGGAGCCGCTATGGTTATGCAGAGTTAAACTTAATCTGAGCCTTCCATACCGCTTACTTTTCGGGATCAGCTTTACTGTTCTGCCACAACTCGAGTTTCAGACTCGTATGCGCTATGAACTAAGAAACAGCGAGCGCACACTGCCAATACAATAGTCTCGCGCAAAGCTCCGCTCAAAATTTTTTCTCCGTAAAATATGGAACAAACTTTCATTGAGTATAACAACTGCAATTTAGACGCATGATTACTATTCACTGAATGTTGCAAATATCTAGTCAACACAAAGCCAAAACATGACTCTGGATGATTCGTATGAGAAAGGTGCTGGACATGTGAAAGTCGCCAAATGCTCTATTCGTTTCAATATTATAAGTTTACCTACATATAGTTAATTATTGGTTATGTATATGTTAAGCATCTTACTTCTATCACTCTGTCTAACCAATTCTGTTTTCCCCTTTGACGCACTGGTTCGTAGCTGCACTACGCATTTCAACCTGATGTCTCTGTGCCATCGTCGTCACTCGCCAAGATTTTCCATCACATTGTGATTGGCCTATCCACAAGCGTTTGTATTCATTAGTTTGTTTTTTAATTCCTCATACTTTATCTTCTTCTTTGTTTCATTGTTGATCATGACTAGGCTGATCTCTTGTGGTGACTGAATACAGCCTCAAAAATAAAAAAATTTACCCATGCAAATCATATTGCTACTGACTCGCTGGATCACAACAAAAAGTGCCAAACTTGGTAGATCCGCATGACAGCAAGGGCTGAGGCTTCATCGCCTATAATGTCTGCATAAAACATCACTTAAAAAGACATTTGATACCTAGGTCTGATGGCCTATTTACTATTTTGCCACACGGGCACGGAACCAATTGGAGCATGGAGGTGCGGGGGAAACCCATCGTGGGAATAACATGCATGGAAGCAAGTCCCCTGGGCACAGTTTCATGGGTGACCGTATTACTTTACTTAAACTTTATGTGAAATCTACATTTATTTTGTTCCCAGATTCTTAATCTCTCTACTATTTTCAAAATGCTAAGCACTTTAAAAACCCATATGGGAACCAATGGACGAAACAGGTAAAATTAACTATATTTTGCGATCACGTTGTACATGTCGATAAGACCATTCAATTGGTCTGTGCCTCTAACTGTCGAGTAATACAACTTATATTTATTTATTTATTTTTCATAAACCTTACCTACTTTATGCGGCTCAGGTATATTTTCAACCCGATTACATTTTAAATAATTATTCGCTTGAGCAGCCGTTGGACAAACCTAATTGGTTTTGTCTGCCTGTTAGTTACATCGCTTCATAGACCTTACAAATTTAATTCCATTATTATTATTATTTAATAAACATAGTTAAAGGCTCTCACTCTAAATTGAATTTAAGGAACCCGCTGTGTGGTGAGGTTGTGACTCGTAACCTCTATTGAGACATTGGTTCATATGAGGTAAACCGCGATCATTCCGATCGCGATGTCCGTAGCATAAATGGAAATATTTGGATGTTGCTCCATTCAATACTCTCACACCACGAAAACGCTTTCGTTCTGGTTTGCATTTATCAGGTTTCGATAGCCTGAGCTTGAGGGGAATTCAGAGCCTATTAATTTCCCGTTGACACCCTGAACACTACGCTTTTGTGATCTCAGAGCAACGCTTGGCAGAGCGGAATGCAATTCAAAGCTGAATATAGGGGAACCCGTTGTGTTGTTGGGTTGCGAAACGCAACCTCCATTGAGACCTTGGTTCACTTTGAGGTAAACCTCGGGTATTCTGAATGCGAGGACCGTAGCCAAAATATAAATCTTTTGGAGTTGCTCTTCCTAACACTGGCACACCATGAAAGCAGTTTCGTGGGGTTAGGGCTCCAGCTCTCCCAACTTTGCTTTCCTGCTGGATATCTAATTATAATTGTCAACTGTCAGATTTTCCCGTGATATTCGAAGTCCTTTTATAGGCCAAAGTAGTGCATTCACTTATTCATTCGATTAGATACAAAAATGTTACTATACTAATAGTGGTTTAATTCAAAAGCAATATTTTAGCAATATTTTAGCACTTATTTACCTATATCTATTATATTCTAGTTAACGCCTAAATCAATCTGGAAAATTAAAATATGGTGGAAAATGTAAATGTCGGACAAATAACCTGTGATAAACCTTAATAGATGGAACACTATATCATCAAAATCCCACCCCAGACAACAGATATTATATCATATGCATATTCACACCTTTTGCTAAGATCTTAAATTTGGCCTAGTGGAAAATATCACATTCGACGTTCAAGGCATTTAAAGTATTTCCATACGACTTTATGTGTTCGACACAAAGTCATATTGACTAGAAAGCGTATTTGTGAACAAGTGGAACTAAGATGAATTTGGAATTTCGTCACAGGACGCTAAGCACGCTGTAAATTAAATCATAAAATACGTGGTTGCGATTGATTTCTTCTAGAGGTATATTCTACCAGAAATTAACAATGGCCTCACTGGAGTTGTGTTCAAAGTCTGATTGCGTAAGATGAGTGCTGAGTTAGCACACCACGCCTCATGTTTATAAATAAAGTAGTCCATGAGCAGGGGGCTTTGTCAGAGGTAAGCCAATTAATGAAATGCCCTTATTGATTATGACAATTTAGGTACTGATTAAACGATTTATTTCGCTAATAGCAACGCACGTGTCTAAACTTCGCACAGTTATTAAAACAACGTAAACTACTGATTCGTCTGTACCCAAAACTTGTAAACAATATGACTGGATAATAACGGATGAAGAATAACAGATGATGAATGAACGATGAATAATTTCAGCATAGACTAAATAATATATATATATATAATATGTATATATACATATATATAACATTCATGGTTAATATACCCACTTGCAAAAGGTTGCTAATGTTTGCATTAGATGATATGGTTTTAACTTGGTGGCAGTTCATCGCGATTTAGAGCAATTTAAGTATATTGATATTGAGGGCAAAACGTTTGCAGCCTTCTGCCTTACCGTAGTTTAGATTTAGGAAATGGCACTTTCAGCATGTTTTCTCGTATCCCATGGTTCAGCTTGATTTATAATCTGATTTTGGATCTTTGAGTAGTTTGCCTCGTTGCATGTCCAATCGTAGAGTATCCATGAGTAAATAAACCTAGTTTATACGTCACCGAAAAATGTGTCACCATGCATCAAAGGACGTTTTGGAAATGCTGCTCCCGTATGTATACACATCTCGGGAAACCTGAGCCCCTCAAAGTGCAGTAGCAAACCTACTCCCGCCAATGATTTGGACAACTGCTTTTCTTGCAAAACCGTAGCTGCAAAGCGTAGAGCGCTAGCCTCTTGTAATAGTAGCTTTTAACGGATTCCGGTTTTTAGTAATATTTCATGATACTTGTCCATTTTATTGTAATAAAAATTTGCTGCTTTAAAAGCAACAAATCGTTATCAGAATGTTGCTACAATTGTCCAATCGTGGCACTTAGTAATGTGACATTTTTCGCTTGTAGGCCATAATAAAGTACTTTAAAAGCCACTGCTTTACTATAACCTTTTATCATTGGGGTTAATGTTTGATGTGTAGATGTACACAAGCCTTGCATTGATCTATTGCTAATTGACAACATATATTTCTACTGGCAATGCCTAGGTAAATTATATTTCCGTCGTCTGATCCTAGTGAAAGTTTTTAGCCTCGTTAAGTCTGTTTGATTAAGATATTCATGGAAGTAATTTCAAAATACAAACTGTAATGTATAAGCGATAATTTGCTGAAGCAATGACTTAGTCAGTGTATGGTTGGTTCTTATTGCTGACTAACAGCGTTTATTAATGGGGTCCTAGTTGAAGTAACACGCTTCAGTTTGTGATGGAAATAAGTTGCTATTATTTTTGAATCATTTACAGCTATGTGTCTAAATCATCATCGGCGATTTGTTTATATCAGTCAATAGCTGATCAACTGAAAGCTTATAAATTTGTGCGCACTAAATACAGAGATAGATTGGAGACCCTGATAAACTGCAGAATTCGGGTGAACTAAATCTGCGATCTTTTGCTGGATTGTTGATGCACTATGGTAAACGTATCATGTCTTATGAGAAATGCTTCCACTAAGTTAAAAAGCCTTCTATATACGGGTTCACGCCAACATTCTAATACTGATGAGCTTGCGTTTCACCACTGATATGTTTACATTGTCAATGCAAAAAGATACGAACACGTTGGTTTACTGCAACGTTAATAGCCTGCAAATTACAAAACACCAATATTCAATAAATTATCTGCTATGTTGTGATACGCGACAGCGTTGCATTCCAACTGGTCAGTTTGAAGAAAAAACTCCCCCTCCTTAGCAGACAGTGGACACTAAATTCAATTGAATTGCTTTAGCCTATGCTGTTCGTTGAGCCCCCAATCAAGACTTTATTCAATACGAATCATGATGTTACAATTTTTTCGATTTTTTCTCATTACTACACAAACCGACGCTTACTATCGTCTTGCTTTCGCGTTTACGTATCGTGTCAGATATTTCCATAAGCAAATCACAGAATAATCCAACAGTTTCAGAACGGCAACACACATTTCATAAATTTGAAACACGGCGTCCTCTGCAACCACTTATTTAACGCAGTGTAAATATATGGGTTGCGATATGTTTACAATTCGGTTGCCCTCCTCAGTGGCTACGCTACACCGGCAGCATAAACATACACAATAAATATGGTCCGCACTTAGTAACATAGAGAAAGAGACAAAATTGATTTGGACGACGTAATCAATTACAAGGCAATCTAATTGATTGCATCAGTTGTTTCTAGGCACAGGAAATTGCAACATACTCGCTAGCGCTTTGCCCATTGCCAACAATGTCGGGTTCCTTTTGTACAATAGCACCTTGAATGAATCGATATTGTTTACTTGGTGACGAGTCGTTATTAGGTATTTGGCGATAGCTGAGGCATGGTTGCGGTTTATGCTCAGGCCCCCTTTGCTCTGGTGAGATAGCAACTGCCTTAGCCAAAATGGGAAGTGTTCCGTTATTCTTTGAACCAGCCGGTGACCAATCTTGCCGAATTAATTGTTACCGCAAATGCAATTGAACTTGTAGCTGATGTTAGAGACCGAACTGATTGGCGCGCTACTCGGACGGCTGTGGAGAGGTATCCATCCTGTCGCTTGGATACCTTGTATTTGGGCGGTAGCATAGGTGCGCATTAGAGCGGACATAAGCTTGTGACAAACATCATTTGCTAAAGGATCAAACTTGAACGGTAAGGACAAATAAACATCCTTCTCCGACTATTTTACTGACAGCTTTTCCTTGGAGAGTCTGCTATGGGTCTAAATTAATTTTACCGGATACCCACTGGATAGAATAGTACCTTATAAAAGCTCTTCTTCAGACTTAAGCCGTTCCGTACTGCAAATTCGCCACGCCCCGTAGAAGAGCGTTTTGCGAGGTCGTGCTTGTATGCAACTTATGCGAAGCTGGAAAAATATAGGTATTGTGCTCCGCAGCTCGTTTTCTGCACACATGCTGCAATGTGCCTTCGGTCCATCTCTTGAGGAGCGCGTAGGATTACGGCAGTCTGTCCACTTGTCACCTCCTGTGATACATATAGGTTAGGATGAATTGAGTTCAGGAAAGCAGTAAAAAGGTTCAAATGTACACCATTTGTTAAGACAAGAATATCGTCTACATAGCGCTTGTAAAGCTTTGCTTCGCCTATGCAAGCGGCAATTTTCATTTCAATCATACTCACGGAGAGATCTGCAAGATTTTGTCCCAAAGGACTACCAATAGCGACACCGTCGATCTGTTTGTAACCCGTCCATTCAAACTTGTATAGTACATCCTCAGTTCAAAACAATATTATGTCCCTGAAGTACTTCAGAGGAAGGCCTACAGGTAGGTTCCGACTCAAGTGAAGGTCGTAGACTGTTTCACTTATTGGCATATTCGTGAAAAACGATTTCACGTCTATCGAATACATGAGCTCCTCTTTGAGCTTTGTTTTTTCCAATATATACGCCGATTCAAAGGATTCTGTCAAGCAATGAGTGCTCAGGTGCCTAAGCGCGGTTTCTAATAGATTTGTCAAACACCGGAATACATTGCTACATGCGCAATAGTAACCCGGCGTTGTTGGCAATTGGCGAGGCGCCAGCGATACTGTTGAACGTTCCCCCGCTCTGTGCTCAGAAACAACTGAGGTAATCAATTAGCTTGCCTTGTAATTGATTACCTCATTCACGTTTATTTTTTCTGTTTATCTATGTTATTAAGTGTAGGCCGTATTTATTGCTTATTATCTTCTGCCGATTTTGTGTCGCAACTGAGGAGAGTAACCGAAATGTTAACATGCCTCAACATGTCTTTTTACTGCGTTAATGAAGCATTTCATAAAGTCGAAAAATTAATGTGATTTCAGAATGTTTTGAATACAAATCGGTTTTGGTAGTGTTTTTTTGTGGCAACGTTTCGCCGTTGACACAGGAGCTTCTTCAAGCCAGGTGAATAGGTACAAAATCGGCTTCGCGTTTTAAGGGAAGTTTGCAAGACAAACAAGAACCATTGGATAATAGTGTTACAGGCTAATAGGTCAAGTGGCCATTCTAGGAAATAACAAACAACGAGCGTTTCCCATTGATCCATGTCACCGGTCGCTAACATGTGAGGCCTTCCTTTCTTGCAGCTGCTGATTCACGCTCCGACCTGAGTTCGTCCGCCTACACCTTTTCTGACTGACCGGGATAACACAGCCCGCCATGCATTCGATAACTCCACCCCGTCCGTTCTGTTCACACAGTCATTAGTCTTAGTGATCTCGATCGCCTTAGCAATCAACATTTGGTTTGCTGCCGGTAAAAATATTGTGTTACGTTATTTTGACCATATCTACAATTTTAGCTACAGTTTTCAACAAATAGCCCCAACCTCTCCACACAATGCCAGCAAGCGTACATTATACTAGCCAGCCATGTGTGAAGGTAGATACAAAAAGCAAAATGTCGCAGCTATGAAATATTCCCTCAGCATTAACTTCAAGGTTTGTAGCATCTCTCGCAAGTGGCAAGAAAAACGAAGAACTTGCGAGCAGCCTGAAATGATTTAAATTCCGCAGCCTACGCAATATTGGAATGTGAGGTTATGTTAAAAATATCGAAAATTTTATATAGACGGAGTCAGATGGTTGAGTTATAATTTCTAAACAGGTATGTCTACGAGGTGATTTTCAAGAGTGCCATAACACGCCTTTTGAAATTGGATTTTTGTGCTTAGGTTTTCTAAGTAATAATATTGTAGGTTTGCTTATGCAGAAGAGTGCCAATTTGACTAAGGCAATCAAGCACTTTTTGTGTTTCAGGTTTGTGCCCATGATTTACAACCAGCGCCGTAGTTAAGAAGAATTAGTGCGTCAGTCGATTTGATATATCATATTTGCGTAAATAGAAAAGGCAAATGGAAAACACAATAACCCATTGCTTTCAGGTGCGTATACCAGATTCATTCGGTGGCAATAACAGTCGCTCAGTCACTCCGCCTTTGGGAAAGGACGTGCAAATAGATATATGTTATCACCTTGAAAATACCGGAAGAAACTTCAGCGGCAAACCAGCAAAATCTTATGTCGCGACTTCCAGATCTTCTATACTTTACAAGGTGGAACGATCAACTCCTTCAAACAAATATTCAAAGGAAGAAACTGTGACGACTAATTTGCTTGTGGAATACCACTTCGAAAATATAATGCAACACAACAACTCAAAGATGATAGATGACAACAGCCTATAAATATCTAGTTATTTCGCGATTCGTGTTTCTGTAGCCTTCGACGCTGATGACTTTCATACGTCAGCCAAATTCGCCGCATCAATGCGTCCATCAAATACTAAAGGTGATGCTACGCTCCCAACACCAAATTTGCAGTGAATTTGCCGTCTATTCGAAGCTTATTATTTTAGGTGAGCGAACAAGTTGCGGGAATTTCTTTATAGATAACATACGGGAAATTAGGCATTCGAGCACCATTCTTTTATCCTCTTGACTAGTGGATAATGACTTTACGGATGTTCAGGGCTTCAATCTGTTTTCTGCGAGTCAACAAACTTGCATAACATAGATGATTGCACTACATAGGCGGATACTCCTTTTAAGACAACAGGTTTGTTCCTCTGCTGACATGCATAATGCTTTTATCCAAATTCAAGAGATACATTACCTGGATAATACAGCTGGGTCTTCTGCAAATATTGCGACACTATCCCTTCGAATAATCTGCATGAAATTACGTAAGCATTTGGCTTGTGATCAATGTTACACGGACACGATTTGCAGCCGAATTCATGGAAGCCAGCAGTTCAGTGAAACACAATGATGAACTTCTGTGAAGCAACTGACCGACTGGAAATTCGAACATGAAATATCATATGTCAGTGATCGGTCCTGAACAACCACGGGCTGAACTGATAATTTTAGATGCGCAAAGATCTATGGGTGCAAAAAAGCGGCTAGAAGACAACATGACAACTAATGGCAAAACTCTAACACATATTCAGAGCCAACTAACACACACTTGGCTAGACACTTGGCTAAACTATATTGTTTAAATTTTGCTTTATGTTCGTTGAACTCAGAAATCGTGAACATTTATTGCCACGAGATAACATTCATCCAGTAGATTTGAAAACTGTGCACTTACGTACCTCGAAATCACTTAACACATATGTCCCATCAACCTGCGCCACATTACTGGGTTATGGGATAAGTGGTTATTTATTAAAAAACGCATAATTGGTTGGATTTTATGGAAGATACTTAACGGCGTGTGACTACTAAATGGATGTCGGTGGCGCATATTTCGTTTGCGCATTTTATTGACCTGAATGAGCAAAAGTAAAGTGAGCCATTAAAATAAAATTAGATTCCATCCTTGTGCTGAATTATAAACAAAGTCTTAAAGTATTTTTCACTAACCACACTTATGATTTTTTATTCTAAGTTTGCATATACTGAAAAGTGTATCTGAGACATTCTTAAGCCTTACCAAATAAATTATATAATAATAGCATTAGGCGCTGAACTATGGTTCGACTTCCAATGTTGAACTTAGCGACGACCAACCAGAAGCTTATGGCTGTTTGGAAAACAGTATGCAGTTTTAGGAGAAGTTATGATTATAGAATCCTAGGGAACTTTGATGATTCGGCCAGATTGGATTCGTCATTTGAGGACATTATATCGCTATTCCCAAACCATTCCCTTGTTTCTTTAAAATAATGTACACACGTTTACTCAGAACACATGAGTTATGGAACACGCCACGTTCTTACTTCACACCACTGGCATATCCTTGAGTCTTCAAGTTCTAATGTTTTACCATTGACCAACTGTCGATTATCAAACTGATCCACTTTAACGTTACAGCATGCCGTTGTACGCCATTCAAGGTATAAATTCCCTATAAATATTTCCAACATGTTCGTCCATTTTAAAGTTTTACATTGAATTAGAGGGCAACATAAATATTCAGGTGCGTCTTATTTTAATTACAAAACTGCGTAGAGAAAATTTTCACTTCTGTATAGTTTTCCTACCATCATACTGCGATTCCTTAAAATAGGCTTTTTATAACAGCAACTACGATCGCGTGACCATCAGTGCAAGCATGTTCACTACGCTGATTATTTTCCTGAGCAGCGGAAATGAGTACTTTATTTGCCCCGTAGAGGGCATATCCTTCATTTGTGTAAGAAAATATTTAGAAAATAATAGCCGAGAATATCCATTCAAGTAACGAAGCATGATAATTAAATATTTTTCTCACTTATACAGCGTCATAGATTTCCGTAAAAAATAAATATTTTAAATGCAGGATAACGTGCCCATATTGTATATATCCAAACATTTGACTATGTAAGATTTTCATACAAAATACGGGTATTGTGTTCCTGATGTTACTTGACAATCACGCTAAAGTAGACAAGAAATCTTGCAACACGGCCGATCACCCTAGCAAAAACTAATCATCCTCATCGCAGCACTCTGCCGCGCAAAGTGCGCTTAACATAAAACGCACCAAAACTTCCCTCACCGCATCTACCATGCCGTCGTCACCTAACACATATATATATATATATACTAAAAACCACTACGATGAAAGCTACTTAACGATCTTAAATTCCCGAAATAACTTGTCGCGCACGTTATCACAGATAAACTTGACACAATTAAGCTTGGATTAAGTAGTATACCGGCTTTCTAATCGCCAGAAATATAATAATGCGCTGCATATCAACACACATTCCTTCAAGTGTTTGATGTACCAATTTGTTTGGTTATATATTCAATGCACTACCGATGTTTTCGAGGAGACCTGATCCTCACTCACTGCAGTTTAACTGTGTAGGTTGGACAGCATTCGAGCTGGCCATTTAGGCCGACTGTGTTTCTATCTTCTCATGGTCACCACAGGATGCTGAACGAGCTGCGTTCTGACAGGGTGAGGCAGAAACTCCGTCATTGCGTAGATTTATCGAACTCTGTAACTCGGATCCAGAAGATGTAGACAATGAACCTACGGTTAAACCTTTTACGCACTATTTAGACGCTCGTGCGTGGCAACTCGAAAAGTTTCCCCCTATCCGAATATATCCATGTTCCAAGTATGTTTTCATACTATGCGCTTCTCCTCACTCATTGGTATTAATCTTCATTAATATGGCTTTATTTCAGCTTTCTATTCATCTAGTTTGTATGCCTCTATTAATTTACCCAAACTGCGTAATGCGCAATGTTAGTGAAGTAAAAATTGGCAGTAACTGATTGACCAGCGATTGGTACTGGCATTTCGTTTTGGACATATCAAGCTTTTGGAACAGCTTAACATATCTTGTCTCAGCAACACGAAAAAAGGAAAAATCAACCGATTTTCCTATCGCTTCAATCAAATATGAACTTGAAACTAACCCTTCCATATTAGCTTCCGTTATTGCTCATAATGAAAGAAAGAAATGCTTTACTGTACCTTATACAACTCTTCTCATGTCGGGTTACAGTACATTAAGTTATAGACGCATCACTATCCCAGGTATGTAATGATTTATTTATATCAGCGAGGAATGCAATGCTGCCAAGATTGAAGTCATTCCTACTTGGTACCATGGAGTTTCAAGCTACATACAGAGTAAAGGGGAAGAACATGACATCATGGGTGGTCGCATCTTTAATAATTTGCATAGTATTAATGAATGAGCTCGAAAGCTGAGTAGACTGAAGTACAATTTTTCCGAACTGCTCCCGAGTCACATGATCACTGAATGTAAATGTACTCTGCCGCATATCGACTGGCGCTGTCAGACAGCGTTAGCGATAAGATTAGCCTAGGATGTTCGACTGAAGCCTTTCTTCTGTGAGCGAATCATTAACAAAGCCGTAAGTATATAACCTGAATATTTACAAATATATGTGCAACTAATTACAATATATAATTCTAAATTGCCGCTTATACTCTCAAAGCATCTACAGTGACAAGCGTGTTGCTTTGTGTACTAACATGCCTAGCTTCCGTGGGAGGAGGTTAGAACCTGACAGCACAAAAGTGCCGTGTTTTGCAGAGAACAGTTGATAGGCCAGGGTTGGTGGATCACACGAAGGCTGAGCCGTGAATAATGAGTTATAACGGACAGTGGAGCATTGATTGGCAAGTCTCGTAGGATAAATTGAGTTGTGATTATCAAGTTTAAGTTTTGAGTTTAAGATGATGGTAAAAATGGAACATATTGCTTCGAGGTGACCCCGAGCTTTTCATATAAGCACAAGCTGGCATGCTCACCGCTAAGGAAGGGAGAGTACTGGTGAGCACACTCTTTGGTAATTTGTCTTTTGAAGTAAGTGAACTGTGTCACGTAATGTAAGTGGGATGGAAAGACTGTAGTGCAATCTTGTCTTGATAATTCTTTATTGTGGGGGAAAGTAACGTGGGAAGGAAGAGCTTCCTGGATATCCGAAGGGAGAAAAGGTTTTTTCAGTAAACAAGTCGAATGTGGTTTGTGATCCATCGGAGCTGTTGGACACTTATAACAGTATTGCGGCTGATGTGCAACAGACCTCTACAAACTCTATTGGGTTTGGAGAGTACTATATATATCATGATAAGACAACATCACACGCGCCGAGATTCGTTGTCATAGCAACCAGGTGCTTGAGGTCTGCGTTAGTCGAGGAGTCGAAAGGTGCCTGTTATTGAACCGGTTTTATTAAAGAATGAATAACGTTGTAGACATGGCTGGCACAGAGACGACCGAGTTAAGAATTACAACATAGTTTAGACGTTTTGCAGGCACAGTCGTGGTAGACTGACTTAATAGTTTCCTCCATTGGCCAAGTGATATTTTCATAAGTATCTCGATCCTTTAGGTGGATTAATTGGTTTTTTGGGGCTGAAGTTTTTCGCACTGAGGCAGTAAATAGATTCCATATAAGAAAACCAAAGGATTCGTCTTTGTGTACGGCGCATAACAATATCGTTTTTGCAACCTTTCGTTGGCAACCTGAATATCCAACTTAATCCTGAATACTTAGCAATGATCTGATAGTTGACGCTTGCTAGGTGACTGTTCTTCTTGTTAAAATCTTGATCTTGGTCACAATTGCCAGCTTTTCTATTCAATGCGAATGTTACTCTCGGTGTAAAAGTAACAGTTGTATTCTTGGCATTTGATTTTGGTTCTTATGCTAGACTTGGATCAAAAGACGTCTTAGGCTTCTGGTAAAATATATGCACTGGCGTGTTCTACTCCCTGGCAATCAGCTTTCCTTTGAAGGCGTTTGATTTGAGTGTTGCTTGTTTATCTGTCCCAATGAATACTGCCTATATTTTGACGTATATTTGACAGGGGTGTCCACCAGGTTTAATTAATATGTCCGCAGTTTGACGGGAAATGGTGAGAAGGTAAGTCGTGTTACAGTGTTTATTCTACCCTATAATATCATAGTGCAATTCAGCAACACTTGTTGTGCAGTTTTATTTCAATTTTGGATACCATTTTTTCTTCTGACGGAACAAGCAAAGGAAATTGCAGCGTGTGTTTTGTTATGTTTAGAATGTATCTTCTTTGCCCAAAATAATGTGTCGCTTATTCTGCGCTTCCGTAAATCAACATCCGACACGCTGCAAAGATAAGTTGTTCAACTGTTTTGGTTTAACTCAATAAACTGTGAGAACGGCTCGATAATTTTTCCTTAATAATCATTGTTTCATTCGAGTGCTTCAATATCGTCGACTGCTTAGTTTAGTTCAACTAATCGCCGTTCTAAATAGTTAACATTGTCATGTATTCAGGCAATGGAGCGATATTAATGTAGACTAATTTGAGTATTAAAATTCGTGTCTTGTCTTTATTTATGCAAGTAACTGAGTAGAGTACACCATATATCGCATGCTCATTGCTGCTATGTTTTGTTAGGATTTTAATAATTTGCATGATAAGGGTTAGTACTTCAGAACGACATAACTAGAATGTTTAGTCTAAGACAATGGAGATTGTGGGAATATAATAGTTGTATATGTAAAAATCAAATATTAAACTAGTACATCTAAGATAATGAAAAAACCAACAAAATTCAGACTGCTAAAATAAAACAGGGCATAAAATTCGCGAGATTGTGACCCATTTATTGGGATAACCTCCGGGTCCCAGCCACACCATTTCTTCCGGTTCATTAGATGACTTCTAAACAGATATCGTGCTTTTCACCTGAGTTAAAGTTGAGTGTTTATCGATTGTGCCATGGTTAATGTACATTCAAAATTGCTTTAGGAGCCGAATTTCCTATGCCGATTAAAGACAATAAGGCGTTGACATAGCAGGTGAAATTTATATTTTTGGTGGTTGCCTTGTACAGAAATTCAAAAGGATGATTGCAAGAATATTTGCGAGACTTTAGGAAGATCTTGCGGATATAATTAAATATGGCCATTTAAATATAGAAAGTTTTACAGTTCTGCAATTTAGGCATTAGAAATTTAAATTCAAATAATCCAAGGAGCGCATACCCAATGATAAGGAAGTCTGGTGATTTTATCCGGTCCAAATGAATGATTGTTGTCCAGTAAGCATGAGACGGTATTCGATGTTGCATATCGGCGAAGTTGACAGCAAAACATATTGGACAGATTGTCCAGTGCGCCGCGCACGACGACTGCTATTGTAAAGAGTTTAAACGAGCAAAAATAATACATTCTAGTGGGAGTATGCAACATCAGATTATAGATGTAATATAAGTTGAACACGACGTATACGAAGGTTTCAATCTTGATATGGAATCTTTCATCCTTTCTTCGAGCTTTTCGTTGAGTTCAGTGAATTTGTCGTAAGCATTCGTCATTTATGAAGGTGACGTCAACCTGCGTTTACAAATAATAAATTGGGAATATGTGTTGTTTAGAAATCCTACTAATGGTCGTATCCACATATTATACTTGACTTAGCCAATTGTTGCTTAAACTTATAACCGAAGCCTTGACGAAGGGACCTAACTATGAACTCGATAAGTACGATTTGTATCTCTTAAACCACGTTCCTTTTTATCCGCTGTCACGACAGCTAGCAATTATGTTGTCTAGTGCCCGCCTTCGTTAGTATCCACGGAATTAGAATGCAAATTGTATCTCTGTACTGCCCTTTCCGCTGCGCACATGTCAAAGCGTCCATTGCTTTTAATATTGGAGGGTTGCATGCGTTTTATAGATCCGCTGTTTCCATTTTTTCCTATGTCAATTTATTAATTTTGCAGTTTTACTTTAAGATTTTTGTTATTATAACAAACAAGCAGCAAACCATAAAAATTGTGGCCAATTTTCTGTAATCGATGGATAAAGTTTCTCTCCATGTTTTCTAATGTTTGATATTTCAAATGTGCTGAATTCCTTTCAGCACCCGACTTTAACTACAGTAACGTCATGGATTGTGCATGGATTGTAGTAATTTACCCACGTAACCTTCACACATTCGTGATTATAAATGAGTGCAAATGAATACAGGAAGCAGGAAAACAGTGTAATTTTCCCTGATTGGTTTGAGTATTCCTCGTTATTTTCTCACAATAACACAAGCCATGCCATCACCGGTTTGGCTGGTTTCCGTTCCACCTGTATTGCTTATTGCATCGTCAACTATTATTAACAAATCAGCAAAATTCTACAGCAGGCTATATCTTACCGTTGCGAAAACCCAATTTATACTCATCTTACGCATTAACATGTTGGCGTCATGAATTCCTAACCAATATCCGGATATTTTATTTAAAAAATAAAAGTATTAATAATGTTCAAAAGTCATTCAGTAAATGATTCACAACCCCGAAGCTTATTAACAAATGGGTATTTGCAGAGCGCCTCTAGTCATAACTCATGCTTTATGCGATTTTCTATTTTTGTTAGGCATCGACTCAAGTAAGCAATCACATACACCATTGCAAATAATTTATCCCAAAAAGATGCAAGAAACCATGGCAGTTGCCACTACAACCAGCGTAGCGAGATGGACAATGCCTATTTCTACAATTGGTGCACTTCTGCTGAATACTTCCTAATGTTATCACGCATTCTGCTTGACTGATTTTCCTCTGGTTAGCTTTGTTGTAATTAGACAGTTGCTAATTTTTAATCTGTACCGCCAGTTTTTTTGTTCACTATACACCTAGAGTATTTTGATATTGACGTGAACATATAGCATACATGAAAGTAGATATTTGGAAGAATAGATCCTATTTTGCAAAATTGTTTTCTTTTGTCCAGTCTAATCTGTTTATGCAGGTAGACGAGGAGCGATTCTGCAAATCAGTAATAATGAAGTAACCGTAGAAACCGTAGACAGATTTGGGTATCATTCGAATTGGTTCATGGCAATTAGATTCCAAGCCGCATAGGTAAGCTACCGTTCCGGAACAGCATCAGACCATCGTTTCGCCCTGTCGATGCTCGTCTGTGTTCCGCATCCATCGTTTCCCGACTGGGGATCGAACCCATCGAAGCCTTACTATTTTTCAAAGTTGCTGTGTAGATTCACGGCCCTGGCAAGGGAAGGCCTGACCGTGATGGCCAACCACTGTCCTCTGCACGGACAATAACCTGCACGGCAGGGGAGGTTGGGTCGGGCTATTTCACAGTTAGGTTTCAATTCGTAATGGTGCGCTGTCCTCCCCCATGTTTCAATGGCATAAGCCGCTGGCTAGTTGGTGTTAGCCTTTAGCGGTCATGCTTTCGATCCCCAGTAGGGGCAGATGGATGCGCACCACTGAGAATCCACAATAAAGCGAAACACGCGTCTGTTGCTTTTTCGGATTGGTAGCTAAGGTATGCGCCTTGGAATCTAACTGCGATGAATCATATCGAAAGAAATCGCTTTTGTTTAATTGCAAATGAAAGATAGCGCTGAGTAAACATATGTAAGGATCTCATGTGGCCTATATTATTCAGAGGTTAGAAACCAAAGAATACCAGGAGGACTTTGCAAAAAATATGCTTTTATCAACAATATCAGCGTCACAAACATTAACGGGACATCGTCGCCTTAATATCGTACCTAGCATTATTGGAAATATCTAGACGCCGGCAATATGCTATTTATATTGATAACATTTACTATAGATGACCTAAATTACTTCAAAATTGATAATCTGTATAATAACATACCTGATTCTCTGTGGTTCTGTGCAGCATAAATTATTAATCCATTTGCTCGATATTGCACATAATCGCTCCCGGAAGTCGAATGGCTATTTACAACGACTAAACAAATGAGATATGCAGATCTTGCTCCACTAGGTGAAAGCACTGCCAAAATTAATCCACATGCCCACCAATGAGTCCTGCTTCAGACTTGAACAAGATGCAAGGCAGCGCATTAATATAGTGTCTGCTGTGGTTTTGAAGGTCAATTATTGTGGCAATACCACCAGGTGTCCGAACACGACCAAACTAAGCGTATTTATTTTGACTGCAAAACGTTAGATTAGAGCCGCTTACACCATCCAGCCTCTTCTGACATATTGTAAGGGAGCTGGCACAAGTGTTGTTTGTATTGTAATTGCTGTCAAGGTCACTCGGAATGTTAGGCCTTCAACTACTACCTATGGGCCCGGAATAAATACAAAGGCCAACCGGACAATAAACAGCCGCTAACTACTTCATCCACTCAACGAAATCGACTGCAAATAAGCTGCACAAATGGCCATTAAGAGCATAAATACCATGCCATTAGGATTCTGCACAAACTTTCCAGAATCTGTGTGAAATGTCCTAAGAGGAAAGCAGCATAATAACGTGAGCCAATTGAACTAAAGATGTGACGTACTATAATTGCCAACATATTGTGGGTCATCTTACAAACAGGGTACTAAGGTGAAATGACGTTTCAGTGAGTTGTATCGATTACCACCGAGGAGACAGGATTAGACCTGTTATTAACAACTGTTTTCTGAATTGGGTCAATTTGACCTAGTTTTCATGGCGATAGCTGCCAGCCAGCTCAAGCTATCTCTGCCTGCTGAGAACAACAAGAAAAAATGCGTAGCGAAGTGCAGTGGTGGAAGAAATCAATCACCCAAAACCCCCGCTTGTTGTGTCGGCTACTTTATGTATACTACATGGCAAAGTCGTAAACAGGAAAGCACGAGTTTAAAGGAAACCTGGTAGGATTCCGTACCAAGCATATCCTGGTTTAGTATGTCTTCCAGGCTAGAGGACATGATGGGTCCTAAAAAGCCAGCCACCAAAAGAATCATTCGGCTAAATTTCCGTGACTCTCTCATTGGAAAACTTCGTAGAGCAACCTATTTACAATCTAAGTAGGTCAATTAGTTATATTAAAAGCGGCCCATGGACATTAAGTTGTTGCCTTAATCAAACCAGACGTAAACCAAATATTGGATTGCTGGCAAGCCTATGGCTGCAGACTAGCTTCCGAGATCTGTATCAGCGTGTGATCCAATAAGTAAATGCCCGAAACTAATAACTTAATTAAAACATCTAATTACCAAATTTGTACAGAAAGATAATTTTAAGTTGAAATTGTCTCCCTGCATCTTACACAAATTAAATTATCCCTTCGCTACCCAAGTAAACATTAGAGACCAACATCTCCCGGGTTTGCTTAACGTGAAACTTAACGCAAACGTCCATCGACTTACTACTGAAGTCAAAGTAATCTTACTGCATACACAGCCATGCACAAGTACCTCTGATCAAGCATGTCGAACATCATCCACGTCACGCAACATAGGCTTGGGACTCCAACTTTTTAATTTGCAGCTAGTTAAACAGTAACTGGAGAAACATCGATACATGGTATGCTGCTTGAAAGAAAGGATGGCTCCGGCAAATGATGTGGGCTACGTCTACAATTATTTACTGACTTAATGCAACCATTATCCTCACAGAAAACACTTCGCATAGACCCAATATGCTGCCTTCTACGACTTAAATACAACAAAACACATTTGGACGGTTGTTTGCCTTCTCAAAATCTCCACCACATTAAGGACAAACGTTTAACATTAGCTTTTGGAAGTGTCTTGATGCCAAGAGTCGACCATATTCCCACCTAACCTGAATTTAACCCGTCACCGTATAACGCTGTTTATGGGCAACATATTGGAAAATTGTTCTCCAACTTGATTTTACAAAGTTGTTCATACTAATATTAAGTTCCTTTAATTGAACAAATATTTAGAGTACCTATCGTTCGTCTGTCTTTCTCTTTGACTGCAAAACTCCGTTTTGAACTACATACAGAGGATATTTGTACGGACATCGGGAAGCTTTCTCTTCAGATTGCAGAAACTCCATTACATAAAGGGTTTTCGATGTTAATCATCCGACATCCGCAGTGCGTAGAGTTCAACCCCGACCTGTAAGAGTTTATCACAAAAGTTCCGCTACTCGACCATCTGAGTTGCACAAGAGGTTAGGAGCAGGAAACGAACTAACCACTCTTGCTTCAATCCCCAAGCACCAAGAACACATGAGCGATGAGCTAAATATAATCTCCTAGGGTTAATAGATAAAGTCACTATAATTTACGACTGCATGTGTTGTGCGAAATGTCCAGAGGAACGCTTTAAATTTTGCAGGCGTTCACACACCACATATTTTAAAAATCCTTAGATAATCCATCGAAGTATTTTGTGCTAAATACCCCATAGATACTATTTAGCTGGATATAAGTGGCAAGTTCATTTTTTCTAAACACCGTCCTTATCAGAAACATGATTTGGTTTTGGATGTGCACCATCATTCACTCTGTGTGAAATCAGAAAAGCATGGAGCTAAAAAAGCGGTGTCCAGAGCACACCGTAACCTTGATAATTTTGTCAAATATTTGATGCAACGTGCTCACCGCACCAAACCCTTTAGTAAAGAAAGTTATTGCAATTAAGGAGCCCATTTACAGCGTTCCGTGATAATAACGATCCAAGATAAAGATATGCAAACAACCTCCGGAAATATGAACGTAGTGCTCCACACCTACTTCAGAAAAAAATGTTCAAGCTGCCTAAAAAGCATTTAACGTCCTACGGCTCCAACAGGCTGCGATATTCCGACGCGCCGCATGGGTGCATCTTCTAACTGTCCTCTTCAAAACAGAAGCCAATTTTCACCCACTATGGTTATGTGACCGTTAAGAGGAAACTGCCATCTTCGAGCATCAATGGTTAATCTGGAGTTTACATTGTGCACTTGTATGCAGTGCATGCTTTACCAACTAGGATAGTCGTCAGCTAGATTTTTTCAAAGTGACCCGGATGGACAGCGGAGTTCTGACATTTAAAATTTTATCCCCAAAACCTCTGTTAATTAAGGTAAACATCCGTTCAGAGCCTAACGTCGATCGTCTAATAATTCCTCTCTATGCCCTCTCAAAAGTGGTGGAGCCGAAAATGACGGTGGCAAAATGGGCTACTTAGAATAAGCTAACATATTAGAGCCAAAGAAACACGGTTTCCGTTAACATAGGTCATAAACGAACATCCCAATGTTTGCGTGTGGACGTTGGAAAGCAACAGCGGTTCTGGAACCGATATTATGCAGTCAGACTTTGTCTTAAATCGCCTAGGTAACCAACTCCTCTAAACGCTGCTAGTCATCAGAATTAGGAATCCGAACCTTGGATGAATCGGATATTTTATACATCAGCAACAGCTAAATGTTCGGGTTTGGAGCTCATTTTAAGTCCTATTCCGTTGGACTGCGCTTCATCGAGTGTAATCTCAAACTATTTGAGAGTGACAACAAAATATGGCAATCGAGCTGTAACCACAAGTAGCCCGCGCTTTTGAATGGCCAAACACTAAACTACTTCGGGTTGACGCGCACAAGTGTAAACTACTACATGTAGTCCACAGGTCAAAAACACATACAAATCTGGAGTCAACATCATGAAGAAAGCATCAGAGCAGCGGGATATGTGGTTGTGATGCTACCTGAATTTGGCTGTTCGGATCAATCAGCGAATGTGTCGGAAAATGCAAAACAAAATGCTGATGTCTTACGTATTATATGTTGATGGCCTGACTTTTCTATTTTTTCTCAAATCGTTTTTGTTTGTGTTTGGTAGGAAATTCAGGTTTCGAAATGCTGGCTACAACACGAGCTAGTTGAGCAAGAAAACATGCAGCGATGCACATCTAAATGATCGAATGTCTTGTTAAAGTTGCAATACCAACTGCGACATAAAGGCCAATGGTTGCACAACCAACCTATTACCGTCTACGATGTAACTCTATTCGGACAAGGCGAAAAATTGTGGGGTCCCCGGTTGAAACGGGCCAACCTGTGCAGTCCGTTGGAATGACGACTGATTAGTTTTGCCGACTTTTCGCATTTATGCGCACACGTTACCTATCATTACAAAACGACCCGACGACACACTACAACATCTGTATTAGTTGATTTGAAATCCGTTCATCGCGTGATGACAAGACGCAGACAAACAATGTACTCAAGAGCCCCTAGAATGTCGTAGTACTGTGATATACGTGTATTAAAGTAGAAATCATGGTGTTCGTAAAGAAACGCGTTTCATTTTACTGTCATTCTTTGACGCTTTTATTTTACACACCTTTCTATTGGGCAAGTTGAAACTTTTCTACTTTTACCCATGTTATAACTTTACTCGATTGCTTTTCTACCTCGTTTGGGTGTAGTATAAGTAAACATGGATTACGTTTTTGAAACTTTTTGCAGCTGATTGTGCATCTGTTTCCGTTGCTCATAAATTTACGACTATTGGCTAATCGTAATGACAGATTCTGTCCATGATTTTGACGGCCTGTAATAATGTTATAAAGAGCGTTCAGTAAGAAGCTTTAGTATCAGAATTTAGCGCCCATTCTGATAGTTACTTTGATTTTGTTTCTATGAATCTTACTTTCCGTTTCATTATCATGTCTACAATAAAGATATACTCGAGGAAGGAAACAAACATCACAGGCCACGCTGCTTCCATTTAGGCCAAAAGCTGAGACAGAGAACTAAGCTACTTCGCACACCACTTGGAAGCTGTAGTAAACATCCGCCCAAATGCGTGAAAGTGATGTGGGAAATTCCTTTGGACTACCAGTAGACCTGAGACCGACTCTCGAAAAGTGTCCATCTATAGCTAAAGCTGCAAATGCTGATCATTTATTAATAGTTGGCATGCCTGCAGCCATACTGAATCTTTTGAAGAGTCCAGCTGCCTTAAATATATTGCCCTCAAATATCGATAAAATGGACCTCATGCAGTGCATTGTACTCATAGACTCTATTTCGACTGAAGTGCCCAATTGAGTGCAGTGTACACGCAATGCTGAATTTTTATTATGCCGGAATATTTACTATTAAAAATTGTTCAGAAATTTCTACTTACTGCAGGCATTATGTAAGCTTGTTGGCTCAGTTGCAACAAGTAACACAAAACTTGATACCTTACGTGTGCTCCATGCCTTTCGGGTCAGAAGTGAACTAATTGCTAAGCAATTCATTCATAAGCGCAAGCCCATTGAGCGTAATATGACTATTGAATCGAGAAGGAATGTCTGGCGATCGGATAGGCTTTGAAAAAGTGGAGAACGTACCTTTTAGCAAAAGAGTTACATGTCATTTCTGAGCAAAACCGCTATAATGGCTGATGACGACGAAAAATCCGAGAGGGCCTAATGCACTATGGGCCCACCGGCTTCAATAATTTACTTTTCCTATCAATCACATATGTTTAATAGAGTATGTACTATCAGACATGGTATCATGCCCGGTTTTGGACCAACTCATGCCAGACACTGCTATACCAGTATGGGCTGTTGCGGTGGAAGGTAAGAACCTACTGGAAAAGCAGGGGACGGAAGAATTCGTATAGTATGTGTGTACTCATTTACAATCAGGTACCAATCAGGAAGCAACATCAGGTGAGCTGAAGGAACAAATCCGGATCTGGGACAGACTTTACCTCACAAACTGTAATTTACTGGTGACAGCGAACGAGATAAAACTACCGTCTACTTCAGAAAGCTAACGAGCACTGGTGATTCAGTTACCTCATGATAATGTCCAAATGGTTTTTGAGAGACTATTTGGACTGCTACAGAGAAGAGTGTTTTAGTCATACATGCGAAACTAAGTAACCGCATACATTCGGCGTAACCCTACCTGCCAAACTAGCTGCGAGGATGATGCACCGGGACCACCGATTCAATTTATTGAAGACGTCAAACCGTTGAGGTGTTGGGGATTGGAGGTATTTAGACCTCTACCGTTGAGTCGCTCAAGAAACAATCACCCTTAGTGAGGCTTGACCACTTCACTTGATGGGTAAAAGTCATGCCGATCGATGATCACACAGGCGAAACCGAGTCAC
>OX104070.1:19457399-19657398 GCA_944474145.2 Dicrocoelium dendriticum
AATCTTGTCTTGATAATTCTTATTGTGGGGGAAAGTAACGTGGGAAGGAAGAGCTTCCTGGATATCCGAAGGGAGAAAAAGTCTTGTAAGCAAACAAGTCGTATGTGGTTTGTGATCCATCGGAGCTGTTGGACACTTATATCAGTATTGCGGATGATGTGCAACAGACCGCTACAATCATTATTGGGTTTGGAGAGTATTATATATATCATGATAAGACAACTTCACACGCGCCGAGATTCGTTGCCATAGCAACCAAATGCTTGAGGTCTGTGTGAGTAGAGGAGTCGAAAGGGGCCTGTTATTGAAACGGCTTTAATATAGAATGAATAACTATGTAGACATGGCTGGCACAGCGACCACCGAGTTAAGAATTACAACATAGTTTAGTCGTTTTGGGAACTCAGTCGTGGTAGACTGACTTAATAGTTTTCTCCATTGACCAAGAGATATTTTCATATGTATATCGATCCTTTAGGTGGATTAATTGGTTTTTCAGGATTGAAGTAATTCCCACATGAGGCATTAAATAGGTTTGAGATGAGAAAACCCAAGGATTCGTCTTTGTGTACGGCGCATAACAACATCGACTTTGCAACGTTTCTCTGGCCACCTGTAGATTCAGATTAATCTTGAATACTTAGCAATGTGCTGATAGTTGACGCTTGCTAAGTGACTGTACATCTTGCTAAAATTTTGACTTTAGTTACAAGTGCCAGCTTTTCTACCCATTGAGAAGGCTACTCTCGGTGTAAAAGTAACAGTTGTATTCTTGCTTATTTGATTTCGGGTCTTATGCTAGACATGCATCAAAAGACACCTTAGTTTCTGCCAAAATATATACACGGACTATTTCTACTCCCTGGCAATTAGCTTTCTTTGAAGGCCTTTCATTCGTATGTTGCTTGTTGATCTGTCCCAATGGATACTGTCTATATTTTGACCTATATTTGACCGAGGTGTCCCCCAGGTTTAATCAATATGCCCGAGTCTGACGGGAAATGGCGAGAAGGTAAGGCATGTTACCGTTTTTATTCTACCCTATAGTATCCTAATGCAATGCAGCAACACTTATTGGGCTATTTATTTTCAATTTTTAATACCCGGTTTCGATTTCTGCCGTTATAAGCAAAGCAAATTGCAGCTTATGTTTTACTATGTTTAAAATTTTTCTGTTGTGCCCAAAATAATGAATCGCTTATTTTGCGCTTCCGTAAATTAACATCCGATACACTGCAAAAGATAAGTTGTTTTACTGTTTTGGTTTAACTCAATAAACTGTGAGAACGGCTCGATAATTTTTCCTTAATAATCTTTGTTTCATTCGAGTGCTTCAATATCAGCGGCTGCTTAGTTTAGTTCAAGTAATCGCCGTTCTGAATAGGTAACATTGTCACGTATTCAGGCAATGGAGCGATGTTAATGTAGACTAATTTGAGTATTAAAATTCGTGTTTTGTCTTTATTTATGCAAGTAACTGAGTAGAGTACACCATATATCGCACGCTCATTGCTGCTCTGCTTTGTTAGGATTTTAATAACTTTGCATGGTAAGGGTTAGTACTTCAGAACAACATAACTAGAATGTTAAGTCTAAGACAATGGAGAGTGTGGAAATATAATAGCTGTATATGTAAAAATCGAATATTAAACTAGTACATGTAAGATAATGAAAAAACCAACAAAATTCAAACTGCTAAAATAAAATAGGGCATAAAATTCGCGAGATTATGACTCATTTATTGGGATAACCTCCGGGTCCCAGCAACACAATTTCTTCTGGTTCAATAGATGACTTCTGAATAGATATCGTGCTTTTCACCTGAGTTAAAGTTGAGTGTTTATCGATTGTGCCATGGTTAATGTACATTCAAAATTGCTTTAGGAGCCGAATTTCCTAGGCAGATTGAAGACAATAAGGCGTTGACATAGCAGGTGAAATTTATATTTTTGGTGATTGCCTTGTGCAGAAATTCATAAAGATGATTGTACGAATATTTGAAAGACTTTAGGAAGATCTTGCGGATATAATTAAATATGGCCCTTCAAATATAGAAAATTTTACAGTTCTGCAATTTAGGCATTAGAAATTTAAATTCAAATAATCCAAGAAGCGCATACCCAATGATAAGGAAGTCAGGTGATTTTATCCGGTCCAAATGAATGATTGTTGTTACTTAAGAATGAGGCGGTATTCGGTGTTACATATCGGCGAAGTTGACAGCAAAATATAGTGGACAGATTGCCCAGTGCGCCGCGCACGGCGACTGCTATTGTAAAGAGTTTACACGAGCGAAAATAATATATTCTAGTGGCAGTATGTAACATCAGATTATAGCTGTAATATAAGTTAAACACGACGTATACGAAGGTTTCAATCTTGATATCGAATATTTCATCCTTTCTTCGAGCTTTTCGTTGAGTTCAGCGAATTTGTCGTAAGCATTCGTCATTTATGAAGGTGACGTCAACCTGCGTATAAAAATAATAAATTGGGAATATGTGTTGTTTAGAAATCCTACTAATGGTCGTATCAACATATTGTACTTGACGTAGCCAATTGTTGCTTAAACTTATAGCCGAAGCCTTGACGAAGGGACCTAACTATGAACTCCATATAATCGATTTGTGTCTCTTATCCATGTTCCTTTTTATCCGCTGTCACGACAGCTAGCAATTATGTTGTCCAGTGCCCGCCTTCGTTAGTATCCACGGAATTAGAATGCAAATTGTATCCCTGTACTGCCCTTTCCGCTGCGCACATGTTAAAGCGTCCATTGCTTTTAATATTGGAGGGTTGCATGCGTTTTATAGATCCGCTGTTTCCATTTTTTCCTATGTCAATTTATTAATTTTGCAGTTTTACTTTAAGATTTTTGTTATTATAACAACCAAGCAGCAAACCATAAAAATTGTGGCCAATTTTCTATAATGGATGGATAAAGTTTCTCTCCATGTTTTCCATTGTTTGATATCTTAAATGTGCTGAATTCCTTTCAGCACCCGACATTAGCTACAGTAACGTCATGGATTGTGCATAGATTGTAATAATTTACCCACGTAACCTTCACACATTTGTGATTATAAAAGAGTGCAAGTGAATATAGGAAGCAGGAAAACATTGTAATTCTCCCTGATTGGTTTGAGTATTCCTCGTTATTTACTCACAATAACACAAGCCATGCCATCACCGGTTTGGCTGGTTTCCGTTCCACCTGTATTGCTTATTGCATCGTCAACTATTATTAACAAATCAGCAAAATTCTACAGCAGGCTATATCTTACCGTAGCGAAAACCCAATTTATACTCATCTTACGCATTAACATGTTGGCGTCATGAATTCCTAACCAATATACGGATATTTTATTTAAAAATACAAGTATTAGTAATGTTCAAAAGCCATTCAGTAAATGATTCATAACCTCCAAGCTTACTAACAAATGGATATTTGCAGAGCGCCTCTAGTCATAACTCATGCTTTATGCGATTTTCTATTTTTGTTAGGCATCGACTCAAGTAAGCAAACACAAACAGCATTGCAAATAATTTATCCCAAACCAAAATGCAAGGAACCATGGCAGTTGCCACTACAACCAGCGTAGCGAGATGGACAATGCCTATTTCTACAATTGATGCACTTCTACTGAATACTGCCTAATGTTATCACGCATTCTGCTTGACTGATTGTCCTCTGGTTAGCTTTGTTGTAATTAGACAGTTGCTAATTTTTAATCTGTACCGCCAGTTTTTTTTGTTCACTATATACCTAGAGTATTTTAATATTGACGTGAACATATAGCATACATGAAAGAGTAGATATATGGAAGAATAGATCCTATTTTGCAAAATTGTTTTCTTTTGTCCAGTCTAATCTGTTTATGTAGGTAGGAGCGATTCTGCAAAACAATAATAATGAAATAACCGTAGAAACCGTAGACAGATTTGGGTATCATTCGAATTGCTTCATGGCAATTAAATTCCAAGTCGCATAGGTAAGCTACCGTACCGGACCAGCATCAGACCATCGTTTCGCCCTGTCGGTGCTCGTCTGTGTTCCGCATCCATCGTTTCCCGACTGTGGATCGAACCCATCGAAGCCTTACTAGTATTTAAATTTGCTGTGTAGATTCACGGCGCTGGTAAGAGAAGGCCTGTCCGTGATGCCCGACCACTGTCCTCTGCACGGACAATAACCTGCACGGCAGTGGAGGTTGGGTCGGGCTATATCACAGTTAGGTTTCAATTCGTATTGGTGCGCTGTCCTCCCCCATGTTTCAATGGCATAAGCCGCTGGCTAGTTGGTGTTAGCCTCTAGCGGTCATGCTTTCGATCCCCAGTAGGGGCAGATGGATGCGCACCACTGACGAACCCCAATAGAGTGAAACGTGCGTCTGATGCTTTTCCGGATTGGTAGCTTACCTATGCGGCTTGGAATCTAATTGCTATGAACCAACTCTAAAGAAATCGTTTTCGTTTGGTTGTTAATGCAAGATAGCGCAAATTAAACATACGTAAGAATCGTATGTGGCCTATATTATTCAGACGTTAGAAGCCAAAAAACCAGGGGTTACTTTGCAAAAATATATTTTATTAACCATATCAGCGTCACAAACAGTAATGGGACATATTCGCCTTAATATGGTATCTAGCATTATTGGAAATATCTGGACGCCGCCAGTATACTATTTACATTAACAAAAGTTATTTTAAATGCCCTAACTCACCTCAAAAGAGGTCATCTGTATAGTAACATGCTTGATACTCTGTGGTTCTGTGCAGCATACCTTTTTAATCCATCTACTTGATTTTGCACATAGTTGCTCCAGGAAATCGAATGGCTATTTACAACGACTAAACAAATGAAAAATGCAGATTTTGCTCCAATAAGTGAAATCATTGTCAAAGTTAATCCACATTCTCACCAATTGGTTCCGCTTCAGGCTTGAACAAGTGGCTAGGCAGCGCACTAATACGGCGTCTCCTGTGGTTTTAAAGATCAATGAGTGCGGCAATACCACCAGGAGTCCGAACACCGTCAAACTAAGCGTATTTAATTCGACTGCAAAACGTTAGATTAGAACCGCTTCCACCATCCGGCCTCTTCTGATATATGTAAGGGAGTTGGCACAAGTGTTGTTTGAATTGTAATTGCCGTCAAGGTCACTCGGAATCTTAGGCCATCAACTACTACCTATGGGCCCTGAATAAATACAAAGGCCAACCGGATTAAAGACAGTCGCTAACTGCTTTATGCAATCAACGAAATGGACTGCAAATAAGCTGCACAAACGGCCATTAAGAGTATAAATACCGTGCCATTAGGAATTTGCAAAATCTTTCCAGAATCAGCGTCAAATGTCTTAAGAGGAAAGCAACATAAAAACGCGAGCCAGTTGAACTGAAGGTGTAACGTACTATAAATGCCAACATAATGTGGTTCATCTCACAAATACAGGGTAATAAGGTGAAACGAGGTTTCAGTGAGTTGGATCGATTAACACCGAGGAGGCAGGATTAGATCTGTGATTAACAGATGATTTCTAAATTTGGTCCTTTTTATCTACCGAAGCACAATGACTTAGTTTCATGGCGATAGCGGCCAGTCAGCTCAAGCTATATCTGCCTGCTGCGAACAACAGGGAAAATTTGTAGCGGAGTGCAAAGGTGGAGGAAATCAATCACATAAACCCCCCGCTTGTTGTGTCGGCTACTTTCTGTATATTACATAAAAGATCGTAAACAGGGGATACACGAGTTTAAAGAACCTGGTAGGAATCCGTACCAAGCATATCCTGGTTTAACATGTCTTCCACGCTAGAGAACATGATGGGTCCTAAAACCCCAGCGAGCAAAGGAATCATTCGGCTAAATTTCCGTGCTTCTGTCCTTGGAAAACTTCAAGTCGCAACCCATATACAAGAAAAATAGGTTAACTAGTTATATTAAAAGCATCCCATGGACATTAACTTGTTGCCTTAATCAAACCAGACGTAAACCAAATATTGGATTGCTGGCAAGGGTATGGCTGCACACTAGCTTCCGAGATCTGTATCAGCGTGTTTCCAATAAGTAAATGCCCGAAACATCTAATTACCAAATTTGTACACAAAGATAATTTTACGGTGAAAATGTCTCCCTGCATCTTACACAAATCAAATTATCCCTCCTTTACCTAAGTAAACATTAGAGACCAACATCTCCCGTGTTTGCTTAACGTGAAACTTAACGCAAACGTCCATCGACTTATTACTGAAGTCAAAGTAATCTTACTGCGTACACATCCATGCACAAGTACCTCTGATCAAGCATGTCGAACATCATCCACGTACCGCAACATAGGCTTGGGACTCCATCTTTTACATTGCAGCTAGTTAGACAGTAACTGGAGAAACATCGGTACATGGTATGCTCCTGGAAAGAAAGGATGGCCCCGGCAAAGGATGTGGGCTACGTCTACAATTATTTACTGACTTAATGCAAACAATTGTCCTCTCCGGAAACACTTCTCATAGACCCAATATGCTGCCTTCTACGACTGAAATACAACGACACACAGTTTGACCGTTGTTTGCCTAATCAAATTCTCCACCACATTAAGGACACACGTTTAACATTAGCTTTTGGAAGTGTCTTGTTGCCAAGAGTCGACCTTATTCCCACCTCAGTTGAATTTAACCCGTCACCGTATACCGCTGTTTATAGGCAACATATTGGAAAATTGTTCTCCAACTTGATTTTACAAAGTTGTTCACACTAATATTAAGTTCCTTTAATTGAACAACTATTTAGAGTTCCTTTCGTTTGTCTGTCATTCTGTTTGACGGCAAAACCATTTTTTGAACGCCAAACAGAGGATATTTGTACGGACATCGGGAAGCTTTCCCTTCAGATTGCAGAAACTCCACTACATAAAAAGTTTTCGATGTTAATCATCCAACATCCGCAGTGCGTAGAGTTCAAAGCCGACCTGTAAGAGTTTATCAAAAAATTCCGCTACTTGACCATCTGAGTTGCACACGAGGTTAGGAGCAGGAAAGGAACTAACCACTCTTGCTTCAATCCCCAAGCACGAAGAACACAAGAGCGATGCGCTAAATATAATCTCCTAGAGTTAATAGATAAGGTCACTATAATTTACGACTGCATGCGTTGTGCGGAATGTCCAGAGGAACGCTTTAAATTTTGCAGGCGTTCACACACCACATATTTTAAAAATCCTTAGATAATCCATCGAAGTATTTTGTGCTAAATACCCCATAGATACTACTTAGCTGGATATAAGTGGCTAGTTCATTTTTCTAAAAACCGTCCTTATCAGAAACATGATTTGGTTTTGGATGTGCACCATCATTCATTCTGTGTGAAATCAGAAAAGCATGGAGGTAAAAAAGCAGTGTCCAGAGCATACCCTAACCTTGATAATTTGATCAAATATTTGATGCAACGTGATCACCGCACCAAACCCTTTATTGAAGAAAGTTATTGCAATTAAGGAGCCCATTTACAGCGTTCCGTGATAATAACGATCCAAGGTAACGATATGCAAACAACCTCCGGAAATATGAACGTAGTGCTCCACACCTATTTCAAAAAAATGTTCAAGCTGCCTAAAAAGCATTTAACGTCCTACGGCTCCAACAGGCTGCGATATTCCGACGCGCCGCCAGCGTGAGTCTCCTAACTATCCTCTTCCAAACAGAAGCCATTTTTCACCCACTATTGTTATGTGACCGTTAAGAGGAAACTGCCATCTTCGCGCATCAATGGTTCATCTGGAGTTGAAAAGGTGCACTTGTATGCAGTGCATGCTTTACCAACTAGGATAGTCGTCAGCTAGATTTTTTCAAAGTGACCCGGATGGACAGCGGAGTTCTGACATTTAAAATTTTATCCCCAAAACCTCTGTTAATTAAAGTAAACATCCGTTCAGAGCCTAACGTCGATCGTCTAATAATTCCTCTCTATTCCCTCTCAAAAGTGGTGGAGCCGAAAATGACGGTGGCAAAATGGGCTACTTAGAATAACCTAACATATTAGCGCCGAAGAAGCACGGTTTCCCTTAACATAGGTCATAAACGAACATCCCAATGGTTGCGTGTGGACGTTGGAAAGCAACAGCGGTTCTGGAACCGATATTATGCAGCCAGACTTTGTCTTAAATCGCCTAGGTAACCAACTCCTCTAAACGCTGCTAGTCATCAGAATTAGGAATCCGAACCTTGGATGAATCGGACATTTTATACGTCAGCAACAGCTAAATGTTCGGGTTTGGAGCTCAATTTTAAGTCCTATTCCGTTGGACTGCGCGCTTCAACGAGTGTAATCTCATACTATTTGAGAGTGACAGCAAAATATGGCAAGCGAGCTGTAGCCACAAGTAGCCCGCGCTTTTGAATGGCCAACCACTAAACTACTTCGGTTTGACGCGCACAAGTGTAAACTACTACATGTAGTCCACAGGTCACAAACACATACAAATCTGGAGTCAACATCATGAAGACAGCATCAGAGCAGCGGGATATGGGGTTGGGATGCTACGTGAATTCGGCTGTTCGGATCAATCAGCGAATGTGTCGGAAAATGCAAAACAAAATGCTGATATCTTACGTATTATATGTTGATGGCATGACTTTTCTATTTTTTCGCAAATAGTTTTTTGTGTTGTGTAGCCAATTCAGGTTTCGAAATGCTGTTTTAAACACGAGCTAGCTGAGCAAGCAAACATGCAGCGATGCACATTTAAATAATCGAAAGTCTTGTTGAAGTTGCAATACCAACTGCGACATTAAGGCCAATGGTTGCACAACCAACATATTTCCGTCTAAGATGTAACTCTATTCAGACAATGCTAAAAAATGTGGGGTCCCCAGTTGAAACGGGCCATTCTGTGCAGTCCGTTGGAATGACGACTGATTAGTTTTTCCGACTTTTCGCATTTCTGCGCACACGTTCCCTATCATTACAAAACGACCCGACGACACACCACAACATCTGTATTAGTTGATTTGAAATCCGCTCACCGAGTGATGACACGATGCAGACAAAAAATATACTCAAGAGCTCCTAGAAAGTAGGAGTACTGTGATATACGTGTGTTAAGGAGGAAATTATGGTGTTCCCAAAGAAACGCGTTTCTTTTTACCGTCATTTTGACGCTTTTGTTTTACACACCTTTCTATTGGACAAGTTGAAACTTGTCTCCTTTTACCCATGTTATAACTTTACTCGATTGCTTTTCTACCTCATTTCGGTGTAGTATAAGTAAACATGGATTACGTTATTGAAACATGCTGTAGCTGATTGTGCATCTGATTCCGTTGCGCTTAAATTAACGACTATTGGCTAATCGTAATGACAGATTCTGTGCATGGTTTTGACGGCCTGTAATAATGTTATAAAGAACGTTCAGTAAATGCTTTAGTACCCGAAGTTAGCGCCCATTCTCATAGTTACTTGATTTTGTTTCTATGAATCTCACTTTCCGTTTCATTATCATGTCTACAATAAAGACTCGCTCGAGGAAGAAAATAGGCATCACAGCCACGATGCTTCCATATTAGGCCAAAAGCTGAGAAAAGAACCAAGCTACTTCGCACAACGGTTGGAAGCAGTAGTAAACAGCCGCCCAAACGCGTGTAAGTGCTTTGGGAAATTCCTTTGAAATACCAGCTGACCTGAGACCGACTCTCGAAAAGTGTCCATCTATAGCTATAGCTGCGTATGCCGATCATTCATTAATAGTTGACATGCCTACTTCCATATTGAATCCTTTGCAGAGACCAGCTGCCTTAAATGTATTGCCCTCAAATATCGATAAAATGGACCTCATGCAGTGCATTGTACTCATAGACTCTATTTCGACTGAAATGCCCAATTGAATGCAGTGTTCACGCAATGCCGTAATTTTATTATGCCAGACAATTTACTATTAAACATTGTTCAGAAATTGCTGCTTACTGCATGCGTTATGTAATCTTGTTGGTTCAGTTGCAATAAACAACACAAAACTTGATACCTTACTTGTGCTCCAAGCTTTTCTGGTCACAAGTGAACTAATTGCTAAACAATTCATTCATAAGCGCAAGCTCGTTGAGCGTAATATGACTATTGAACCGAGAAGGAATGTCTGGCGATCGTATAGGCTTTGGAAAAGTGGAGAACGTACCTTTTAGCCAAAGAGTTACATGTCATTACTGAGCAAAACCGCTATAATGGCTGATGACGACGAAAAATCCGAGAGGGCCTCTTGCACTATGGGCCCACCGGCTTCAATAATTTACTTTTCCTACCAAGCACAGATATTTAATAGAGTATGAACTATCAGACATGGTATCATGCCCGGTTTTGGACCAACTCATGCCAGACACTGCCATACCAGTATGGGCTGTTACGGTGGAAGGTAGGAACCCACTGGAAAAGCAGGGGACGGAAGAATTCGTATAGTATGTGTGTACTCATTTACAATCAGGTACCAAGCAGGAAGCAACATCAGGTGAGCTGAAGGAACAAATCCGGATCTGGGACAGACTTTACCTCACAAACTGTAATTTACTGGTTACAGCGAACGAGATAAAACTCCCGTATACTTCAGAAAGCTAACGAGCACTGGTGATTCAGTTACCTCATGATAATGTCCAAATGGTTTTTGAGAGACTATTTGGACTGCTACAGAGAAGAGTGTTTTGGTCATACATGCGAAAGTAGGTAGCCGCATACATTCGGCGTTACCCAACCTGCCAAACTAGCTGCGAGAAGGATGCACCGGGACCACCGATTTAATTTATCGAAGAAGTCGAACCGTTGCGGTGTTGGGGATTGGAGGTATTTAGACCTCTACCGTTGAGTCGCTCAAGAAACAATCACCCTTATTGAGGCTTGACCACTTCACTTGACGGGTAGACGTCATGCCGATCGATGATCACACAGGCGAAACCGACTCACTGCAACAGGAATTCAACGTGCCCACAAGGTATGAAATCTTGAAATACGTTATTAGAAACCAAAGACCTTGCTTTGAATGGAAGGCGTTTCATGGGATGTTGAACAGGTGGGAGATCCAGAGAGGACGGACGTCACCGCACGACCAGAAAACCAAAGGAAAGAAATAGAAATTTAATAGAACCAGGAAGGCATGGATAAAATGCGCGCAACTGACGTTGGAGGAAGACTTGCCGGAGGTTCTACTCGCTAATCGAACCAGAATGCAGTCCAACACCAAGGTTGCTTTATTCAATTACATTTCAGAAGGGAACCAAATGTTGCGCGCGGTACCTGATTAATGAATGGTCGTGAGTGGAAAAATTCAACAACGCATCACGAGATCTGGGAAACAACTGCCACAAGAGAAGGGAAATATTGACCGTTACGAAATAAACGGAACTATGTTGTCAGGTACGCAGCGCAAAATTGGAGACCCTTCAGCAATGGGGAAATATGGTAAGAACCAACGATCGACCAAAACACAAGGGACTTGGTGCGAGCAAGTTCCAGGAAGTTTTCAAAGATCCGTACATGTTAATTGATCAAAATAGAGGGAACGCCAAAATTGACAGTGGGACGGCGAAACGCTGTGTGAACTCAGCTCCATTGCAGCCATGACAATTGAAAGAAAAGTAACTTCAGGCACGGGCGGGTGTATTGGCGCGAAAGGCAGCAATCACGCAGGAGAATGAAAGGCCAATAGAACGAGGGAGGACCGAGACGGGCGCAGACATCCTGGATGAGATCTCCAGTACAACGTTAGCCCAACAATACCAGCAGAATGAAGAACGCGAGCAAAGAACGAGAACTTGATTGATTCATTGAATACTGAAAACGGATGTGTCGATAGGCCAATAAATAAGACAGAAACACGTTTATCGGTGAACCCTGGATTAACCCCATGTGGAATAACGCAATCGAGATCAAACATACCAAGAGCTTTAGAACAACCCTAGGCTGGTCAGAATGCGAGCTACGAAGCAAAGCTATGAGGTCAGACAGGCAGCCAAGGCCATGAATTAATCCTGCTGACGAGGCACGAATGTCACATGTCGCGATTCCTTAAGTATGTTGCGTAGCGGGACGGAAACACGGTCGATAAATTCATGCGTTCCCTCAGCTTGTGAAAACCGTGATGATATGCAATAAAGATTGTGTGTTCCTGCGGCTTCTTTCTTGCTATAATGATGACTTTCTACTTGCTACCCGATGCTCAGATGTTGTTAAATGTCGCTCCATCAAATACTGTTATCGGGGTTGTTTTGCAGCAAACCGCCGATAATATGCAATAACCATTTCGGATATTTCATCACAAGCTCACACCAGCAGAAATTCGATACAGTACGTTTGATCGTGAGTCTTTTGCCATATACTCAAGCATCAGCCACTTTCGCCATCTGGAAGGAAGACAGTTCGCTTTTTACTGATCACACGCCCATGATATTCGCTCTACAGGCTAAACCAAATAAATAGTCACTAAGTGAATTACGTCAGCTTACTTCCTTTCAAAATTCACCAGTGATATACGCCATATTCCGGGACCAGGTAACAGTCACTTATACACTGTCACTCCTGCAAGTTGATTTGGTGGATGAGACTCCTAATGATCCGGATCGCATGGCTGAAATGCAGAACGACGAACCTTCTCAGCCGCAGGTGATTTACAAACAGATTTCGCTGGACCTCTAGTCAATATTGATGCACACTACACCCGGTACGATTGATTGTGAAATTTCTACTGCAATTCTAGTACCATTAATTACTGCATCCATAAGACTATTTTCCAGGCTCTTCATAACGTCTCGAATCCTGTTATACGTGCAATTGTCAAACAGATCACCAAACACTTTGCATGGCCGAACATGACCAAAGACATCCTCACATGGGCAAAGAGTTGCTTAACGTGTCAACTTTCTAAAGTAAGTTGATAAAATAAATACAATACAATAATATGTTTATTCTTGACTAGGAGAGACAGTGAGAACTTGCGAGAAAATCACACATGTGCACTCGTGGTTTTTCATTGTGGCTCAAAGGCATTTTGTCACACACCTTTTAGCTATACTTATTCGTCGTGATTTTAAAGGCTACACCTTGTGACACTATTTTCTCGAGTTCACTCCAGTGCATTCTACATTTATCCTAAATTCTAAATTCCGGGCGGTGCTTCGCCAATATCCGAGCGCTTAATTTTGCGAAACTCCAACCATCGGAGACACAGTTTAGTCCTACTCTATAGATCATTTAAACGGCTTTCGAAAGTACTATTACTCGTTCAGATCCAGCATTGATTGGATCAGCTACAGATCTTAAGGCAAACTCGCCCGGCATGATCCATAGGCATACCCACTAAAATCCTCCATCACACGCTCGTGTAATCCGTCCTACGTTTATGCTGACACATTCGACTGGCACATCAGATAAGACAACTTGCGAGCACACAACTGCAACATGAACACTATGATCTTGACGACGTCAGTAACTGAACAACCTTTTACCATAGAGGGTGAGTCATTCAAATGTTTGGCACCCTTTCCTCACCAAGCGCGATGTAATGTGTGCCACAGTCTAAAGACCTAGGTGGATCATACTACAAACTTGTTAAGGGGTCATTCTGTGCCGCAACTTTTTCATGTTTACTATGCGAGATGCCTCCGAGTTAAACCTAGTCAGGCCAACTTATTAAACAAAAAAGGATACTCTATGCTTCCGTGTGTAGTGCACATCTATCCCACTGATAAACAGCGTACTTCCATTGTAACAGTGATGCGACTAGCTAGTAGCCACCTTTGAGAAAATGGTGACCACTGAAATCACTACGGTATGGGTAAGTATGGCGGATTGTGCGACTCAATCCTCCCCCGTAAGTGCTGCCCCTATCCCGAGAAGAACGGCTAGTAACACCGTAAGTAACATGACACCAAAAGCCCAGAACACCAACTGCTGTTCCAATACAACACGTGGCTCATATTTGACTGATGCGATTCCCAGTTCGATCGGAGTAACTAGGCGTGAGGCTATTTTCAGTCCCCGAGGGAGTGCATAGGAAGAGAGCAAGCCGGTACTAGTGATATTCGGGTAAATGTTGCTTCCAAAAGGAGCCGTCATTTAAAATTAACATCACCCCCAAATGCATCAGAAAGTGAGAAGTGTAGCGGAGATTTTCCAGTGCAAGCACCACCAATTTCCTGCAGTACATCTCCGAGTGCTTCAATCACTAACCGCGACATGTCGAACAGTGTAAAGAAAAAAATACCTGTACCGAGCTTACTGTGCTCCAATATCCTAGAATCAAAGCCGACATCAAATAGACGTAGGCAGTTGGATGACCTCAACCAGTGGGATATTATTAATAACCTAATCGGAGTTGTACTGAAACCTGTACAGGTATGGTGTATTACGCGAGCCAAGAACTATTCGCGTTATGTTGGACTCCACCAATGAATTAGCATCAGTAACACTGTAGACAGGTAGTCTCAGAAATAAACACTGCTCCATCCGTATCTTTTAAGACGTCCCATGGGGCGAGCGTCATGGAGTAAACCGCACCTAAGAGCACTAGCGCAAGGAAACTTCAACCAAAACCATACTTTTTCATCGGGTTCCTGAAACTGAAGCATGTGATGAGCACGAAATAATAATCCATGATAAATAACAGTGGCGTTATATTCCCTGAATACTGCTTAGATGATATGTTAACAAAATCTGTGTCAAGACTGCGTACCTCACCGAACTACCATCCAGGTGGACCGGAAGTATTGAAGGTAGTACTATAGTAAAAACATATGGTAGCACGGCTGCTAAAATGCTAGTGCATATTTCGTTGGAAGCTATCATCATCTTCGGCTTCAGCGTTATTCCCCCTAGAGATTATGTGTCACTCAAAGCAACAAACGCGAAAGGAAATAAAAAATACCAATGCATCAGTGGTTTTCTAATGAGCCCATACAATCTGTGCAAGATGATATTGAGTAGGCACCTTGCACTGTACGAAGAAGATTAGATACGGGACTAACTAGGCGGAAAATGATTAATACATTAAATCCTACTCCAAGTACACATCAAAAAAACGATTAGTCGTCGGCCACTCTCTGGTCGGCGAAACTTCACTTATGAGTAGCACAATCAAAACATTTATTAAATCTAAAAGCTAATTGTATATATATTAACGCCCGACGGCTCCTTAGTAAACTTACCGAATTTCGGCTACGTTAGGTTGCGAAAGCTTTGGACCTAATCTCTATTACCGAAACTTGGTTAGACTAAGAGGTGACTGATGCTGAGGTGAAGATAGCCGGAATGTCACTGAGTTGGAACGACCGCCCCATCAGAGGAGGTGGGGTCCAACTTTACTACCGCAGCGACCTGCGCCGTGCAATAGTTGATGATCTGGAAATTCAAGTTACCCACTCACTATTTTACACCCTGCCTAGGACACAACGACACACATCTCGTAGCTGTCGTTTACCGCCCCCCAACGTTCACTCCGAAAAGCATTCCTTCTTTGTACCAGTTCAGAAAAGAGTAACAAGCACTAGGTACAGCCATATTACCAAATCCGTGGAATTCAGTCTACAGGATCTCGTAGAATCGGCATCGAGCAGTGAACAGTTCAAAGCAGACTTCATGAACCGATCACTAATATTCCCTTGTAAACTCATGTCCCCACGCCCATATTGGACCTCGTGTTCACCAATAAGGAGCTCATAGTTGACATGTTATTGATGAATACTCCATTAAAACTCAGTGACCATATAGTGATAAGTTGCAGCTGCGTGTGTTGTACAAACTATCCAACTGAAAACACGGAACTAACTCATACAATCACACGCTACTACGTACTGAAAGGACTCGCCGACGCATCTGCATGGAAATTCTCGAAAAACAGTCCCCTTGACAACGTTTGGTCAGAGTTCGTGGATAGCATCAACGAAATCGACAACAAGGCATCAGAGACCAACCCCATTCGTCTAGCAAAAATCAATGGAGTTCTAAGGAGAATGGTTCGAAATTGTATGCAACAAGGCGTGCATACAAAGTTAACCTTAGTAAGAGCCTTGGAGCAATTTCCTGACCCATCGCATACATTAAGTGCATTTGTCCATGAGGACAATTTAACTTGCCAACAGTGCCTAGCCAACAATTTCTGGCAAACAACAAACGCTCTACAAATACGGCAAATAGCTTCGTAAGGTGAAGCATAGCATCCTTACACTTTCCACGAACGGCAGTAAATAAAAGATGAAGAAGCAGCTAATGACTTGAGGCTAAAATACCACTCCTCCTAAAACTTCCCTCAACACGCCGCCTCTATAAACCGCGTTATGTCATGCATATTACCTAATACATTGTTTACAATTGTAATATTGAACCCATCAATTGTGCTATGGAAGTTACTCTATTTGGCCGATCATAAATCTCGGGAAGACGAAACATCCAACCGATAGCACTGAAGACTGTGAACACCAAGCTAGTTTAACCATACGCAAAGTACTTCCAAAGGCACTTAAATGAACAAGTCCCCAACAAAAGGAAGCGTGCATTATCATACCAATTTCAATGGTGGTATCCGTTCAGAGCCTGCAAACTATCGTCCTGTGACTCCCCTTCCTGTGCAAACAAAGGCGATGGAAGCGATATCGCTGAGGCTTTAATGGACTACCTGGAAAAGCGCAACATATTGGCATCGGAGCTGTATGACTTCCGTTAACTCCCGGCATGCACCACCAACCTGTTATTGCAGAGGTAGTTGGACCGAGGTCACTGATTATGAGGTCGTAGTTGACGTCATTTACCTGGACTTATCCAAAGCGTTCGACCGTCTAGATCACCTCAACCTACTTCACGGGCTACAGAGATAGGGTTAAGTGGATCTTGTGCATGGTTTGATTAACAACCTTCTTTACAAATGGAAGATGCAACTACGCGTTAAGATATCAATCTCTAACCCGATTGCGGTAATATGTGATGACTTACAATGCTCATCGTTGAGACTGCGCTTATCCCTGTTGTTTATTAACGATCTAGCAACAGTTGTCGACTCAAATTTCCTGCTTTTCGTCGATGACGTCAAGACATGGCGGGCACCTAGTAACAATTAAAATCACGATCTACTCCAGCATGACCTAGATTCAATTAATGAATGATAAAAGAGGAAAGTGCTTCAGTTGAACATATCTAAATGCTAGGTGACCCATCTGCGATACCAGTCCGTGAGCGCTTACAAGCTTGGAGACCACACTTTGGAGAACGCCTCTCAGGAGCGTGACCCTAATGCGTCGGCACAGGTGTTCAAAACAAGCACAGAAGACGACGAGAACCGGCAATTAACACTTCGGCGTGGTTCAAGGAGCCTTCGGTCTGTTAGAACCCTTAATCATTCACCAAATGCTTAAGGCCTACGTGCGATCACACATGGAACATGCTATCCATGCGTGACAGCAGTGGCAAAAGCAAAATCTTGTTGCGCTTTGAGACTCCTCAACGAAGGCCATCCAAGGGCATCAGGGGCCACTTTCATCTGCCCTAACAGCTTACACTGAATACTCTAGGAATGTACAGCCGTCGATATCGGCTTTTGCGGTGGATCCCATAATGCTTTACCAGATTCTGTGGAAGCCAATCCAAACATTTGCCGCCCGCTGCTGGAATTGAACAACAAATCCTACCTAAGAAATCATCCTCTGAAACTGACAATATAGTATACATGGCTTGAATGCCTTATAATTACTTTTTTCTCCGCTTGTGTCAAGAATGGAACGCCCGCCCTAATTATATCGTCTCTGCTCCAATTTAGCGATGTTTAAACAACGTGTTGAAGATGAGCTGTCTCATTTGTGTTTCATATTATGACTTGTTATACAGGAGTTACAAAGCGAAATCAAACGGTGTCTTACCAAACTCCAAACCAATGGATTTTCACAATGAATATGCGAACATCTCGCTATTCTACATAAGTCTTTAGTGAATCCACCAAATGGTTTTCACTTTACCATGCAATTTGCTATTCGCAACAAATTCTATCTCCATAGATTAAATTAGCCTTGATTATACTTGTAATACGCCGTTATTCCAGTGTCCCATCAATGTTCCAAGAGTACAACTGGTGATCAGATTTCTTGTACATTGGAAGAATAGGATTTTCAAATATGTCGATAAATATTGAATGTATGTGCGTACGTAGGAAAGTTTAGCCGTGTTTATGTTATTTGCAAAAGGGTTATTTTACTTCCCCCTGTGCTCCAGAAATGTTTGATATCTGTGGAGTTGAAGCGGATTTTCGGATGAGCAAGAAGGTGTGTTTACTTGGTGGCGAGTCACAACGGTCATGTCACATGGTTGTTAATTCAACATTTTGGATTTTATAAGGCAGAACGCTTGCCAAGCGAAAAACCGTCACGTCCTGGAACACTGACGCTGAACTGTTTGCTGGGACGGGGGAAACCCGTTCGGCTTAGCCAGCCAATGCCCAATCACACATTGAAACTTTCGCAAAACCTGAAAGCAGATTCTGCTATATCCATATTGATATCGTCGGATCCATGTCATATTTCAGTGGTAATTCCTGCATCCGTATCTTCATCGTTCCTTGCAATGTATATCCTGAAGCCGTTCCCATAGCAGACGTAAATGCAGAAACCATCGCCCGTGCACTTTTCTCGGGATGGATATCCACTGTTGTCGTTCATTCCTTCATCAACATTCACCGCATTCTCTATTTTAAACCCCGGCTTATCAAACAGTTGACGGAAGTACTGGATTTCAAATGTATTCACACTAATGCTTATCATTCTGAAGCAAACGGTTTAGTCGCACTTTTCATCGACACTCTGTCGTAAAATTCCGCAAGCAAAAGCTGTAATATTGAGTCGCTGAAAAAGTTGAAATAACGGAAAATAGAACTTACAAACAATGTTTCTTAAATATTTATCATCCATCCCCAAAAGAAACGTGGTTATAGCTAATCATTGATTGCGGGATACCTAAGGAGTTTAAGTAGTCGAGGGAACATTATATTTTAAAAACCGTAAGTTCATCAAATTCGCGGTGTACATGACGCTGTGTTTATGCATATTACTTAATACATATATGTGCACTTTATCGCAGCAATGTGGACCCAAGCTGTCCACCATTCCTTGATTATGGATTCGGTTTCCGCAATATTTCAACGAATGAGGATATAGGCCAGCAATTTTATCAGAACCGGCGTTATGCTTAAACGCCTGTGATAAACGCATTCGGTGCCTCCGTCTTTCCAATGCGTTAACATACTGATGTGGTGAGGTCAGCAATTAGTAATAATCTCTCCTTACCAGCTCGGATACAACAGGGAAGCAAATGCAGTGTAGATACTTTAATAAAAACAATAATATTAATAAAAACAATAATAATATGAGGATGATGGTGATGAGGTAGAACGGATACGAATTAATCTGGACCTACAGCAGCAGTAACGGCAGAAGCTGCAATAAGGGTAACAACCGTGAAATGAGATTGCCAAAAACTGGTGTAAATAAATTTTTACATGCATGCAATAGGAGCCGTGCTGATGTGCAAATTGAAGTGTATTTAAGCAAACATAAGTACGCACACTAGCACCGCATGTTAAAATTATGGGACGCGTTTGAATACATTTTGAACTAGAGATATAACTGCAAAGCACAAAGCTGTGAGAGTTCCGGGGGTTTGCTGGTAGTTGTGTTGAATGCTAGCGTGTACTACTCTGTGTCAGTTAATAATTCGGTCCGGTTGAATGAACAGTTTACAAGTTTGTCATCTAAAAATATCGGCAACCTTTCACTAGGAAAAAAATTAAGCACTCCCATGCTCTTGAGTTTAGTATGCCGCATGCCAAGTGCAACTGACTTTTATATTGCTTAGCTAACTTTACTTAATAGGTAACCGTCAATGATATACAAGAGCAAAAGCAGGATATTTTCCTCATCTACTAGGGCAGTTGAATATTTGATAAATAAAATGACGAATGAAATACCTAAATAAAATCATTGCGGTAGACAGACTGGGGCACAAAACTGGGTCACTTTATTCTTTTTCTGTATTTTGATTTAAAATGTTTGAAGAATTGAACAGGTTGTTAACTTTGCTTTTATATTGCGCTTCTTTCAACCAGCAAATTACCATAACACAATAAATCATAATAGGAATAACTTTTGCTACATTATTTGTATTAATGAGCTAAGATAAAATAAATTGGCCAACCATAATATAGGTCATAGAAGATATACAAAAAATGCCAAATTGATTGGCAGTGATTGAATTCTTTTGCAGTTATACATATATATATGCGCTAGAAAGTTTTGTCCATATTTCTAGGAAATTCTGGATAGCATAATACACTTTATTCAATGTTCCATTTCGACAACCTGCAAAAGCGCTCATATTTTTATTCTTATATTTTCAATGTATCGCTCTAGATGACATTTACGGCTTGATGTTGAGTGGTGCATTTATACCATACGAGCTTACTTTCATGAATGCATTCTCAGGTTAACTGAAGTCGATGGAATTCCACTCCATCAACTATTGCTGTAAGCAAGCAAACGCTTTTATTGATGCTTTGCATTCCCTACGATCGATTGGTTAGCTTCTGAAAATGAAAATGGTATAACCTTAATTTATTTCAAATTTGTCTTGAACTTATTATTAAACTTACTCAACAGCTTGGGTAGTTTAGTTGTATTTAATGTATTCGTCCCAGCAGTTTACAAGCTACATAGTACAACTTTATTCAAGAAAATTGCCAGAAGTGTTTCGCTCTGGTTGGTCTCGTCACTGGTCCTTATTGTCTTGGTCCCCTAGGGTCTAGTAAGAGTTTCTCATGACTTTTGAAGGTAGCCACTATCATCCGTAAAGTTAGTAACCTAAGCGGCAGTAGAAGATAGATCGTGCTGTATGATAGTCAGCTAGCAAATTATGTAGTTCAGTCGCCGTCCTACATGGTTCAGCTTCTAAGTTGCTGGCTACTTGGTAAAGCCACTGGCGGTCATGTGTTGGATCATCAGCAGAGGACGGAGGAATGCGCACAATTGAAGAGGATTAATAGGGCGAAACGCCTTTGGTGAATTTCTTATTGGGATTATACATTGCAAGTTATTTATTGCTAGGACAATTACATTAAAATTTAGATGCATAATATTAGAAATCCGAAACATCACAGAATACAACGACATGCCCAAGTTAATCAGGCAAATCGGAGTTTGACATGCATATCCTTACTAGGCCTTCATACCGTCTACAAATACCAAATTGATTACATTACATAACTGTGACATCCAGCTCGGTTAATAGAAATCAACCGACGTGCTATGCTACCAAACAAGGATAGCATCAGTCTCGAATATTGCATGTTTAATATAATTTAAACATTTTATTTCTATGCGGTCAGAATGGTTAATCACCTGTTTAAATTGATCTCTTATTGCTGCAATCCTAACTGGTCGTTCTGCGGTACGTATCTTTCTCTATTATAGCCATCGTACATAAGTATAAATGTTCCTTTCCAACAAAACGAAAATACTTCTAGATAGCGAATTGAAACTTCCGAAAGCTAAGCCATAGCATCGTCTTATGACCTTATTATGAACGCCTGCAAGCGCCACTAGTAAACCGACGCATTTCGATCTATAGTCTTTGAATTTTCTCTTCTCCATAGCACATGTACTCTCTGAAGCGGATGTAAATCGCATTATAAAACTAGCAAATGACAGCTGAGAGAACGATGGGCTTGCATGCAAAAATAGCGAAAGCTGGTGTTCAAATATGTGTGCGCTGTCTACTTGAGAGTATTCTAGTTAACCCTCGCCGAATAGGTTGGGAATAATCTATGTTAATTCATTCGAACCTGTGAACATATCATACTAGATAACGAGCTATCGAGCATTGAATCTCGCATAATTATTTACGGCTTCCAGATTATGAAGTGGCGATTGGAATCGATACTTATCGATTATGTACAACAATATGTGCATTCCCTATAAGCTAAATAAGCATCTAAAAATTGGAAGCGCCAGATTGCACATTGTGGCTACGGAATGCCTACTCTCGCTTCCTCAGTCTCATGCAGGCATTTCCCTTCACGAACTTCAATAAAACAAACAAACTGATTTCTTGACTACGCTGTCCCTTTCCAGGTGAGGGTAGTGCTTGCTTTTTCCTTAGAACGGTCCGCTTGAGTCTAAGGACCTTCGAGCGCCTTAAATCTTTTGCTGTTAACAGCACAGTATTCTCCACTAACTCTATGCATTCAGTTGATGAGAATACGCGAAATTGCTGAATTCAGTAAATTTGGTTAAGATGCTTTTTCTTTTTGCATCGTAAGCTTTGTTTGCTTGAAATCTTAAAGCTTCGCAGATGAGATTAATTTATCTAAACAATTATCAGGCTAGAGATTTTTGTATAACGAATATAGAAAAGTAAACATTTCATAACACATGTAAAACTCTATTATAGCTAAGACAATTAGACAATTTTCGATTTAAAGTTTTCCGCCCAAACCAACATCATAAACCTCATCACAAGTAACTATTAGATGGATACAATAAACAACGCAGTTACTGAGTTTCAGCTTCTTTATGTGACATTTAATTAAGTATTATAGAAGAAAATTCTGATCAGAGCACTTCCAAATTGGTTGGTTAACTACAGAAACGATGGTCTAAATACATTTTACTTAATGTTTCCAGCTGCAATGAAATTGCATCAGATGTTGTTTTAGGCCAAGTCAATGTAGAAAATAATGTTAGTTGCATACACCTGCAATAATTTACTGCGTTAAATATACTAGAAACTTGCGCACCATCGCTGAACCCATTGTTTTCGCAGAATCAATACAATATTGTGCCCGTTGTCCCGTTGGCTACCTGTATGGCACTTCCATTTTCAACTGATTAACTTGTTTTTGTTTTTGAATTTACATGTGAAAATGATGGGTTCTCGTGAGTTAATGTCCATTATCTTGGAATGCAAGGCAACCAGCTGAAGCTCCCTTTCATACACGCGAAACTAGTCGGCTCAATTTAATTAAGTCCGTCGCGTGTACATTAAGTTGTTTATGAATCATGCATCTCAGTTTGCATCTAAATTCCAACCGTATAAGCAGCACTCAGAGAAAGTAGTATTTAAGAAAATTGTAAATGCAGATTATATAATATTCGCATGGAAATATTTCGGCATGAGAGTATGGGAGTAATGTGAAATACAACTAGTCTGTTAGTATTCCTTTTGTAGACGACATACCAATCATGTGTTAATAATGCAAGTCGTTTGCGGTTTGCAATGTGGAACAATCAGTTCTTCCATTGGAAAAGTGCAACTATATCGAGGCATCGAAAGAAGCAAATAAATAAATTGCATTATCCTCGAAGATGCGAGAAGCTGTCAAATGGAAGCAACAAATCACATAATGGTACAAACTTTTCATGAAATTACATTAATAATTTTTACAGGGATAAACATGGACGCAACCTCAAATTAGGTAGCACAAAGTAATCAGAATGGTTCTGCTATTTTTTCCTGTAATTGATACGGTATTCTTCATCATAAATTGACAGGCTTTCCGGCGGAGAAAAGGGAAATGAAATCAAAGCGACTGCAGTCCAATTGTTACGCGTAGGTTTTTCGAAAACGGATTTAAGCACCGTTCATACTGTTTGGGAAAGCGTTATCTGGGGACTGTGGTGTCCAGAAAATATTAATCACGTTCCCGACGTTTATCTGGCTACCATTCGCAAGATTATAATTGCATTGTTCTGATATCATTTGCAAGTTTACAATAAAGCTTTAAACAATGGGTTAGAATGAAAGGTTCCATGTTTCTCGTAGTAAATGTTAGAATTATGGCGATTATCTCTGGTGTAGTGTTTCCAAAACATTTTGAGGCCGTTACCTCTAAAACGGGTTAATTTTAAGCAGTTTACCCCAAATTTCTAAAGCCAAGTAGCTGGCAGCAACTACAGGTATTCTTTAAATTACGGGTAATTAATAACATATATAATTACTTTCGATCAGGAAAATAAACGAGACCCCCGTTATAGTTCGAAGAAAATTCATGATTTTCGTTCATTAAGTACCGCGTTAAAGTATTCTTGTTGATGCCATGAACAAGACTTTGACGGCGCTCTTAGAAAGCGATATCACACTTATCATTTGCTGTGCTTTCTTGTCAAAAACAACTGTAGTTGAATGTAATCAACCCAAAACCCAATTGTCACTGGCGTCCAATCTGCTGATTCTGCCTTTTGTTGGCACCCAAAACGTGGTGTTCTGCGCACTTTCAAACGCCTGCTTTTATCTACATTCAAGGCATCATACGACACTTTATATGTGATTCATGATCAAACATGAACAGATAACAGTGCCTTCTCACGTGTTGCATTCCTCCATTCCAAGTTATTCCTGAATGATAACTTGACCACCATTTTATCGATACCTGGTGAACGTCAGTCGCCGGGTTTGATCCTTCTAACATGTAAACAACCACGCGTCACCTTGCCTGGTCGTCTGACCAAGGCTCAATTACTACTACTATACTTTGCAATCGACTCCATAATTCGACCCTGCGAACGACTGCCTGACCATAGCCACGGGAACCGATATAGGCGTCATCTGGTTGCAGTGACTAATGGCTAATCGTTGATGGTTAATCGAAAGTACATAGGTAGTTGGCGACGTGTTTATTAGCCCCAGGTTGGGGGCCCCCTACTCTTGTACATGTAGCGACTACTGGTATTAAACATTGAAACTCGACTGCTTCAATTTTTATCATATATTGTGTTTCGCTATGTCTAAAAAGTGCAAAAAGCTTAATGTTCTGATTAAGAAATGTTGCTAGTTCGGTGAACCACGACTTGTGCACATTAAGAATCAGATGCCTGATGCATTCGCCCGCACACGCAGTATCCAAAAGACTTGGCCGTTTGTAGAGCATGGTCTTATTTGTAGGGAGGGCTGATATGTGTTTATGTGAAATAGAGGATTTAGAGGTTTATTTTAAAACCCATGCATGACAAAGGATCATTTTCTTCCATGGATTATGGAACCGCATTTGAGGTCATCTAACAAGTGAGAGCTATGCTCTGATAAACGGTCCCGGATACTAAGTGCGTGGTAAGGAAAACTGAGAATGTGCCTAATTCTTAGGCAATCTCATTAAGTAGACTTATATTTGTGCAATAAATATGAAGAGACGCTATTTGACGACTCAGACGGTGACTCCCTGTTTTCATGAGTCCAAATGCAATAAATTGCCTCAGATACAGAAAACCTCAACGACGCGCAACGAAGAACGTGAAAGGTTTAGGCCAGTTACGCTACGAAGACAGATTGAGATCGCTCGGGATATTTAGTGGTCAATATCGAAGACTACGGTGAGATTTGATTTTGGCTTATCAGATTCTGACAGACCCCAATCATACCTGCCGCCATCTGCTGGAGCTCAATAACAAAAACAACCTGAGAGGCCATCATCTGAAGCTGGCAGTGCAGTACAGCCGTTTGGAATGTCGACGGAATTTCTATTCCGTGCGTTTTTACCAAGCCTGGAATGCTGTACCAGAATCTGTAGTCAGTGCACCAAACCTGATCGAATTCAAAAATCGAGTTGACAGTGCACTCACCTCATTGTACTATCTCCCATAGTACAGTCTAATTTTGAGAGCTCCAAAATCCATACTTTAAAAATAATTCCCCCCCCCGCTTATTTCAACAGTGGATTTATATTTTGACGCTTCAAACTCAAACACTTTGCCCCATGCGAATTTCAAGGGGCGGTGACTCGTTTAACCAAATACTCCATACCTCATGATCCGCTCCTGAGTTCTAGTGGATTATTATTTTGACGCTTCAAACTCGATGAGTCCACAAGCTTGTAGTGACTCATTGTTAAACGATTTTACTGAAGTGGTTTCCATTGAATTTTTCACACTTCTAAGATTTTCGCACTGATCAACCTACAGGATTTGTCAAGCTTTAGCTTCTATACCCGCATAAATCCATTGTTCCATTGTTCCATTGTTATTCACTTTGGTTTATTGCAAAACAGTGGCATTTAGAAACGAAGGTTAGCAGTTTAGTGAGTGTTGCAAACGTGGGTTACTCATTGTTGTTACTGCCAGCAGCTCACCTGTTGGCAACAGTCGTTTTAAAGTTGCTGTTATTTAATCCACATTTGTTTGATTACCGATAATACGAATCAATCCGAATCGACACTCTAATGGAAGAGGGTGCACAGTTGAGACTCCCTAAGTAACGCATTCGCTCAGCACATTGATAAGACAGTAGTTACATAGCTCTACTTAGGATACACCGACGTAAGCTTGTTTTAATGCAATTGGAATATATAAATTCAATTGCTCTAGTTGGAGGGTCAAGTTTGGACTACACGTTGTGTTATTGGATTGCGACGCGCAATCTCAATGTAATGGATTTTGATTCACATTGAGATGAATCTTAGTCACTGCGACCACAGGGACCGAATTTAAAGTAGACTGAAAATTGGGTGTAGCCCACTCGAAAACACTGCACAACCACGACGCGTTTCGATGTAATTTCATCTCATTAGGTGGAGACAGCTGGCCTCGATCCCGCTATCATTGGGATAATAGCCCACAACACTGCCCCTTTGGCTACCGGGTCACGGTGGGCAACGCTTTTTGGCACAACGGTAACTGACTAATTTCAGGGTCAAGTTTGGACTACACGTTGTGTCATTGGATAGCGAGGCCTGCTGTCTCCACCTGATGAGTTGAAATTACATCGAATCGCTTCGTGGTTGTGCAGTGTTTTCGAGTGGGCAACACCCAATTTCCATCTACAGTTGTTCTAAATTTATACTTGTTACCATCTTCATCCTGAAATAGGAATTCGTCATTTGGAAAATGAGAAAAGTTGAGCATCTGTGTTTTAGCTGAACTACTCATGCTGTTATCTATAAAGGGATGGGAGCGACAGAGAAGTTTGGATGTTTATGACAGTTGATTTTAAGTGCAATGAATAAAAGCCGTGTTTTGGTGAAATTAGCATTAATCCTTTTTACTAATTTGCTGTTACGTTTGTGTTTCAAATACAGGGTTCATTTTCCCTAAATAACTCACAATTTATCAAGACTGATGATCCTCAATGACGACAAATTTAATGAACTTAAGCAGACTTAATTTTGGCGATTCCACAGCAGTTGTCCTATAATGAAAAATCATCAAGTACACAATATTTTTCACAACTAATATGATCATGGCTATGGAGGCATAGGCATCTTTAAAGTAAAGGTTTTGATATATAACTATATGCTGTCATCTCCGTTGTATTGTACCACATATTTTGTGTTTATGATAAAAGGTGGTTGTATGTAGTGGGGAAGGTTTTTCCTTGCGGTTCATCCTAATCAGGCAAAGATTGTATATGTAAATTTTGGAAACCTGTCGTCCCACTGAAGTAACCCGGCGCATTCTGATAATGATTAAAAAGATTATTTTTTCAAATGTGCTCAAGAAAGTCTATATATGGTTAGGGTTTTGGTGGGTAAACCGGTTTTAGATAGCATGCCAGTAAACATAAATTAAAAGCGGTGACTTCCGGCAAAGCAGAGTACGAAATAATAATTGGTAAATTCGTAAGGGAATACAAAGAATTTACCTTTAGTCTCTTAGAAATCTCGCATTACGTTTGGACGTCTAAGACTGTGGAACGACTGTAACATTCCTTATACTGGGTTAGAAACTCAAACAAATGAACAACATCATAAATTTTGCAAGATACGATGGGATAAATTTAATGCGAAATGCGCATTACTCAGCTAATGTCATAATATCCGCAAGTGCATAAGTTGACGGTATATTCGTCCATCTTGTAGATCACAGTTCAAATGAGAATTCAGCTCATTAGATACAGCGGAGACCTAATAACTCTATATTACTTGGTGTAATTCATGGCCGTTCTCAAAACTAGTTGTGCCTAATAATTTATATATTTCAAAAAGACTAATATGTTGAATTACAAATAACAAAAGCAGGCAAAACTAGCTGTTTAAATTACGTGACACTGCATCTATACAGACAAGTAAGTTATTGGTTTGGTATGCATGCATGAATTTCATTGCATGCTGCAACAACGCTTTACTCCCTTGATGCATAAAAACTATATTTGCCTAGCGAGCAAACGTATTCAATGAGCATATAAGAACTAATTGATTTTCAATAACAATATATACATTATGAAGAATTGTAAATATTGATTAACATTTGTTTAACGTTGTATTACTTCCTGTTACAAAATTACACGAAGTACACATTCCAATCGTTGCTAAGAAGCGGTAGGCAATGCATCGTTTAAGAACAGTGTGAAGTTTGCTTGGTCAGGTGAAGGCATTATCTTTTCCTTTCCGAAAATGTAGGTGATTTGTTATTGTTAAAAAGTAAGCCAATTGTGTTCAACGGATATCCATGAAACTCAGCAACTTAGGCTCATTGATTTATTTTTGATGTGTCATTAATTTATCTATATAAGTAAAATAGTTATGGGAAATAGCCACAACTTTATCTATGCAAACAGGTTTCTCTGGAGATAAATGAAGCATCCTATTATCACAGGACTTTTCTTGGAATAATGTTGAGGTTTGTAGTGTACTTTCAAAGTGAACTTGGACAACAACGATACTAGGAAAACAACATGTCACAGCTCATATTTGATCATGAAATCTACACCACCTGTGCAAATTGGCTGTTTAGTTTTCCAGGTAGCACTCCGTATTCATGTACCTATTTTTGTAGTAATCAATGCGGACACAAATTGTAAAACCAAAGGACTAGAACAGCTGTACAGTGACTTCAGAAACGAAAACAACGATGTTTAGAATAGTAACTAGTTGGTGTGTATTTTATCATCGAAACCATCCGATGCGTTGCAGGATACCTAACATTCGACGCCGGTCTGAAAACTTTGTCATCCTGCGTACAAGCAGATCGACGATGTCATGTATAACAATGATGGTTCATTTTTGACAGATAGCTTACTTGGCATGCTTGGATGGAAATTCGCTGAAATCATCGGTATTGCAAAGACATTCAATCGATGTTAAAATCTGCCAGGTTTCATTATTGAAAAACATGACAACCAGGTAACAGCCCTGCATAGATAGTTTCAGTCCACATATTTGTATCATGTCTATTTGAGCATGCTCACCAGTAGACGGTTGGCATTGCACTCCAGCTAACCATCCAACGTAAATAAACTAGAAACGGCAATGCATTAATTTTCCAGTATTGGATCATTTTGCCTATATATATATATATATAAATATGATGCCTCGTATTACCACTGTTCAACAACGGCCCGTCGAGCAGCGGGAAGCATTTTGCACAAAAGTCCTCTGTTCAAAATAAATCCGGAAAATGCATCTGAATCCGCAGCAGATTCCTAAAGTCATAAACGCTCTTTGTAAATTAAAGAGAGATAACGCTCCTATAACTAAATAAATTTTGCTGTTTACAACAGTCCGCATAAAATTACGTTAGCGTTATTACTTACCTACACGACAGCGTAGGTACGACTTATCTTTGTTAAAAAAGTATGAAGTTTCCGTGACGGCAGAGTAACTCAGCAAATATTTTAGTATTTTAAAACCTTCGAATTAGATTGCAGTAGCTGTGACACCTGCCTTGCGACTCGGCCGATGATTTCATTTTGGTTAACCACTTACAAAGTCAGTTTAATTCTTTCCCTTTGATAATCAGATATGGCTGATTAAGGGATGTGTTTTTTACTAATTAGACCCACCATCAAGCATCTACGGACTAAACCACACCATTAGAATAGTGTGCTATCAGATATCAAAATTCTGTTAATATTTGCCAACACCGCGGATTGGCTAATATGGGCATATCTTCTGATATGGTGCGGACAGAAAAAGCTGCTAAAATCGTATAATTCCCTTGGTCCTGATTGTGCTGTATTTACTGGTTTTCAATAGACCCTTTGGGACTTGAACCGTGGCATTTAATAGCGTGTGCCTTACATGCGTGTATTGGTCTGCAGTTGATGAGGACAATCAAAAGGTAAACACATAGTAAATGAAATGACATCGGTTCCATTCATGATTTGGTTATAGAAGGCATGACCGTCGCGATCTGTAGTAAGTGAGACACAATGTAGCTTAAAGGCGATTAACCCAAATTGGAAAGATACATCGCCGAGTTTGTTAGAGGCGGAAGATCGCTTTCTGCGGGTATTTCAAGATCCGAAGTGCTCTTTGTGCTCAGATCACTTTGTCTCCAAATAACATTCATTTACAATAGATTCAATTCACTATATCCTATTTATATTACCTGATACAATCAATTTTCATCTAAAGAAGAATTAACAAACACATACGTTGTGCGCACCAATCCTAAATGTAGCGTTGAGCAGACCAGCAAGTATGTTCATGTAAGTAACTGGGTGAGTCACATTTAACCAAATCTATTATTTCTTCCCTCATTCAAATAATTATCTGATAATATTCATGAAGTCATGAAGTCATGAAGTCATGATCAAAATTTATGTAATTAGCAATAGAATCAACTTGGGGTGTATAGGTTAACCACTAAGTTGGATAACTAGGTGAATAAAATTGTCAGAATTTTTACCGTCATTGGATACAAATAAATACCACACCGTGTTTGCATTCCTCTGTCAAAGAACATTAAGATGATGCTCACTAGGGGGTCCGCTTTGGTGCATTTAATAGTTAATATATGGGTTGATATCAGCCGATTTGTAACACAAAAATCATTAACCATGGACCACGCCAATTTAACTTTTGTAATTCCGTCATCTCAGAAAGTTGTGTTATCTTTTCTTATGGATATTTTGCGTGAGTACAGAGATAATTTATTTGTTTGTGATATTCGACTTGATAATATCCATTTTTTGTGACATCTTAAAAGTCGATAAAATTTGGTGGGTTTTAAATCGTTTCATGTTTATCTTCGCTCCTCAGAATCTGTTTTGGTCGTCGTCTCTCTATGTCCTTTTTGAAATTGTAGCAAATGGTCGCAGTCATGTTTCCACTCCAGTAATTTTATTATAGATAACGATGTCGTAATATATAATACTTTAATGAGCGTATGTTACGTAACATTTGTAAATAACTGCCTTATATTAAACGGCACACAAAGGTCGTTATTTTGAAATTAGTGTTATTTTCATTTTGGTTTCGGTTAGAACAGACTAACTTCTTAGATCCCCAGTATCATTGGCTACAACAGCTGCCTCACTAACCCCACTAGTAAATAAATTTCGAATATGTGGCTGGTTTAGATGGTTTCAATATGCAGAATCCTTTTGAAGGTTAATAGTATAGGTTTACATATGTCACTGTGGTCACAAACAAGTTCCCTAATGCTCAAATATTCGAGTGGCATTGACCGGAATGCCAAGTTTATTTTGTCGTAATCAACTTTCTGCCTTCTGGGGTGGACAAAACATAAATGCGGATATGCCTTTCCATTGACTACGTTTTAACTGACCCTTGTCGATATACCACTGATGTTTATTTACTTGCGAAATAAAGGAAGTGACTAAATGACATAGTGACATTTACATAAAATAAATTGACTTAAAAATTCATGCAGAAACTGATTGAAACCTCGATAACGTTCTCAATAATGTGCTCGCTTAGACAGCGAGAGTACTCATCGACGTCACACTACTAAGATTAAAATTAAATTATGTGATGTATCTAAAAATAATACTTGACAACCTATATCAGGTACAATCTGTACAGAAAAATGTAGTAGTCAACAGAATATACAGATATAAATCACACATCAGTTTTTCAGTTTCAAAATGAACCTATTTATAAACAATTCATACGAAAGCGTAATGCCATTGGGCTTAATTCAACTTTCAAATGGATGAAAATTATGGAGAAAAAACCCCGCTACAAACAGAGATAAATAGGAGAGCGTCTGAAGTAAAACAGAATAATTAACAGCCATATAGCGCCCCGCATCCAGTTGATATTGCTCAAATTATTGCCAAAACAAATGTGAGGATAATACTCCGCTCGCTGAAAATAGGGACGAAGCGGTGAATGATCAAGTGATTTTTCAAACTAACGAGTAATCACATGAATATGCTGGCCACTCTGTTGCATTAGATTCTGTGTCGGGTAAAAACCTACTTCTCTCACTTTGGAGATAAAATCAAAGGCAGATGCAAAATTGGTTACTGGGGCACCTCCACTAGGCCTCATTTTCACGGCTAAGTATGATAACCCGACGAAGCCCAAAACCACTACAATCCACAAAACTAGTGAAGTGCATGGTGCTTCCCCTTGGATCATCAGACCTGGCAGTTATATAGTTTTCCCGATACCCTTTCCTCTATGCAGCTGACAATAACAGAGATCAGCGAACAACAACTTCATTGTCTGCAAAACCCCAGTTGCGTGTAAAACCTCTACGTCAAGCCTCGAACTGTCAAGTCTTTCCTAAAATCTGCTCTGGAAATTGTACAAGCTCATCGATACTACAGATGGATCCGGTCAAATTGATCAATAGTAAAATGACGGTTGACCTAGATTTCTCGCATGTATTATTGTGCGACTCGGTACCGTCAATTTGTTTGGATAGACGTAAATCCATTGGTCACAACGTTATGGTGGACTTGCCACTATCTTTGAAACTTACACACGATGTAATTTGGTACCATGAATTTCAGATTCCATCAACGAACCACATGGATTATGCTGATGTTGGTGTATGGATTGACACCAATGTGCCTCCACCGCTTGTAGTGAAGCTTGGTATATTTTTCGCAATTAAGCGGATTTTACACACAGATGGAAATAACAGCAACCCACTGACTCCTATCAATGTGTTACGTAAGCTACAGCCTATTAACGACATGATGCAGAGGCCAAAACCCAACTCCCTAGCTCCCACAGGCTATTGCAGAAATCATAGACACTTTCCCTGGAACCATTTTCTAGAGGGCCATAATCAGTCAACACCGTCCGCTCTGCTCACCTAGAAACCATTTTCCACCGTTGGAAGTAAGCGCACTTTTCAACAATTTATAACTTGGTTCCAGGCACACGGCTCAATACCCCAGTGCTTATAACACGACGTAACGAATATTCCTCATATCTCACATCTATCTTAGTATTTTGATACATTTTCGCTCTCTTTACTCTAGGATCCACACACTATGCTCATTTTTTGGGAATAATCCTGATATAATATTTATAGCTAAATCTTGGTGCCATGTTGGCATTTCTAACGCTCAGTTAAGAATTTTCAAATATAGCAAGTTTATGAGAAATCGGAATTATCATCGAGGTAGTTGCTATGTAATTTATCCGAGAAAAGCCGCTCACAGAAGCAACATTCGATAACCCAGTGATGATCAATTTTCAGAAATCACTTTGGCTTACTATATCTGTTACTTTGCAGCAGCTGCTTATGGGGTGTACATACAGCACACCAAACTGCAGACAAGAAAACATAGAAATCTGGACGCTTGCATTTGAATACGCCGCTAGCCTACTATCTATACATAAGATTATTGGAGGCGATTTCAATCTGCCTCCGATTTCATGGCCCATAGGAACCGCTCTTTTGAAATACCAACACCTTTAATCCTGTATCCAAATGAATGGTTGGCAGCAACACGTCTCCCAACCTACCAGAGGTGAAAGTAATCTGGATCTCATTTTTTTCATTTTGCATACCTCCAATCGGTGTTAGCGTTCCTGATATATTTCCGGGGAGCGATCATCGCGTGTGAAATGACGCATAAGAATACGCATGGCCGATGTACAGAACACAATGCATCGTCGTCTGTTACGCTCTGTCAAGTGGGACTCTTACAAGGACGTGGTTCGTTTGATGAATTGAGGTCAATTATTTCTCTCTCCATGTCCTCAAAATGCGACGGACATATTTTATTCTATAATTGCTTTCTGCATCGATTCAGCAGTACCACTAATATGTGCTTAGCAAACTAAAGATAAAGCCGAGCGCAAGGTGTTGAAGGCAGCACGAAAGCTTCATAAGATTCGGCCAAAATTCAGGTAAACTGCCAACTTTGTGCTATTATTTTCGCAGTCGAAGCTTGTTGAAGAACAGAGGCATTAACGTGACAAAGCTTTATTCTAGAAGAGTATAAAGCTATGAACGACCCTAGCAAAACAGCTAAACTAGCAGAATTATTCCGTGCCCGGGGTTTGCGTTGCAGCCACAACTTCAATTTTATCATCACACCTGATGGAACATACTACGACGCACCAGGTGATATCTGCGAAGATTTCAGTGCTTCTTTTGCAGAATCAATGCTCGATGAATCATCAAACACACCAAAACTTTTCATGCCGCACAACAATGATGGTCTGTGCACAGTGGAATTCACTATAGAGAACATTAATCCTCAACTTGCGTAGGCGCTGATTGGATCCCCCTTTGTAATGACTTACTTCTGCTTTCGCTCAACATCTTTACGTCCTCTTTTAACATCGGGGTATAACCTGCTCAATGGAAAACTTATGTCGTTATCCCGCGACAGAAAATGGCGATGCCCACGAGGTTAAAAACATTCCACCCAACAATCACACACCCACCGTATCTAGAATAATGGAAAGGATAGTGAAATATGAGCTATTTATACTCTTGAAGCACGCTTACACTATCAGCCATTTGCAACACGGCTTCATGCAAGGTCGATCCTGCGCAACATGCCAGACTGACTTTTTAAAGCACAGATGGCTGCTATTGACATCGGAAACAGTGTCGTAATCCTGTTCCTGGGTATACGAAAAACATTTGATAGAGTGCCTCACAGAGGGTTACTAATCAAACTGAAGGCTATAGGCATTGGAGAACCAACGATCTCTTGGCTGTCTTCATAACTAATTGGTAGAGAGCAGGTGGTGCGCATAGGCGACTATTACTCGAAACCGAAAGCAATTACTAGTGTAGTGATTCAAGGGAGTGTTCTCGGTCCTCTTCTTTTTCGAATTTATATTAATGATATATTCCAGAGAATAAGAAATGGTGCTGCATCTATCTTTGCTGACTAGATTAAAGTTGTCTACTCACAACCACCTGCAAATAATCAGGAATGCGTACATCTCATGCAGGATGAAATATCTGCCCTTGACTTCGAATGTCAACTGCGCCAGCTGTCATTTGCCGTGGACACATGTAATCTTTTGTCGTACAAATGACAAACACCGTCAGACAGATTAGTAAAACAAGGCGCATGTACCTCGCAATACAGGGCAGTTCGTGACTTAGGCGTGCGATATTCAGTCACGTTTAACTTTGCTGAGCCTTGTGACTTTCAAGTTTCGAAAGCAATGAAGACAATCTGGTATATCTGCCATCATTTTTGCTTGACGGAAGTCGTGCATATCGCTTTACAAATCATATGTATTGCCTGTACGGAATACTGTTCAATGGTACAGTCTAATCTGCGGAAGTCTGACAAGCACGCTCTTGAGAAGGTCCATAAACGCTTCAAGGAAAGCTATGTGGATATTCCTCAAATTGACATAGAGAGAGCGATGTAATAAAATTGGATTTGACAAACTTTCGCTTCGGATAGTGAAACTGAACCTATATTTTCCCTACAGAGTCATAAATTGTCAAATTTGCAGTTTGGAAAACGATGTTCACTTAACTATAAACAGCAGATATCAAATACATAACAAAAGGTAAAGGTCCTGATTCCAGAATTTACTACAAAATTTAGAGGTTTCTTTATAACCCAATGTGCAAAGATATGGAACCAACTTCCAAGTGATATCAGAACATGCTATAAAATTTGAAATTTTACGCTTGCCATTAATAAGCATTTAACCGCGCAAAACGTGATTGAGACGTTCCGGACATAGCAGTCCCTAGATGACGTATTCGAAAACGGTATCCATGGTGCCTGAATAAATTTCCGAAACACGTACACATAACAATTCGGACAACAACCCCCTTCATTCTATTCTTTTTTCTTTCGGTCCAAATATCTGTCATGATATTGTGAAGAATACTGATTCAATGGCAGGAAAAAGATAGCGGAACGATTTTGCTTACTATGTTACCTAAATTACAAATGCGCCTATGTTTATCTCTCAAAATATATTAATGAAATTTCATGGAAAAATTGTGCCATTATTTGATCTGTCCCTATTAGGGAACAGCTTCTTCAATCGTCGAGGTTTATACAATGTAGTTATATATTTATTTATTAGATTCGTTTAAATCCTCGGCACCTCTACAAAGTGCAATTTAAGGAGAGCTGCGTTAGTGCTCCTTTTGGCAGTATATCAACTACTCATTTCAGGCTTTATAACTAAAAGTGCACACAAGGACTGCACCCAATTCTACATGTGAAGATACGGCTGATTCCATGAACTAATGAATGGACCTCTACTAGCATTCTTCTCCATCTCTACAAGGCACTTGCTTCCGGCAGTGAATGAGGTTCTCAAGCAAATCCACCACCGACCGAGAGAGTACAAGTCGTCCAGGTTTAATCGGGACAATATCTGGTAAAGCACCCAAGCCAAAAAATTGCAACCGACATAAAACTTCCATTAGATTTTCAGGGTTTAAACGGCCAATCAACAGTCCGCGCGTAAAACATGCCACCGACGTAATTTATTGATTAGAAAGACGTTTCAGATGTTTATTCTGTTAAACCTGCTAGCCAAGTGCATGGAAATTAATGAACTCGATGGTAGCGTAAATGCCAGTGACAAAAAATATTGGCGGGAAATATAATAATGCTTAAACGAAAGAAACATATAAACGGTGTGAAATAAGGGGTCCAAGCATTACTTCACAGAGGGCGTACGATTTATCATAAGAGTTTATAGAATATGCTATTCAAAGCTACTAATTAACCGACAGTTCCACGACCAAATGGCATCATACAAAAATTTATTTAATTGGTTAGGAAGCCGCGATTGATATATGTATGTGGGGACAGATAAATATATATTTTTGTTCGTCGCAATCAGCCGACAATTCAGATATGTCAACCTGCTGTCCGGAAAAGCACCAGACGGCCGTTTCACTCTATTGGGGCTCATCAGTGGTGCGCAACCTTCGGTCCTTTGCGGAGGATCAAACCCATGACTGCTAGTGGCTCTTGCCAACTAGCCCGCAGCTTATGCAAATGCGCCATGGAGGACGGTATCTGACTATCATGAATCGTTAGCTAAATGCAATATAGCCCGACGCATCCTCTACTGCCATGCAGGCACCTGCCATGCAGATGACAGCAGTCGGCCTTCCGGCGTCAGGACTTCCCGGTTACGGCAGCTATGAATCGACATAGCATTTTGTGGAATCCGTTCGGGCAAATTGGTATTACTTATGAATAGAAGGATTTTGATGAGTATTTTTGTTCGTCGCAATCAGCCGACAATTCAGGAATGTCGACCAGCCCTCCGGAAGAGCACCAGACAGCCGTATCTCCCTATTATGCGAAAGCCGTGTTAAGTGTTATCCATTGAATTTTAAGTTTTAAGTGTAGAAATGGAGCAGAATACTAGTAGAACTCCATTCATTAGTTCATGAAATCAGCTGTATCTTCACATGTAGAATTGCGTGCAGTCCTTGTGTGCAATTTTAGTTGTAACATCTGAAATGAGTAGTTGGTATACTGCCAAACGGAGCACTAATGCAGCTCTCCTTAAATTGCACTTTGTAGAGGTGCCGAGGATTTAAACGAATTTTATAAATAAATAAATATATACATTGTATAAACCTCGACGATTGAAGAAGCTATTCCCTAATAAGGACAGATGTAATAATGTTACAAGTGTTTGTGTAAAGCAAACCAAACAGCATTGACGGAATTGTAGAATTAGTTTTTGAAACGGTTCTGATAATCAGTCAATCAACATTTAATTGCCCTATATTTCCTTATCTTTTACTCTCTATTACTTCATAATTAAACGGATACATTAGACTGCTGGTGGCCCCGTCACCACGCTCAATTATAGTAAACGTCCATTTATAAATTTACGCTTTTTAACACTGTTTACTAGATCAGCTTATGTTGCATTATGATTAAGGATGCCTTAATGGAAACTGCTGTCATTAATGCAGGAATGCTGAGTTAATTTAATTCAACACCTGAAACTATGCGGAGCTAATATCTAGTAACTTTTACCTTTCTTTATCTAAAAATTCAAACTTATTGTCAATGGGTGTTTTCGTTTAGTCATTTGTAATAAATTTTTGCAAGCAAGTGCTTTTAGCATATGTATTGCGACGGATAATATATAAAATTAGGAAACGTGAGAAAATGCGTAACATTAACTAAGTGCATGACAGCGAATACTGTAATTCGCAAAACGTTCTCACTGTCTAAGAATGTCGCACTTGAAACCAAGGACAATAACACATCAAGTAAAACAGTCACTTAGCAAATCCGACTACCAGCTAATTGATAAATAATCAAGATTAAGTTGGATATACTGGTGGCCAAAGGTACGTTAGAAAGACGATGTTGTTTTTCGCCGTACACAAATCTGAATCCTTTGCTTCTTATGTCGAATCTATTTAATGCCTCATGTGGGAGGAACTTCAACCGCAAAAGACAATTATTCCACCTAAGTGCTCGAGATACATATGAAAATATCTATTGGCCAATGGAGGAAACTATTAAGTCAATCTACCACGACTGAGCCTACAAAACGTCTAAACTCTGTAGGAGTTGCTATCTCGGTGGTCGCTGTGCCAATCATGTCTGCAAAGTTATTCATTCTTTATTAAAACGGGTTCAATAGCAGGCAACTTTCGACTCCTCAACAAACGCATACTTCAAGCTTTATGTTTGTATGACAGTGAATCTCTTCACGTGAAACGAGGCCTTATATTGTTATCTCTTACACACTCTAAACCCAATGATGATTGTAGAGGTCTATTGCACGTCAGCCGCAATATTGATATAAGTGTCCCCCAGCTCAGATGGATCACAAAACACATTCGACTTGTTTGCTGACACAACCTTCTCTCCCTTCGGTTATCCAGGAGTTGGGAAGCTCTTCCTTCTCACGTTATTTTGCCCACACAAAAAAGCCTTTTACTAAAATACCGCACCAAAATCTAACCAACCGACTTGCAGTACGTGACATAGTTCGCTTACAACAAAACACAAATTAACAAATATTGTGCTCATCAGTCCTCTTTTTTCCTTAGCGATGAGCAGACCATCAGGTGCTTATGCGAAAATATCAGGGGTCAAATGAAATAAAAAGGTTCCCATTTTACTAGCACTTAAACAATCAGTTGATAACCACAACTCCGTCTATCCTACGAGACTTGCCAATCAATGCTCCACTGTCCGTTATAACTCATCATTCACCGTTCAGCCTTTGTGTGATCCACCAACCCTGCCCTTTCACCTGTTCTCTGCAAAACACGGCACTTTTGTGCTATCAGTTTCTATCCTGCGCTCACGGAAGCTAGGCATGCTAGTACATAAAGCAATACACTTGTCACTGCAGACGCCTTGAGATTATAAGCGTCAATTCGGAACTATATATTGTAATTACTTGCACATATATTTGTAAATAATCAGGTTATCCACTTATGGCTTTGTTATTGATTCACTCATAGAGGAAAGGCTTCAGTCGAACATTCTATGTTAATCTTGTCGCTAACACTGTCTGAGAATGCCAGTCGATATGCGGTAGAGTACATTTACATTCTATGATCATGTGACTCGGGAGCAGTTCGGAAAAATTGTACTTCAGTCTACTAAGCTTCCGAGCTCATTCCTTAATACTATGCAAATTATTATAGACGCGACCACCCATGATGTCATGTTCTTCCCCTTTACTCCGTATGTAGCTTGAAACTTCATGGTACCCAGTAGGAATGACTTCAATCTTGGCATCATTGAACTCCTTACTGATATAAGTATATTGCAATTTACCTGGGATATTGGTGCGTCTGTAAGTTAGTATAAGGTAACCCGACATGAGGAGATTTGTATAAGGAGCAACAAAGGATTTCTTTGTTTCATTAAAGAGCAATAACTAAAGCTTATATAGAAGGGTTAGTTTCAGTTTCAGATTCAATTGAATCGATAGGAGAATCGGTTGATTGTTCCTTCTTTTATCGTATTGCGAAAACAGGAACTGATAAAAGTTCCAAAGACTTGGTGTGTCTAAAACGAAAAACCATTACCAATCCCTGGTCAAACAATTGATGCCCATTTTCGATGCATTAGCTGTGCGCGTTATGCAGGTTAGTTAAATTAAGAAAGACATTGAAATTGGATGGATGGAAAGCTGAAATAAAGTCACATTAATGAAGGATAATACCAGTGAGTGAGGAGAATCGCATAGTATGCAATCAAACTTGGAACTTGGATATGGTCAGGACAGGGGAACTTTTCCCGTTGCCAAGCACGAGCGCCTAAATTGTGCGTAAAACCCTAAACCGTAGGTTAACTGTCTACAACTTCTGAATTGGAGTTGCAGTGCTCGATAAAACTACGCGATGACAGAATTTTCTCCCTGACCCAGTTGGAACGCGGCTTGTGCAGGTTCTGGGATGATCACGAAAAGATGGAATCAACTTTGTGATAAATGGATAGATCAAATCCGGTCCAACCTTCCCAGTTAAAATGCAGTGACTAAGGATCAATTCTCATTGAAGCCATCGGTAATGCATTGAATATATAACCAAACAAATTGGTACACCAACACTTGATGGAATGTGTGTTGATATGAAGTACATTGTTATATTTCTGGCGATTTGAAAGCCGGTGTACTAATTAATCCAAGGTTAATCTGTGTCAAGTTTTGCTACGATAATTAACGCGACAGTTTATTCCGGGATTTTTAAATCGTGAGTTAGATTTCAATGTAGTACCTTTATATTAATATATATATATACATATATATATATATATATATATATTCGGTGACGACGGCATGGTAGATGCGGTGAGGGAAGCTTTGTTGCGTTTTGTGTTAAGCTCACTTTGCGCGGTAGAGTGCTACGATGATGCGGAATTGATGGTACTGGGGTGATCGGCCGTTTTGAAAGATTTCTTGTCTTCGTTAGCCTGATTGTCAAATAACATTCGGAACACAATCTTTGCATTGTATATGAAAATATTACATAGTATAATAATTTTATTGATAAAATCTGTTACGTTGTCGTGCGTTCAAATTTATTTTCGTGAGCTTTGACTCGCCATGTTCAATTAAAAAGCGTTTGATGTTGACAAAGCGGGTTAGGTTTCGCACGCTGTCCTGACAGGCTTAGACACAAATATTGGCAGACGCATTTTAGTCGGAAACTGGCTTCATTGGTCATATTGCTTAGTAAGAGATTTTCATTCTCCTTGAGCAGGAGGGATCCGGTTGATTCGGAATCGAGCTGTTTCCTTTTTTCTAATTGGCACCTATGGTTGCGTGATTCTACCTCCTGAAAATACAGATACTACGGAAATGTCGACTTATTGATTTCCTTGCGTACAAGCTGAGATGGAATGATTTGTCGCCGCTCCGAACTTTGTGCGTGTGAAAATCTTGGATAGCATCCTACATTATTAAAATATTCACTAACTCAATGTTTAGCCAAATTTGTCGTACATCATTTAGGTATATCTCTTTTGTGATGAATTTATAGAATAATGCCAGCGTTTATGAGCACCTTGTGAACCAGCATTCATAATAATTGACATTCAATTTATTTATTTTTAGAGTTCCGCAAATCTTAGTCCCATGTTGCATAAAATATACGATATGATTAACCATAGTCTTCGCTTCATCCTATTTTGGTATTTGCGACTTCACTGCTTATTTTTTGTAGGCTGGAATTTCTTAGTTAATGATTAATATTCGTTTGGCTTCATGTTCGGAAAGTTGAAATAAGAAATCTAAAGATAAAAATACAAATGGAGCGGCATTAGCTCATTGTATCGATGCGTTATCATGTAAGATTACGATCAAGCCAGAGTTGTCTTAAGCTCACATGATATATTTATATATCATTAGAAATATTAGGTAAACGGTTTCCTTTAAATGTGAGGGCAATGAGGTAGGATCAAAATGACGCAGCTATTCTCAATAGTTCGCAGTTGCGGCAGTTTGCACAATATTAACAGTATGCGCTTGAGTTTTCCGAGATCAAGTAGGTCCTGGGCGCTGAATAATATTTCATTGTGAGCCCGGTGAATGTGACTCCTTACTCAGATGACAGTTGCTGCGAGTATGTAATCCGCTGATTTAAGCTCCTTTGGTTTACCGAATTTACAGATATCCGACAGCTCATTAAATGATACCACTTTTGCTGAATTCTCAATAATAAAGTAGATCTCGTACTTAAAATTTTAAACGATTTTCAAAAGACAATCTCATTTTACTCCTTCGGTTGCCGACGCAATTTTGGTATTAGCTGATATTCTGGTCGCTATATCAGGAGTATTTCGTTAAGGTCATGTCAGCCTACGTAGATTTAAGGCGCTACGCGTAAGAAGGTGGGTAAATATTCATCAAACTAGCCAGACCTAAGCACTAATAATAGGAGGGAAACATTGCAAGCGCACATCAAGTAAGTTAATATAATGTAAATGATGATGGCAATCTAAGTTTTTAGTACTACAAATAATCACGAAATTATGCATGTTGCATTAAGAAAGAATCCAAGGAACTTGATGCACCACAACAATATAAAGCACCGTGAAACTAGTCGGTAAACTGGATGCAGCAATGAAATTCATAAATCATGTTTCTTTCTATGTAAATTGATGTGGCTGTTCGCAGTCACGATCATGCATGCCACTAAAAACCATTCAAAAACTGTACAATTGCAACCAAGTAGCAAACAATCAAAAGCGCTATTGTTTCAAGTTTTATGGATGGAGCCAAATATTTGGTAAACACAAAAGTTCAGCCAAAATATCCCTGAATGTACGAAACCAGAATATGACTAGTGGTGCTTATTAATTCTCCGTCAATACTTTCTTAACTGCGTTACACCTGGTTTCACACTTTTGCCTCTATATGCTAAAGATCAAATTAAAATGAGCTCTGATGTGTTTAAAATATCATCACCTATGATAATATCAATGCAATGATGCGTGAAACGCAATGGGTTTGACATAAAAATACGCGCAAAAAGTATCCGCAAAAGAGACAAACTATGCTATAATTGTACTTTGCGATTAACTGCCATATTTATTAGAAGAAACTAGGATTTCGGAATTGTAAGCTCCCTAAACGTTATGTTCATTTTTATGGGTTTACGCTCGTTAGTATGTTAGGTGTATCCTCGCTATTAAAGTAATCTTTCAGGTATTTGAATTGATGCCTGTTGTCACACTACCACAGTGATATAAATTAGGAAGAATAATCGTTGGTAGAGAAAGAAGACCTTGAAATTTTGAACTGTAGACTTTGGTTGAGAACATTGATCGTTCTCCTTTGTATGCCTGGACAACCTGACAATCTCCTGCACACTCAATACCATGAATCATTTGTCAACTAATTTTCTGATGCTCTGGCCACCATAGAGTAAAATCAACGATGCCTTATCTGCTTTATCTTGCCGGGTGGATATGAGTTTTGAATGATACTGCTAAAGCCTGCCCGACTTACTCTCCCTTTCTTACGCTTTTTTACCATTATCGTCCCGTTCCAGCTTCCTTTTATCCCCCTGTTATCAAACGCATAAACTTTTCGACCTCCTTACCTTGGTTTGATAGGATTTTAACTTCTATTTTTAACTGACACGTGAACGAGCATCTTCATTCCTGCCCTCTCAACAGGCCCCCGTTCAAGCAAGCCGTCAGGCCCAGTTCACCCTCTAATATTTAGAGCCCTCGATCCTCCTTCATGTTGACATGACTCAATTTACACACATTGCACCATCTCGGTAAACAAATAATAATTGCCCCAACCTTAGAGACCCTCTCAAACGATATCTGCTGCTTATCGGATACCTGCCTGCAATACTTGAGCTGTGTGTTCAATCTGCAATCTCCTTCAGGTGAAACCAACAATATTTTCTCATTGCGCATATCCGGTGACAATGCAGCTTTGATCACCAGCCAAGCCGATGTCGGTATTGCCCTGAGTCCGAGGGCTTAAGCTGCTCTGGTTGATTGGATCCTAATCAACGGCCGAATATGTGTGGTCCAATTGTATTGAATCCACTTGAATCGGACAAAGCTTCGCTCATATAAACTCGTTTATGTGAGGGATGCATTTGCTAGTGAGAGCAATGCAAATGACGTAGAAGACTCACAAACTTGACTTTTTAATTTTTAGTCAGTCCGCTTCAATAACATGTGTTCGCTCAATATGCAAACGCGTATGTTCGTCATCGGGCGTCCTGACCTATGCATTACATTCACATGCAGTCCAACTTGGGACGGTATACAATTATTCTTACTTCTTAGACAGTCACTGATGGATAGGCATGACATAACAGCATGTGTTTACAGACAGAAGCTAAAGTGACTGACGAACGTGCTTTTAAACCACGAGGCACTTTTCCGATGCTAATCGGACGGACTCAGCAATTGGTCCCCATCTGATTTTCGGATTATTCGCAATGCCGAAGCAATCACCATGTGATAATTGTTTCAAGTTAGTCAGGTACCGTGCAAATTACTCACGTGTGTATTTGCCAAGTTAAATACCACATTTCATGTGTTGGTTTGTCAGTTGAGCCTTTTCATGGTTCCCGGGAAATCCAATACGATTTCGTTCAAACTTTATGTGAAAATATTTGAAACAAGATACAGCCAGGAAGAGTTAAGCCGATGTATATGCTCCATCATTCCGTTGGGAAAAGCTCCAGGTGTTTGACCTAACAACCTCGCCAGAAGAGCCTTCACGTTTATGCCCAGTCTTCCCCCTCTACCTGTGCAAACTCACCGGCATGAAGTTTAACCGTTATGCGAAGCTCGGTTTCACCTTGCATAAATTTTTACCTTTGTTGTGTCCAAGGAGCACTGATGTCCCAGCAAGTGAAAGCCTGTTTTGAAGACAATTTAAAAGAAAATAGAACGAAATTACAAAGGGCTGTTGGGCATTCAACTTCTGTAAATCAACAAATAGCTAAACCACGTGTGTCGGTAACATGTTTCGTTCTATAACGTCATTCTTCTCCGACCAGAGGCGTTGTAAGATGGTGATCTTTCAGGCTCCCTAGTCCAATGATTCATCACCCCAAGTGCGCTACGATCACGGTATGGAGATTTGCAGAGTCTATTTTATTGACTTCTCGACACTGGTGAGGACTCTGTAAAAGTGAGGTAAAGTACCCGCCTTGAAATTTATGGCGAGCAAATAAATCGGCCTAGGATAATTAATTTTGTAAACGAAAATACTCCAAGATTTATCTTTTCTCGCCTAAGTAGACTGAAAGTTTGAAGATCCATGTTCCTCCAGACCTGAACGCAGTAGACACTGAGCGCTCTAGTCTGCCATCAATGAGCTGAAAAGTTGTACAGGTAAGGGGAAACAAATCTCCGTATCGTAAATTTTCTAGTGGTTTTCAAGAGACAACGAATCAAGGTTAACAGGTTGCTCACACTTCAAGCAAGCCCCGCGGCTCCTGCTCCGGTATGCTCGTTGCCTTCACAAACGTTTTCGGTGTTATGAACAAGCGCCATGAGGTTTGTTGTTTCTTTGCGTCTGAGCGGCCAGACAGTGCGACTCAAAGAGACATAGCTGCATTAAAGGTTATAAATCCAGGAACTTTAACTCAACGGTTACTCGGGCTTCCGATGCGATAGACTAAATAATGCCTGCGGTGGTGTCTGACTTTACATTCCGTCTTCCCTGCGTGGGAGACTGGTGGGCACCTATCGAAGTGATGATGGCTCTGTGAGCTACTGTGGTGCTCCAACCACCTTAGTTGTGTGCGCCCCGTCTGTCGCAGCTCCCGGAGTCGTTGCTTGAATTTGCTGCACTATTTCAAAACCCACTAGAGTCGTCCACACTTTCTACTTATGTGCGATTTTAACTGTTCTTCAATATGATGGTCTGAGTTGCTTTGGATGCCTGGACATGGTGAGGTTTAAGGAAAGTTCCAGGATTCGATACTTGAAACATGCATTGCAAACACGTCAGTCAACAAGCATAACACCAGGCTTAACCTCGTCCTGTCTCGACCTGATGTTATTGAGCTATGAACAACTAGTGCATTACGTTCCGATCCAGGAGCTCATGACTAATAACGACTACTCAGTGCTCAAACTTTAAATGTGATTGCCATTGCTCTAAGTGCAAGGCTAGAAGCAGAAATTGGCGATGCATCATTTTTGAGTTTATTAGAGGGTAGGGGGTTTCGGTGTGGCTCTCTCCTATCCCTGCACTCCACGACCGACGGTTTCGTCTTGGTTTAGACTCATCAGGTAGAGACAGCTGAGCCATTAATGAGATTGCGTGTCGCAATCCAAGACACACGGCGGGTACTCCAAAAAACCCGAAAATCTACTTCTAACCGCTGTGTCAAACACTGCTAGCGGAACTCAATGGCCTAGTGATCATGGCGATAGCTGCCAAGCACTATGCCTCGGGTTCCATTCCTAGCTAAGCTGTCTCTACCTGATGAGTCTAAACCAAGACGAAACCGTCGGTCTTGGAGTGCAGGGATAGGAGAGAGCCACACCGAAACCCTCCACTTCGGTGACGGTCCCAGTGACCGCTTTGGCAGAGGCTGACTTCCAAGTCAACCGCCGCCATTAATGAGATTGCGTGTCGCAATCCAAGACACACGGCGGGTACTCCAAAAAACCCAAAAAATTATTAGAGGGTACTTCAGGATTCGAAATGCTCTTTCTTCTCATGTAAATTTCGCCTCTAAATAGCATTATATTTCAATAGATTAAATTTACTATTGCCTATTTATATAAACTTAAATAATCGAGTTGTATTGAAAGAGAATATTTCTAGCGGAACCCAAATAATTCAAACTTTAGCTACTGGTTGCAATCCCTGCAATATGCATCATGACTTTCCGGCTCTAAATCGTTAACTAGCGCAGTAATATGCCAAACATTTAGAGCGACAGCAGTTACAATACAGCAGGTTTACTGTGTCAGTGGTTAATTTTTCTGCATACTTACTGAAAATAACAAACCTGGACATAAGCCATTGAAAATACATGTATCACACCACCCACGGAGGGAATGGGGTCACTGATAATGTAACTATTATATAAGTCAACGAGGAAGATAATTATTTCATACTGGTGACGAAGTTAGCTGTGGTTGCATGACTAGGGTCAATTTGGATATTATTAACTCTTAAGTATTTCTCCTTTTGACTGAGAGTGAACTGTGATGAATTACAATTGGACCATTGTAAGTTTTTTGGACCACTGTAACGGATTGAGTAACTTGTGACGGAGGCACAAGCCAGAGTGGTAAATTTGAAATTAGTACATGGTAAACATCTGAATATTAGTCCATGGCATTTGTTATCTTCCTTTTAATATACCAATTTTTATACGTGAGTTATGTTGCGTAGACGGCACTATTTATCGTTGGGATTTCATCAGATGCGTCATTTTAATGCATTATTTAGATTAATGAAAACAATTCTTAAATTATGTTGCAAAATCTTGTTTTCTTACGGTAGCTTTGTCAGTCATTTGTTAAAATAGAGCTATTGACCGGGTCCCAAATATGTTTGTTGCCTGTATTAATCCAACAAAATATAACTATCCGAAAGCGGATGGATCCAAGTAATTCAGTCCCGGAGTGCATCTATTTGAATTAACTGCTCTGAAGGCAACAGGAATTGTATTTGTACTACTTATTCAAAAATTGCTGTTCTGACCACATTTGTATTTTCGTTTCCTAGCACGAATGCTTCAAGCAGTCCGTTAGTTAAGAAAGTGCCGTAAACAGTCTTTGAGCTTAATGGCACAGATGCTGCAGGGTTTGACGGATCCCAATCAATGATTCTCAAGTAGCTCTTAGTCATCAACATGTATTATGTAAAGGACTTCTTCGACGGGTTAATTTCTGATGTCTTGTAGCAATTTGACTTCAAATTCTCAGCGACATAGCTGATTAGGTTAGTCTGTGATCTCCGTAAATTTATCATATCTGGCCTATTCATCTACTACGTACCTTTATCAACGTTGCTGAAGATATCGGAGAGAACATTCTGATACACCTGCTAATGCTAAAAAAGCCATTGGATTCTGTGCAGCCAGTTTTCACTTCAGCCTCATTTAATATCATCCACTGGATGTTAACGAGTATGCATGTATAAACGGAGTGTAATAGCGTATGTAACCTGCATCGATTTCATTTACCGCCGCGCCAAGTTAACCTTGATTTATTAAATAAACTAAATAGTGTGTGATCAATCAATAAGGTATACCGCCAATTTCGTTTTGTAAATAATCTCACAATTAAACGGCATCCGACCGCCTTCGTCACTTTTTACCGGTAAAATGCTCAAACAAAACACCGCAATCTGGCCCATATATTGCGTATACAAAAAAGTATAAATGTTTTTCCACCGCTTCATTGTGCTTTGTTTATGCTCGACGTGAGGCGCAAGAATTCTAGTAGTGTGAACATTTGTTATCTGGTTTAATATCCAATTACGGAGGTCCATATTACATAAGTCAACGCAGTGGACTAGAAATGTGCACCATTAACAATAATGGGAGGACAATTGAAGGTTGATGTATAACTGGTAACTAGCATAGACTTAACAAGTCTCTTGTAGATATCCAGAAAATTCTATAACTAAATATTGTGTGTAATAAGTACAAAAGAAAACGGACTTCTAAAATCAACTATGCAGCGTATGCACTGCAACAACGTAAAACTTTCGCTGACAAATGGCGATTTTCTGATTCTGCTTTTGCTATTTGAACGTTTGTTGTTGAAATTATGTCAAATTTCGGAGAATGAGCGGAAAAGCAAAGTTGCAATTTTTAAAGGAATGCAGTTTTCTTGAATGCCTCACATGCACCTCATATACTGCTAGTGCAACTCATGATCAAAATATCCCTACCTTGCATTTGCAATTAATATTTATATAGGGTAATATAAAGCAGCCGTGTACCGTACAGACAATCATGTCGAACATCGAAACATATGTAGTATTTGTCCTTGATCACATGAGAAGTAACAGAAACAATCCTGTAACAAGCGTGATGTGCTTCTGTGCATAGCGCCCACTATATCATCGTGCTAACGATAATACAGCGAGTGAATGCGCACTATGTTATAAGAAGCTGGGATAATTTGCATCTAGTATGATTCGTACCATGGGAATAAATCGAACAAATGGTACCAAATACGTGACCATAACATGACCGCAAAACCACGATAATCAAACTATATATTCATCGGAAAATTGTTTCCCACATATTAACATATTTGATTCATTACGTTTGATTGAATTTATATCTTAATATTTAAAGATAAGGAATGAATCCATGTGCGCACCCAGCTTTTTGATAGATGAATGCCATTATATCCATCCACAGACATTTTAGCTCACTTAGAAGAAGTGTCAAAATTGTGGACATTTTTATAGGGCACAAATTCAAGGCTGGTAATTGCGTTGACCAAAGTCTGTATCCTCTCAAAATAGGTGAAGGTTTACCGATTGTCTGCACAAGCGATTGCGTGGCATCCAGCTGGACGTTCGCTCTAAAACTTCTGCCTTGTCTCTTGCACTAGTTTTGCGACGAAAGAATGTCTAAACTATCAAGTTTGCCTGGTGAACTTATATTTACAATCATATCCGAACCCAAATAATGAGGTTTATTTGTGGGCGCAATGAATAGTCAATATAAGTCAGTATTTCTAACCTATACATAGAACTGGCGATGGATTTGAATTTAGATAAATTTTTCGTAAGGCCGCAAATTTCATGTTGTTTTAGGATCGGATAAAATATCAACTGCATGTACAACGTCTTTATGACGGACAAAAAGTGATCTGTATTTTTCTAAGTGACGTTCAATGAATTACTTATTATTAACACAAGGCATTCATCTGCTACGGTCATTTGATTGACGACGTCTGCTCGTTAATATTTGCTAGGTTATCTTTAAAGTGTTACAAAGTTGTTTTCTAGTTCAACTCACCTGGTGAAAGTTCGCCGTCAAAACAGAACTCTCCAGACAAATAGGTCAAACGGTTCTTTCCATATTTAAAATGAAAGTAATATTGCCCTATCAATTTCATGATTGCAAGTGTGAAAATCTATTTCTATTGCATTCATGTAATACCTTCCTTATTTACTGCTATTCCAGAGTGAAATTATGAAAGGTACGGAAAAAGAAATATATCGTAAGAACAATTAGATATGCATGGGTACAAGCAATTCCTGGTTAAGCAGGTAGCAATATGTATTAAGCTGTAAGTTGGCTTTGGCTAATGAACCCAATGAAGATAAGCAATAAACCACATATCTCAACTTACGCATGAGTATGTATAGACGCATACACAACACCCGCATTCGCGACCTGTGCCGTCGGATGTGATAACGCATCGGCGACAAGCTGAATATACATAATTCATTCCCCCTGTGGCTTCAAATATCCAGGCTGAAATCGGTCGGCCTCGCGAATTGACCTAGGTAGCGAGATTTAAGCTCCCCCAAGAAGTCATGTATGCATGTCGTAGAGACCAGATGTAGCGAGTTGGAGTGTCGCTATAGGAAATCACCAAGTAGGATGTCCTCAAGCACAGCATGGAATGACCATGACATTTCATTTTATATTGCATTCTTGTGTTGATTTCGATGTTATTAGCTTAACTGTCTCCCGCGCGTGGTTTTACTTCTACTCAGGCAGCTTAGGCTTGAACTTACATCGACAGCTGTGACAATGCCGTCTAGCTCGCTACGAGGTGTAAGTGAAGCACAACCTCCATCCAGCTCCGACAATTACTAGGTGGTGTAGGTGCAACCCTCCAGTCTCCTGAGAAATATCTATTTTGCGTTTAAGCCCCACTAGCTTTTTACAACGAATGTACACATCGTACACAAAAGCAATCAGAACCCTAGACCAAACCGGCGGTGGGGCGTATGGTTCACAGCTTTTTCTCGGAGAATAACGTTCTTGTTGTACGTAGTATTGCCTCATTGATCTGTGTCAACATCAGTTAGCTGCCACAAGCGTTCAGTTAAAAGCCCGTCTTTACTAACTACATAAACGATTTCTTCCGATTGTTCTCCTTCATGGATTAAATCAGATCTATGATTATAATGCGATAAGTCTGATCGCGCATTTGAAACTCTGATTGATTGGTTGCCTTACTGTGGATGAGGCTGAGCTGATAATGAATGATAGCATTCGTCTCGGATAGAAAACTAATGACAATTCGAATTAGGAGGGTGACTTTTTAATGAACCAAGCCCCAAGATTATATTGTCCCGCCATAATAAGCTGCAAGGCCTGAAGGTCCATGTGGGCCTTGACTTAGACCCAGCCGACAGAGAGAAAATCAAGTCCGTGATGACGGAACTAAAGCGAAGCATAGACAATGCAGAAGCAAAACTCCATTTGCAAATTTTCGGGTAGTCATCCGGACTACTCTGCAAATCCGGATCAAGAGGTTTTTAATACTTTCAGGACGCCCTGTGATTCCTATCGAGGCCTGCACCCACTCTGCAGTCTGATAAACCAATGCGATAACCAGTACTACTTTGCTACCTCTCAGTGTCCCGGGGTATTAGGCCTTGCCAAGACATGAGTAAACTTCGACGTAAGCGTCTACAAAGTAATAATCAGCGGTTGCTGGTATTTCTTCTTTGATAGACCAACAAATGATCGTGCTGCTGTTCTGCATTAAACAAGAACTTTCTTGTAGGAGACTACTAAGCACCCACCGAAGCGCTGATGGCATATGTGAGCAGTTATGGTGTTCGATTCACCTCAGGCGCTGCAAGACGCACGGGGTGTAGAATATCGCATTTCACTGAGGTGCTGCTTAGTCTGCTCACCGCATCCCTGTCCCCACATGAGTCACCCGCTGTTCCTACTCATGGGCGATTTCCACTTACCCCGAATACGATGGACTGAAGCTGAACCTCTCCCCGGCTATTTTGACGTAGAGCAGAAGTTGGCGGAGTTGCAATTTGAAATTAAGGCTACATAGCAGATCGAAAAACGATGTGCATAATCGCGCGCGACTCTTTCATTAATATACCTGCTTTTGAATAGATGTAAGTAACGTGTGCATGACAATCAAATCTTGGAGCCCCTAGTAACTATTGAACAATCGGTGATCACAACTAGCTTAAAAATGCCGCTGCTCTGTTCTCCACCGCTGGAGATAGTCTTCGAATGGTAACAACGCAATTAACTCGGTAGGGGCTTACAATGATATTTACTTATTACATGCTATTTTATAATTTTAATATTCCTTTTACCAAACCTACGGGACTTGTCAATCATATGCTTTTTACCCGGGATAAATCATTGTTCGCTGTTCATTGTTCGTGGGTCAAATTGTGGTTCAACCACCTCGGCGAGATTTTAAAAAATCTTGGCACTGTGAGACTGATGGAGCAACACTTTTGGCTACAATACTTTATTAGAAAGAAACGCTGAAAATGGCATTCTGTTGAAAATACGCAAACGGCTGGAATGGTGATTGACCCATTATCTGGATAAGTGTCCAATTGACGACAACCCGCATATACACATCACGTGAGTTGTTATTTCTCTTAAGTATTTTTGCTGTAGCTTTGCGATAAAATACGGGAAACGCTGCGTGTTAAGCACGCTCGTGTTCTGGTAAACTAAAACCATCCATTATGAGAACCTGTTTGCTTGGTATATCGTTAGGTTGTCCACCAAAATTACCAGCACATGGAGTTCACTAACAGAAATACATTTTCTAGCTCGGTGAGTTCTCCATGCCCTACACTCTCCTTGCGGATACCAAACAAGCTCTCAATCACACTCCGTACAGCAAATTGGTCGGATCATAGCTCCCCAACATAATTGAATCATTGGATTCGGCAACTTGAAAGTGTTCTTGTTTAGCTTCATTTAGTCAGTAAAATCAGCTGCTGGGAAAATATAAATTTGATGACGGAAAACATAATTTTAATCTGTAGCTAAAGGCTTCCCTTTGTCACGTCGCATTAATCTTAAGCTTGGGCGTTTAGTATCAATATTACCTGGACTATCAAGACAAAATTTTTTTTCTCACATTATGTTAAACTTAAAGAAAAAGTAGGATGTCATAGCGGTGGCTGCTCTTGGGTAATGGACGAAGGCAGGATTGGACTTCGGATGGAATATAGGTAACCTATATCACAGAAAATCTAGAGCAAACAGCCATTTTACGATTCTCGGGCAATGCACTTATTCAGCAAAGCAAACACTCCCATTTCATTCACATGAATCAGGACCAGAAATCAGCTAAGGTTAAGAATTCTATCAATTAAGCTCTCGTCAGACCCAGGCGTTTAAATAATAGTTGTTGTGGAGACATTTAGGTTAAACCACCTAGTAATTCCATTATTTCAATGAAGTAAATTCAATCAATTGATGAGCGACGGGTGAGCCTTCTCCAGATAAGTGATCCGGCACAATGTTAATAGATCTGGTGAATTATATCTGTAAAATGCAGCACGTCCTCCGTGACGAATGTAAGTCCAGGAGCTTATGGTAGGATAGACAATATAGGGGGCGTAAAGAGACTATTGATCGGCTGCTTCAGGCGAATGATGCTAGTCAATCTTATACACAATGAGCGAATTCGAAAAGTTGAATCCTTCCGACCAACCGAGATTACCGGGTTTTCCTAAAGTTCACAAAGAAGGAGCACCAATGAGTCGAATCTTGTACACCGTGGGTCTGCCAATGATTTGTTTCCCCTATGTATGGTGAATAAATGGCAGACATTATGGGATATGGCTTGCACTTTCTTTGTGAGATAACTATGAATTCATTGGAAAGATAGCTGGACTCAACTTTCCAAACAAATGGATAATATCCTTTGATGCCCTTTCGCTGTTTACAAGTATTTTACTGCTCAGAACGTTGTATTACATGTGCAAGCTGACATTTTATCTACTGACGTATGCTACTTTTCCAGAGGAGTTGCTAAACGATATTCTACTTTGCTGCACGTAAAATGTCCAATCCACAATCAGTGGTAAGACGTACCTTCAAAGTTATATGGTGTCCATTGGATCACATTTGAGGCTGTCGTTGGCTGATATTTTTATGGCGAGGTTATAACATGACCCAATCAGGACGAAGATCTGTCGAACAGAAATGTACCTACCCTATGTTTGTGACACCTTTGTGCTTTGTAAACTATTGCAAACTATTAGATTAGTAGGCTGAACAGCTCTGTAATTAATTATTGTCTGCAATAACTACTCTTTGAACGTCATGAGATTCCTTTAACGCACGGTAATGACGCTGTAGATTAGAGATGCCCAGCATTAACTAGTTAAACACAATGAGTTCTCAGCATATCAACTTGTCTTGTTTCGACTATTTATAAAATATGTCCTTGGTAGCCGTGGGATTGCCCTTAGTAACTTTTAAAAAGTAGGCCCCCTTGGGTAGTTGACTCAAAACCAGAAGCGCACTGGGCGTTAATCTTATACTTCATCAACAGTGCATCTCTTGCTTGAATCAGATTAGGAAGTTAGGATACGCGAACTTGGTTCCGAAGTTTCGTGATTTTTGTCGCACAATTACCTGCCATGGCCCAGTCACAGACAGATAACTTTTGAAATGGTTTGAGCGTGATTTTCAAGAATTAGTTAATACAGCATGCTGACGTAAAAAACTACAACATTTTAACAGCAGCCCATTAATTGCATGCAGTTCGATACAGCATGTTAGGTATTTTTCAATTAGACACTACGCAGTTTCACTTACTTCATGGCAACTTAGTCGCAAGTGTCCAATCTCTCTGTGGGACGTGGTTAATTTCCTTCAATGAATCTTCATATAGATTTTTATCTTTTGGCTAGTTGCTTTTGCAGCCAGTGGCATGACAGACTCCAAGCGCCTCCCATACCTAAATATTTTACGTTTGTTATAAATTTCTTTTTGAGTACTGTCAATAAAGGTATCAATCACCAAGGCATGCAGCTCATCTTTATTCATGGAAACATAGCGCTGCGGATTCCGATATATCATCGAAGAACTGTTGTCAGCAAGAAGCAGGCATGAAATATTGACCACACAAAATAAAAAGATGCAACGCTTGCATGAAAAACTTAAAATATTTCTCACTATGTTCTGACTAAGTGGGGAATTAGTACTCCGACAAACGGGTTTAGTTGTCTTCGTGTCAACAGTCAGAGAGGAAAATAACAACAAAAAGATAGACCATCAATTCATAGATTTGCAGTTAAATACATGTTGACTGTTGGTTTAGCTTTCGCTCAAAAGCTGTTGCGGGAGTGTAACAGTTTGAAAAAGTTTATGTGGAAATCGGTGAGTCATTGTATGGGAGCTGTTTATTCAGTCTATCCGGAAAAATTCTTGAAAACTTTTATACTTTTAAACATAAGATGATTAGGTGACTACCGTATGTTTTGCGCCGTATATTATCATTTTAATCCAATGTATTTTGAATTTGGGAATAGCGAGAATATCGGCATGTTGCGCTTTAGCGGACAAGACTGAACCATCAACTACAGGTCTGGATTGGCACCTTATATAACATACACGGATTTTTCTGACCTTCTATAGAATGGTTTTGGTTATACTAACCGGTCATTTAAGCAAACTGACCGTTTTATCAGCTCATAGCTATGCACTATATTTTCTTATTTTGCTCAATCAAGTAACCCTATATCATTCTATGAAATCTCGGTAAAACAACCACTAAGTAGAAACTTTTACATCTAGCACCAGACAAAAACGGACGTGAACACACTTGGTACGATTGCATGGGTTAATGAAAAAATACTTCATCATATAAACATTGGGTGCATCTTTTGCCTAAATATTGCGCTATTTTTTACCATGTTTCCTATCCTAAAGCCCAGTTTCTTTGTATGGGACACCCGTGTAGAAGGAACATAAGTGACATGATGTTTTTCCCAAAAGTCAAGCATTTTCACAGGCACGCTTTCTCGTTATCTACTTAGTACCAACCAGACAAAACCTTAGTGGAAGCATTTAAAGTTAATAGTGTCATATATATATATATATATATACGTTGGAAGAGCGAATCCGCCAAAATATGATCTTATCTTTCAATAAACGTTTATAGGATCTCCGAATGGCATGCACTTAACGAAATAAGCATAGACGTCTTATAAATATTTCCCTCAGCAGTATTTTATGACGGAATGCTTTTTCACAAGCCAGGAACGTAAATTGACTAATCGTGAGATTGGAGGACTTTGGCTACCTTACTGATATGTGGTCGGTAATTGAGCGCATGTAGTGAAGCAACCGATTCAAACGCAGTCTTTTTGGATGGGTGTGATTGTGAGTCAAGTATTAAGACAAAACCGTTTGACAGTCTACTCAAAATCGGATGCATCTTAAATGATGCTACAGCAAGTGGGTATTTCCGCTCGGTTTGCATGATATTAAGTGATACATCAAGTTAAACTAAGCGAATAAAATAGGTGAGAATTTGAATACGGGTTTAGTGAAATCTAGACAAGTATTACCACAAATACAGTATCATCAGTTGTACAGTTTGACCTAAAAAAGAAGGTAGATGTTTGCTAGTTCAATGTCAATAAAAAATAATGGGTGTGCCATGCAAAAGCTTGTATAAACGCTGATTTCATCTTGTGTTGTGGGTTATTCTAAATAAGCCTGCTTTCTAAAGGCTTGAGCTTTTATATTTCTCATCGTTTTCCTGTATGCGATAGATAATAGCAACATTGTTAATATTTATATATACTTGTTTTGCATAAACCGGTTTAAATAGGACAATTATGGTCTGTCAGAGACGGGATCAGCATAAAGTATATTTTAGAGATCATTTCTATTTGCGTGACAGTTGAAGCTGAATCACACCACGTCCTTCTATATTCGCCCAAAAGGTAATGCAGTGTCTAGTTTATCGAGTTTTTGGTAGCATTATATAGAGGGACTTTCTCTAAATTCCACTCCTCATGGCACCAATTCGGCAAATTCCCATCAGCTCCAAAACAACTTAAAATGCTCATACACAAGGCGGGAAAATTCTCACACCCACAAGGATTGCATCCGTGTCATGTTTGTTTATAAATTGTGGATATAATTTATTTAATTTTATTGATTGAACTACTCTTTCTTAATAATTCTCATGGATTTTTTATGCGGCATTGCTTTCATGGTGTTGACAACGGATATGCACCAAAATCAATCGAATCGCAAACAGATATCATGATAGATAGTGGACTATACATCGGGTTTGAATATACCTAATAAATAAAACAGTGTTGCGATTTGCCAGGATATCGGTTTAGTACTCTTTATCGTCTCCCCAATCAAATGAGAGAAGACGGCAGAATTGGAGAACACAGATGACTTATTAAGAATATTTGTAGATCGAAGTGTGGATAAGAGGCATATGCTGTTCTCCGAGCCGGGCACTTCTGTTGCAGACGTCTTGTTACCAAGCTAGGCAACGTCCTCCATGCGGTTATTAAGTCCTGATTCGCGGAGTATCGAAAACCGCCGAAGATGTTGCCTACCTTGGTAGCGAAACGTCTGCAACAGAAATACCTGGCTTGGAAAATAGGACAATTCTCTCATCCACACCCAGATCTAAAGGTTTTGTCCATAATTTCCAAAAAATCGGGCACGATGCGCTAAAATCCGTTCGCCGATGGGAGGTCTTTTCCAGCCGGCAATTCTTCCCACACGAGAAACGCTACTTCCTACACGAATATTTGCGAAGATAAGAACTACCATCAATTATACAGTACCATCCACACATCAACAAACGTTTGGCTTAGAGGATCACCATACAACTGGACGACGGATGCTACATCTGCTGATCAAGGATGCACACAGTTGATGTCGAAACTATCAACAAGTAATCGACCAAAAATTACCAGGTGATTATCCAACCTTAGAAATTGTTACTCAGAGAGCTTGCGAAAGCGATTACTATTAGTAAGCACAAGACCAAACTCCAGGCAAAGCAGAAACTAAAAATGAACTTGCACAGAATCGCACAACACTAACCAGCAAAGTAAGAAGATACATGGTTTAAGAATCTATCTTAACGAACCTTATCAGTTACAGAAAAGGCAGTTATTGTGCGATGTCAACAAAACAATTCAAAATATTCCAACCCCATTGATTTCCTTGCCACACTCGAATCAAACTGACCACTTCAAACATCGCAGCTGAAGCTCAATCTGCAATTAAGCATAGCATCATCAACCCGCTCTGAGTCACAAAGTCGAAACCAACGTATTCACTTGAAGCGAAAGAGGCACTGGCAAGCTTTGGAAAAGACGAAACTATTGTTATTTGACCGGTCGACAAGGGATGTCTTACTGTCATAATGGACAAAATTTACTGCATGAAGAAAGCACAAAACTGCTCGCAGATGTGACCAACTACCAACCGTCTGGATGGTAAGATCAACAAAACTCTTCAGAGACTGGAACAAATGGGAGAGTTCACGAAGTTAGAAAACATCAAGGTGAAACCCGAGGATTCAGTGCTACCGGTGTTATACGGCCTATATTAATTACACAGTAATGGGGTACCGCTTAGCCTTATCGTGTCTTTACCCGGGGCAAGAATTACAAGTTCGCTAAAGAAATCTGTAACGGTTGATAGACCTAATCGTAGGCTCAGAACATTCAATCCAGTCGGCATAACAATTCCTTGAAAAACTTAGGTGCATAACAATAGAAACAAAAGATGTAATGATCTCCCTTGAGGTTACAGCTTTGCTGACATCAACTGACAAGACGATATTGAGGCAAACAATTCGGATTTTGCTTGAACAACACATAATGGTAAATAAGAGCAGCAGAATTTGTCAGACAAATGATGGAGTTGCATGACTTATGTTTCACCACACATATCATTTTCAATGTTTAAACGAACAAACAGATAACAGATACACTAAATGGATCGCCAATCACTTGACTGGTAGCTGAGACAGTGGTGAAGCTTTGGAACAAAATGCACTGCCCACGTTGGAGTCCAGACTTTGGGTACATTACGTAGACGATAGATTGTCATCCTAACACGCCCCAGATACGAGAAATAATAAGTTAATCAATAAAATTTGCAATGGTATACATTCCATTAAAGGGGTGGAGAACAGTGACATATTGCCTTTCTTGGACGTGCTCGTGAGAAGCCATACTTCTAGGTCACTGGAAACAACATTTTATTGGAAAGGGATGCACACCGATCAGCTCTTTAACTATCGCAGTAACCATCCGACCACTTACAAGCGCCGTTGATTGAGGATGTTTTACAAACGGGCCCTGATACACTGTAGCGATCTGCAAATGAAGGAGGCCGAGGTGGGTCACTTATATACCGTTTCAGTGAAATTCATACCATTGAATTTTTATTCTACGCTGCCTGATATCCGAGAACCTGATATCCGAGAACTTGCGTCTACATGTGTAAGATAATGAAGAAAAATTATCCTACGTTGCATCCAAGGAATTGCTGAGAAGGCATTGGGGCTTTTCATGCCTCACGGGACAAATGCAGCACATGAAGCAAAGGAAACTATTCGAAGTATAATTTTCAAGGGAAAGGACAAGCTGAGTAAGGAATAAAATCGGATGCTGTTTATAAAATTGCTTGCAAGAATTGTGTAAAACAGCCTAGAAGAAAACTTGGCACAATACAGCACAAACATAGTCTGATCATCCGCCACCAGGATAACAAATCCCTAATTTCAATAAATATGGGTGGTGTCAACCATCAGTTCGATCTGTTAGCCGTTACGAGTATTGGAAGAGCAAGAAACAGCAAAGCGTGTGAGATCCTGAAGGCCTGATATTCGGGCCAGAACTCAATCAACAAACATCTGGAGCTTGATGGTGCCTATGAAGCTCTGCTGCTTAAGACAGCAATAGGCACCAAATCGACAAGGAGATGACGTGATCACATCTCCGACCCATGTGATCAAATCGAAGGCTGACGTTCGAAGCGGGAAACGATTAATAGTCATTCGGACCTGGCAGCAGTTTGCAATACTTCGCGAATCAGGACTTAATAGTCGCACTGAGGTTGTTGCTTAGATTAGTAAGGAAACGTCTGCAAAATAATTGCCCAACTCGTAGATCTGTACAACTCCCTCACACAGGGGACTACCCATCGTGAACGAAAATCTACACGAAATCTTCACGTACGGTAATTTAAAGGAATTGATTGCTGAGAATTCCTAGAATATCAATGGTTATTGAAGATAATTACATACGCGTTTGGCGTATGATGTCTTGCGTATATCAGGCAAAAGTCTGGTTGCTTAAGTAGTCATCATTTTCTCACTTCCTACTAAAATTTTGTGTTGGTAACTCACTGACCTACAATTGGTTACTTTATCAACTTTGCGATGTGTAAACGCAAAATTCTTGGGCATGTTACACGCTGCTGAACCAAACACAATATTTTGTTTTCATGCGCAGACTGCTTTTGCTACTGTGCCTATTTCTTCCCATTGTCATCATCTAATAATACTACTATTTCTCACTAAATTGATTAGGTAATAATAATATGATATTTTTACCTTACCGCCGAAATCTTTAATTTGGAAATGATCATAAATATATCCGCCCTACAGGATTTTGGTCAGTAGTAGTTCTGTCAGCAAACAGACTAGGAAGCCATAAGATTACGGATGACGTAGCTCTCCGTGGGTTGTATGCAATGGTTATGCATGTAATACTGAATATGCTGATGCGTAACGCTGCACGTTTTGACAATTGATTTACTCTTGGTCATGTTGTATAACTAAACAAATTCGCTACTGATTTCTGCTATCAGTGAACAAACACTGGAATTGGTAGATCTTTTCACTTATGTTCACAACTATATCATCTCTGGTGTCCACAACACAAAGGACGTCAAATCGCGCATCACCAGGACATTTGTGGATTTCCAGAAGGGCAACTACCTTTGAAAACGATAGAATATCAAGCTGATAGTAAAAGTTAAATTGCATAACGCTGCGATAAGTCCGGTTTTCCTGCAAGGATTAGTGACCTGCACAGTTCAAAATGAAGACATGGAAAGGTTTGGGGTGTTTATGCTCCGGTAATTTTATAGTATTTTCCCATCTGGTTGGAGAGTTTTGTTCAATTTTATCAGTTGGTTTTTAAATACTAATACATTTGATACTTCAAGTGAGTGATTTTTGAAGCAATACTAATTACTTTGCCTAGCTATGCCTGTCGACCCACTTCCACGGCGTGCGTTATCCGTCATGACTGCACCCAGTTGGGTCAAACCGCAAATTAGCCACCCCATGAGGAAGAGTAAAGTCATATATTGATTGGGAGAAATGACCAGGCTGGTGTATACCGTCTTTGTGAGTGGAGGCAAAATATGGTCTATACTCGTTGTTTGAGTTTCCTTACGACATGGCAATCAATGGCGTCTCTGTACTTGGTCGCTTCAATCTTGATGCTAATTCCCCAACCTGGCTAATTTTACTCACAATATTTTATCCGCATTTTGTACATTATTAGTCTTGAATTTTTTTCGTATAGTTGCTATTTGCTGTTATTTCTGCGGTGTAATTTGTGGTAGCTAGATCCACTGTACTTCGGTGAACGGATCAATGTTGTTCCACTACAATTAATTGAAAACGTTCACTGATCATGGTTTACCTAGGTAGAGCATTACTAGAGCGGGAACGGCTTTTGTGCACACCGTAAATATATGCTGATATTGACCGAGATGGATGGTAGTTTTCTCAGAAATATGTTGGCAACTGCTCTACCCCACAACGCAATCGCAGATTTACGAAATTAATCTAATCAACAGCATAAGCAACATCGCTAACTGAGAGCAACATATGTGTGCATAATCTAAGCAATGCAAAATATACAGGGAATGTATACAGGATAAGATACACTACTTTGCTTGTCTCTGGTTGGTTTTGTAGGATAATCATAAAACGCAATATTTATTGGAAATAATAAACCAAAAATTTATCGGTTATACTGCAATTCGCGTAGTTTCACAACACCAACACTTGAGAGCTAATAAATTCATGGTAACTCTCACGAGTGAAATGGATAGATAATGTAAAGTGGCAACATTTAAGTGCCTGATTGTGTTAGGTATTCGTCTTTTCAAAATGAGGAGTTTAGATGCTGAAACGACCGATTTATTGCTAGCATTCACCTGGTGACACACAAATATATAGGAATTTTCCCTGGCATTCCAGATGGCCTTCAATTAGTGACCCCTCAGTTAAATATTATTGCTGGCTTACATGGTATAAACTTAACTAAGCTATTGTCACGCTGCCACCTATTAGGTGGTGCCTTCCACTAAATATCCCCAAGAGTTTCAGTGCGTGTTCATATAGGAGATTGCGAATATCGTTGATTTACATGGATAACCGACGTTGAGGCTGCTCCAGGACATTAAGGTCATGTCTCAGTCGTGGATGCTACGCTTAAACTGTAAATTTAAAACTGGGGCAGACATACGTACTAAGCATCTATCTGTTACTAGTTATGTATATTTGTCTGAACTCCCGGCGCAAAAGCCGAACGTGTAAATTATCAGCTTTGGAATCATTCTTGGATTCATACATTGTGATACATTGTGAACCAGCACACACATTAAATTTGGCGGGAGCACGTTGCCACACATTCATTCCGAGAATGTATGTGTAGATTAGCTGGTAACATTTGGAGAGCACCCTGATTTACTCACGTTGAAGTGCACTAAATTGTGGACTGTCCACCTAAGTTCAGTATCAAGTTTAATCTGAAGCACATGATAGTCGAAATTCAGCTTCATCCTGCTCCAAATCATGATGTAATTGGCAAACATTAGGGAGTCTGAAGCGAGTGCCAGGCAAGGTCCTTAAAACACCAAAAACAAACATGGACCTAGAACTGAGTTTTGCAACACATCACACTCGAGTTGTATGAGGTCAGATAAGTGGCTCCAAACACTAGCCCTCTACAGCAGTTATAGTAGAAAGTTAGACATCTGGCTAAAAAGTGGGTCACTCATCCCGTAATGCGTGACCTTGAAAAGAACATACGATGATCCAGGCAAAAAGATGTCTCCGAAAACTTTAAGTGGATCATAAAAACTTCACCAATATAGTCAGCATACTCCGTCTAGCCTTTCTGTGTGATAATTTAATTCGTTGTACACAATCGTTGTTGAAGGAAACAATGTTGCTCAGGGTACTAATGTTACAGTTTTGCAGACAACACACCATAGTATCGACAAAGATGGACTTCGTGGCATTTGACAGTATAGGGAGAAAAGATCATTTATTATTCCAAGCTTCCACAACCTGGTTATTGTCTCAGCTGCCCAGAAAGTATTGGGCGATGTATTCTCCTAGTTCTCGCACTGCTGCCGCCAGTGCTTCTGGAGGAATTGTATCCTCAACCGGCGGGCTGTTTGCACAGAAATCACAGCTTTGGCAAAAGGCTTCCCCTGTGAGTGATATGAGGACGATTGCTGACGGCAGGGCGATAATACCTGGAAGACCACTTGATTGTAGGATTCCCGGAGGATGGTCTTAAATCATTTAATTTGTTTGAACAATTACTAGAAAATGCATGTTAATACGCAAAGCAGCATAATGAGTGTATAGGTTAGCTCTAACGCCCGATAAATTGAACGGTCGATGATTAAACAAAAATGATGCAAACGCGGTAACAGTGCTGCGGATGTAAAATAACCTATTTTCTCCGGGAATCCTACAATCAAGCGGTTTTCCAGGTTTTATCGCCCTGCCGTCAGCAATCGTCCTCAAATCACTCATAGGGGAAGCTTTTTGCCAAAGCTGTGATTTCTGTGCAAACAGCCCGCCGATTGAGGATAAAATTCCTCCAGAAGCACTGGCGGCGGCAGTAGGACAACTATATATATTCTTGTAGCTGTATTACCTGAACTACATGCCGGACTCCATTGACTCAGTATGTCATATTATATTTATGCTTGCACATGCAGAAACCAATCAATCGGGTGTCTTACAAACGGTTTCGGACACAGAGAGATTTCTTTGAATTCCGCAACAAATTAAGGGTTTCGCTGTCATCACACATGAACAGACTCGCTAAAATACTCACCTTAGGCGTCTATTTTTCTTCCCCGTGTCCAATTACCAGCACGTTTAAACAAGCATGTGCGCTCGGGAAATTAAGTTTCTGTCTTTGTGTCAATGATGGCAGTTCCGGTAACAAACATGTCGTGCTGGATTTATTTCTTGGTGAAATAACATTTGTCCACAAGGACCGAGGATTTGAGCCTCCAAATGTATTAGCATGCATTTAAGAATACATTCATTTCCCAGAGACTTGTTGCGACAGGTGGATGATGAGGGTTTAAGCACAACCTTCAAGGTCAAATATTGCGTTCGCTTGAAACCCGAAGTATACTACACATGTAACAGCGAACTTATGTGTGTGCAACTCTCAATCCGTGATCTTGAAATCAGATATTCTTGTATTTTATGTTCTTAGAACAAATTGAGCACCAAACAGCACAAGCCAGACAATCCAGCGCTAGCATCTCTTATAACATGCATACAATCACAGCTACAGTTGAACTATTTAAATTCCTTAATCGTCCCATCATGGAGTGAGAAAATATGAGGAAATCAAACCGAACTTCGATAGAAAGCCTTCCGCGGCGTTTTATTAAGTACGTATTGGGAAAATTGCTATCCTAAACTCTCGGTAACGTTGCCAACAACTCCATATTCATTCACCTTTGCTGCTTAGAATAAATCATAACTGGATACTGCTGCATAATCTCATTCGTAGTAATAACTTTGCAATAGATTACTCCTTAACATTGAAGCAGAATTACATGCGTGACCTAGGTAACAAAGATCCTGCCAAGAGGCAGGAAAAATTTTGGTCTAACTTCCGTCTTACCATTTATGTTTCGCTGTGGAATCGGCTGTCATTCAACATCAGGTCGTATGAGACTGTGCAATCCAAACCTTGACACCGTTATGTCAGCTTTTCTTGGTGAAGATCATTTGGACATATATTCAATGTGAGCTCAGCTAACGTTTAATCTGTGGAATATCATGGTGAGTGGGCTACCCTTTCCTCTGCACGGCAGTCAGTGGATAGTGAGCGGCGCTATATCACATCTAGTAATTTATTTACGGTGGTCTTGACCGTCCCACGTAGCTCAGTGTTCTTAACCACGGACTGCGCCAGTCGAGTTCCGAGTTAAAGCCTAATCAGATCCGATGGAATGCACATGATTTCCGAAAGGATGAAACGCGAGTACTGTGCTGTTCCGGGCGTGTGACGGCTGTCTGAGTGATTCTAGGTGTGACGAATTTCTACTTACAACATTTAACTCCCCTTACTACTCTTCTGATATATCATAAATTCACGCAATTTATTTAGTTCTCAGCGCCTACGATATAATCAAGCTGGAAAATTTGCCTCCTACCCTCGCTTTTAACAGGCATATGTGGCATAACTTGTCAGAAATACAAACAAATATAAGAAGATACCGTGATATTTCTCTTGCAAGAGCATGACATAACCTGTGTGTGTATCTTATGGGTCAACTTTTGTCACAGCTTTTCACTCGAGAAAAAATATGTCTTTTATTCTTATCTTTTTATTATTAGTGTTAATATTATTATCTTCATGCGGTATAAACTTCCTAGCAGGGGCAATACAAATATGGAGTTTAAATTTGCCAAGGATTTCGTGCACTATGAACGGATAACATTTTACTTCCGCTACGTTACGGACTTTTCGGTCAAGCGCTTTAAATTTGGCACATGGACTCCGGCTACTGGCCGGTTCAGAATAGGTACCATTGGTATGTCTTTCCGATAAAAGTAGTGTTAAATGGTTGCTGACGTAGAAGATTAGAACAGCACACCCTAGTTTGACCAGCTACGGTCTGCATATTTCTGGTGAATTCTAACACTGACGCATTCGCAAGACCAATAAGAGTGTCACTGATATTGCGTGCATATGACCTTACTGCATAAAAGGATTTGATGCCCGCAAGAACTTCAAGACACAATATGTTATCTTGCTTTTCGTAACACGCTTAACTCTTAGCATTATGCGTGAGTTGGCCTATATGAAATTTTAGGTTATCAAATTGCTTGGTAGTATCTAGCAGATCACCTTATGTTCCTCTGCGTTGTCGCAGACTCGTTTAAAATAATATTTGCTATCAGCGAATTTGTTGCTTTCGGTCTCCGTTGCCGGACGCAGTGTAGCATGGAGAAAATAAAGTTACCTTTCTCTAAATGGCATACCATCTGTTTAATTATGGATTGTAATCTGACTTTAACTAACACAGGATGAAGGGATATTTTAAGCCCAGTTTCCACCATTGTGTATTACCTTGAGTACAATGGACTTTTACATGAAAGTATGTTTTTGCTGGTCTCAGCAACGAAAAAATGAATGAAGCGGTTTCAGCCAGTTGAAGTGCTGCTACTCCTAAGGCTTCCCAAATAATGAATTGACTCAAGGATAGATGTGGTTGCGCAGAGGTGTCAGTTTCTTTAGGACAGTTTCCTTAATACAAATTATTTAGCTGAATTTAATAAAAATTTTTGCATTGAGGGTGCAGTTAATGTTTAGCTCCCGTGATTTCAGCAAGCAAGCTTGTCTAATGGACACTGATTGCATCGCGAGACTTTAAAACACGCGGATGTGTTATTTCGGCTATTATACAAAACGCTCTGTGCTTTGATTTGGAAGCAGGCTAGCTCCTCTGTCTCTTGGACCCCACCTGGGGAGGTAAGATTAATTTGTTGTACAAAGCCGACTCTTGTGAGCTCAGTCTTTATTTATTATTTTTAAATTGTTGCACTTTTCTTCGACTTGATTGGACTAAATTACGTCCTGCTCCACTTTTTGAGTTCCTTTTGACTCGAATGTGAGAGCGGTCAAATGAAGCAGGTGGGAAATCACAGGTACGTTTGTTTTTCCTAGTGATTTCAAGTGTAGTGTTTGCAAGGCATTTGCATCTTCTACCTCAATCAAAGTTGAAGAGCTTTTCCCTTTTTTCTACAATTATACGATGATGCGTTGTTGTTTGCTTTTCTTAAATCGCGCTTTTTGTTCTTCTTAGGACGTATCCTTTACTATTTGATAAAACAGGTTGGATTAGGGCGTTAGTGAGACAATATTAATCAAGAAAACTATTTTACGAATAAAAAGCTATAGTTCCAAATCTTGTTTTTTGGTTTCTTGATTGTCGTCGGGTGAAAGTTGTGTTTTTCATCTTTCCTACAATGTCTATATGGGTGTTTATCTTCCAGTGTCGCGCATCTCAAGTGATTTTAGAATCCTTGTTGAAGCGCAACTGTATAACGTACAAGGTTTTATTTGTAAATAGTTGATCCTATGCACCCTGTAATGAATTGGGTTTGTCATAATTCCAAGATGACTGGTAGCTCTACTCGATTTGTGGATATGGTTTTGATATTTTTCAGAATTCAAGATAAGTACCACTGGTCTATATGGTCAGACAACTTACCTCGTAATTTGTGGTGGTAGATAAGGGAAAATTCAAGAACCTGATAACAAAGATAATTTGGTTAGAGACATGTTTCGTTGGACTGCGATTTGCTGTACTAGTTGATCCTGGCTTTCTGTAAATAATGCATTACCGTTTGTCCGTGTATTTACATTACCGCTGTCTGCAGCATAAAAGTTATAGCGGCGTCATTCCGTGTGGTTCTTGCAACAAACTCTGTATTTATGACTGATGTTAGAAGTGACACGAGTTTGACCAAAGATTCATTATTGCAGATGCAGCAACCTGGTGTATGGCTGCCTCGTTATGGGAAACGACAGAAGTTAGTGAGACTGGCGGAACGTGAACACACACACGTTTCCGGTGGTTCCGAGTCTAATGATCAGACGTGCCCCAAATTATTAGGAATGCGATCCATTTCGCCTGACTTTTTGAAACATTTTGAGAAATAGATGACGGTTAGGATCTCACAGATATTTGTTCCGTGGAAGCATATTCTGTAAAAGTAATGTACCTAGAGATCACTAAGCCTTCCTAGTGCAGACTGGCTTCTACCATAATAACACTATAATTTCTGTGCCGTTCAGCTTCCGCTGGTAATTGATAATACATCTATAAAAATTTGGCCATTAAGGCAGCGAATAGGATGGTCAAAAAAGCGGTACAAATCGAAGGACATGTGGTGAGCTGTTCCGCAGTGTACATTTATTTAGGATAGATTTGCACAATTTTGCTAAACCCGAGTGGAACAATACAAGAAAGCAAACTGAACTGTGACTATTTGATCACATTTTTCTGCCAACTCTAGTCCCCATTTATTAAATTTCCGTTGCTTGAAACGAAGTGGTTTTCTGACACAGTAAATTTTGATTTAGGTAGAGAATACTGTAAGGACGAGTGTTTGAAAAAGAAAAGTCAAGTAATCGCAGACCGGCGTTAAATGTAGTTCGACAGTCCGGTTGGTCACGCAGACAAGAAGGTTGACAGGGTAAAACAGATTGCTAGTCACTTTACCCTAGGGATAAACCATATTTGAATTGTTGGTGAGTAGCACTGTACTGCAATACCAGTAAATAGTACCTGAAAGCAGAAGTTTAAGTTAGCTTGATGGCCTCCTAAAATCAATGTTATACGACCATACCATAATGCAAGTGGCAATAAAACTGTAAAAGCTACACGCGTAAGATTCAGCAACATAACATAAAAAACATAGAAGTAACAGCGAAGTGCCGTTAAGATTAAACCAAAAGCTATATACCTACGTTGTAGAGCTGGCAAATCATAGTCAATTAAATGTAAATTTGGTGGTGTGCTATGAAGCTGTAACCAATAGTCCATAAAAGACGGAATCGCCGGACCAGTATGGCCACACGTGGTGTACTAACTTTTGGTTTCGCATTCTTCAAACGCAGTAAATTTGCTATAGGATGTGGAAACAAGGCATGCTAGCAGATGGGCAGGGAGAACTGCATTACGCTCTACAACTTCCTTACTAATTATATAATATATGTTGATGTAAGCCCCATAGTTGGTATTCGTTTGCGAAAATGACGTTTTGACTCACGTAGGATTATGAAAACTGTCAGGCCTGCTTTCGCAAAATGGTTATAAAATAAATTTATGCAAGTGAAAGGTCACCTGTACAGATGAATTCTCTAATATCGGCAGCGTTTGGGAACACAAGCGCGCAATTAGAACCGGGGTCAAATCCCTGAAAGTGCCATAGCGGCCGCAAGAGTACTACGATCACGAATCACAGAAGTAACGGATGGGCTGAACATATCTATTTTATTTTTTGTTTAAATCAGAGCTACAATCCGTTGCAATCAAAACGACCCATAACATTAGACCTAGAGCGCTACCCTATTTTATATATATATATATAATTGTAAATATATTGGTACTACGAATGGTAGATGTCACATGGTATAAACGACGATAACTATTATTTGACGCAATGAATCATCATCGCTGCGGTTGATGTTGATATGCACAACTGCAAGACAATTCATTTACATTTCTTGGCATACCGATAGCTCTTTTACGGGTTGAAATATTCGTTGTTTCCCGGAGCTAAATGATTTTTTCGCAAACATTTACTTTTCATTGATATGCCTTGGACAATGTGTACTGGGAGGTATATTGTTAGGCAGTACTGAGCTTTGAGCCATATCATAGACGTATGCCGCCAGCGAAGGGCTTCCTCTTTATGTACAATTCAAGCCTTCTGGTTACTATTGTGCTGATTAGTTGCCACTAGTAACCAACAGGGTCCGAAGATTTGCGACTGTTGGCTAACGTATAGTTTGCTGCGAAGTAGAACGGATATTTTCCAGACAATTGACGAATAGGCTAGGTTGCTTCTTGAACACTTTTATAACGGCATTTATGTTTGTTTTTTAGTTAATGGTCTGTGTCGGTTCAAGCTCAGAATCAAAAACAAGTCTAATTCTTTCTTTCTCAGATTTGGTTTTCCAGGACCAAGCTCAGTACTGAAGCATAATTAATTCTCTGGTAAAACCAGTCTTACAGCAACTTATTTCTCTTTTATGGTTACAGCTTTCTGATCATACATCTATCAGCTATCATCATGTGTACTACTTTATTAAACTGAGTCAGAAACGCAGATTTGTTCTTTATTTTCTACATGATTGCTTGAGCCATGGTATTTTCGTAGTAACTTTCGTTAAAGTTTAATAAAATCAAAGCCTACGGTTTCACACTCTAAGCTACATCTATATGGACCCATATCATCGCCGCATCTTCTTTGATTTTTCATCACCTGTGCTTTCTAAATTTCTGTAGTAACGCAAAATGCTACTACGAAACCTTGCCTGTAAAACGTTGGGTCTTCGTATCTTGTCACTTTGTCGTATTGTCTCAGTTTATTTTGGCTCCATCTTCCCACGTTCTGCTCATATTATTTTTCTGCACGTATTCCTGTAAGTGCACCCTTTCGAATCATTTCGACGAGAAATATTGCGTGCTTTCGATATGTGGATCTTAGTTATGTGAACTAAGTTTTTACCCGCTTTTCCAGTTTTTACACATTCCTTGTCGAGTTATGCATGTAAAATCTCATCGCTTCTGAGCTTCAACATAATATTTTTGCGCGTATTGGGCAGAAGAAACGGAGGAGTCTCAACCAACCCTGAAACCGTTATTAGAGGCGGCAGCGTGCAAACTTAGGAAATATTTTGCTGGCTTCACTCAATAGACATCTCGTCGGAGATATTTAATGAATCTGGCCACCGCCCTGCGTGCGATGTTGCATAAGACTAGCCGATAAAAGCACGCCACGCCTTCGTGTGCTTGTGTGCGCAACGGTGAATCCGGCAGACTGCGCGCGACGGCCAACTTGAGGCGTTGTGAATTCTATCTGTCTCGGTGAATTGTACTGGACGCTAGATCCAATAATCCAGGCGCCCTGATGAGCACTGCTAGCTAATCGGCGATGCCTAAATGTGCCTTGGAAACTGCAATAAGATTGTGGAAATAGCGGTTTCCAATAGAAACTGCTGGAACTATTTTCATGCGAAGTGTGGGACAACCAAACCAGGCCAGTTTAGCTTACTCAGCAACAGACCTGATTCATTTGGTTCTTCACGAATTGTATTAAGGTCCCACCAGTTAAAACCGTAAGTCCCTGATCCAGCTTATTGTACGCTTTCAGAAGCAGCCAAGACGATGCTAAATATTAACAAAGCTAAGGTAAGAAATTCCCAGACGTATGCCTGACACAGGTCCCCCCACCGAACTGCAATTCAAGCCAACTTAACAACTCTGAATTTTGCACTAACTTAGTTGCACCTACAGAAACTGTCAATGATCCGAATTGCCCAAGATTTCTAAACATACTTCATTCCATCCCAATTACAATCATTTCCCCTAACCCACCACACATCCGCCCACAGACTTCGCCGAGAACCAAAAAGCATTAAACTACCGGCAGATGGGTCATGGTTGCACCAAAAAGCACACAAAAATATGTCGCAGCTGTTTCTATTATCACATTCATTATTAACACGAAAAGCAACGCTACCCGGATGCATATCACATCGCTTGATCTCCCTGAAAATTCAAGGCGCAAAGAATTTTGTCCGATCCATATTTTTACCAAAGTTACGTAGCAAAAAGCAAATTGTTGGAAGTGGAAACAGGTGGACGAACTATATCAATGGAGTACCATAAGTAACCTATTGCTATTCTGATATGCCCTGCAATATTACGAGGATCACCCGCCACTGAATTGCATGTAGTATGGCAAAGCCATGCTTCTTCGGGATGTTCTAGACTATTTAGATGAGGTGCAAACAACGTTCTTTTTGACTGACTGTCTTCAAAACGAAATCGGTCTGGTCCGCGTTTTTCCATACGTTTTATGAGGCGGGTGTACAATTAACGAGCTGAGCTTAGGAAGGTTCCTGCTAAACACCGCAACCAGAAAGGTTTCTGTCCAGGACGTCCTAAGTATCACTAGCACGACGAATCTGAAGCAAATGCTCACGATCATCGGCAGTAGCGGTATACGCGGGAGAACATGGTCTTAAATGCCGTCGTAGCTACTTCTCTCTTGAGGCTTGCAAGATCAGAAAGCTACAGTGGTTGCGGCTCAAGGATAATTAATTTTGTGCTTCCAGCTAGACAGCTGGTAATTACGTTAGGGAAACGTAGGAATTCACTACAAAATAAACTGCCAAGCGAATTGCGGTTCAAACTGGAGAGCAAAACTGTCGTCCGAATTAAAGCACCACCGTGGCAGGTAAACGAATTTGTGATCTTATCCGAAATTCAAAACGGAAGCACGTCTGAATGAAGTAAGAATCTTTCGGTGCAACCCGAAGTCACTAAAAAGGTACTGTACAAACGACGTTATAATTGAGGCTATACATGATGTCAAGAAAACCAAATATAAGGCAAACATTATAGTGTTGCTCATCCCAACACTGGCACCCGAATACCGCGGTTTCGTCCTGGTTGGGACTCATCAGTTTGAGATAACCTGAGTTGGGCTGGAACTCAGAGCCTATTGGCTCATGGTTGACACCATGTTGTCAAACATGAGCCAATTGGCTCTGAGTTCCAGCCCAACTCAGGCTATCTCGAACTGATGAGTCCCAACCAGGACGAAACCGCGGTATTCGGGTGCCAGTGTTGGGATGAGCAACACTAAAATGTTTCTATTTTACTTACGGTCTTTTTGATCGGAATGACTGTGATCCACCTCAAGTGAACCGAGGCCTCAATTGAGGTTGCTTGTAGCAACCCAACCACCAGCGGATTCTCCTAGTCCAACTTTGCATTCGTTTCCGCTGGACCAAGCGTTGCTCGTGGATCTCAGTGGCATAGTGCTTATGGTGTTAACCATGAGCCACTAGGCTCTGAGCTCCAGCCCAACTCAGGCTATCTCGAACTGATGAGTCCCAACCAGGACGAAACCGCGGTATTCGGGTGCCAGCGTTGGGATGAGCAACACTATAATGTTTCTATTTTACTTACGGTCTTTTTGATCGGAATGACCGTGATCCACCTCAAGTGAACCGAGGCCTCAATAGAGGTTGCTTGTAGCAACCCAACCACTAGCGGATTCTCCAAGCCCAACTTTGCAAATCTAAGCGAGTTGCAAGGCAAAGGTAAAACCGTCGGCCCACCCGCTCATACAAGCCACAAGTGTTTCAGACCGCTGTTGCAAACCGAAATACTTTCCTGCATGTATACATATGCCCAAGGCCAACTCATATATATATTGCCGAGTTTCAGGTGCGCCAGGTAACAAACGCATGGGATCGCATCCCCATAAGCGAAAGTTGATTGCGCTCAAAAGTTACGGAGGCCAGGCTTGGGCTTCAGGAAGTTCCACGTTCCAAAGCGATCGCACCGGCAGGGGAGGTGATATTTTCATTTGCTATCGTAAAAACTTAAAATGCAAGCCACTGGATGATCCAGAGACGCAACTCAGACATTCGCCATGGTTCAGTTTGCCTGTCAGACACAATGAAAACTGCATCGTGACAGTCGTATATCGCCATTTTCTTCTAGTCCAGAGATGGACTCCCGACTAATATCATAACGGAAGAAAAGCTTACTCATAGCTTAGATTCGCCTTCCCATATCCGGCGATTTCAAATGCAGCAACAACATCGACTGCAGTAGTACACCTGCCCATTTAACTGATGCTTTGCTGCCATACAACTACGATGACCTAGAGAAGAAAGAACAATAAGAGGAGAAGCTGGACTTACGTGAACACTTTAGTGATCTATAGAAACATTCAAAGTACAGGTGCCTGCGCTTTATGTTAACAACATAGCAATATAAACATCTGGCTACGGTTCACACATAAGGTGGCAACAGCGCGACAGCTTCATTGTAGCTTTCACTACCCTGCGTCACAATCAACCACTACCCCGCAGACAACTCAGAATCATATACACGTTAAACAAGCAGACCGACTATAAGATGACAGCAGAGGCGCCAGTGGCATCGACTGCGAGTCATGTCGTGTAAATTCCCGAGCGCATCACAAGACGCCTCTGGAATCCGTCCGGGAATGCAAGCTGGACTAACAGTATCCAGGTTGGTCGTTGCTGACTTTATTTCCCGTCTCCAATTCAACTTCCGCCCATTTCATGCCTTGCGCCTCCATACACCTAGCAGACTAATCTATGCCCTTTTCAGTAAGCGGTGACCAGATACGTATTAAATTCCCAAGCCAACGCAACTTACTCAGTTCTACCCGTTGTTCTAATGCACTAGAATGAGGTCACTGCAAAGCACTTGCCAACGCACAGCATCTTTGCGGACCCGCTGGTGCCACGCGACACCATCTATGCTCCGCAAACACATATCTCAGATCTACTGAACGAAAGGGATAATTCACACGCTAATACAGTAGGACGGCTCAAACCATTGCCTTGTTTGCAAAGCTTAAGATTAGAGGAAACTCCTTTCTGTCGTCAAAGACGACAATGGTTCAAGAAGACAGTCCTATGTTTCCAATTAGTGAACTGTATTCAGTTTCTATGCGCCCTTCATCACTAATGCAGTTGACAAATTAAGTGTTTTGATCAAGTACCTCTTGTTCCTCGTTATCACCCGTCACAAGGTCATCAATTTGCTGGTGATCTTGCAACAATAGTTTAAAAATAAAATAGGAGAGGCGCATAATAAATAGTGGAACTACCCTAGAGTGGCTATTTATGTTTGATTGGGCCTCCCAAACAGCGTCAAAAAGTAAGACATTCTCGTCCGCATAATCAAGAAATACTACCCTTTCACCAGGCAGTACTTCAACGCTTATATACTGAAATTCCCCAAGTGAACACTCGAGCAATGTGTCCACGATGGGTTTGGACAAACGTGCACGAATTGGAATCATCGGCTTCCACCATCGAAAAATACAACGTCGAAATGCAAGACATCATTACAAGTATTCTGCTTTAGAATGACATAATTTGACCAACGCGTACGGAGCGGAAAACAAACCGTCGCCATTTGATCTCATAATACAAATGAAGAACTCATGTTTGACATGTTAATTATAGACAGCCCACTATGGTTAAACTATCATGTCACCATGCTTTATAAATATGTGTGTTGCGCTAAATATCCATGAAAATATATAAAGCCATTTCCTACCATCACGCCTGCTAGCTCCTGAAAGAACTCATTGAGAATGACTATTCGGAACTCTTGAAACGTGGCTCTCTTGACTGCGCCTGGATCCACTTTATTGGACGCATCAGCAAACTAATCATACTGCCTCAGTAACAAGGAACATCGCTACAACAATCCCTCTTCTTTCCTCAGAAGTAAAACCCGAAAACGCATGCCACTGAAGAATGAAGCTTGGCACATTAACACATCTCATACTGGCCAGGAAAATGGGAGCGCTTACGTCACCCTGCTCAACCACTGTAACATGCTTGTCTGTGAGGAATATTTCACACTCCAAAAACATTTTGCTTATAAATTTTCAATCAAAATATTCCTAGATATAAGTGTTAACACAATTCGGAAAGTGAAGTTCTGCATCCTCCTACTTAACAAGGCATCCGGATTGGAATAGAGTGCTGCTGAAGCAGCCACAGCTCTACAGCTGTGGTATGCCACAATATTCCAAAAAATCTTTACCACTGACATACATCTACATACTTAGCCTCAATGTCAACACTTTCTAAAATCGCTTTTACTTTAATATCCATTTTAAAGAAATTACTCAAACAACGCACATATTTTTCACATGTTGTCAAATATATTATCTCGAAAGCGTTGAACGTAGCCGCAGCAACGCTGGCCGGGCCACAACACGAATTTGATGTGACAAGATTTTGCGTTAGCCACGCAAGATAATCGTCTAGAATTTCAACGGAACGTTTACAATCTTCATGTGTGCTAGCCATGGAATGCGCTCCGGAATCACATTGTTTCCACCTTTAGTTAACCGGTGTTTAAAAACGCCTAGATATTGCCCAAGCTCATCTACATCACGGAATATAGCGTGCGTCAAGACAAATGATTATAACGCGACGAAATTTACACAATCAGAATTTATCTACGCAATTAAACCTGAAAATTTCTGCCTGCTTCTGTGTAAACACAAATTGGAATCCACCAAAACAATTTTTATTTTTTCACTGATTTCTGTTCACTCCGGATCTTGATAGCCGTCCAATTTTATACCCTAAACATACGTATGCATCATTGTGCCACTATAGTTCATACAGTTTTCTAACAGACGACGTGAAATCCTGCATAAATTTGTCCTCTGTTTATTTAGTATACATTTTCATTTCGTTTATGAGGTTATTATCAGCAAGGCTTTTGGTTTGCGCTCCACAGTTAGACGTGTGATTTCAAGGTTCCAGCAATTATTTTTGGACTAAATTTCTGGAAGATAAATTGGTCCGTTTTTAAATTGTCGGTGCATTTATGACATTTAAAGTTCTGCATTTAATTATCTGCGTGGGTACACCTTGATGGTGAATGAATTCAACTACCGTTACTTTTCTTTCCGTTTTGCCTATCTAGTCATCAGGGTGATTCTACCCAGCAGAATGAAGTTGGTGCGAAACATATTTTAAGACTTTGCTTTATTCTTTTAAGTATTTTGGCAGCATAGAAAATACGTTTTCAGCCAAGTTGCATGTATGCGCCTACGCTGCTGAAATTTAGAACTTAAAATTTGTAATTGCTTTTCAGTCTATGAGTCCATGAGGAAATGAATATCCCTAGAGTTTTTTCAATATATTAAGCATTGTTTGCAATTGACTACACTGGTGTCTAAAATAATAAAAATAGTTTAATAGTATGAAAACAGTGACTCCAATTTAATTAATGGGAGTAAGTGTAGTGAGCCATAAAAAGTTGGTTGAATACAAATGAAGATAGTTGTTGATTTGACTTTTATTGGGGTCTGATATCAAGCTATCATTAATTTGCAAACTGAGCTCATCCTTCAGAAACCTACCATTAGGCCCAGACTGCGCTGCTGATGATCACTATTTGAGCATATGATTCCCTTGCGGAATCTCATGATGTAGGATTTGAAGGGCTGCCTGGTGAAAGATTAGTTGATCTAGGTTATGCGGATGATATCGTCTTTCTTTTCGACGATGCTGGGGTGGCACAATCAACCCTGAATAGCCTGTCCAGAATGGTCCCATTATTTGGTATGCACTTTGCACCTTCAAAGTGCAAAGTGTTGCTGCATGACCGCCAGACACTTGATGACCCTTGACGGTTGTCAACGAGGAACTAGAGGTGGTTGATTATTTCACTTATTTTAGTAGCTGCATCAGCAATGATGGGCGCTGAGAAACTGACGTCAGCTCACGCATTGCAAAAGCCAGAGCTAACCTCTTGAACTTGCGGCATCTTTGGCGACAGAAGGGAGTTTCCCTACGTCTTAAAGGCCGGGTATACAAGGCCACAGTGAGGGCCGTTCTGATCTATGGTAATGAGACTAAGCCCCTTCATTCTGAAGACTTGAGGCGCGTTCAAGTCTTTGATCATCGTTGTCTGCAAAGCATTGCTAGATTCGGATGGCACCGTCGTGTCAGCACTGATGATGTGCTTAGGCGAGTACTAGGTAGTGATAATCATGCTAGCTTCCTATAACAACATATAGCACTGAATACGTTGCGTTGTTTCGGGCACATCCTAAGTATGCCTGGTCAACACTTTCCTAGGAGGGCCTTGTTTAGTCTGCTAGGTGTAGAGTGGCTCAATGCTCGAGGTGGAGAGAAGTTGACTTGGCAGCGGGAAATGAAGTCACTGACGACCAAATCGGTTTCCGTTGGTCCGTCTCGCCTGCCTTGCTGGAGTCCACGTGACTCGCCTTGTGCTTGGCTCGAGACTTTACAGGACATGGCTCGCAACCGGCATAAGCGGCGCGTCTGCTGCCGTCTCCTAATCGGTTTTCCTGTTTAAAGTGTGTTTGGTGCTGAGTTATCTGCGGGGTAAGGGCTGATTATGACGCGGGTCAGTGAAAGCTACAAGGAAAATGTTTCGTCGATGCCGCGCTATCTTTGCATGATAGCCAACTTTTTGTGACGGTATGTTGACTACACATGGTGTAGGCGCCTTGACCCTGAATGTTTGCTTGGGGCATTTAGGTTTAAAGGTAAGTCCATTCTCTCTCCTTATTCCTTATTCTATAGGTCTTCATGGTTGTATGGATGCGAAGCATCAGTTCAAATGGCTGATGTACTACTATTGATGATGATTATAACGACAATGCGTGACTGAATCATCACGAAACATGTAGGTTGGTTAAAAGTTTATAACGAGTGGACTGCATCAGATTGCGAGAAAATTATTCTCTAAGCTTGCACTAAATTTAAATCTTGAAAACTGACTGTCGGTTTACTGAGGCCCACAAGCATGAGAAAGAAAAGTAGAACACAATTAATTATTAAAATTATATAAATTCTTTTGACAGCTGGTGTGCTTCATTACCCGTTTAGGAATGAAAGTACGGATAGACACAATTACTGAAATAAAAAGTAGTAAATTAATTCGCTTACATGTTTGAGAACATATTAATGGTAAATTATATTGGAAAAGTAAAACTTTGTACGCCAGAAGATAAATATGTAACAGAGCAACTGCTGGGAAGAAACTGAAGACTTGGCAAAATTCTGCGTAGAAGATAACGTTTGAAATTTAGGACTTGGATAATTCCTAGTGGGATAAATATTTTACGCTTCACTAGTTTGCCACAGAACAATTTGGCAAAACTATGCGCATTTTCTTTTTCTGCCAAATGTTTACTTATCAGCACAGTTACTTTTATTATTTAAATAAAAAACGCCGTGTTTAGAATACGCCTTGTGCTATTATAGACGCTTAAATTTTATCAAATATTCACATGATTAAAGTTTCATCTGGTTTAAATGTCCGAGTTTCATGATAAAGCTTCATGGTCACAATGTCTGGCCGTTACATTTCCTGAACAAACACGCACAAAATAACGGCTGATAAATGCAGGTGATAACGCATGTCAATTATGCACCTCAAATGCTCTTGACAGCAAACACATACACTCCATCTGACATGAAGACTCGTTTTCGTAACCTAATGTCTGGGAGGTGGATGTTGCCGTGAGAGATTTAATCAGAGCATATAACTGTCTTCGTTTTCGACAGATAAAACGTATAAAATTGCTGAATTCCGTGCATAGCTCAGATACGCTGCCGGAAGCCGGCATCAATGGGTCCCATTAAGTGCAATCAGAACAAAAATGTATAGCTCTGCTTCATGATCTTTCACGACTAGTAATTTTGCGTAATCACTAAATCTATTATGTGCAAGAATATTTTCAAGTTAGGTACTACAACATGGAACTTAAATCATTCGCTAATGACGGTATCCGCATTTATATATTTTGTGGTTTAAAACAAACTCATGCTACTTAATTCCATTTTCTCGCGTCACCATTCTTGGAAAGCAATATTAGTTCCATAATGTCCGACCACGGTTAAGGATCTCATGAGTACAGAGGTTGCCCTATCTTATGTGGGTGCTTGGTAATTTTTCATTACATATTACATTTCTCATTCCGCATTAGATTATTTGCGCAGCAGTAGTAAATAGAGAACTTTGCAAAACAATGCTCCTGCAAAATAAGGTTTATTTATATTTGATGAACAGTGAATTAGCAAGTAATATTTGTAACAATTTTACAAAACATTTTCCTCGAAAGTATTCTTTTTACGGAAATGCACTCAATAAAATGGGTAGGCATTCGGATTCATGCAAATTACCAGCTATCAGCTTATTGCAAATTAATTATATGGTTAAGAATATAAGCTGGATATTTTTAGACTTAGGAGTAGCCACTAAGTTAATTTGTGTTGTACGTTATTTTTAGTTTCGAATTGTCATATAATGGACGGCTAGTCTAACAGAGAGTTAAAATTAACCGGATAAAGAAAAGTGTTATTAATTCCAAGTAGAATTTTAGCATGGAATATTTTCTCCCCTGAATCTATCGCATTCACCACATGAAATTTGGATAATGTCTAACAATTATAGCGTGCACTAATTTGATTGAATGTATTGCTTCGAATTATGTCATTTACACTCAGTACCACAAAGTACACATATCATCCGCATTTCATGAATGCTTGCTGGCGTACGATTGCTTAGCCGAGCAGGTGAGCCTGATCACTCCGTGTGTACGTTCAAGTAGCTGTATCACCCACAATTAGTGCAAACCTTGGGTTCCTGATCGCCAGGCTTGGTTTGTCAAACAGTGGGAGCAGCCGGCTGCCGTTCTCGAAAGCTGGATAAAATTTAGCTACCGTTGCATCACAACCAACAGGTACCTTTTGATTGTCTTATAGGAATTGTCCATCGGTCCAATGCATAGTCAGTATCACGTAGGGAAACTGCGCAATACGGATCCTTTTTATCATCAGGACAACATATTGAAGGACCACACATGCTAATGAAAATAACAAATTCAAATCTTCCAAGTCGTCGTCATGAGTCATCGGTCTTGGACCATTGCCAGTCGAGCCTACCACCAACTTGTCGCTGAGCCGGTCGGATGGTTCAACTCGGACCACGTTTTCACATATATTTGGTATTGACACCTCCATCCAGTAGAATGTTTACCCAGCACCACCCTCATAATTGTTGCCTAGATCAGCGAGCCGTGTCTCAATGAGTGCGACAATGACAATCCTAAGAACATCTAGTCCCATCGTGACCAGTTTGTGGGTCGGTCGGGAGGCTATCCCGTGTTTCTTTCCAGTAGTGTGTAGCACTCGAAGTTGAGCGCTCTGCGCGGAGCTATACGACTGCGGTAGCGTACCAGCGCAAGCGCTGTCACTTGGATTGTATGAAGTAGGCGGTCGGATTTATTTAGGATGGAGAGAGTATGTTTTGGTGGCGGAATAAAAAAGGGAGGCTTCAGAGGTAGCGTGTCTTTGCTTATCCGTGCCACTCAACTCCGTCCCCTCAACTCTACGCGACGGCCATCGCAGCATGAGTATATATGTATTGGCTAAGCTCTTGAATCGGGTCTCCATCAAAAGACTTCAATCAAATGTATAACCGGAATGTAGTGGTCATGAGCCAAGAGAAGATGAACCGACTCACGTGGAATAGTGTGTTCTGCCTTTTAGCCAGGAAACGGTGGAACGTTATTGACACCCAGAGTCGGCACGAGGAGAAAATCAGGATATTTCCTTGGCACAATATTAACATCGGGTCGGCTGTCCTCAAGACATCGCCGCCAAAAGCGGCTATGAGCCATGTTCACTTAATCTGAGCCGGTCACAAAATGCACTACAGCTTAAAAGGGGTTTGCATCGTTGCCGTTTTAAAGTCAAGCTGACCACTCAGTTCCACAGCTATTGGTTGGTAATAAAGTTATTGCAATTTTTTACTGCATTTATTTAAACGGTCTTTTGGATAACGATATTTAAGTAGCTTGGAATTGTATATAATTTTGATGCCTTTTTGCGAGCTACCTAGCATTAGTAAGAATTTAGCTCAGAAACATAAACTTCTTTATCTGCAGATAATTTATGCAAATTGGACAGAAGACAACTTTGCGCAATCTTCATGTGATAAGTTAGGCATGGTCGAAATGCGGCCGACAATGTCCGTGGCATCAACAGCGTACTTGGTGATGGAACAACTTATATTCGCAACGCACGACGGTTATACGAAAAATTCCAAAAAGTTTGCGAGTGGCATGAAGATGACGACCATTGTCTACCATTAGAAATAAACATATAAGAATTACGGGTTTTCATTAAAGCTTATCCACATAAAACTATTCGAGATCTTGCCTATGACTTTGCATCATTGTACGGGAAAGTTTTAAAACAATTATGTGAACGAAATGGCAAAACGTTTAAAATTAGTTACTGAAAGAAGTGATTAAATCGCAAAGAAATAGTTGATCACATGTTTACTTCACCCAGATTTTGAGCAAAAAAACGACCCGGTTATTTACCCGATAGTGGCCTGCGTAAATAGGTGGACCCTTCACGATTATCAACGGCGAATTCCTCAATAATTGGAAAAAGAAAACGTTCTACAAGGATTCCCGAAGCTGACATTGCACCGGAAAATAATATTGCACATGTTTGTGATGTGCGACTGGTCTGAACCATCACGGATATCTGAATACATAGGAAAATGTTGGAGCGGCGAAGCATTATCAACGAATTGTCTAAATGCATGAAACCGTAAACACAGTTACTCAGAACTTGTCAACATAAAGGGACAAATACTCCTCCGCCATAAGGCTCCTCCACACGCTGCATAAACATCACAACGGAAGCTGCACAAGGTGGGCTAAGAAACTTCACCATGGCAACCATATTGCCCTGACCTTTTAACTAACTAATGCAGCTTATGGAAGCACCTGAATAAATTCCCCTGAGCTTTAAAATGCAAAGGTATGTTAAAACCACTTTCGAAAATTTTCTAGCCACCATAACTCGATTATTTTTTAACCAGGATAAAATAAATTTAGTTTCGTTTGGCAAAGTGTGTCAAGTCGAATAGCTTTTAATTCGTATAAATTTATTAAGTTTTTGCCAAGGTATGTTTCTTTAAATTTTAGGTTTAAGAACTTCAATAACTTAATTAACAACCTAATACTAAATTATATATAAAATATGTCCGATGAAAATCTTCCATCAAAACAGCACATTATATTTGCTGTTTTATTAGATTGAAGTAGTTATGTTACCTGGTATATACGATCCTTGTCTCTGGTAGCATGTTATGCGGCACAGCAAGCGTCTCCTGTCGCCCCTGCTAAAGTACGCGGAGAGTTTGCTTAAGAAGATTACATTTTTTATGGTCGAGAGTTAATCTATCAAAATCTCTTACCTAGTTCCAGTTATTGTTCAAAATAATTTGTCACCATCTGTCTTACAAGTTAGCATGTTAAGGCCTAAGACTCCCTGTGGTTTGATCTCTTTAACCAAACTGATTTATCGAGCAGAACAACCGCCAAGCAACATGCCAAGAAAAGCTAGAAAACGTATCGGTGGAAAGCTGTTTACTATTCTTACTCCATAAAATTTTTATCAAAATCTATTTGATAGTAACAGAGCCGGCTGCATTGGGTGTGTTCTATCAGCGTGAAAGGATGCATAAACCGTGAGGACTTTACAAAAAATGGGGGAGGCATGCAAAGGGATTTGAGCACTAGACACCTGCTAGTCGAATTTTGTGAGGATTACTAACAATCTGTTTAACTGAGTCAGAGGAAGAAACTAATCGGCGCCTAAGAGTCGTTAGTTATTTCTGTTAATAATAATTTATATAGAGGAGTTTGGCTCACCAATCCTGCTGTAGTTTTCGGTGAGTTGACCTTACTGAATTATAGTCTGTCCACAGAGTAGGGAGTATGTAACATGGGGTCAGAGGCAACCCCACCATAAGCACTCCTATGCTAATTGCATCACCACCGTCTATTAAATGCCTGCCCAGTTACAGAAGAATGAACGCAAATCGATAAGTAATTGGCGTCTACAGCGGAGCAAACAAATGTATAATTGCAAACCCGTGGGTTTGGATTAGTAGCTGGGAGCTTATCGCAGTCGGGAATTATATGTGTCATTTGTTAGTACATGGTCCCGCGCCAAGGACAAACATCCCAGTGGTTTGGAGACATTCACTGAAATAATAAGTGAATTCTTCGAAGGTCAAAGAAACAAGACTTGCCATCGCTAAACATTATTTTCACGAAGTACTCGTTTAAATGGATCTGCTGAGGAGTACGTCATGGAATTTTGGCTCAAACCTGCAATTTGTTTACATGAATGAGTGACAGCCTTATATGTGACCGGATATTTCTAGTATTCAATGCCGAACGTACGGCTAAGCGTATTTGCGACAAATTAACTTATAACTCTAGCAGTGCATCAAGTCTGCAAATGTGAGCTCTTGATTAGTTATCGATACAGCAACTGACGAGTCTTGTGTGCTATTTATGGGAGCGAAATCACTAAGGGCACAAACGCGAGGTAGGCGATATACGAATTTTGCGTTGCGCGACAACGCAGCATAAACAGTGTCGGTGTGGAGATAGAAAATGGTCAAACGTGAAAGATCCACTACGTTTCTCGTTGTTATCGGTAAGCCAATGTAAGTGCGCTGGTTCGAGAAACGTGAATCAAAAATAAAATACATTCAGTTGGTCACGTATCTTGGCATGAATCACAATTATCCATCTAACAATATTTTTGTAAAATAAAGGTAAATTTATATGATTTCAATTCGACACTGGTGTTACTGTGAAATTTCTGCCCAAGTTACACTGACCAATAACATATATCCGATCCGATCAAGATGGTTTACGCAATTTGAATGGCTCCAGGCTTCATCCGAAGGGCTCGGCTAGAGACGGAATGGTTTATTCTTTGAACGGAGTCTTATGTTAGATGTAGTTTGTGTTTTTCGAAGTCGCGCTGAAACCGATTATCAGCATTGTCCAAATTCAAGTTCTTTGTTTTGTTTTTACCATGAATGTTTCGTGCACGATTGCCAGTGATAAGCCAAAGTTACTCAAATTGTCTGTCTGTTTTAGTCCAGGCTTTGAGTAATGTTATGGTACGCTCATTTGCCTTTTGATCCCTTGATTCAACCGATTGTGCTGCCATCTAGAAGAGTAGCGTATGCGTTGCATGACTCGTTTTACCCCCAAAGGAGCATATTGGTGAATGATGTTGTAACTTTCAATGTTTGCAAGCCAAAGCATTTTCTTATTCAGCTGGATATCATTACAAAGAAGGCGGATGAGTGGCGCGTGTGTATTGACTCAAAGCCGATAAAAGAAGCTCTGGCGAAGACAGTATATTATAGCAGGACCAGAAGAAATTGGCCGCTTTTGGTTTATGCCCAGATTTAACGACAGTAGACCTCTCTTCCACATTCTGGTGTGTAATTCTGGGTTATTAACTGAGCATCTCACTAAATAAGCCACGTCATTCGACATCGTCCCACCAAGTTCCCTCATTACAGAATTTGGAGCTGGGCTTGCGTAGCAAATTTATGCCGAACATATCAAATGACAAGGTGGATCCGAGATGTTCCCGTGGCCAAACGGCAAAATTTTGTTCTTCACAGCGCTCAATTAACGGTTCGTCACAGTGCCCATCACCCGCGGGTGTGTAGTGAAGAAGGATTCAAATAATGTAAGCCTAGTCCATGTTGATATCCATTCCAAATCTAGCTCTCGGGTTGGTTATAGGAATACAGCAAATAGCATCCGCTCACAAATCTTGCTTGCGGTGTCAAAAGAAAACCCACACAAAAAGGAGCTAGAACTTTAAGCTTAGGAACAGGGACTAAACAAAAAACATAGACGACTGAAGGCTAGAAAGAGGTTAAATTCACTCAAAATAATGACCAGCTGGAAGGTGAACAAAGCGATGTATAACACCTATAGCGCATCCAACATATTCATCAGACAGAGTTGACGAGTTTGTCATGAAATATGTTGTGGCGGCTGCGGATCAACCATCCGCTGGCTTTTATGACGACTTAACGTTTAATTTTTACACATCTACTTCAAAAAGTACCGTAGCGTTGGCTATTGTCCCAAAAATTGCACAAACAGGTCTCCCCAACGTAACGCTGCGTTATTTTAAAGTGTACCGGTTGATTACTGGAGTTTCATAAAGCAGTTATATGTCTATTTGGAGAGCAAGATAGTAGAGGACGGAATACGTAAGCTTTACCTCATACATTACTGGTCTGATATCGTCGCTCAGTTGAAACTTATCTGTCAAGAGGTTAATTTTTTTGGATTTAACCTCTGTGGTTTCATCCCGAGCCCACATGGCTCTTCACCGATTCGATAATTCGGCCGATAAATAACCCGCATATGGTCGAAACTAGATTTACCAGCGTTCTTCAATTGAAGGAATATCCGGTAGTAAATATTCATTACGCTGGACTGATAATTATTTCCCCAGTTTCCCCAACCTACTCCCATCATCACAGTTCAGACAACTACTTGGCCAGGGATTGCAGGTGCTTCAAAAAGTTGGAGTTTTCGAAAGAGTAGGCAGTGTTGAAAAACAAAAGCTTACGATTCCGTTGCTTAAGGCTCGGTCGGGTCGCCATAAAATGGGGTATTCACAGAGCCTGCAAAATTTATGGGTTTCAAATCTCGTCAATACAGTTTGCTTAATGGTGGTGACCCACCCAGGCCTAACATCGGAGTACCACCGTATCAGGCATGCTACGGGCAAGCGGAAACGTGGTCACTGGAATGGTTCCAGTGAAAGTGGTCTGTTGGTTGTGGTCACTAGAAACCTATCCACTTCTCGACGATAGTTCGTATAAAACATTTATTATCCAGGATCACGTTGGCCCGCTACTCTTGGAGCCCCAGCTTTTGACGTTGTCCATAACCATGATTTATGGAAGACGTAGTGTAGAGAGCTCCGTGGTAAAATTAAAATTGCTTTAGCTAATCGGGCTAGAAGTGATTGTGGTGGAGTTTGTGTCCGCAGTACCTAGTTTTTCTATTAAACCATTCTCTCATTGGACACAAGCGGAGGCGCGCAGTTGGTCTTATTTGGCAGAACTCGAATTGAAAAAGAGACGCGACCAGCCTATTTCTTTGTTGGTTGGTTGCGATGCTGCCTAAACCCATTGCGTTTCAGAACATTGACTTATGAATTTATCGAAGAATAAGATACCAAAACTTTACTCTGCTATATCGTGTTGGATCTCTACGGATCCGCTATGCATCCAGATGTATCCGTTAATGGTATTTTAGCGGCAGGTATTTCTATGGTTGACCGAGTTCAAATGTTATACAAATCTGATCTTGCAGACCTTGATGCTCTCGAATTATTGATTTCAATTGGGGATTTGACGGTGGTTGCTAATGGGGAAGCCGCGATGAGCTTGGTACAAGAAAACTAGTTTGACCTGCTCCCTTATCGAGACAGTAGCGAATTTATATTCAGTAATCGGATTATGGTCGAGAAAAGACTGTCGTACCTCAAACGTCTTCACTTGCGTAATGGTGAACATTTCTTTAAACATAGTCCAATGACTCCTTGTTAGATAGGAAACATGCCATAACACTGCTCACCGGTGTTGCTAACTACCTCATCACGCGGTAGATATTATAAAGATACCGCCGGACAACCAAGAGGCGCTTGCCTTTCTATGACGACTAGCTATACGTTAGAACAGACTCAGGTGTCAAAGGAAAACATGTCAGGAGGGTGTGCCGCATAGTGGGCGACGAATAGCAGTGCTTAAGTCTAGCTCGAAGTGTAGGGCGATAACCATGGAAAACAACTTTGCAACAAGCACTTCGATACCGAGAGTGCCCGCGTTTTGCGCTTGGTGGTAGCCATGTAAACGGCTGTTGCCATGACGCCTTGTGTGGTTGCACTCTTTTACCTTCTGTTGCAAGCGATGCTGTAGACATTAGTAGGACCGAGAGCCAGAGTGGTGCTGGTGACGTTCGGGATGCCAGGCGCAGAAGTAGTTCGGAGGCCGTTTTAACGTGATTAACTAAGCAAGAATATTTCTTACCTTTTCTATGTTGTACTGAGGTCACATCTGTGTATGCGCGTTTTTGCGTGAAAATCTCTAACAACGTGCTTTGCTGTTTTTTTCTGATTGATATCGATAGATCATCATTGTGTGGATCTTTCCCTACGCATTACCTCGCCGGGAGCCTGAAGACAAACCAGTCGTGTTATGTGTGTTTGTAGGCATGCGTGTACAAGTGTCAAGTGTATGGCAGTCCATGCCCTTGAGACCAGTTTCTGAATTTTTTGCTAACACGACACGCGCAATTCTCGTACTGCTATTGAATACGCGCAGTCTAGTGTAAAATAATAGCACCCTGGCGGACGTAGTTGGTCGAGCGACATTGGTGTATTTGGCACTTCATCTTGCACACACTGTAGGATTCCTAAGAGACATTTAACCACTATTGATCATTTGCTTGTTTCCGGGTTTCATAGCACTCCACATTCCTCCGTCCATGTCCCCATCTGGCCTCAAGCAAATTTTTTACCCCAACCCCCGAACGAACCAAATCCAACCATACCTCCGCCGTCGACATAAAGAAAAACACGTGGCCGCAGGCCAGCACGAGAAACAAAAGTTTGGCTTTGGAATGTGTGCACACTTCACGATCGGGACACTAATCATCAACCTACGCGACGTACCGCATTAGTCGCCAGGACGCTTGCGCAGTATGACATTGAAATCGCAGCACAGTGTGAGACAACACTGGCTGATTTAGGTAAATTACGAGATGGTGCTGCGTACACTTTCTACTGGGTTTGATTTCCCGACGTGAGCAAGGCGTCGGATTCACAATTTCTGACCGCCTGAATGGCCGCTTAAAGGGGAAGCAGATTGGTAGCAGCCCACCGTGGATGTCGCTCATTAAGCGTCTCACACACCGTATGTTGGAAACAATTAGTAACATGGTGTTCGCAGCGGGTCAACTACAGGAAAAATGTCGTGAACACAATCAATCGTTGCATTCACTGTTCTTTGACTTCACCAAAGCGTTAGATGCAGTAAATTGTGAGGTGATTTGGCCGATTCTCTCAAAGTTTGGATGACCTGCAAAGTTTTTTCATCTGATTGATTGCCTGTAGACTGACATGCAAGTAAGGGTGCTAATGAGTGGACAGATTTCAGCTGTCTTTGCAATTATTTCCGGTGTGAAGCAAGGATGAGTCTTAGCCCACACACTATTCAATATCTATCTGATGGCCATGATGTCGTGCGCATTTAACACGTGTGAATACGGTGTGCGCCTAGAGCAGCGCATGGATAGCGGTTTGCCTAATATCTGCTGATTTGGATCAAGAAGCATAGTGCGTGAGACAACCATCCGTATACTGCTGTTTGTTGACGACTATGGGTTGTTTACACCAACCGAAGAGGAAATGCAATACATGACTGCATTCACTTCTAAGGCAATCGAGTTTGGACACAGCATAAACTTAGGCATGACTGTATGCCTATTTCCGCCGGCACCGGGAGTGCAGCCCGTTTGCGGGCCAGCAATACGGATGTAGATAAGTACTACAGAACACGTCAGTATTTTGCTACCTCGGGATTACTTTGTCAACCAACCTGCGGATCACCAATGAACTGCGCGCTCCTGTAGCGAGGGCAAGTGCGGCTTTTGGGAAACTAGAATGTTGAGTGTGGGAAATCGTCATCACACTGTTAGAACCAAGGTAAAGTTGTAAAAATCAATGATTATCTCTGTCCTTATCTAAGGATCGGAAACTTGGACACTGTGTAGAAATGGTATCCGCTTACTGGAACGAAACCCATCAACTGTGCTTTCGCCGGATTTTGCACATCCACTGGTAGGACAATGTGCCGGACACTGATTTGATCACCTGGAGCGAAGTGTGCACCGTGGACTCCATGCTACTGCTGCGACACATCCGGTGGCTTCAACACGAGCGCCGTATGAATGCAACGAGAATCCCGAAGCAACTGCTCTACGGCAGCTGAGCGCAGGCGGCCGGAATGCAAGCAACTAAAGTTGTGCTACCAATATAACATCAAGTTTAGTTAGTCCAGAGTAAGTTTTGACCTAAGTGTTTGGAAGTAGTCAAAAACACATCCCCGCACCTAGTGTGATCTCATCATCTGTACAGTTGAGCGATCGTAAGAAAGACAGTCGGTGCATCGGAAAATCCATCGTGCAGCAAGCAAACATCATCTGCCGGCGGACTACAATGATTCAGCTACTGCCACATGGAACTGTACTGTACGCGTCCGTGTGTGACAGCCCAGCCGGTCAGGCCAGTCATCAAGGGGGCCACGATGGGCTATGCCGAACAGGTCGAGCGCCACGAACAGACGTGTCACTTGAAGGTACGCAACTGATAAATGACGGTGCACGTTAACTAGTCTGAACGTTATGGAGAGTAGGGAGTCAGGATGTAACCTCCGCTCGCTGGACATATCGGACGCGCGGACTTTTGGACTGACACTTAACTAGTTCTTCGAGTGTTGCAGCGCAGCGACAACCACCCATGGTTTCAGCAAAAAGGCTGGCGCACCGTATTTGCACTACTGGTAATCCTGAAACAGAGCCCACATACGATTGCTCTATGCTGAAGTTTGATGTTTCATATACCATGCTTTATCATCGCAGTTGGGCTACACTGACTTACCTCATGTTACCTAATTTTACCGTACCTTACCATTACCATAGCCTCCAAACACTTTACCTATGCGGTAAGCAAAAACAACGCTTCCTCGCTTTGGTGACAAAGTGGCAATCTTATGGACATATCCAATTTGGATCCTGCATTCAAAGATAAATCACTCCGGAACTTCCGTAGATAGTGAACGATCCCGGCAACTAACTGACTAGTGCTTAACCTGCTAACGTTGATGTGTCATGCTGTTTCACATTAAGTCTCTTAGAATGGTTAAAGCTGTAATTTCCGCTCTTCATCCTACAAAACGTAGCTGAGCTTAAGAAAATCAGCTGAGAGCAGCGCACCATTTCCTGGCAAACCTACTACGTGTCCTACACACGCTGCGTCATTTGTGTATACCCACCTTATTCCATCGCTAATGCAAGTCTCGCTTGGGTACAGTTTTTATCTAGGATGATTAACTACGTACTTGTTGTAGTGCAATAGCAATATTGCACCTGTCTAAGAGGCGGATACTAGGAGTTGTATCAGACATGATCAATCTTCTGGGTAGATTATGATAAAGGTTATTCTAGCGGAAATGGTACGTCAGTGTATTAGTATGTTACGTCGGAAAGGAATCGGTGCATAGCGACAACCGTTCATTTTAGGAGCACAGAATAGCTTCACCTGGGGGCGTACGATGTAGATTGTAACCAAATAGCTTATGTCCACATCAACATACACAGCCGTGTGTACAAAATAATAGGTACTTGAATGACAGCCGTGCTACATCTTGGACATTTGCAAAACAGTGCAAACACTGTTTGGAAAACCGCATGTTTGACAGGGTGCATCGGGACTTATTTGATGTAGTACTGTGGTAGTTGTGGTGCCAAGGAAACCGTAAGAGACGAATGTCAACAGTTCATTTTGGGTACTTATTCTCATGCTTGTGCAAGTAACTGCAATCCTGACTTCCAAACGAAACCCATGCATGTTTGTAGTGCTGTTGTTCATGAGGTTTAATGGGTCTTCATCCAGTTGGGAATAGTTCATAATTTAGCCCCGAGAAACGCATGTGCATATGTTGTGTTCGAAATGCCATTACACGTAGATGACTCCAAGCAATGTATATATGTATACCGAATCAATTCGACGATGATACTCATAAAGCTTTTGTGCGGCCAACTTACTGCAGGAATGCGACACTGGTGCATATGGAAAATAACATTACTAGAATATGAAGAAGGTGAGGTTACCAAGAACTAATATTAATTTCAGGTACTGAGAATCCAAGGCAAATTTGATCGTTTCGAATTCCGTGGACTGACTAAAAGGACGGTTGCTCAGGTACTGGAGAACTCACTATTGCACCCGGAATATAACACCATGCGTACGCTCCCATTCGATTTACTAATCCAGGCCAATAAGGCAGCGTATGTCGTACGATTGTCTGCCTGTTGAGTAATCTTTCATTTCAGAAGTAGTAGTTGTTGTTGTTTGAGTTCCCCGGTTTGGCTGCCCCTGATGTGGATGTTGACAGGATACCTAGCTGTGAAATACCCATTACTTCGTCCATACTGACTGCATAGACAGTTTGCCGTTTCTGGAGAGGACGGGGTGCGGGTCTCTGTGGCCATGCTAGGCTCAAAGAGTGGTTCCATGCAAACCATGTGAATCGAGCTTCGACCCATGCACCACTTGTGTACGTCCGGTGTCAATGATTTCCCAATTAGGCCACAATGCTTCTGTGCTGCTGGTTGAAGGAGTGTGGGCTGGCTCCGCTGATGAAACGTGGCTCCCCTCCATATCCCTCCCTGTCTTACTGCTTCGGGTTTACACCGGATATGGGGTGTGCGGGTGGAACTGTGGGTGGTGCAGCGCAAGCCACCCATGCTGCTTCTGTAGGCATAGGTGCCCCTTGTTGGTCACCGCGGTAGGCAAATCCTGATACGGATACCGCCAATCCAAGTGTCACCACTTCTCCGGGCTCCACCGCATGTTGGTGACTGCACGATGATCTTAGTCTTTACACTTTCCCGTGCACTGGACAGCCTTTGTTACTTCAAGCCGATTTGCCGAACGTAACCACCCAATAAACTGGGGTGTGTGGCATTCCGAACCCCATTCGCTGAGTGTTTGTCCAAACACAACATAGGCCATGTAAATTAGCCAAGAGCTAATAAGCAATTTGTTGGTAGCCAAACGGACACTGCTATCCTCTTGTTGAGCGCTGCACTAACGCATTGGTCGCTAACCAAGAAAGCTTACAATTGAGCACTGAGTTGACTAAAACGCTGCCTTTAAGACACGCATGCACCTTGTATGAGCCTTGTCTTTTGAACTATTCGGGATCGATGGACAGGCGTGAGGTATTGACAGTGTTTTAGTCTTCACAGACACAGAACAAGTATTTCCAGATTATGCATTAGATGCAGCACGATCATTTCGTTAGTTTAGTTTTACCGTTGTTGTGAAAGGAAAATTTAAAAGCATTGTATATGCAATAGGTCTAGAAAAGCAGGCTAAATGCGTTGTTTCATCGTTTCGCTTTGCCTGGAGATCTGAAACACCATCATTGGTGATTAACTGGTATTAATATCATGATCTGGACATGTTCAGGTAAACAGTTCATAGCAAAAGTTATCCCCGAAGTTAAAGTATTATATGTGAACACAATTACAAAAGCAACTATAGAAACATCTCAAAGGCCATCAGATAATCACAACATATTTGAAATCCATAATTCCAAACTTATAAATAATTCCTTTATCGAAAACTCCTGTTGAATCAAACAGAACTATAGCAACGACACAGTGATCGATTAACCCTCGACAGTGATGTGTCATAAATGTGCATTTTTGCTATAATATAACCAACATTCTTGGTACTGAGATGTGATCTGTTTATGAAAGGAGCGTAGTAACAGATAAAATGCCTATCTATTTCCTAGCTTAATATTTTGCCAATGGATAAAATAACATTAGTTGTAATAATGCGCATTATATGCCATTCAGAAGTCAGTTGAGCTGTACCTCACTATAAATATTTATTTGAATATAACTGCGCAAATTTATATGACAAACTGAAAAATAATTTATTTGATTTGTAAGACAGTACATTCCGGAACGGCGTCAGTTTTAAACCTTAGTGCCCAGCTGCATTTGGTATGTATGTAAGTAAGCTTTCCCTTAGCTTCCAATTTGTTGAAATTCAAATCACATGTATGGAAGTGTGTTTTGACATTGGCCAAGTTATCTGAAAATGCAAAGAATACGAAGAAGCACATGAAGGTAATTCCTAAGACGAGGTGTAGATAATATCTAACATTGTAACACGTGTTGGTCGGAATTTTTTCGTTGCTCCCGAATTTTCAAGTTTTCAGGTTCAAATTTTTTCGCACATCGTCCTGGTTACCCTTATTCAATCGGGCTCGATCAGGCCTACCCACTGGGCAACCTTTCTCGAGGGTACTATAAACGGATCAACGTCAAACGCCGATTTGCAATTTTGGCTATGTTTCAGCGCAGTCGTTCGCCTACGACTGCACCACTTTGCTGCCTTCATTAAGATTTTGGAGTTATCGAACAGCTTATTGCTAGGTCAATTTCAAGAGACCTAAACCAACCCTGTCGGTAGATGCATAAGGCAACTAGAAGCAATTATATATTCGTACATCGCCTTGGTTGACCAAGAGCTCTCACGCCGCATTGTGAATCGCGTTCTCTCGAACGCACGCAAATCTCTTTGTCTGGCCGGATTTGTGCGCCTGCGCCTATTGGAAAATGCGGCATAACTTGATGCGGCAAGCCACGGAGTTGACCTCAGGGATACCTGTGCCCAGAGCGGCCGATTACTGAAGAACAATCTACCCTTGGCGGTATTTAGACAACTGAGCGCTCTTAAAACCGGTTGGTTTGTATCGATCGGTACAACTGAAACCGTGGCCTGTTTCTACCCATGTGATTCTTGTGCACTTTAGATTGGTCGTAAAAGCCCTGAAATCCCAGTCTGTTTCCTCGGTGTTTTGCCGATAACCGTTTGATTCGTCTCGATCACTGTAACAGAAACGGTGAACTTTGTCCCCTATTTTCTTATCCTTGTCCACATAAAATACTTTTTACAATCCCTAAAACCGAGTGACCAATCATTACGAATGCTCGTTACCTAGTTAAAACAAGAAAATCAAAGAGGAGACAGGAAGCCACTGAAACCCTGGCAAAACATCCTGCTTATAACCAGTCCGTCAGCACGGACAAAATGAAAGGCTCATTATCTAAGATGGATATGAAGCCGAACTCGTGCATAAGTTACAAAAGTGACCAAATGATAGTTCTCATAAGGTTCCTCTGATAGAGTGCAGCGCAGTTAATGCAGAATCGCCTTCTAAAGCAATTCAAATGATTGCTGCTCTTGAACTACAGCTGAAGGACATAAAGGAAAGGTTTGAATCTCTGTACCAAGTCCTAGAGCAATTTAACTCTCTAAGGTATATTTTAACCCTCCAGATACACAAAAATGGAACACGTTCCCTCCGTTGGGAATTTTATACAGCATGTTGCATTTGAGGTTCATTAGTGCATTAAACGTTCCAAAAATATTATCGCGTTTAATTTGCCACAAAAATTATCTCTTGAGGCTATCTACTCTGCAGTGGTAAACGATTGTCATTTCAAAAGGCCGCAGATTTTGCGTGAGGCTGCGAAAGTAATCTTTGAAGCAGGTCTGTCCAGTACTTTTTAAATTTTCAAACGACAAACTTGCTAAAATATTCATTTGTAGTAAGAGCGCACTTTCCCTTAGGAATGATTATATATCCATGATCCTAAAACCAGATTTAACAGTACTACAAAGGGAGTGCAAAAGCTTATTTCCGACAAACAGTCTGTAACCAATTTGTTCCGCTACCCACGGAAACTCAGGAATTTCCCCACCTGGTTGACCTAGGTAAAACTCTGACCATACATAAATCAGCTCTAAGTTTGAAATCAAATATCTTTTCTGACTTCATTCAGTGTCACATTAGTCAAGCATTACTGCGCAACTCGTTTCCGAATATACAAGATATTTCCATTGCGCAAACGACTATTTCTACTCACTATTTTTCGTTCATCCACCAGGTGCATTGACGCTCTGGTACGCCATTAAAAATCCTCCTCTCCAAAAGTTTTACTTATCTAGCAGATAAAACACTGCGGAACAGCCATGTTGTAAAAAACACTTGTAGGAAAACCTCATGTGACATATATACGCGTGCTCCTAAGCACAATAAAAACAGTGCTATTTTAAACGTTCCATCAAACTCTGTCATCACTGAAGACCTGCAGATAATCGGCATGGCAGCAACCATGCAGCATTTGAATATGCGAGCTGTGCGCTCCATAACTTGTAAGCCACTTGCTAGTGAACTTCAAGTAGCTGAGAGAAATTGGCACAACCAAAATCCTCTCAAACTACCTCAACATGTACATAATCTTAACTGGCAGGTAGGTTATATGCACCAGCCAGCAAACTGTAATCTCAAAGTGGGTCGACATTTTCTCAATATTTTACCGTTCCGATCTACTTTTGGGGGTCCAGTGGCGGTTTACCCTCCACACACCCAAAATACACTAATTCCGCAAATTATATATCCTCCGTATCCACCACCCCCACTTCACTCTCTCCAAATACCACCTCGTTGGGGTCCTGTAACTGGATTCATGTCGACAACCCAACAGATAAAATGACACTACACTTACTTTTATATCATTCCCGTTCATTGTTAAATAAAATGCACTTCCTGCGTAATAATCTTTACCTTTCTGCTCCTGATATAGTGCTAATAACAGAAACATGGTGTTCAGCGGAGACGCCTGACACATTGTTCTGGATACTGGGTTATAACAACATTTGTAATTACCACTTTTATGGTAGATGTGGTGTCTGCATAATCTACGTCAAAAACAAATACTTGGTACTTCCTCTGAATGAACCACTCCTACGGAAACTTCCTGATTCGGTATGGATTACCATTTATTTTAGTCCAACAAATCTCTTAGTAGATTGTATGTACAGACCCTCATCGTCTGCACTCACCGTAAACGATGACTTGTTGGATACATTTTCTTTTATTGCTCACCTCTCATACACTAAGAAAATAACCGCTGGGGATTTTAATATGCCCGAAAGCTCATGTTCCCTTAACAATAAACCACAAAAGCACAATACTTTTATGTCTACCCTTGGTCGACTGGGATGGGTACAGCACGTCAAACAACCTACACGGTTTGGTAACACACTTGATCTAATTTTTACTATGGGATGTTCGCATGTGTCTACATACATCAGCGACAAGTTGCCGGGTAGTGATCATAACATCGTTGGTTGTTCTTTCCAAATTCTTTCTAAACCGATAGAATCAGTGTTCAGTTACCGCCCATTATCTTCTGTGAATTGGTCCATTTTCTCGGATCTTATAAGGTCTTCATATTGGGATCCATTCTTCTTAGCACAGAATGTACAAATTGCTTGTAATGAGTTCTACCACGGCATACAGATTTATGCTGAAGTTGTAGCTCCAGAACGCAGTAAGAAGTTGAAAATGACTGCTGCACCTGCAGGCATCTCAAAAAAGACAGCCACTAAACTTAATAAACTAAAGAAATAGATTTAGAAAAATAAACGATTTTACTCTGCTGATGCTCCACACCAGATTGCATACAGTGTTATACCAAGATCACAACAACATGCTATGCTCTGAGGAGGAAATGGCACTGAAGGGCGCCAAAGTGGTAGGCACCATTTTAAAACTTTTGGACCGTAGGTAGAATAGAAAATCAAGTTGTACAAACTATATTGTAAGCTCTGATGGAACTGCCATAAACGTTCGTGGAATCACATGTCCCTACTTCAATGACTATTTTATGTCTGCTTATGGCACTAATGCGAAAGATCCTCAGCTCAAACTGATACACAGAAGCAGTAATATACTCCAAAATATTGAACTTACACTTAGTGACATATGTCGCCAACTCAGATTAGTCCCGCCACAATGCGCAAGAGTCCCTGACAATATCCCGCCAATTCTAGCCAAGCACCGAGGTTCAGATATCCCCCTGCTTTTGCCTAATGTATTTACACTTTCCATGCACAATAGGGAGTATCCTATACACTGGAAACAATAAACTATTATACCACAACATAAAAGTGGATCTATGCAAGATGTAAAAAATATCGCCCCATCCACCACCAATCTATTATCTGTAGAATCTTGGAGAGGTTAGTTAAAGAACGCATAATAGAATTTGTGAGTTCTATGAGTCTTCTCAGTAAACATCAGCATGGTTTATTGAAAGGTAGGTCGTGCACTACCTGTCAGTTAGATTACCTTGATTATGTGACTAGAGCAAGAGACGCCGGAATTGCCAACATCGTATTTTTTCTTGACATCCAAAACTCTTTTGACCGTGTCCCACACAATTTATTGTTGTGGAAGCTTATGTCCTATGTTTTCACAAATTCGCTTCCAGATTATTTGTGCTCCTACCTCGAGGGTAGAAAGCAAGTAGGCAAAATCCGTAATTATACATCTGAAGCCACTACAATCACTAGTGGAGGGAATCAAGGTACCGTGCTAGGCCCGCTGTTATTCGTAATCTATTTCAACGATCTTCTTGATGAAATCTCGTACGAGAAGCCATTCCTTTTCGCTGATGATGATAAAATTGTCCATTGTTCCGACCCTGGGCAAAGTAGTCCTAACTTAACAAATATTCAATATGACTTGTCCGCAATGGAGCAATGAAGTAAATCCTGGAAGATTCACTTTGTCACTGACAAGATTAATCTATTGTTCCACGGATGTGGCCCTTCTCTGAACATCCTTATTTTAAACGATACCCCTATTCCTGTGTGTGGCGCAGTCCGAGACTTTAGTCTAAGGCATTCTGCGTCATTTAATTTTTTAGAACCTGTTATATTCTTGCAGGCTTCTGTCAGAAAATGATCATAATTTGAACTCTTATTTTGAGTTATTCCAAGCGTCAAGCCTTTAAAATATGTGTTAGGCCGAAGCTTGAGTACTGTACGAGAGTGCAGAGTAACCTGAGAAAAGTGTACATTATAGCACTAGAAAGCTTTCAACGATCATTCAAAATGATGTTTTTGAACATGCCTAATACCATGAGATCCCGTGAGCCTTGCGAGGCGCTAAACCTGGAGCAGCTATGAATACGCAGAATTAAACTTAATCTGTGCCTTCTGTACCGCTTACTATTTGGCTTAAGCTTCACTGCTTGGCCACAACTCGAGTTTCATACTCACATGCGCTATGAACTAAAAATCAGCGAGCTCACACTGCAAAATACTAAAGTTTCGCACAAGGCACCGTTCAATTTTTTTCTCCGTAACATATGGTTAATATAGAACAAACTTCCATTGAGTATTAGAAAATGCACTACCTATCTGCATTTCAGACGAATGATTAATATTCACCTGACTGTTGCAAATATCTGGTCAACACTAAGTCAAACGATGACTCTAGATGACTTGTATGAGATAGGTCCTGGATACATATGAAAGTCGCCAAATCCTCTATTCTTTTCAATATTTTAAGATTACCTACATTTAGTTAAATTCTTGGGTATGTATTTATAAACGATCTTACTTCTATCACTCTGTCTAACCAATTTTGATTTCTTCTTTGACGCGCTGGTTCGTAGCTGCACTACGCCTTTTAACCTGATGTCTCTGTGCCATCGTCATCACTCGCCAAGATTTTCCATCAAATTGTGATTGACCTATCGGCAAGCGGTTGTATTCATTATTCTGTTTTGTAATTCCTCATACTTTAGCTTCATTGTTGGTCATGACTGGGCTGATTTCTTGTGGTGACGGATTAGAGCTTCCAAAATAATAAAGTATACGCATGCAAATCATATCGCTATTGAATCGCTGGATTAAAACAAAAGGTGTCATACTTTATTGATCGCATGAAGGAATGGGCTGAGGCTTCGTCGCCTATAATGTCTGCATAAAGCAGCCCTTAAAAAACATTTGATACCCAGTCTGACGGACTATTTACTCTTTCGCCACACCGGCACAAAGCCAATTAGAGCACGGATGTTCGGGTGAAACACATCGGGGGAATACCCTGCATGGAAGCAAGTCCCCTGGGCACAGTTCCATGGATGACCGTATTAATTTACTTGTACTTTCCGTGAAATCTACATTTATTATTTTTCCTAGTTTCTTAATCTCTCTACTATTTTCAAACTGCTAATCACCTTAAAAACCCATATGAGGTCCATTGAACGAAACACGTAAAATTAACTATATTATGCGGTCAGGTTGTACATGTTAATAAAACCACCCAATTTGTCTGTGCCTCGCACTGTTGAGGAATAAAACGTTTATTTACATATTTATATTGTTCGATAGTTTTCTCTCCCAAATTACGGGTTGTAATTATACACGCGTCCTTGACTACGAATTATTAATGCGGGTTCAACTTATTATGTGCCTTCAGACATTCTTCAAAGCCAACTCCATATATTTGTTTTCTTAGGTCACTACATTTGCCGTTGAGTTATCGTCGGCAAAATGCCAAAGTATTGACGTTTCAAGTCTATACGGAGTTGTAATTAGTTCCTTCCTGAAAGTTGGAAATAAAGCGTTAACATATAAAAGGATCATATGAAACTACAAAATAATAGATAGTATATTAAAAAATTGTTTGCTAAACCCATCCTATGTCAAACTGGAAAGGCTCTATAAATAACGATTTGTTTGATTTATACTTTTGAGGTTATCTGCAGAAGGTACAACTTTTCCTTTATTACCAAGTCTAACAAAACATGAGCTAAAGTTCTATTTGGCAGTGAGATTTTATGCTTCTTGTTAATGGTAAAGCAACGGGGTTCAATAAGGAGCCTTAGGTGGCATAACTTAATTGGTTACTTCCAACTATGTTCATAGTATTTCTGCCAGTGACATGTTTTGAATAACGTTACCTATTCACGTTTACTACGTGTTTAAAAGATATTTTATTCAGCCGTGTCGTACTTTTACCCTGTGATACAAAAATATGAAATATATTATAATTCATAAATCATTAGATTCGTTTATCTGTAATTCAGTATTAGTCAGCCGCTGGCCCAGTGGTCTGCGTGCCTGGTTTGCAATCATACAGTCACCATTTAGAATCCACGTGAGGTGACCGTCCACGCGGTAAACTCAGACCGCCTGCGACTGGTGATGGTCGCGCGGCAGCGGAGCGCCATTATTGCGTTCAGCTGACACATTATTAAATCAATAGTAATACAAAATAACAGCATCATGACTGCTAACTCTCATTTATTAATTGGGCTTCCTAGAACTCTATATGCATTGATGGTCAGTCGTCCTGGTAGTGATCATCTTGAGCAGGTGGTAGAACGCCTACGACTGAAAAAGCGTCATCGTGGTTACCTCAGAGAGGTAGACGAAATAGAGAGTGGGCTTGTAAATCATGACGATTCGAAGCAGTCTCCCGTGGCCCAGTGGCATAAACTGCTGACTGGTGGTTCAGGGTGCTGGTGGTCTTGGGTTCGGATCCTGATGGATCCGATAGATTCGCAATACTGATGATGTCAAATAGGCTGAAAATGCCGTCAAGTGCTTTCCCGGGCATGTGAAAGGCCATCTGATTTGTATGCTGGCTGTGACGAAACTCATTTTCTATAGGAAAATGTTGGGGATATTTCTGATTAGTCTTATTGGCCGGTGATTTCCATAGACAGTTTATGGCCAAAGCGGGTTGGAATGTGATAACTTGACTGCCTTAACTTCGTCAAGTTAGTTATCGGCTTCATTACACGTCTGCTGATGGACGAAACGAACTTCTTTCTCAGCAGCTAGCCTAGTCCCATTTCTATTCAAAATATCCCGTTTACCAATTTGGGAAATGATAAGCCATGCCACTGTCATTTCTGTCTAAATTTCTCAATGTAACCTTAATTGTCTTTTAGAAGTGACATGAGAAGCCGGACTTCCTGTCCAGCTTTTCTGAGGGTACTGTGGAAAAGCAGTTAATGTGTTGAATACGAATGATAAAAGGGATGTCTTGCAAGTGCAAGTAGGAGCGGACATTATCTTCCGCGCACCGTTGTTCTCAACGTGTTGTCGTTTAAAGTTGGATGAAAAATATTCCTTCACTTGAGCGTTAGTTATGATAGCCCTTTCTTCTGTTAACGGTGTTCGATTTGCAAAGCTTTTTCAGGATATTCACTGAGCAGATATCTTTATGCACCGGCGATTCGTTAACCTCTAGTAGCTACGGATTTGAATTTTAATGATTGTGTTGAATAGCGTCATCGTGGAGCCTGGCTTTAACGCAACATTGGTAAAGATGAAAAAGGAAAGAATTTTCGTTGCGCTGGACGGTGCGCTGAGGTATATGTTCTGAAGGAGTACTCAAATTCACGTTCTATAAGTTTAGGAAGTTTTTTAATTCCACAACGTGTACCGCTGAGAAATCCGGGTAATTGTAATCCAGCGGGATTAGCAGATATTTGAAAATTTCCTAAAGATTTTGGATTAGAACGTCCCCAACACGACGCTCGTGCAGCTTCAGTTCATCGACTCTGAATATAACCTAGTTTGTAACTGAGCCACTTTTCTGAATTCTGAGCCATTTCTGAATTCGGTCAAGTAGATACAGTATAATTGCCCATGTGCTATATTTTTATTCCCTCAACTTCGAATACTTGGTTTTCTATGCACATATGTATTGTGTATCTGAAGTTCTTACGCGGAAATCTACGGAGTGATATGACACAAAATAAGACAGCATAAATATTCAGCATATTCATAAATTGGTATATCTAACAGAGTACATGTAAGCTGCAGATTCGTTTGGCGTTCGAGCGACTCGTAAGAACTCCCGTGTCTATCCAAGATAGGAAGGCAGGACGTTAAATACGGTACTACGAAACAAAATAACAATAAACTACATGTTGATATATAACAAAAGTGCCAGTTTAGTCCTAAAACAACCGAATCTTCCTAGTTACACAATTAAGTAGCATCCGCGCAGGTGCTACAGTAAGGTCTCTTAGCACAGATTGAAACAAAAAATAGAAGGGTTATTTTCAATATGCCCGAAACGTTATCCCATCGGACCGCGGAACGGTGCACAGAAAGATAAAGTTGTCATTAAATTCGGCATCTCGTTGCGGATATTCGATCAAGGACCAAAACGGTGTGAGAGCGCACAATCGTCACAATGGGGGTTGGGATGAGAACATTTTCATGTCTGTTAGGAATTACAAGGAGCATGACAACACAAAAAGAGTCTGTGTACCTTAGGGACAAATGGCACGGGCTGGGAGTGCACCTGAGAGAGAGCAACTCCATGCGAGTGTTAGGACACCTGGGGATGTTACACAACATGAAGGGAATCGCACCTTGCGGTGGGGTTGGAATGAAACCATATACACCTATTTACGACAACATGAGTCGTACAATAGCCCGTAGGAGCAGGTGTCATATAAGGTTATCATGAACAAGCCTCGATACCATATTGTGAGTTGTAATCAAACATGGCGACACAGCGCGAACGAGTACATTCGTGACAAACTCTTGTGACTTAGCTCAAAAGATAGCACGTCTCAAAATTGAGTCAGATGATTTGATGGTCAGATTTGATGTCACATCACTATTCACAAATGTATCCAAAGAAGAGACGCTAGGAATAACAAGAAGTTGTCTAAATGAAGACCTCACTCTGAATGATCGGACGAAACTAACAGTCAACCAGATATTCGAGGGAATGACAGCATGTCGCAACATGTCTTACGTCGTTTTTCAGTCAAATCTTTACAGTCAGAATAAGGACTCGCAATGGGATCCCCATTATTCCCTCTGCTGGAGAACCGGTATATTGAAGACTTCGAAATAAGGGCGTTAACGAACACCATTAACTCACCAAAAGTTTGGTGGCGTTATGTAGACGACACCTTTGTACTTGTTACAAAGGATAAGAAGGACGATTTGCTTGATCACTTAAACTCCATTGATGAGAGAATACAATTTACTATTGAGTTGGAATCTTGTAGCCATACAATACAATATCTTGGCTGTCCGGTTCACAGGAATGGGGGAAATTTAAAGACGACACTATATCGCAAGTCAACGAAAACTGACGACGTACCCCACTAAATATCTGGTCATCCGAAACATGTTTACGCTGGGATAGTCTCAAAGCTGTTCTACAGTGCACAAACCTCGTGTACGATGGAGGGGTACAAAAAGGCTGTGCGGAAATTGGCAATGAGCAAACTGTTAGAAAGCGGTTACCCACGCGATTAGTTAAACGTCAATTGCATAAAGTGCTACACTGGCAGTCAAGACCAACAGCTGAGTGCATAGGGACGGTCGGAATTCCTTACAAGGAAGGCACTTCCTAGGCAATTCGGAGGGTACTAAATAAAAATATAAAAGCGTGATCTTTCAGAAAAGTCGAACGTTACGTTCGGCGCTGGTACACCTGAAGGACACCCTTCCCAAGGACTGGACGACTAACTATGTTTATGAAATTAAATGTAAATACTGTGCACATGTGTATATAGGCCAAACAGCGAGAGAATTACGCACACGAAATTCGGAGCATAGGAGGCGCATTTCAAGACTACCAAGAAACGAGTTTAAATACCAGGCAATAGTAAGAGACTCGGCCGTAGCTGTGCATGCATTAGACATGGTCACCTGATAAACCTCGAAAACGTAGAGGTCATAAGGAGGGGCATACGATCAACTCCTCAGCAGTTGATTGCCGAGGCGGTGGAAATTGACAAATCTGACGACTGCGTGAATAGAATCGAGAGCAGGGAATTCCCTAATACATGGCGGGCGGTATTAGGCCGGCCTGCTTGACGAGCATCAGTGCGTGAATCAGATTAGAAAGTTCAAACCGACTCCCATTTTCAACACTATGGGCTTATCCGTCAATGTCATGATGCACAAAGTGACACCTGGACTATTTGCACTGAGTTTAAACCATCTGAGGTGACATTTCGAACGGTTGCTTTAATGCCATCATGAATCAAGTCTCGGGTAACGAGGTTACCGCCCCTGTTTGCTATAAAAAGCCCACCCCAATTGCAATGCTTAAACTGTGCTGACGAAGCCCTTGTGTCCAGTGCGAAACGTTACAAAACTACTACACCAATCAAAGGTTTCCAAACCTCGCTTAACTCATGGAGCTTTGCATAGATAATCAGATGGAGTAGACATATAATGGTTTATCTATGATCTCGTCGGAAAGCGTAACGTTGTGATTATCTGATTACGATGTTAACATGCAAGCTGCGATTTTCGTGTTAACTCCGAAAACATGGTTTTTCATTACAACGCTCCAGCTGATCCAACGAATTCTTTCGGACAATACGTGATGACTAACGCCTTCAGCTGCAAAGCGCTTTGACCAATATCAGCAAATATCTGATAGGGGTAGTTGTTTGTTGCAGTTGTAGAACGATGTGGTTTCCTTGTTTTTGAATCATTTGGTTTCACTGGGTCTATCACATTTGTTTAGTGACTTTAAATTTCATTAATGCGTCCGTGAAACAAAATAATTTGTAGTTATGATTGTTTCACCAGTAGACTACTGGTTACTACGTCATTGTAATTCGTACGTTGTGTCCATCTCCAAGAATTGCTTCAATGTTTACACCATAATCTGCCTCGAACAAACTACTAAAATCCGCTCACTGTTTTACGTTGTAGGAATATTGCCCCGCATCTAGTTTCGCTTCTTTGTCGATGCTTCAAGCAAAACATCAAAACAGCAAAACATCAATAATTTCCAAAAGATTTCATACGCTCAATTGTATTACCCAATAGCAAAGTGCACCATCTGCCGATATCGAGGATATTTCGCCGAGCTAGGAATACAGATTACAGTTCATGTGCTTTCCGAGAGTGCTAATATTTCGGAGGCAGCCGAGATTGCATTCATGCAAAAATGTTGTTCAACCGTTATCTTCAAACCCATGCGATTATCCAATGTACACATGTTTTGTTGTCCCAAATGCAAGACATTCGCGGCTTTACTTAGAAGTAAACCATAGTGACTGGGACTAGCCTGGATTAATTTGGGACACAGAACTTTGCCTGGCCTCCTTTGGAAGTATGATTTACAGCGACAGTACATTAACTTTTTTATGTAGTTCAACCTGCAACATTTAGAAGTGCGCACATTTTCCACGGGTGCATTGTGTTGCGTACGGATGAGAGCGTTTGTGGTGTCAAGATAGACATTTCACATTATTCTCTGTGTTGAATAATTAGTTAAAGTTCACCCAATATTCCATTTAAGTGATTATTGTTGACCTGACTTCCGATAAGAAACCTGATTTACGTCTGACTAACATGCAATGTGCACCAATTTATAACGGGAAATAATTTCTCTCTTCCTGCCTGCTGTTGGAATCATATAACATCACAGCACGATAAACGAATATAAGAAAAACACCAACGTCAAAGTCTTTTGATCCCAAATAGATAAGACATCAAATATAATATAATACAAAAACTAAACATGTAACGTAACGCTCTTCAAGCACCAACTATTTGGTGATAAACAAGTTTTTGGATTTTTCCGTGTTCCTACCTGATATGAGCTAATATTCAAAGACATTAATGGTCGCATAGTACAAGTATTATTGGGTCTGTCATGTTGGTCGTGCGAGAATAGCAACCGCGTAGGAGTGATGAATGGGCGATTGCAGTATGAACGCTCTCTCTCAGGGCGAGATTGGCATTGCTGATGAAATATATGGCAGATATTAAATTTTGGCATGATATTTTGAATCGTATATATTTTGTTTGGTTGGTGCTTGTATGCATTCGTAAATACATAGAGCACTGAATGAATTCTGGCTGCTCATCAGCGAGAGTCAAAACACGTTTGTATCTCTGCCAAACACTGCAAATGATTGCATTTCTATAGGTCAAAGCGAAGCCCGATACTGCTGACAGCCATTGTACATTGTTACATTTTTTGAGTTATCCTGTATTATGACAATTTCGTCGACTTACTCCAAGTCAAGAAGTCGCTTAGCTTAATCAGCAGAAGGCCTTTGACATCAGTGGTGGTCTGAATTGCTTCTCTGCTAAAGGCGACCGGAAACCTAGGTATTTGCCCATCTCCATTTGACCCATAGTAGAGGGAGATGACGAAGCTGTACCCAAGCAGCCTCTATAGATTGTATACTAAACATTTGGTCGCTTGACCTCAGCCAGTGTTGCACATAGAATACCAGTTGGAATCGACATCAATATTCCATAATCAACGTCAAATTCCTTATATGGAATAAACTAGATGACCTGAAACAATGGAACTATATTTGACAATAATGGTTTTGTAACCAAGCCAGTAAATTTTACACGCGTTACCCGTCACCCAACATTACAGCATTACATTGAGCCGAACTTTGTCAATGAAGCAGAATTGTTTTACTATCGGCAGCAGGTCTATGGTAAATGTCATAAACCAATTATTATAGTGGCTGCGCCGATCTCCAAACTAAAATGGATGTGGCCGGATTATTGTGTAACTTGTCCTTCAGTCTACACAAATATCAGCAATGAAAGTGAGGGGATGGTATGTGGGCCGGAGCAACCTCCTTCCGAGCACCAGATCAAAGAAGCATCTGCTAAGCAAACGCAAGAGAGCAGACGATTATTCAGACCACTTACCGGCAAGAGTTCGGATAATTTCAATCAAATAACCAACGAAAGTTGCAAACAAAGTACCTACAAAATAGAAGCAAAGAAATAATGTAAGATCCATGAATCAAACAATGATAAGTTTGTAGTCATCTCATCCAAAATAGAGAAGTTGCTGACATTTTGACGGTAAGTACAACGTTTTATCCAAAACACCCATCCCACGATTCGTTGGTAAACGAATACAAATTTTCGTACACGTACACCATTGCACATGGTCACCGGAAACATTTACGGAACTACAGCTACGTCAAGCGTCACATGTCGAGAAAATAATGCTCTTTACGAATAACTGGTTGTACTCAGAAATTGCCGATGCTGAAATTGCGATAAATGGTATGTCCCTTCTTTAAAACGATCGACGAGTAGGTAGTGTTATACTACGGCAACAGCCTGTAGTATGAACCGGTGACCGATGGGGAAACGCTGATCAAAGACTCATTCTGGTGTAGTCTGCGTCTAAGACTCAACGATAGTGACATTTTGGCCGTCTTTTGTCGTCCTCAAATGTCCCCTCAAGATGGACTTCCACCTGTTATTATCCATGGGAATGGTAATAGGAGGTCGAAATAATCATGTTCTCACCTCAGGTGAATTTCACCTTTATGATATGGATGTTTCGGGATTTCCAAAAGAGCAATTTATGGTCGACATTTTAGAATATATTGCAAGCATTCCCTTATTCACACATGCCAGCTCATCCACCCGATTCAGAGCCGGAAATAAACCATTTATGCCCTCTTTAGGGCTTACGAACCAAGAGCTCATGATTGAGAAACCAAGGCTGGAGATCGCTGTGTGACAAATGACCACCTAACCATTATTTAAGACTTCGTGTTTTATGCGGAGTATCCACATAACATACTAACTTCTTTCGAATAATCACCCAATAAGACACTGGCAGAAATTATGGGAGATGCCAAATGGGAGTTTCCGGACAACTGTTCCATTGAAGGTGCTTTGTTACATTTTGCTTACAAGTTCAGTGATCTTATTAAGTCTGCATCAGACAACCAGCCTCTGCGTTGTGCAATGGCACCATTATTCATTCGGAGTAGAACCCAAGAAAACAGGACAGTAATAGACACTGCTTGACAGGTGTATAGAGCAACTAGAGAATTAGTTACGTATCACAATCACTGTACCAACCTAGTAAGCGAGGACAAATTTGTACATCAGCAGAGTCGGGCGAAAAGTTTTGCGTTAACAAAGAGCTTCTGTACAGAAATAAGAACAGCCACCGGAATGTGAAACGTGGTATTTCCCCGGTAATATCAGTGGATGGGTATGCTCAAACCGCCGAAAATTCAGCCAAAGTGCTTCGGTTAAAATATGCCCAATTTCCGACGTTTTTCCAGCATTTCTAAAATAGTTGTCCCTTCTCCCAAATGTTGTTTTGTAGACAAGTCAAGTTTAGTTCGGCGAATATTTTAAGGAAGTCGCTATCATCGCGCATTTATAGTTTCCCCGAAGTACACAAAGTGGACTTGAGTCACTGCATGTTGTAGATAAGAGGATAGGTGAAGGACTAACAAGATTTTGCCAAAGATGCTTGTACGACCTGCTGGTCCTAAAATGTGGAAGCAAGACCTCATTACCCTTAATTTCAAATGTGGTAGCCGTTCAGAACCAGCCAACTATCGCCCAGAGACTCCTCGAGCTGCTCTTTAAGCTTATGGAATCGATCATACTTGAGGCTATAATGGGCTACTTCGATAGGTCTAAAATCATGGCACCGGTGTAACACGGATTACGTCAGAATCGTTCATGTACTACCAACGTACTACTTGCCTGTGTCAGATTTACCGCGATATCTGAAAACGGGACCAGCATTCTTCTCATCTACCTAGAATTTTCCAGAGCATTCGACCGCATAGATCACCTCATCCTTCTCCCAAAGCTGCAGGCATACGGAGTTGGACACCCTGTCTTTGGATGGATCTGAAACTTTCTCTTGCAGCGGCGCCTTCAGGTTTAAGTTCGAGGTTCATTTGTTGATCCGTTTTGTTTACGACAGTAGGTTACGAGGGTCGGTGTTCAGGCCGCGGTTATTTTAGTTTTAATAATGCCCATGCGAGTGTCATCTGGCCAGGAAGTTCAATATATGTTGTAAGAGGAATTAGCCTGCGCTGTTAAAATGCTTCATTTTAAACCAACTTCCATTTAACACGAACAAGTGCAAACTCATGCTTGTCTGCCACAAGTTTACGTACGAATAAAAGCTTGGAGACGATATGATGTATACAGCCTCACAATAGCGACGACCTAGGGTGGTAATCTAAGACAAATTTGGTTGTTCGGCGCAGTCCTAGAAGCCGTCAAAAATCGCGAACCAACATATTGGTCCGTTACGGAAGGGGTTCGGGAGATTCGATCCTTCCATCATCCCCAAAATGCTTAATGTTTATGTGAGGCCCCGTTTAAATACGCTATTTCGGCCTCGCAACCTTTGTTGAGACGCGACCTGGTTGCACTGGAGACCGCACAGCGATGAGCAAGGATATTGTGAAGGGTATTACCACGTGTAATGCAATAGGCGATTGAAAGCCCTGGCAGTTTACAGCGGAAGATAAAGCTGTCTACGGGTAATGGCTTCTAAACAGCCCATATTGCCAACGGTACCTATAAAGCCGACACTTGCTATATAAAACTCCTCTGCGTTAAATCTCTTGTATACCAATATTCTCGAGTCCCAATCTGGCACAATAAAAGGCCCTTTGCAAGACGATCACAAACGATGGAGTTCCATTTGTGCAATGCTGCAAAGCATAGCACGTTACCTGACCTCAGTGCACACTAGTGAACCTCGAATCCTTCGAGTAACCCTATACAGCATATGAGACAGAGGAGACGGAGGCAGTTGATTTTCGCAACTCACAGAGCGTAGTGCGCATATTACCCGACCTACCTTGAAAGAATCGACCAGAAAAAATTTTGACCAACGCGGCATTTCTAAAAAGGATAAAAAGAAAAATGCTTTGTTCATTGTGTTCCCGAGCTTCTGCATTCTTCGGATCACGATGCGCGAAACATGACCGAGAGCAGTAATGCTGCATCCAAGAAGCACTCTCTGTTAGCAATGTTATTGCTAAGTTTTCGACGAGTGTTCCGCCAACACCTAACTACAAATGCTTCGGGCAAAGACTAATTAAATTAATATTACAATCCGAGAAAAGGAGGCAAGATTTGTCGGATAATTGGTTAAATTTCCGAGCCAGATTGCCAATAGAGATCTGGCTAAAGGCAGCAGGCGAACGGCCGAGAGGCGTAAGCAATTCGATGGAACTTGAAAATGCTGCAAATTCTTTATCTGCACGGTCCTGCTGATAGAGACACGACAGCAAACATGGGACACCAAAGGACAGAGCACAGCACGGGTTTGTTCAGGAATGTTTGTTCAGGAACGCTCAATAATGGCATGCAACGACTTAAATTCATAAACCAAAAGTCGATTAATAGATGACCACCTAAATGCCGGCTTAAAAGCTAACACATTCGATATCCATCAACGCAGTCATAGAAACAAAGGCCCTATCTTGTATGTAACTAAACGCCCATGGCCTTCTAAGTAAGGTGGCTGAACTTAGAGAAATCCATTCCTCATCACCGCGGTACCTCGTGACGATTACAGTGACCTGGGTAAACTATGAGGTAACCGATTCTAAGATCAATTTACCCGGTAAGTCGCTTCTTCGGAACGATAGAACCGGAAAAGTTAGTGGTGTGTTTCTATATAATAATACAAATCTTTGATGTGAAGATATCGATCATCCGGAAAATCGAGCTCCTGACTCGCTTTACTGCCGCCTATGTTTGCGAAACAAGGACATATGTTTACTAGACGTGATTTACCGCCCACCAAACTCAACGTCGGAAATGGACTCCAAACTAAACCACGTCTTTCAGTTTGATTTGAACAAGTCCTACAACCACATTCTTATCGCTGGAGGCTCTAACCTGCACGACATGGAAACCCCAGCAACTAAAGGTACGCAGTTTAAAGCCTGCATGCAATAGCCAATATTTAGCCCCCCACTATACAATTAAGTAACCTCTCCCACCAGATTTTGCACTGTAAACGAGCTATCGATACTGGATATTTTGTTCATTAATGAAGAGCTCATTGTTAACGAGATAGTTACAAGTACAGCACTGGGTCATAGTGACCATGTTATTCTACTCCTCGATGATATCTGCTATGAGGAGTGTCCTGAAAAGGAGGATGATAAAGCATGCACTGTCACGCACTACAATACGTTATTTATGCTTCGTAAAGATACGTCTTGGATTTCCTTAACCGAATGCCCCCCGGACGTTGACTAGGAAACATTTAAAGGACGTTTAATACACTGGAAGTACTTTCAACCCCCAAAAAGCAAGTTACTTCTGAGGAGTAGAACACGTAAATGTATATATCCCGGAGGATTTTGGCATGGCGAGCTCACAAGTACAGCTCGAATGCCGAAACCGGGAATGAATACATAAAACTGATCCGCGAAGACAAGGTCATGCATCACCAGGAGTTAATGAAGCGACTCCGCCCGGCTCGTAAACTTCTCTACAAACTCGTTAACAGACTTCGAATGGTGAAGCGAGGGATTCCAGCACAAGTCACGGCTGATGAATGCAATCGGTCTGCAATGGAAGCAGTCGATCTCGTACGGATGCATTACTCCTAAACTTTCCATCAGGTACTGTGCCCAAATATGCTCCTCGCTTTTATTACTATACCTTCGGGTTTAGACAGCATCAAATTCACTGCGGAAGCTCTGTTGAAGAATTTATTTTCCTTGCATATCCACAGTTCTCCTGGAGTCGATAACGTCCGACCAAACGCTCTGTATGCGGTAGGTAGTTGCCTAGCAGAATCACTGGCTGTTTTCTATCATTGAAGTCCAGAAGATAACCATGTATCACAAGTATGGAAGTGAGGAGTCATCATTCATATACATAAAGAAGGTAGCAGCACTGACCCTACCAACTACCGTTCAAGAACATCAATGCCTGTACTATTCAAATTTATGAAATCGATCATCGCAGATGCGCTGATACAGTATCCGGAAAGCTACAATTTAATAGCCCCAGAGCGACCTGGCTTTCGTCAAATGCGGTTATGTAATACTAACATATTATTTGGCAATAATTACTGGACTGAAGCGGCTGCTGATGGAGCATGAGTCTATGTCACCTCATAGGCCATTAAAGGCTTCTACAATGGATTTGAAACTACGGCATTATCATCCCAATCCTGAGGATGATTAGCAATTTTCTACAAGAACTACGGCTAGAGGTGAGAATTCGCGAATCATTTTCCGATGCAATCGAAGTGCTGTGTGCTGTACAACAAGGCTGTTTCCTTTGACCTTGACTATTCTTGGTGTTCATAAACGATGTGATGAGATCATTTTCTTCCGGTTTCTCATTTTTCGCTTATGATATCATGACATGGCGAAGGCTCAGGAGATCGGACGACCACCAACGGCTCCAGTTCCATCATATCACAGTGTAGTAATGGTCAGTTCAAATACCCTACCATTCAACGTAGACAAATGTCGCCTTTTACTATTACGCCATAGATATAAATTCATATATTTGCCTGGGACAAACGAACTGTAGACCAGCTCCCGAAACGTGACTTTGGTGTAATGGTATAGAGCGACCTCAACTGTTCAAAATAACCAGAGGTGGCTGTGAAACAAGGCAACCAGCACATCGACATGCTGCGAAGGGCATTCGAGTGATTTGACCCATCAATCTTCCCAATGATGCACAATTCCCACGCACCTCCACACGTTAAATACGGTATCCAAGATTTGCAACCTTGGTTAAAGCGCGACTTAGAGGCATCAGAGGCACAACATGGAAGAGCAACAAAGGAATTAAGCGGCCAGGACCATGACTCTTACCTCGAAAGACTGAGGTTGCCAGGAATTTGCGGCAGACGCTATCGTAGGCTGTCTGGCAATCTCCCATTAAGTTTTCTGATGTCGATTGACTAAAACTATCTATGACGCCACTTGCTGAAACATGAGCAAAACAGGCAGCTCAGGGGTAACTGCTTAAATTGTAGGAACAATACAGCCGTCTAGAGAGGGGATGAAATTACTTTCCCCTTCGGGATTGTCATCCATGGAACGCACTCCCAGACTCAATGGTATCCTCCGCGACATTAAACGTATTCAAAAATTTGGATGTTGCTCTTAGCTCCAAATTTTGTTACATAAACTCCTCACTTTTAGATTATGCCAAGTATGCTTCTCCACAGGATTTATGTATGAAATGAAACCATGTAAACGACGCCATTTTAATTTTCTCAAGAATTTTGTTACCGACCACAACACCACAGTATATTCGTGAACGTGTAAGCTCAATTATATTAATTTTACACCGATGTATTTTATCAAAGTATTCATCTCGGCAGACGTTTTGTAGATGACAAAAATTATTTGGATTTCATCATATTCACCACGACCATCCTACGGGACTTGTAGTGTAATTGCTTTTATCCCGTGATAAATCATTGTTTATTGTTCATCCTTATTATGGAGTTTCAGATTTTGAAGAACCCTGGTCACTCTTGCCATCACCTCCAGAAGCTTAGCTGCAACACATAATTGAGAGTTCTACAATCAAACTTGCCACCCAATGCAGTCGCGTTGGGTGCCGCCAGAATAAACTTTTCCTTCGTGTTTCAACCGTGGAACAGTTTTCCGACGTTTTTCATTTCAGCGTCACGCTTCTCATATTTAACGAAGAACTGGACGATGCTTTAGTACATTTATATTACTCGATCTGATTTCCAATAATTCAGTGACTATAAGACGCAGACAAACATTGTGCTCTGCAACCTCACAAATCGGTTTAGACGGATATACCTATACGTTAACATGGATAACTTGGTGAGTCCAAATATGTGCTTTCAATTTTGTGTAAATTCATTTGACTTCATGTAACTTCATTTATTCATTCATGCAAAACATTTCGTAGGATATGTCAAGTTTTGGTTTTTTAATCGATAAAATAAGATTGTTCCACTACTCCAATTTTTCCTACTTAGCCAATAACAATTATCTGATAGTGCGCAAAATCAGATTGTAATTTTAAAAGCATGAAAAATATATTATGTATTACTATTTAACAATACCTGTTTGTTCATTTTTCACGCAAATAGTTTAGGCCCGATAAAAAACTACTACATATTGCAACTTAGACCAAAAAATATTAAAATATTATAAAAACCAGAAAATAATGTCATCAACAATAATTTCAAGCTTTCATTAGGGTTTCATGATATGACTGCACATAACAGTAAAAACTGCACTTCCTTATTAAGCAATCTGGATCCGCTTAATATATTTTTATTTAGGAATGAATTAGTTGTATATATGACACAACCGAATTTATTGATTCATTCAAAATGCATTAAATGATAAGACGCGGTTATTTCTTAAACGAGTTAACAAATCTCAAGATAGGATGGAACACAAATGGCAGTCAAAGAAATGGGAGATCGCACGACCTATATTCCACTTCCAAGCAGGTTACTAACTTAGAAGATAACAGTGGCTAGCCTCCAAATGTCATGACTTTCTCTTTTGAGTTTATATGCAATAGACGTGGCATGTAGTGAGAGGACGTCAAAACCTCGCAGCCTAACCACTTTCATATGCTAAGATAATATCCTGCATAACAGTGTAAGTTGGGTCCTGCTAAATCCCAGTTAGCTTGAAAATTTTGTAACTCTGCCGATAACTTCCGTGGCTCAGTGGCTTGAGCTGCTGGCTAGTTGGCATCTGACTCTATCGGCCATGATTTTGATCCAAATCAGGGGACAAAGAGCATGCGCACCATTTTCTAGCACAAACGAGGCGAAACGGATCTGGTGCTTTTCCGCACTAGGCTATGCTATATAGCTTTTGAACAGCTGGGAAAAAGAAATATAACTGTATATTCAAGATTCTGTAGGTTGGTTTGTGTAAACATATACATATTATTTCTTGAAAATTTCCATGTCTTTATAATCGATAAACAGTTATATTGGAGCAAGGAGAAAATCGTATATTTTGGATAAAAAGGCTGAAATCTAACACGTTAGGTAAGAGGTTTTGCGTGAAATAAATAAGTTCATATGTGAAACAGAAGCGTAACGAGCATCTTATTACTCACTATAAAGTCCACTTAACACACAAGTAGACCAATTACACCGCATTTTGGGGGAGTGTTAAGCACAATGTTTATCTGCGTATCACCATCACTTGAGGAACTTCACTGAGGTCGAGTGATGCAGGTGTAATCCTCGTGTATGTTTTTTATAAACGCTAGCGTGAATTCAGCAATGACATAAGTTGAAACAGCGTTCCACGGAGGACAAAACCTGAGATAAACTTATTCTTTCGGCAATGAATTAGGCTGTATTCAGTGGGCAAGATTAGTTGTCATCTGCTGTCATCTGCTAAGGTAGCAAAATTTATGATAGTCAAAGCTACGTGGTTTTATTTCCCAGTCAGATTTCAACTTTTGTAATTCAGCCCACATCCACCATGGGTCAGTGGCTTAAGCTGCTGGCTAGTTGGCATCTGCATCTAGCGGTCAAGCGTTGGATCCAAGTAGGAGGCTGAAGGAATGCGCACCAACGACGAGAATTAATATTGCGAAACGCGTCTAATGACTTTAGGAATAGGCTGTGCTCTGTAGCTTATGTGCTATTGTGAGGAAAACCTTAACACTTATGAATAGAAATCCTTATCCTCAGTAGTAATGAAAATAATACGTTCGGCACAGTTAAACGGAAATTTTACGGACTCAGTGTTACTACAAGTGTGCTTGCACTTTAGTTAAAGCAAAATATAATTTAGTAACAGTTTTGAAGTTGTTCTGACGCTGACTAATATTATTAAATTTATCTGTAAGAACGGCAGATGTGATGTTGTCGCGATTACCTTCAGCTGTTAATTTATGTGCAATTATATATTTTGGAACCTAATGAAAGTTCTAAGGATTGCCTTATACTTTTCTCTTTCTTGTTCAGCCAACCGGCAAGATTGGATAATAATTCTTACGGACCGTTTTCACTGAATTTTGGAGTATTGAACTTAGGAAATATTTTTGTTATGAAATAGCAGTTGATGACAAAATATCTCTGAAACTGATGGGTAAATGCACAATTTATTGGCATTAATGACGTATTTTGTATTTTACAATCCTTGCTTAATTTAGATAGAAATATCAACGTTCTGTAATTTAAATATGGGTTTGTCACAGTAATTATAGAGACATTAATGCGCTGAATAGTAACCTGAAGGTGAGTGATATCCAAATAATCTCTCAATATTTGACAAACTATCATAAACATCAATTTTACGTCCCTTCGCTTATTTTAATTATCTTAATTATGGAATTTTAAACTACCTCTTGAATGTTGCATTATCCAATTTGTTTATCGTTAAAAATTTGCATTACCTTGAAGTGTTTCGCTTTTGTCCAATATGAGGTTGTGCGCACAATAAAACCCTATACTTATTCATATTACACATGGTTTCGATAATGCTTACCCTTCGCCCCAAATTTAATTTGATTTTGAACCGACATTGCGAGTCAATTTTTATGTACCATGGTTTATAAAATATTAAACATGCAATTTTAGTACATTTTGAATTAAAAATTTATTAAACTTAGCTCTGCATGCAGCGCTCTAAACAAATATTATTATATAATTTTAGTTATTTTGATATGGACAACCGCACTATGCTTGGTTTGTTTGATTATGTGTTTGCGAAAGAAATGCATGCTGACGTTACTTTAAATGAGTATGTATCGCCTTGTGACTTGAGCCAACTCGCAAGGCAGAATACAGCAAGCTTGATGCCACATAAATTTTGTGTCGCTGACGGCCGGATATAATGCTCTGTGAAGAATTTCAAACAAATTCAATTATTGTGCTCCTCTCCTTTAATTGCAAAGACCAGTATCAATCTTTTACCGAGTTTCAGTCGCTGGGAGTTTCTTGCAATTCTCTCCCTTTCGCTAAATGATAAAAATGTAGAAACAAGCGCTCACCATGAAAAATAATTGCTTTGGTTATTTGTTCTGCTACGCCATATATGTATAACTATAAAACATAATGTATTATATCGACACTGCTCCATAACATTGCGATAACCGGGGATTTTACTGCTTGTGTTTACACAACCAAGCCGTACAGCTATTCTGCCTGAATGAATCTGGGATGGATGGATTAACATTCCAAATAACACCAGCCTGCTGTCTAGTGAAAAATATGATGAAGTCCCACGGAAATTTCATGCACTTATTAATGCTGTTATGTTTCGACCGCTGCAACAATTATTAAATCCCAGTAACTAATTATTTTAAAATTTTCCGATCAGCCTGATTTGCAAAATTGGCCAAATTGCATGTGCACCAGTTGAGTTAAAATAAACCATGCTTTTTATTTAATAACTGGACTTATCCATTGCCTGAGTTGCTTAACGTACATCGCATTGCCTATAAGGTTCTCTCAAGGAAATTAAGCCTATTATATTATTAAATGTTCACACCGGTGAGGCCGTCTACGCCAGGTAACTAGTCGCACAACATCGAGTAATCTTGATGTGAAGCTATAGGGACAGCCACGTTAATATCCTAAGCAGGAAAGTTGGAAGCCGTTCAGAAATTACCAGGTGGGAGTTAACATATGACACTACTAACTAAAATACAAATATCTGTTGTGATGAACTTGGACACTTATCAGTTTCGACTGACCCGGCGTGTTGATAAGAAGTCCACCTTCGCAGCCATTTTTGCCCATATGGTCGGACTACAAAAATATTAGAAACGGTATGCAGTGAAAATTGACAGGTTTTAAATGATTGTCCTGCTGTGGATAATATTTAATTGAGAAGGTGTTGCCTCAAATATTTGTTTGATAACTCCTTGTCGCTTATTTCATTTTGAGTCGCTTCTCCGATAATGTTACGTTGCGTGTGCAAATGCAACCCACATTTTTTGTTGGCAGTTGCATCGATCTCCAGGCACTGATAGAAAAATAGGGAGTTCCTCATTCGGATAATTCTGCTGGAATCTCAAATTTTCAGGAGAATATTTGACAGCTGTGTAAAAGCAATTAAGGTTTAAGCTTGCAAACCACTGCAAGACATGTTTGAAATAAACAGGAAAATATTATTCCAAAATAAAATTTTACGTATGACTAAATAGTGAAGTAAACATTTCATGATAGTCGTGATATTATCAAGAACTTATGAGCATTTGCTCGGGTTTCCACAGGGGATTTCAGTCTAGAAAATTCTAATCCAGCCAATTCTAACCCAAAAATATATAGTATACTAAATTCAATTGAATATCTTCAACAATGGCAAGGTTAGTATGGTGCAAGCTGACATCTCTTAATTTATTTCACTGCAGTAATGTTTTTAGAAAACGGGCTGGTAATAACTTATTGTTACTTCTAAAATAAGTGCGATCCAAAAGGACGATGTTCCCGAAAAAATGTATTTAGACATTAACGTTTTAGCTTTCCTTCAACGCAAATAATACTTAGTTGTATATAAATTTCCAGTTGATAACATATGTTAAACCAATGCATACTATCAGTGTCTACAAGGGAAAGTGAAGCCGATTAACAAGCAAGAGTGCGTCCATACACTAGTACGTGAATAAGACTCAAAGATTGACCGATAATTCTATATATTTTGCATGAAGTACTGATTTATATTCATGTTCTTCTCATTCAACATTTAATGTGGATCGTAACGGATGCTCCTTATCTTGGCGCACGTGAATTATCGTAGCACAAAGAAACAGCTTATCACCACGATGACGAATTATTGTCATTACACCTCGACCGGCTAAGTTAGGCGATCAGATGTCAGCAAGTCGGGGCAGTAGAGGATATGGGCATCAAAAATTTGAGCAGGTGAGGAAAGGATGCATAAGGTCTAAATACATGATACGAAAATGTTATCATTATTTGGATTAGATCAAATCTAAGCTGACCACTGGTGATGCGCACGTCCGCGGGCAAACAATGGTTTTGACAAGTATTTGTCAAACATTGGAGGAGTAGAGGATAATTCCCCTATGGCCTGTACGTATCTTGACAAAGATTAACTATGCAAACGGCTCGAATGCAAGGGTCAGGATGTAGAATGAGGCTTTTAAGCATCACACATTTAGGATAGCAATGCGCTGTAAAATCCAAGGGCTGACAACCTGGGTTGGTAGGGAAGTGTAAAGTACACTATGAAAGTTTGACGCTCTATGTTGTTAGTTTTAATCGCATCCACTTGATGTCAGCGCCAAGGAACCGAGGCATGGATCGCAGACTTCAGTGCTGAATCAAGTATGCGCTAATCACTTTTGATGACAATTGTTGGTTGGAACTTATCCAAAATCTTTGATAAATTTTCACTGTTTTCCAAAGCATAGCTATATGGAGGTGTTTTTCCTAATAAACACGTTATAACTTCTTGATCTCAAGACATTAATCATGAGTATAGGGATAACATTTGCTGAAAATTAGACTTCATCACTTTAACAGCGGCCGATTTTCCGTTCACCGTGTAAAGACCTTGTCGTGATAACTGCATTGACGCGTGGCAATACATCTACCAAATGTAATGTTAGAACTTGACGTGGTCCGTCATATCTAGGACGTCTTACTGCAGCTGATTAGCAAGCAATTTGATGAATACTATAAACATTTACACATCACTGATCTCCGGGGCACACTACGCTGGAATTGCATTCTGTCGGACATGCAGCTGCAAGCACTCGTATCTGCCTGAGCATGAGTGAGAAGTTTATTTAGCAATGTAAAACATCGTCAGGGATTTTATGGCTTCGAAGCCTGTAAAGAAGAATAAGGAGGTCATACGTTGTCCTCGCCACATTTTCTGTGCGCGCGCAAGGACAATGTTCTGCACATCAAACTTTCTGTAGTGAAGTCAAGGTCACAACTCTCACGAGACTCTGAGCTGGCAAGGAATCATCTGTTTTATGATTGGTGTTAACCAATGAAGAAATAACGATGGATGTATTTAAACTAATTACACCGCTTACAGGTAGCAATCACGTGACTCTGCTCTTCCGATCAATCTGTTACGCGGAGTGTATCTGTGAAAACAGCAAGCAATTTAACGTTATCACCCTTTAAGTTATACTTTATGGCATGTTCAAGAAATGCACTTGTCTACTCTAGAGAGCAAACTCTCGAAGTCAATTAGAAGGAAAGTATCACCCTGTTTACCGGGCTATTAGCAAACACGTATGAAGTCAAATTTTCCGCGTGAAGCAAATTTAAGTCTATCTTTGGTGAGCACCACATAAAATTGCATGAGAAGTTTCGGCCTGCGCTGCTCCTGAAGCATACCTTGATTTGCAGTCGGGTGGACTATATAATTCAGCAAATTCATGTTGTCAAATTATTCCGCGATGAAACAAAAGCGCCAGCTTGACGTAGCGTCAGAATCCATTGGTGGTCTTATGATGTTCCGTTGACAGTTCAGCAAATTCCACCGAATGCAGCGCGGTCTTCCAGTCTTACTTGCGTTAGATAGTTTAGCTACAAACTATATTCGGCAACCAATTTCCCGCACTTATCCAATGAATTTTCACCTCAACCCTAGTTGACAGTTATCTATCCATCTGCAGGGTTTATGCCACAAATTCTTCCTTGCTGGATATGTGAAGAAGACACTACTGTCCCTGCGTACGCACAGCTCCGCTGATGTAGACTATATCACAATGAAGGCCTTAAAATCTCTCGATGTACTTTACCGAACCGTTAACCCAGATCTTCCAACGAAGCCATTAGGGATTGCAGTTTCTCACCGTGTGGAAACCGGGATTACTTCACATATTCACTAAAAGAAGAATTTAGAGGAGCCCGCTAAATACCTTCCAAACCTCTCCACCCTGTGCTATCCATATTTATAATATATGAAACGCAGAGTCGCTCATGGATCACATTGAGTGCAACAACATAATATTGTCACTGCAGCTCGGATACCAACGAAATGGTTCCTGCTATAAAAACGAGTGCTATCCTGATCATGCTGGATGGACTCTTTCAATGCTGGACAAAGATTCCTGTCATTTACCTGGACGTTTACAAAGCACTTGAGTACTTAGACCACCGCTTTCCTTTTCACAACATTCGAAGCTATGGTATATCCAACTCTGCTGCAATGAATAATTTGAACCTTTAAGTTATTGTATGTGATAGCCCGCAGACCCATCTCCGGCCCTAAGAGAAGTACAGTTAATGTAGCGCAAGCATTGTTACTGATACCCAGTCTGTTATTAGTAGTCAACAAATATTTTGCAAGAATGATTCAGTCAAACACCTTACTATTTTCTAACTGCATCACGATTTTATAAGATTAAGACAGTGGGCACCATGTGGCACTACATGGAGATCGCGACACTAACTACACATGGTCGTCCGAAAACCGAATGTAGTTTAACTCGGTGAAATGCGAACTTCTGAGCCTACGTCATCTGCCTTCTCATAAACATCGATTGGGCGAGCAGCAGCTATAAAATGCTAAACAATATGCCTTCCTAAGTGAAAACGTTCAGTAATACCTTGGCTGCATGTGAAAACCGAAAACGCATCATGAAGAGCAAGACAGCATATTTGCCTCCTACGAGAAGCATTAAAGAATTTCCAATCGTTAATACTTCCCGATATACTGAACGCCCGCAATAGGCCCCACGGGCAGTGCGCAATTGAAGCCTGGCGAATTTGAGGCAAATGTTATGTTGCTGCGTTCAATACCCACAGGTTTTGGAAGCAAAAATTGACAGAGGACTTTTTATCATATCTGAGCAAAGCAGATTACAAGCTGTAGGTTTGTCCAGTGGCGAAAACCGGAGCCTGCGAGAAGGCCCTGTATTGGTGCACAAAATAGGGTCTAACCAAACACAGGTCTGTCGCGATCCGTTGCAAGTCATCCAAAAACCTGCATGAGATGCTACCAACACAGAATTATCAAGCACCACACTTGACAAAATTGAAAACAAAAGGTTTTCGCCCTTCGAAACTACAGATAATTAACTGCATTCCGTCTCAATTTATTTCAGCCTGTAGATTTACACTTTTATAGTACGACTATACTATATTCTATCCTTTATAACATAATAAAAATTTTTGGAACCGGACGAGAATTCATGATTTCAGTGAGATTTGTAGATATTAATTGGTTTATTTTTGAAGCAATGTTTCGCTTTTGACACAAAACATTTGTCAATTCAATGTATTAGGTATATGACTGGTGTAGCATTTTATAGAGAGATAGGGAGGTAGTCGTTACAACTACGATGTGCGAAAAGTTGTGCTGACCAACCCAGGTCAAAAATATATAGCAAGCATTTAGTTAAAAATGGGACAATTGTCGTGGTTCACATTCCTCAATGTTGTTAATTAACGCTTTGATGAAGATTGTGAGTATGCCATATTTAGTTATATAACCTGAACACGTATAGAACTTCGTCAGAAAGGTCGGGTTAAGATCGTTCTACACGCAGTCCAGAGTACATTCCTCCATACGGTGCACACAAAAGCAGCCTTTGCGGGTTCGATCGCCTAGGCGAGGAACCTCTGGGGCTTCGCTTGTAAGGCATTCCTAATCGAGCTGATGCCCGGTATAGAGCGCATGTGTAGATAAGGCTGAGTCTCTTAAGAGTGCTCTGTAACAAAGCTCATTCCGCGGCGATCGCAAAATCATTTTTTCATGTTATAAAATCCTTGTCCGTAACTCCTTCAATGTCTGACCAATAAATGTGGGTATAATCATTGAGGTTGATTTTTGCACACAGTCCGTCGTCCTATATACTTGAGAAGGGGGCTTTTATGCGCAACGTTATTTTACCTAAGTGTTGAGCTAGCTGGAGATTAGCTTTTGTACCCTCCTTGTTCAACACACTCCGAATTGTTGATGACATAAAACCATCGTTTAACTATAAATGAAGACAGCCAGGATTTGATCAGAAGCTGTATCCTAAACATAGCTACGATGAGATTCGGACATATGAACCCAATGTTTAAGAATTGTTGCTCGCAAGTGTTAATTTTACCGGTAAGACAAGATGGCAACAACATATTTCCAACTGCTTTACCAAGCAAATTGACTGTGCTTCTTCAATCATGCTGCTTGTCCATTAATATGGATTCACAGTCAATTCAAGTAATAGCACTTGTTTATAGGCAGTCACTACATCAGCCTGCAGACTGTGTTGCTCATTTAGCAGGACAATTACTAGTCTATGCATTTGGTTCATTCTGTTTATACGTCAATGATAACGCGTTTCTGAGTGCCTTTAGAAATGACACCAAAGTCTTGCATAACAAATAAATACTTCAAATTGTGTCATTCCATAAAAAATCCAAAGTGATTTCATCAAGTTTCTTTGTATGATAAGTCTATGGGACAGTCGCCAGACCAGTGCACACCATCCATGTAGTTAGTTTATGAAAAACCAACGTAAAATGGGATCTGCTGGTAAACTCACAGGTGAGTCAGACGAAGTATTGCAAATAAATTAACTGTACCTCAAACAAATTGCCCGGAGCTATAGATAGGCAATCATCAGCTTTCATGTACTTTCCAGTTTCATTTCCATTGTTATCAGAGGCATAAGTTAAAGCTTAATCTTCTTTGGATCCCACATGGAGAAGGGAAGAAACGGGGATAAATTCGGAGAGCAAATAATTGGAACAAGAAAAGGTTCTTAAAACAGTATCGATGACGTTTAATTGGATTATCATAAGGCCGAGAACTATGCAGAGATAGTGCACATGCAATTATAGAATCGTGCCGTAAATAGATGCATGATGTACTCCAAAGTGAGTACTATTAATTACTCATCCCGTTAAACTCACGGCGAAAAATTGTTCCCATTCGGAACAGCGTGGATAGCTACTTTATTATGATTACATGTTTTTACTGTTTCTTACCAAGAAGCTTGTAAGAAAGAAATAGTGGTGGACAATATTTATGGCCTATGAGAAGAAAGTTTAATTGCAGCAACGACTTCAGAAATTATTTTGGTAGGCAAGCTTGGTCTTCATTTGTTTCTAAATATTTCCCGGTATTCCGTAATAACATGCACAAACTTGCACGGTTACCTTCACTTTCTCTTGAGAAGACAATGAATTGTAAATTTGTTTTTGCCTCTTTGCGACGATATATACATATTTAAATGCATTGATCAGTAATCCATTGTTTTCCACACTTTGCTTCTCTTAAGCATAAGCATTAGAGACGTGATATGCCACATATAATTTTATCTAGGGACTACTTGCATGTTTCATAATAATATCCTTAGCAATATATAACTAAGCGGCTAAAGGACAATTTATATACTTTTATAATTTATTCATTAGCCATTCCAACTATTCCATCGCGTATTTCAAGTAGGTTGTTTGATTGCACTATCATGTTTTAAGTACTGAAACATTTGTTTGTGTATTCAAATGTCGCCAGAAACTGAAAATTAATTTCTAGTAACGTCAACAGACTGTGTCATATTAATAAGCTCCATGGTAATATCTATGGAAATTAAGTTGCCTAGTTCAGATGTGAAATGCTCCACACCAAAATTAATATGTTTTGCTGCGACGAGATAAATGGCTCAAAGATGTTGCCTAAAATCCGAGCACCGCACGGATATTATGGAGTTAAGAGAGATGCAATAATTGTTGTGCCGACGACCGGACAAAAGCAATGGTATTGTCAACATTGCGAAGGTAGATTATATATATAAATTGATACCATTATGTAAGATAGACGAAAGTTTTAACCGGACAATATGCCGGACGGATATCATCTTGCGGCGAAGCAAGTAACTAGGATAATTCAGATCCTGTTTTTACCCAAATTCTTCATTGAGTCCCAGTATCAAAAAATGAAACGACCAGAACCTAAACATCAAAATGCAGCGCAGTTCCGAATTTACATTGTGTATGGTTTCCACTGCCCCGATCGTGTGTATGAATAATTTACGCTACCACAAATTCGCCCGGTGATTATCAATGCGGTCGGAACCCGTTCGTACACTGATGTCGAAATATTGCTTAAAAGAGTCCTTGAAACTGGTTGATTTGCTTGAGCGTTAGACCATATAAATCAAGTTGTTGTATTCCATAGATGTGCATTCATTGTAAACTGATTTGGCGCTAGGTAAGATTGTTGAGGATTTGTGCCGATAATGGCAGAGCCAAAATAGTCCATGGTTCTCCCCTTGGATAATCAAGATGATCTAATTATTTTATGCATTTTGAATTTATGGTTGGAGTTTGAAAGGACTACGTATAAAAAAACAACTGCCTTGCAAATGATAGCCCGTTAGGACCAGTTTTGACGGATAAATTTCTGAGCCAGATAAAAAACGGCTATCAATATTAGCAAGGCGAAACTTTACAAACGGTACGTATATGATATAATTATCTAGCTTTGTTCGTCACAGTCAGCCGACAATCCATGTAAGTCACCTACCTATCCGGCAAAGAACCAGACGGCTTTTTCGGTTTATCAGGGCTCGTTAATGGTGCGCGTCCTTCGGTCCTCTACGGAGGATAGAACCCATGGCTGCTAGTGGCTTGTGACAACTAGCCCCCAGCTTATGCAAATGAGCCATGGAGGACGGCAGCCGACCATCACGAATAGTAAGCGTACTGCGATATAGCCCGACCCATCGGCCAATGCCATGCAGGCACTTGTCATACAGATGACAGCGGTTGGCCTTCCGTCGTCAGGAATTCCCGATTACGTCAGCTTTGAATCGACATAGCATTTATGGAATCCGTAATGGCGAATTTGTTTTACTTATTAGTGGAAGGATTTCGGCGAGTAGTTTTGTGGTACATGTAAATATTTGAAGCAACCAGTTAGATTATCTTGGTTTAGTCTGTTCATTTTGTATAAATGTGTGTTCTATATATTAGCGTTCATTTGATTACTAATTGTTGCGCTTCCGCAGCTGAAAGCAATTAAAATGTTAACTTTTCTGACAATATGTCATATTTCTGCAGCCAAATTCTTTCTCTCATCACTTATTCTTTAGGCAAGGAACCTGGTTTATAATCTAGGTGAATTCCGTATCGATTCAGCTGACCCGGTAAATGTGCGCGAAACACTATATATAAATCCATTCATAAATTAGTTAAGGCATGGGGTAAACGTCATACAATGGAAATCACTATAGCAAAAATCGCTGCTTACGTCTTTCGCTTACGCTACTCGCGATGCGCCGTGCCTGATGTAATCCTCCCCTGTTTAATAAAGGGTAGTGGATGTGATTTGCATTTGTTTTCGCTCAACCTCGACACGATCATTTTACTACGGAGTGTATCCTACTCAGTGAAGGCTTTTGTTTTTTCGCTACGATAAAAATATTTAGGCGCTCACAAATAAAGACTTTCTGCCCATCAATCACACAAACCTTAATGTTAGAGTCATGGATAGATTGTAGAAAAAGAAATATTTTGCTTCTAGCACATACGAAAAATCATCATTAATTTGCAGCGTGGCTTCAATTAATGTTGATCCTGCGCAGCCTACTAGGCAAACTCCTGAAATCACACATAGTCTGCCATTGACAATATAAAATTGGTGTCTTTACACTGGATTTTCAAAAAGCATTCGGTAGTGTGCTCCATCTAAGGGACTCAGTATATTGTAGGCAACATGTATTAGAGAACTGATGTATACGTGGCTATCTTCACATTCAATGTAAAGAGCGAAGCTGATGCGCATGGAGGAATGATTATCTAAACCACAAGCATTCAACGGGGAAGCATTTCAATGAAATGCTTTTGGTCCGCTATAATTTCTTATTCAATCCATGTATTCTAGAGATTATGACATTGCGCCACGTCAATGTTTACTGATGATATTAAAGTTCTCTAATCACATACTCGGGTAGCCGTACCCCTCATTCAGGATGACTTATCTGCAATGGCGTACTGGTGCAAGGGTGGGATATATAACTTACTGTACATAAGTGTAAGATTATTCGCGCGAAAGCTAAGTAACCCCAGCAAGTGCATTTCTGCAAGGCACACACCTGGAAATGCAGTGCAGGTGTGTGACTTGGGTGTGCGCTATTCTCTTACTCTTAATTTATCTGCATATTGTGACTATCAAGTTTCCAAGGCCAAGATGACTATCGAATATATTTGCCAAATAATTTTCTTACTTATATCGCATCTTGCTTTACAACAATATGTATTGCCTTTTATGGATAAGGCAGATTGCTTTAATCTGATCTGCAAAGAAATGACCAATTTTTTGAGTACGGTCAGTATCATGACATGAAAAAGCTTTAAGGCCATTCCTCAAAGCTTATATACAGGAAACGTTGTACTAAGCGTGGATTTGACCAAGTCTGTTTTCAGAGAATAAAGTTAAACCCTGTATTATTTTACAAAATCTTTTATCGTCAGTTTAATACTATATAAATATCACGACTCCAAAATTTACTTCGCGAATCAGAGAACGCTTAAGTTTTGTAAAGTATTCAAAAAGATAAAACAAACTCCCCAGAGATATCAAAATATGTTGTAAACTGTTTCATAATTAGCTTGCGTTTATTAGGCAGTGAAAAAGCCGCAAGTAGTTATTATATTAGAAATATCACAACCGTTGGAAAACGACCTCAGGAACCGGATCCGCAGCGCTAGAAAAAATTACGAACAATACATGAATAAAAGTATTTAGACCATAACATATTTCATTACATTTATTTTATTTACATGCTCGAGCAATTGTCGCATATTAGCGAAAATCCCTGTTACAATGACGAAACAGCACAGCGAATTTGATTAATTCTTCTTACGTAATTTAAAATGTGTGCTTACGTTTATTTGTTGAATATTATTAATAAAATGGCATAAAATATTTGTAAAACTTTTGATCTGCTATTTATATGGAGCCCCTTCATGCGTCATCAAGTAATATGCAACGCCTTTACTATTTATAAAACGGTTGCAGGACTTAGTAAAACATTGATTTCTCGTTGTTAACAGTGTATGACTGGGGAAACATAATTTCATTTTTTGAGAAATTACCCTCTTTAGCGTGCGTCAAACAGCTGTCTAGAAATTAATGGTGCACAACATTGTGACGAGGGTAGCAAATTCGCAGCAAGATAAGTAGCTGGTTAATTCAGATATGACGATTAACCCTCATGATTAGCTGGAGTATAGTAACCATATCAGCAATGCTTACCTGTTGACTGTACACTGCGATGTAAGCTTTGAAATAAAGTTACACGAATACAATTACGCCAAATGTGACAGTTATAGTATTAAGCAAAGCAAAAATTTCCGTCACACAGAGACGCTTTGGATTGGATGCTTCTTTCTGCCTTTACTATCCTAAGTTACATCATAACTTTGCTCGCGGATGATTATACACAGACAAAATTAAAAGATATATACTATAACCATATGACAACAAACGCGCACCTGGTAACGCTACGGAACATGGCCTGAAAAATATTAATCAGAGCACATGGAGTCCCGTAATTTGGGCAGGAATAAACCAACATCACACAAGCTCATATTCCGTGACTTCTGTCCATGTACCAGGTGCATTATTATCCAGCATCTACAGTGTCTCCCTCCACATCTAGCAAAAAAGTAATGCCGCCCTGATTAACTAGCGATCGGACGTAAAGAAATCATGCCTAAGTCAAAACAGCCTAAGCAAAAGTATTTCTTATTTAAATGAAGTAGGCTGTTGTCTACCACCTAGTATTGGCTTGCCTTAATAATCCTTGCGTGCAGACTGATGTCTTCCATCATCATCAACGCTTTGTAGGCCGCGACGAGCACTGTGAGCCTAATGCTTCAGAAAGAAGAGGACAAATTACGCTATGCAGTACGGTAAATAGCACTGCCAATATCTTTGTGCACACGTTAATTACAGCGAAGGAACAGCCTCTTGCTACGCTGCAGATCATGAAAGTAAGCGAGCTGGTTCGTCTCAATTACTATATCGATCAAATTTAGCTGGCACTTAAGAACACCTGCTGGCGTAAATATGAGTGAGGCGGATTGTTCAACCACCTCGAATTTGTGTAAGCAAGTGTCAAGTGACCAGACTTATCTGCAAATCCTGAACAAAACCTCATACAATGTTGGAAAGCTCACATCGCGGAATTCACTAACTCAAGTTATGTTTAGGAGGATATTATGGGTAAAACGTAATCGTCATCCATCAAGTATATTTGTTGACATTGTCAAAATTATAAATTAACATTTCATTCCTCAACAGTGCTAGGCAGAGACAAACTGGATGGTCTTATCGACATGTACAACGTGATCGCACAATATAGTTAAATTTACGTCTTTTTCAATGCTTCAAATATGGGTTTTTGAGGTAAGTAGCAGTTTGAAAAAATAGAGAGATAAAGAAACTGGGAACAATAATAAATGTAGATTTCACGGAAAGTATAATTAACGTAATACGGTCATCCATGGAACTGTCCCCCGGGGACTTGTTTCCATGCAGAGTATTCCTATGATGGGTTTCACCCGCACTTCCATGATCCAGTTGGATCTGTGCCGGTGTGGCAAAATAGTTAATAGTCCGTCAGACTGGGTATCAAATTAATTTTTATGCTTACATTATATACGATGAAGCCTCAGCCCGTTCTGTCACGCGGATCAATAAAATGTGGCACATTTTGTTTTAATCCAGCGAGTCAGTAGCAATATGATTTGCATGGGTATACTTGTTTATTTTGGAAGCTCTAATCCGTCACCACAAGAGATCAGACCAGTCATGACCGAAAATGAAACAAAGAAGAAGCTAAAGTATGAGGAATTAAAATAACATAATAATGAATGCAAACGCTTGCCGATAGGCCACTCATAATTTGATAGAAACGATTGGCGGGTGACGAAGAAGGCACAGAGACATCAGATTGAAAGGTGTAGTGCAGCTACGAACGCTTGCGTCAAAGAAGAAAACAGTATTGGTTCGACGGATTGATAGATGTAAGATCGTTTACAAATACGTAATAAAGAATGCAACTAAATGTAGGTAATCATATAGTATTGAAACGAATAGAGGATAAGTTGACCTTCATATGTATCCATGACTTTTCTCGTACAAATTATCTAGAGTCATCGTTTGGTTTAGTGTTGACCAGATATTTGCGACAGTCAGGTGAATATTAAGCATGCGTCTAAATTGCAGATAGGTAGTGCGGTTTCTAATACTCAATGGAAGTTTGTTCCATAAAAACATATATTTTACGGAGAAAAGTTTTGAGCGGAGCTTTGTGCGAGACTTTTGTATTTGCAGTGTGCGCTCGCTGTTTCTTAGTTCATAGCGCATATGAGTAGGAAAATCGAGTTGTGGCTAAGCAGTGAAGCTTAACCCGAATAGTAAACGGTATAGAAGGTACATTTTAAGTTTAAGTCTGCTTAACCATAGCGGCTCAAGATTTAGCACGTCGCAACGCTCTCGGTATCTCATAGTATTATGCATGTTCGAAAACCGCTTTGTGAATAAACGTTGAATATTTTCTAGTGCTATGAGGTTCAATTTTCTCAGATTACTATAATTATCCTACAGCACTGAAGCTTCGGCCTAACTAATTTTATGGGTTTGAAGCTTAGAATAACCCAAAATAAGTGTTCGACTTATGTAGTTGACAACGTTTATGGCAGAAGCCTGCAAGAATATAACAGGTTCTAAAATATTAAATGACGCAGAATATCCTAGACCAAGGTCTCGGATTGCGCCACAAACAGGAATGTGGGTATCATTTAAGATAATGATGTTCAGAGATGAGCCACATTCGTGGAAAAGTAGATTATTCTTGTCAGTGGCAAAGTGCAACTTTCAGGATTTATTTCAGTGCTCCATTACGGACAAGTCAGACTGAATATTGGCCAAGTTAGGAATAGTTTGCCCAGGGGCGGAACAATAGACAATTTTATCATCATCAGCGAAAAGGAATGGCTTCTCGTGCGAGATTTCATCAAGTAGATCGTTGAAATAGATTAAGAATAGAAGCGGGCCTAGCACCCTACCTTTGATCACTGCACTAGATGTTATAGTGGCTTCAGATATATAGTTACCGATTTTGACCACTTGCTTTCTACCCTTGGTGTGAGAGCATAACCAAACTAAAAGCGAATTTGTGTAAACATAGGACATAAGCTTACGCAACTATAAATTGTGTGGGACACTGTCAAAAGCCTACTGGATTCAAGAAATATTACGATGGTGACATTTCCGGCATCTCTCGCTCTAGTCGCATAATCAATATTATCTTACTGGCAGGTAGTTTTCAACATACATTTAAATAAACCGTGCAGATGTTTACTGAGAAGGTCCGTAGCACTCAAATATTCTATTATGCGCTCTGTAACCAACCTCAACATGACTCTGGAGATAATAGATTTGTGGTGGATTGAGCGGTAATTTTTTAAATCTTGCACATATCCGCTTTTGTGTCGTAGTATTATAGTTGATTGTTTCCATTATTACTCTAGGCAGGTACCTAAATCTTTCTCGTTATATTCCAGAAGCTCCTCCATTGAGCCAGCGGCAAGTGGAATTATTATAATTTACACCAAACTTACTAAATAATTTTTGGTTTATATTTCATGGAGTAAACTTGTTTATGTTAATACACCTAATTACGGGTAACCTAACTCTTCAAAACCGAGTACAGCAGCAAATTTGTAAGGTCATCGAACAAACCTGCTGAATGTTTGACGCGATTACACATGCCAGTTCGATCATGTGTTGGCTTTGTAACGCAAATCCAGACAAAAAATGCCAGTTTTTCCTTCATCATTGATTCGGATTCCGCAGTAAGGCGACCAATGTGCTTTAGAACCGGCTTTAGGCTACTACAACTTTGGTAAATGAATTCGGCCCGACTACCGTTCTTATAGGTTAACATAATAGTAAGATCACCTAGGCGAATTGTCGTGGTCTCTGCACACCTATATTGCAATAACATGTGGAAAGCTGTATTTTTAATACCCAAAAATATATGAAATTAGAATAAATGCGTGATGGTCCAGGCCTACAGCAGCGGCCGTTGCGGAATCAGCAACGGTAGCGGAAACAACAATGTATATGTTTGCCCAAAACTGGTGTAAGCATTACGAAACAATATTGCAATATCGTTGGTGTTGGTTAGCAGATTTTGTTTCGTTAGACAAATGAAAGCACACTTATAACCAACGAGCAGAAATTTGTGTTATTTCGTTGAACACATGAAGTAATAGAGTGAGGGCGGCAATGGAGTATGGTGGAGCAGTCTTGTGGGGCTTCCGGCGACGTTGTTGATTGACAGCTTTCACCTCCATGTCTCAACTGACCATTTCTTCCGGTTAAATGAGGAAATTGCAAGAATGCCATTTTTCCATTTAGTTAATATTTCAATAAGTACAATAGTCTAACGCTACAATGCCATTGAGTTTAGACATTTAACCTACAGTTTCAAGCGATGTGTACATTGTGTACATATGTACATACGTTGAAACACAATAGGACTGACACCGTTTATCAAGGACTGAATTGTGTATAAGGAAAGCAAAATCGCAGTGCTGCTCTTAGATGACTTTTTTGCTACTAGTAAGTTTAATTTGTGCAGAAGTGCTCTCAAAATTCAACTGGTTTGCCTACAAATGTTGCAACAAAGAAGACAGCATGATCATTTATATATTGACCAATGAGGTGATTGTCATTATATTCCAGATATAGCGCATGTTTATCATTAAACTCATGCACAACCCAGACTGGTTTGCATAGAGGAAATTACGAAACTGCTTTAGATAATATCTCTGGAATGACAGCTATGAACAGATAAACATTCGCGGTTAACAAGGATATGGTAATCACCAAAAGAAAACTTTTGATTTCTTAGGTTACCTAATATCTTGCTTGCATATTAAGGTGCGGATATCCTAGCCATTACTCGAGCGCTAATTCACTTTTATATGTCCAGTGTAATAAGCAAAACATATAATGAAATACCTATTAAACAGAGATAGTAAAAATTTGCATTGCGCTGCAACAGTGATTAATTTTAACATTTTGATGAGAGCAACTTTTGTGAGTCGCTCAGGAAACTGAATGTCTGCAGTCTTCCGCTAAGCGCCAGTCATATTGGAATTTTTTTCAAATCTGTTTAATTAACGAAAAACCCACTCAAGGCGAATTTGACACAGCAAAGAACGATGGCTCGGGATTGGTAATTCAATGCTTTGCGCACAATAAATTTACACTTATTTATGGTATTTATTTATCTCCACGTGGAAAACCCACTTAACATTTTGTTTTAAGGCAAATGAAAAATCGAAATACAGACTAAATAATTTTCGCCTGGTTATTATTTTCCGCACTGAGGAATCACCCTTAAAAATGACAAACTCTGGACGTCCAATTTGCCCCGTACCCTGACAAATTCCGTACCAGGTATGTTATCACTAAGTGGCTTAAAGTATTATAACACATGGTAGGTTGATGACAGGGATGAATATGTTTAGAGAATACTGTAATATTCGCCCGCCAGGTAACTCCAATCAGAAAAACTTGAAGCAGTTAGCGGTAAATTGTGTTATTAAACATCGGTGAAATCAATCTTACATTTGGTGATCACTTCACTGAAAAAAGCGTTGGCGTACCGATTAAATGGTAACCGATGCGGAAAGTCCATCTAATTTAACTTATCCGATAGATAGGAAGAGAATTGCGCCAAGACCACACCAGGCAGGAAGGCTGGGGAGGTTCACACAACGAGCCCCGCGTTACAATACATATGTATCAGTGAGAGCAGTATCGTTTACTTTCAATACTTTATGCTAAACATGGGCGTCTACCACATAATCCGTCTTTAATAACTCAGCTAGGGGCATTTCCTGTAGTTAATGTACACTGACGATAAGTAGAAATAAATAAATAAATAAAGTTTATTTGTTGACGGTGGGATAATAAGTTCCCCAAATTAAACGATCAACAGATACACCGTTTTTCATCGAATGAATTTAGAACTAAGGGGTGGAAGTGGGATCCTTTACAAATAAGATTCTGTTATGTCTGTAGCATTTTAACAATTATTATGTTCAGGGATAAAGGTAGTTTCACTTATTGATGAAATCATTTTTGTAGGGTTCTTCCTACGGATAAAAGGATTGTAGTTGACTACCTTCGAAGATGTAGTCCTTTACAGACACCGGCGGTTTCTGTTCATATGAAATAGAGATTAATTCAAGGTTGCACTTGGAAGGAAATATATTGACTAAAATGATGGACAGGCAAAAGCGGCTATAAATACTTTTTAGTGTATACATAAATAGCCGTGTCTGCCAGGGAAGAAAATTCAAAGCACAATAAAATATTCTTCTTAGACTGCATATGTTGGTCAGTTGATTTACATAAATCCCGATATACATTTGGACGTACAAACATAAGAGCTTTATATAAAAATCCTTTTCCTAGTTGGGAAAATATATTAAATAGAATACAAAACTATTCGCTACACCCTATGGCGTTAAATACGTCAAAAGCAATATGGCTACAATGTTTGCTTTATTCAGCTAATGCGAAATATCCAACAAATAAATACGTATTCGGTAGGTTCCTAAATAGTAAAGGTAACTTATTAAACAGTAATTTGATCATTAGACATTGCAGAATTGCAAGTGATAGGGGTGTTGAGGAGTTTTCATGGCTAATAGCAAAATCGTTTCGCATTTCATATTACGTAATAACAAAGTTTGACATGTTGCAGATGATAGAAATGCGTTCATCGAATTATTGAAGCTAGGTGTTACCATTGCCCATGGCATTTTCTCCGGGGTAAAGCTTCCTTATATTCTACTCAACAGAACGGTTTTAACTGCAAGTCCATAAACCACCTGGCTTGGTACCAGTGTGGTTTTCATGCCAGTACGCCGTCATCTACTTGCATAATTTTAGATTTATTTTATTTGTGTACAGCCTGGGAGCTCAATCCAAGTTTTCCTCATATCATACGGTTTTTCTAGTTAAGTATTTCAGTTAAACGTCATTTTTTACGACAATACTTGTTGCATACATGTACTTATTATCCTGAGTGTTGAAATCAAACAAAATAGAAGATAGATTTATTCGTGGCCAGCGAGTAAGTGAACAATAATATTCTGGGTAACAACTTAACTAATACGTAAGTGGTAAGTGTTAATAGTGTGCAGGAAAGGTCAAAGCTTTATTCAAGCGTGGGTTACAGCAGGAGCGTTGCACATAGACAACGGTTTGTTTAGCTTCCAAATAGCATACATATAGTTTCCAATTAAATAAGTAAGTAGCACTCAACGTTATTCATAGAGGGAATATTCCCAGCTAGATCTTGCTTGCCGAAAATTAACGCTGTACTGGAAACACCATAACCTTCCCAGCTTCTCTTCTTTGCGCCACAAGTAGACACTATTAAATACTTTGTTTAAGTGCGCGCAAAGTATTTGCAGCCCGGACAGTTTGAAATCAGAACTAGCAGTTTTGAATATTGCCTTCTTAAAAAGGCGGTTATTCTGGCCGTTTTGTTGCAAAACATGAACAAACAAAATTGACGAGCGAGGAGTTGCCCAAATAGGTTATGAAAAAACATTTCCGTTTAAGGAATATTCTTCCATCTGAGGAGAGCTAGCGCATGAAGTCGGCTGCTAATAGGACATATTAGAATGCGGAGTTGTCATTGTTAAGCGAATCAACATGGCCTTCACAAAACCAATAAATTGCAGCTCATCAGCGTCAATCCACACTTCATATATCTGTTCACCTGTAGGTGCTGCGCTTGCGACACATATATCATACCCGATATAATGCTGATCTCCAGAGTGCAAAATAGGTGTGGCGTGAAGCCAATCAGTCATCCGCTTTGTCTATCAATAGTTCACATATGTTATCAACCTCATCCATAGGTAGCATTTTATTGAAAACTAGCCATCCATTCTTCACGATATAATGTAACCCATGTTCTTGAACTATGACAATACCCGCTCCCTGCATGTTGCCAAAGAACTTTTGGGACTAGCCCCATCCACAACTGCTAAATTGTCTATGTGCAAGGCAGAGCTGAAAAGTTGTTCATTTTCATCCGTCAATTGCATACGCTAAATTGTACCGGTTTTGATATTCTCATACACTGAGGTTTTGTATTTGTTCCTGAGAATTTAGCGCTAAATATTATCAGTGGATGGTATTAGGAAAAAGTACTAGCTCCAGGTGTAACATAAATGCAACGCACAAAAATGCGATAGCAGTTTATCCTCCCTTTCACCAAGACGAAATCCTCAAAGCGGCCTTACGATAAAACGTACATTCCATCTCATTTGTGGATAAAATTCCATGAAAAACAGCCACCGCAACCCGTGGAAAATCTCGTGGGGTGGGAGAAAAGCAGCTTGAGTATAAGTAGAATAAGTTTGCTTTAAGGGCACAACATGTGAGTGAGAGACTAATGGGAATGATTTCGTGTGATGCATTGTTGGCCAATGATTGAGAGTTAATTAGGATAAACGTGAGTGCTTCTTGACGTAGGGTGCTTACTGCATCTGACTTCAAAGAAACTAATCGTATAATGTGAAAATTACTGTAGAATTTAAGGAAGTGGGTTCGCGTAATATCTGGCTGTACACTTTGAATAATTTAATAAGGAACTCATGATAATTGCAAATATATATATATATACATATTTATATACAGTAAATTTTACATAGACTGTTTCTCAGGTCATATAAGATAAAACGTATGTGGCTAAGTGATCAGATTAAGGTACAGAATTCCTCGTCCATACATGATAAGGATCTTAAGAATGCGCAGAACTTGAAAAATTGCGCGGTTTATTCTGTGTAGCAGATAAATGGTTTCGGGACGAGTAAATAACAGAAAATGTAGACAGCAAATGTAGACACTAAATTGGGCGATGAATTCATAAAAACAGAAAAGGCTTCTCAGTCGTACTGTTATATTTGTTGTTTGATAGTTTAAACATATTGCATTTCTCGACAATACAATTAACATATACTAAAATAATAGTGTTGGTCTTGAAAGGCGCTCCCTATTAGACTTAACGCGTCTGCTATCATAGTCGCCAACGTTGCAAATGTAAGCATTTGTACGTAGGGCCTACCGAAGAAAGGCAGTACCGGTAAAGGCAACATGATTTCGGAGATAAAAATTATGCATCTTGGCATAACCAGATTATTGGGAGGGGCGGTAATCAATTTCTTATTAAACTAAGCATAGTGGTCTTTAGGTAGGAATCCGGCGGCTTTTCCGCGCTCATTTTACACTGCACACTAGTTAACTGTGAATTAAACCATGTGTGACATTACTCCCATATAACCTTGCTGTTAGTCTAAAAGCATTGGGGGTGTCATTTGGCATAGAGCTCTTGCTGTAGCGAATATTAAACTACCTCACTAGGAAGCAAGCTTGGTGTTCACTGAGGCTAAGGAGAACTAGTCAACAAAGCGCTTAGTCCACTTAGTCATTTAAGTGTTTATGAGTAGGTTATTAAGATGTTCATTGATTGATAAAATATTCAATAGTTGGAACTACTTGAGCAAAAAAATTCTTTTTATAAATCTGAAGATAAGAATTTTGTTAGACCTGCTAACAGTAATATTTCCACAATCTTTGCTGAGTCTCTGTAGTACGTAGTGCCTTTATAATTGGCAGCTGTATTATATGGACAAAAACAATGATTCCCTGTATGCTACGCTCATGCTCGAAGTGGCTAACTTCAAAGCTCCAGTTTAGCATCTGGTCTTATCTGATGATGCTGGTTTTAAGGAGTTTGCTCAGTTAAAACTAAAATAAACATTTCCTGATTCTTTTACTTAGTTTTCGATAGTGTCTTTCAAAAAAATGGAAGAAAATTTCTGAAGACGGGTAAAGCGATTATAATATTTATTTAGCGGTTGACTTTAACAGCGTGTCATTGAATTACTCTTTTTAGTGAAATAAGCACAATAGATGGACAGTAAATTTCCAGCTTCACGGACAAGATTTTCTACCATTTCTAACAAAAATATTGTGACTATTTATGCAAATACAGTAATGCAGCAATTGCACATATGCATATATATTGTTTCCGACTTAAAGGACTTCTAACATAATGGGAGAGAAAGCAATATTTTGCAGGTCGTGCACAACTGAAATGCTATGCGGTGAGTGATTTCACATTAGTTTCAGGTCGAACTCTTTGCAATAAATTCCATATTACATTTATGCGTAAAGTAAGTTAAGGTGATACAACATGTGTATGCAAAAGATCGCAGCCACTAAAATTATTCCAATAGACTGCTAGACGATAAAAGCTATTCTGGAAAAGAAAGAATTAATGTAATTATAATTAATGAGGAAAAATAAAGTAGGGCATATGGGGTTAAAATTTAAGGGGAATCAATGTTTTTAATAGCTCAAATTCCTAAAAATTAAAATATGGAGCATGAAAGAGATATGATCAAACCATTAGCCTTCCGCTGCATTATTTCGAGATGTCGAGAAATTCACAACAAGGGAATCAGAACAACATGGCTGTGGGAGAAGCAACCGTGCGACATTGTCAGCGGTCAACAATTGCAAAAATCTCACGGTTCTTATATACACACTAGCATGTCAAATTTCCTTGAAATTGGTAATCATAATAATGTATCATTTTTGACGGTAGATGACCAGTGGTCGGGAAATCCTATCAGCACTAAGACCACAAGCGAGCATATTTACCCAGTCAAGTGACAAAGCGCAATCGGGGTGCAAGTGGTGAGACAAAGTCGTTGTTCTGGTGAAATACAAAGGGTTGACATCGGGCACACATGATCGTAACACGGTTCCCATCGCATGGTGATAGTTGATAGGCAGAGCGGACGAAATAGACAGAGGAGACAGCTGCATGACCAAACAGTTCAAGTACCGAATGAACCTACCGGGACGAGTATAAGGTGTGAACACAGCCCACTTTATGGGTCATTTTTGAAATACACGTTGTGTGGGTGGATTGCGACAGGCAATAAAAATTTTGACCACGATTCCCATTGAAGTGAAACTTGGTCGAGCAGGAGGGCTGTAGCTGATGCAAATAGAAAGCCCATCTTTATTTGGCTAAGACAGGAATACAGGATAAAGGATGGACGCCAGCCAGCCATTTGACAGAAAAGCAGGAACCATTTAAAATGCGTGTAACTGAAGAGCAAAGTAGATATAACAGGCTTTATACACTTTTTAATGAAGAACTAATAGTAGCTGAACAGGTTTTTTCGTAGAATCTCAGAGGGTTACCAAACTATTATTCAGTCAAATTGGTTGCTTTTATAGATTAGCTGAAAATTTGGCATGCAAAATTGTATATCTAATAAAGTCTCGTAGTAATGGATAAGATTTTAAGGATTCTGCAGATATAAAATTGCTTTTGATCATTTGTAAAGATTTAGCATTAAAATTATGGTATAGTGGATCCCGATATCAGACCGGATAGTTTGGGATGCATTTAGTGAGCTCGATATCTGTCCATCAGTACTGCCAATTCAATAATTAAAATCACATAAACAGGAGCATAAAGCGGCCGTCCATGTTGCCAATTGGAAAATCGTTTATTTTATGCCCTAAAATATTTGCATCGTTTTGTAATTAGTTGGTTTAACTGACCCGCTGTCATTTAAACTTCTTACGAACTGGGAGTTGAGTCTCAGGTATCCGGATTGTAGTAGTTTGAATGTTGTTTGCTGTGTTTCTGGTATACCAGGGAATAACATCGAGACAGTTTACACTTGTTGTTAATCCTTGCATACATTTATGCATTTTGTTGTGTGATGTCAATTTAAGTTATTATGCCATGTGCTATAAATATGCTGGTCAGATTAAGCGGCGAATACAATGAATCCCAAATATAACCCACATTTTAGTGTAACTGTTTATTCATATAACTTTTAGAACAAATATTTTGCTAGCGGTTTCAATTAATTTTAGGAGGAATATAGCATTTATCTTAATTGAACTCCTTGTACAGTCTTCTATCTCTGCCATATTCCTAAGTTAAATAACAGGCGAATCTGACGCTGCGATCTGCAGAACATAGAAATACCCATGTTGAATGTAGCCACAAGCTGAAAAAAAGTTTCAGCTGGATTTTAAAAGCATTAAACCGGTAAGGAAAAAGATTGCTCTGGTTGGATTGTTGTGCACAGGAGATGTCCCATGGACAAAATGCTAATACCGATAATGCATTACAATACTGTGCGTTCACGGCTGACAAATGATTTTACCTCACTGCGCTTATGCAGCGAAAGAAAAACGCACATGTATTAATGCGTTACAAAATAGTGGTTTCTCCCTGATATTGAAGGTTAAACTTTTTATAATCGGTGGATAATTTGCAGTTAGTTCTGATCACCCATTAAGCACATGAGTCCTGGTGGTCGTTTCATTAGTTATGTAGCCAACTCTGATGTAACTCAATAACTCAGCTATTCCCTTAAGCCAATATTTATATAGACTGTCATTTACCTTAATGCCCTCATGTGGCCATTGTTTACAACACACCATCGCTTACACCTAAAATCTCTTGCAACTTGGTGGATGCGTTGAGGTAGATCACAAACAGAAAGTACATTCACGTTCTAGTCGCCGTCGATTGCAACTTAAATGCTCTAGAAGACCAGTCCACACCAGGAGAGCAATACAATGCAACATGCAAGATATGTTTCGGATGTTTGACTTCATAAGAAACGCCACTTTGCCCATCAGATTTAATGGAAATAATAGGACACCCATCTTTGACCGATTATTCATTAATAAAAACTGTGATCGTCAGTGTGACAATCGATGCTTCTCTAAGCCGTGATCATGCGACATTGAATTTCATGTATATTTACCGTAATTTATAACCTGAGGAGGGAACTCAAATCACAGGTAACGCAACTAATTACGGCAACATAACCTGACTACTGTAAGCAACCGACCGGAGTTTCCTAAACGCGGATGCACCCGATGTTGCCTGGGAACGTTTCCTCAGTAAGTTTAGCACCTTGGATGATGGAGCATCGGAAGCCAAAACGATTAGTTCGAGAAACACGAATTCGTATATAGGTAATAGGAAAAGCAAACATGATGATGCGCAAAGCGGCATTATATAAGCACTAAACAAAACCTGGTCCGAGTACTTGGAAAACATATGTTATCCACCTAACCAATATACCCGATTTTTTGCCTGATGACAAAGTATCGTATCAACATACTTTAGCAAAGCGATTAACTTTAAGTTCGAAGCGTCTGTACAAACACATGAAGAGACTTCGCAATTCGAAAAGTGGATTTCCTTTCTGCAAAAGCGGATGGTCTAACTCGGACTGCTAAAGAAGCGTCAGATATTCTCCAACCACAGTTTGCACCATAGTTTCATTGCCACCCCTGGCCTCCTGAATTTTTGAAATATATATTGCCCGCCAGTTGACACAATCCTATAAATTTTACGGCAGACATCGTGATAAGAAAGCTGCTATCCGTGCGCCTGCTCGCTTGCCCAGGAATTGAGATCATCCGCCAAAAGACCCTTACATTGGCGGCTACTATTTTGGTTGAATTGTTGGCTCCATTGTTCCAGCACTATCATGACGAGAGGCATATACCTGTAATGAGAAAACATGGAATAATAACTCTCATTTAAATAGGGGCAGTCGCTCCGGCCTTGCTAATTATCGACCAGTGAATCTAGTGCCAGTTTTAGCAAAATTATTGATGTTACCTTTGCCGAATTACTCATGTCTTAAAGGGGCGGCTTTGGTTACATTGCTCAGCATCAGCCAGTCTTTCGCCAGAATCGGTCACGCAAACCATCCTATTGTTAGCGCGAGACAGCTGGACGGAAACTGTGGATGTTGGTGCAAGATTTGTTGTGACTTAAGTTGATTTGTCTAAGACATTCGACCAGTTGGACCATCGTATCCTTCTTGTCAAAATTGAAAGATGCGGCACTGAGGACACTCTCCTCCGATTGATTAACAATTTTCTCCCACGCGTGCGCCTGGAGGTGAGATTAGGTGAAACCATGTCAGGCCAAGTTCACGTCGAATGCGGAAAACCACAGAGTTCGGTACTGGGGCCACGTGAATTCTTGGTCTTCATAAACGATCTAGTGTATCACATTACGTCAAAATAGTTAATCTACGCAGACGATACCAAAAGTTTGTCGTGCGATCAGAGCTTCAGAAAACCGTATCCAACTTCAAATTGAACTTGCCAATATTTATATAGGGATGGTGCAAAATCGCCTTTTCTTCATTGCGACTATATCTCGGGTGCTGCATTTAAAAGTAAGAATGGTTCACACACATAAGCTGGAGCACAAGGACATGCAACGCCGTACTCTCGAAGTGAATCGCGGTCCAGTAAGATCTCGGCTGTTGGGAGCAATCCAAAAATGCATTGAAGAAAGGGATCAAATCATGGGAATTTGCAGATAGTACACCAGCCATTCGAACTAGCTGAAGAAACCCGAATGACATACCTCTTGTTACCATTCATCCCATTCAATAATCCTACGGATGTGATTCTCTGTACCATTCATCCAATTTATCCTGATTACAATACCTTCGTTTCTCTGGCTCTCCGCACGTTACTTTAGCCGTATTTCATAAATTACTTCCATTTTATAAAGGTAGCTGACAAAATTTAAACAAATTTTCAACTACTTTTTGAACAAACCACATGTTAACGCCCGAAGTCTTTCAATATCTACATTATGCTCGACAAAGTTCACTGCATGTGACTTGATATTATTGCGGTTAACTTAAATACTTCGCAAACAGATTCAAAAGCAGATAATTGTCCACATGCCGGATAAAGCCTTACATTGCAGTTTCAGCTTGTTAGGCCACATCAGTAGTGCACATCCATCGGATGCATCAGGATTCGTTCCCATGACCAACAACGGCTTGTACCGCCAATCAGCAGCTTATGCCATTAGACCAAGAAGGAAAGCCACCGACCGCCATGATTTGCAAGCTACCTGTAATATAGCGTGCCTTATCCTCCACTGTCATGCGAGCTATGAACGTTGCAGAGAAGGGTGAGGGATCCGAAAGACACGACGTCTAATGAGAAAAGCGGTGTGTAACATAAAATTTAGAAAATATCAGGACGGATATATTTTGATGTATTCAAGAGCAAGGATTTTGATATGAATAATTAAGGGTTGGTCGCAGCCAGTGTCAACTCAGATAGTTGTCTACGGGCTTAGAATATCACTAGACTATAGTTTAGGCCTCTTGTGCATCATCAGTAATGCGCATTCATCGGTACCATCAGGAATCGAAACCATGACCACCAGCGTCTTGTACCTCCAGTTAGTAGCAGATTCCACTGGACCACGGAGAACAGCTTCGGACTGTCATGATTTGCAAGCTAATAGCGACCTAGCGCGTCTTATCCTCTAATGCCATGCAAGTTATGAACGTTGCACAGAACAGTGTTGGCTCCGAAAGACAGGACGTTCACTGACAACAGTGATGTATGACATAGCATTCACACAGGACGGATTTCTATTGATGTATTCAGTAGTAGGTGATTATGGTGTAGATAAATGAAAACGATAAATCGCACTACATCAAGATTACTCGTAAATCATAGCGGTCTGATGCTCTCCACCTTGGCCCAGTAGCATAAGCTGCTGACTGGCGGTGCAAACTGATGGTGCTCATGGGTTCGAATACTGATGGATCAGATTGGTCCGCATTATTAATGATGCCCAACAGGCTGAAACTGCAATCTAGTGCTTTTCCGGGCATGTGGAAGATTATCTAATTTGGAATTGGCTGCGACGAACCCTCAATTGTTTATAACAAAATCCCCTTCCTTACAAATAAAGGTAAATGTTGACTCAGAGTCAAAATGATGGACCGCTTAGATTAGATGTCTGGTGGAAGGTGATGCCGGCATCATAGATATCTTTTCTTGTTGGTTGATTTTTGCGTCAGTAGGTAAGCAATCGGTTTTGGGAATACGCCTCCAATGCGCCTAGCCAACGATCGATCTAGTCTGCCGATGTAACTACTTCCGCTGTTAAAGACAACTTGGTAAATACGATGGATTTTTGTCGGAGACTTGTCGATCAGGTTTCACTGGAGGCACAGACAATATAAAGTCTCCCAAATGGGTAGAAAATGACAGCACTGAACGTCGGGCGGATCGCCGTATGCAAACATGTTTCAAGTTGGGCAGCCACGATATCACCATTGAAAAGTTATTGAAGGTAAAAGGACAGTTTGGGCACAGTAAGTTAACCGGCGATTAAGGAACAGCACAAGAAGCACAAGATTAAGTTCTTTGACATTGCAAACAGTTACTTGGTGGCCCCGATACACCAAACCTGTTGTATAGGTAGTAGTCATATCAAAGCCCTACGTTATCTGAAAGCAAGATGTGTGTTGCTGCTAAAAACTGACAAAGACACAGGGATTTATTTTGTGAACGAACTTGAATACGATCACATTAAGCATTAAAGCTTGGGAGGTGAATCTAAATTTCAGGAAGAGTTAAGCGAAACCACTTTAACACAAATCGAAAGAAGTTCACTAATCAATTAAAATGGTTACTGCAGTATGGAATGATAACGGATGCGACGTACAACTCTCCCATGGGGAAAACACTCCTCAAACCTAGGCGTACCGAAGATCCAAAACACGAACACGCCATTTAGACCTGTACTGCAGATATGTAACTTCACATACCACACGTTGGCGCGTAGGCTAGTTGATCTACTTGCACTGGTGAGACGAATGATGACAAAGTATACTGCAAAGGATACATTCGACCTGATTGCTTGCGTGCAAAACATGAACATTGCTGACGAGGTAATGTGCTCAATGGAGGTCCACAGTTTGTTCACGAACATACCATTAATAGAACCGGTGGATGACTTATGTCCGTATATCATGAGTAATAAAGTAGTATTACCAATTCCAGTGGAATGTCTTACTGATTTACCGCTTTTATTCTTGGGAAATGTGCTATACAGTCGGTGGATTGTGTAGCCATGGGAAGTCCGCTTGGCTAGGTATTCGCTGACATCTTCTTGACCATGGTTAAAATGAGATGTGAGCTGCACATTAACCAAACATTTTGGAGACGCTGTTCTATTTCTTCTCAATGAGGGCGATAAGGCACATCAAAACGCCCGTTTCAACTGTGAACTGAAGGATAGCAATTGCATTCCGAATTTGAATTTTTTCTGACCAGACAAGAAGACGGCTACATAAAGCGTCCTGTACACCGGAAAGCCTTATGTTCAGGACTTTATTAACACTTCAACAGCTTTGTTCCTATTTAAACAAGCTGTACGCAGTCAAGAAGTTGTTTAGACGAGCACGCAGAATATGCACTGACGACTGTTTGGGATTGAAATGGCTGTTCGTCACACAGACACTACAGGCCAACGGATATTCATAAGCGTTTAATCGATTTCACAGTAAACTGAAGGAAAACAGGCTAACGGTACAAACTGTTCCCAAACTGTCTGTAAACCTACAAATAACTTTCAAAGGCGATATCGTAGCCGCCCAACTTGCAAGATGTTTGCATAAAGCGATCGACAGAATATTCAATGCCCACAAAGTCTGCATCATTTGGGAGACCAAGAAGTTGCCTAGGCTTCCAGTGAAGCCTACTCGACGATCTCCGCCAAATGTCATTCGTATTTACCAATTTGCTTTTAACAGCGGAAGTAGTTACATTGGCAGATCAGATCCCTCCTTGGCTAATTCCTTGGAGAGCATATTCCATAAACCGATTGCTAAGGTACCGACGCCACAATCAGCCGACAAGAAAGATATCTAAGCTGCCGGCATCACCTTTCACCAGATAACTAGCCGAAAGTTGCATCAGGTTGACTCTGGGTGAAAGATTACAGACACATTTCGAAATGAAAACCCAAGTTTTGTGGTTCTCAGAAGCCGTTTCACTTAATCTGCATCGCCCTATCCTTGGTGGACAGAAACAAGAAAGTCTGCCTAAAGCGTCCTTGGAGCTCATGAACCTAAGTTCAAGCACGTCGATCTGTTATGTATGCGTCTACGTAATTTCCCTTTGTGACAAGTAGCAGACGTTTGATATTTGTCACGTGATTCATATTTCATTTGTTAGTATGCGAGTGAGCAGATAACACGAAATGGTTCCAACTCGCAATGCCAATTTACCCATTGTCTTATTTAGAATATCACTATTAATGGTTTTATAAGTTAGGCGATTTAAATGAAATAAATCAGTTCTAAGTTGTGCAAGTTTACCTTAATAAAAAGGTGTTAATATTATATTTCGAGATATTTTATTTTTGGCATCTGACAGTACTTGTTTTCTTTAATTAAATAAGCAGCGCTGCAAAAAATAATGGAGTTATTTATGTTTGGTTTTAAAATGGGATGAATCCAATATTAATTTTGGTTGTAGGCTGAATTATGACATGTATTGGCCTGAGAAAGCTTTGGATGTTTAGTTCTTATTTTACTAGAAGGCATAGTTATTCAAACAGGGAAATTCAGTGCCATGATCTTAATTGCTCTATGAGCTTATAGAAAAACTTGTTAACACCTTCCGAAAGTTATTTACCAGATTTCCGTTGTGCTCTGCCCGTATACATATAAATATTCAATCATATACCCTAGTGTCTTTATTTGGCATATATATATATATAGCTGCATGCTGTGACTGATGTTGCTTTCATGACGCTCTTTCACCGCAGCCTCGGTACACCAAGTTACACTTAGTATGGTTCTTTATAAACTAGTTGTAATTCATTCCTCTTTATTTGGTTTGATAAATTCCGTTACTCTGCTGCATATTCCGTGTCCACTTTGCATATTTGTTTTCCATTAAATTCTATCCTGGTTGTTTGACATCCCCGTTGGAGCTGCACATGATGTTAGTTTTGTTTACGTGCTACCAGTTTTTATAACCACACGGTCCATACTGGCTCTATGCGGCAGTTGGTGGATGATAGATGGGACATGGTGCACAGTCCTCGTGGCCGTGCTAACCTGCAAGATTGGTTCCGTACACCCATTGTAAAGCTGGCTAGAGTCCAGCTACCGTATGTGTTTGATTCCCCAAATACAGCGCGTTTGTGTTTGCCTGTGAAGGAGTGTGAGACGGCTCCGTTGATGATACGTGGCTCACATCCATAATTCTCCCAGTCTTATTCCTTCTAGTATACAATAGATATGTGGTCTGTGAATAGAGCTGTGGGTGGCGCAGCCTTTATGTTGCTGTCATGTAGAGGTCACAGTGACAGGCAAATCTGGTACCGGATACCGCCAATCATGTATCTCTGTATGTAAATATGCCTCATCCTGAGCTTGATGTTGCTGTCCTGATGCTACTTCAGCAACTTTTATCTGTTCTAGATATGTTAGCCTACCTGACTGTTGTTACACTTTTAATCGTTCAGTTCTCTTTTTCTGCTGCATTTCCTGTGTTAACTTTACGCTTTTGCTATCCCTTAGTTTCTATATATGTTAGTAATTTTTGATATCCTCGGAGTGGCTGCGCTTGATGTGAAGGTTGGCATGATGCCTACAGGTCGAATACGCTCCAACTGGATTGCTGGATCCAGTCTACTGTGAATCTTTATTGATGGGACGGGGTGCACGGTCTTCGTGTCCGTGTTAGGCTAAAGACCGGTTCCATGCAATCTGCTTAGAGTGGACTACGTCCACCCACTGCTTTGTGTAAATCTGGTACACATGATGCACAAGTTATATGTCCATATATGCTGCTGCTGTTCAGGTTGATAGAGTGTGGGCTGGCTCTGTTGATGAAAGACGGCTCCAATCCATATGCCTCCGGTCTTATATCTTCGGGTTTACACTAGATATGCCGTGTGTGGCTGGAGCTGCTTGTGGTGCAGCGCAAGCCACCTATGGCCCTTCCGTAGATGCAGGCATCCTGTGGTTGTTCCATGGAGGCCACAGTAACGGGTAAATAGGAATCAGATGCCGCCAACCACGAATGTATGTTCCCGTGGCAGCCGCAATGACAGGCAAATCAGCAACCGAATCTCGCCAACCGTATATAGGTATGTTGGCACGGGCGTCCTGTGTGTGTTCTGTGGAGGAAACAGAATTGAGCCATTCCGGAACCGGATGACGCCAAGCATATGTGATTTGGCTCACCCATCTGTCTCAAGCTGTTAATGTAATTTTATAACATGCCACATTTGTATTGCCAAAATCCTAACATGACAGCTTCCAATTTTTTAGTTGATGATGAGGTCATGCTAGCGCTATCGTATTATATAACATAAAATAATTTCACTGCAATCATAATTTTATTGTTTAGTCACAACGCAGTTAGGGTCGATTAAATTTACCTGGCATAAACCAGTAAGTAACGGTAAAATTTTAGCAGAAAATTAAGTGGAATCACATCAGTGAAAAGACGTTAAATGTTTGTTCTGTTTGAAACACTAGGCACTTCACAATATATGAAAACAGAATTTCGCAGAAATATTCTTTAGTTTGAACACAAAACATTTGTTATTTATTTTCGTGCGATACACCGACTATAATATTAAATAAATTTAATGGAATCAATAAACTCATTTCCTACAAAATGGACCAGTTTTTTGAATTAAATTTATATTGTGTATACATTTGCAAACGGAAATCTAATTCAAAAATACGATATTCTTATTAAGTGATTCGTCATTTACAAAGTTAAAACGTTAGAAATTAATCGTTAACGTTAAATGATATTTGAACTAAATTGCTACTAGGCAATTTTACCTTTTGCAAAAGCTATTATAACGTAATATTTTATTTCATTTTGTGCTTTAAATGCCAACTGTCATCAAATTTTGCTACCAAGTCGGATGAAATTACGATACAACTTTATTTTTGGATGTGGAATTTATGCAGTCCACTGCGTACTTTTGCTGAGAAACCTGCGGTGGCTCGGTCTTAAATGACTTAGGGATTCGACGCGTATACCGAAACAATTATTAAGTGGTCAGCTGAGTAAAGGGAATCGGCATGTAGAGGATCCCAAGTTACGTTAACAGAACATGATCAAAGGGAGCCACTCACGTTCAAAGCTTGATTGCAGGTCATGGAAATCGATGGCGGTTGATGGGCGTGCATGCCGCGGTCTGAGCAAGAAGGAAGTTGCCGAAGTGCTGGAGTCTTCAGTATTGACTTTGTCTGCAGCGGGTACACGAAGTTATTTTCTGGTACTTATTTCACTAACAAAGTGAGCTAGGTGAAAATTACTTGTCATATGACATTAGGAGGCTACGTGGCCTAGCAAGATCAGCTTATTTCTTGAACAACCTCAGAAAATGGACTTGATTGGGTGTTGAAATGAATTTACTACCCTCACAGATGTATTTCCTGGAGCAGATTTGGCTAAAAGCAGCGTATCATGATTTCTATGAAATAGCTGCGCATCTGTGTTTAATATATCCACCGTTAGTTCATTGTGCGTGTGCACAGGGACTAAAATATTAGATCCTCATCTTCACTGAATCGCACAGGAGCGGTGTGGCGGTACTTCGGTGATTATATCTCGAAATCAACTTTGGTTAGTTCGCCAAGAGCAGCTTTGGAATGCATAAATACATGATATTATGAACGTTGCAGTAATCATTTCGCCGCAGAAGCAAGGTGGTGCTACATTTCCAGATTAAACATTGGAAGACATGATCTATTTTTAGCAGTCACACCTTACAATGTCCTATTAGTGAATGACACTAAAGAGAACTGAAAAATATTGTTGCTGAATCTTCGATAATAACAATATGCTGTTCATAACGATAATAGAAGATAAAAGTGCAAGAGGATAAAGAAGCAGGTATCATTCTTATGGATAAATCTGATTGTATTGATAAAATGAATGCAAGCTGATGGCATCAGTTAAATCCCGTATGATATAGAAAGATGAAGACAGCTAGGTTTTAATAAAAGTGGCAGTTACAACGGAATTGCACCGCCCGAAGCATGAGAATGCGATTGGCTCAGCTGTGTTCGAATAAACACTTCTTTCAAAAATTGAATCTACCCATTTACGACTTACCGAAAATGCGTTTAGATGACACCCACTGAAGCCAAATTTAGACTTGTTTAATTCCCCATGTCAATCAGCAGCAAAACGGCTCGCTAAGCTTCTATAACGAATTGGAAATTCGTATCCAAACAGGGCCTCTGAGATACTCACAGCTCTGCTGGGTTCATAACGGGGTTCATAAATGCAGTTAAACGGAAGGAAGTTGTATTTTCTGGATGTAGTGCCAATCGACACCAACATTCCGCCAAAACATATGTAAGACAAAGTAGACGATGCCGTTCGAATGTATCGTGTGTATACCGGATTTTGAAGAACTAACTTGCTTCTGATGTGCATCAGGTACATACAATCGTTGTTCGAAGGGAAGGTTCATAAGCAGAGGTACGGAAATGCAGTAGGTTCTCCATTAGGATGGTTGTTAAAAAGCGCAATTATGAATACGTTGGAAAAACTATCTGGAACGAGTTGCCAATAGATTAATTTACCGCGGACAATAGGTCGCCGATATATACTGCATCTCAGATATGCATCTCTGTACAGCCCACACCCAAAAAATGTATGAATATGAGTATAAGAATTCAGTATCGTATTCAGACATTCGGATTGTCCGAAGATTTAGCGCGTCCATCTTGTATGTCCATAGACAGAAAATGTTGCATGTGTAATATGCTGATTTTTCCAGTTTCGGTCCACACAGGCAGAAACGAAACATATTTCGTTCTTTACCTGTGAGAGCAATTGGGATATAGAGCGAGGACATGCTGTCAGACGAACTAAACTTTTACAAATATAAACGGATAGAAATTGCTATGAGCACAAGTTAGTTCAGAGAAACATAGAGATACCAAAAGGAAAAGCTAATTTGCCTGCAGTAGGAACTGAACAGACTTATTTTTGTTACCATTCAAGAGAAAGGCGGTAGCCGAATATACGGCTAGAGTGATTTCTTGCACTGAAGCTCAAACCTAATATGCAGCTAGCCTAAGTCTAAGCTTTAACCTGGTGCATACCCTGAATCAACAATTCAAGGACAGCATTTCATTGCCAAGTTATCCTTCCAATTTATCTCTCTGTTGCTCTTGATTATCAAGTTATATCGGATGTACCAACACGGGGCTGCACGAGAGTGTCAGGGAACGCTTTCCAGCGTGGCTGTTTAGCGGCTTGACTAGGTCAGTGTCAAGCATAGTGTACGCACACCTAATCGACAACAAGGGCGGTTAAACGTCGTCTATTGGCAGCGGCGGAGGCACTGGCTATTGGGATTGCGCATTGCAAACCAATCATACAACTTGTTGTCCAGAATGGACCCTGCATTCAATCGCCATTAATTTCCAAGACCGTGACATAGCGCACACAAGAAATTTGGGTGGGCACCCACTCCATCACGGTTCCCTGTAGCCATGAAATATAGGGTAGACCAAAACGTACACAGACCAAAACTCAAACTGGCTCATGATCACCGTGGGACCTATCATCTAAATTGTTCACTCAGATAATTTGGATTTACAACCTAACCCGTTTCTAATGTTTACATTTATATAAGCTTTCTCTGGGGCATTAACCTTATGAGAATCACTACCAACACCCTTGTAGGCTAACGTTTGCTTTTATCTTACCCTTATGAATTATATTAAAAATAAATGTGTTTAATTAGCGAACAAATATTTTCTAGCTCAAAAGCAGCAACCCAGGTACCATTTTTATCGAAAGTTGATATGTGTACACTTGTTGGTTAAATTGTAGCTGAGCAGAAACGTTAGTACTCTGATGCGATTAAGATGCATATTTTCAAAATAATATAATAATTTTAACTTAGCATGCCATAATTCTAAATATCCTACCTAATTTTCAATGCCGATTTATAGACGGAGTCGATGTCACAATTCGTTGCAATTTTGAAGATTCTCAAGTTTTTTAAAGGTAATTAAATTTGGATGAGTATTTTTAGATTTGTTTTTAAATTACACCAGCACTGCACAGTTGGAAGACGTGCTTTCTAAAAACCACGCTGTCGCAATTTGATTTTGTGGATGATACTTATGAAAAGATGTTTTACTGAAAGCGAAAGGTCCGTTTACCCATTATACTTCGCGTCAGCCTATGTTTTTCAGGGTTTCGTGAATCTTACTTTGGGCTGGAGGGATGTAGTAATATAGGAAGTATGCGTAGTATAAACCAAAAATAAAATAGGAGTTAACTCCTGAATTGTAATATGCAAAAGCAAGCTATTCTTGCTATCAGAATTCTACAAATTTCGGATTAAATACTTGCACACGTAGACGTTTGATGGAAATTGCTTTATGGAACGATTTGTGTGACCAGGCTTACGCACAATGTGAATGGTGATATTACTAAGGCAAATTAATCACTTATTACTAAAATACCACATTGTTTCCCATGATTAAAATTAATCATTGGTTTTAACGGCACAAAAGTGAATATGATAAAAATAGTTTATTCGCGGATACCGGGAAAAGAGAAATACCAGGATAATGAATAATTCCTATCCGCAGTTGTGGATTCTATGAACTTGGAGTGCATTAGAAGAAGGGAGAATGAACGTCAGTTGCTGGTATCTGTTTTGCTTCCACAGTTGTGAATCAATGTTATTAATCTTAACTTCCACATAGCGGGAACTTGATTCTGTTCTAAGCGGCGCTGGAAAAACTGAGCTAAAAATCTTACCAGCTGGCTTGCTGCTGCTTCCAGTGCCTCTAAACGAATGGCTTCGGCACCCGTGGAGCCGTGTTTGTGAAGAAGTGTCAGTCTTTGTAATGCAGCCTCCATTGTAAAAGGAAGGTGGATTATTACTAGCGAGAAGACGACAAAGTTTTGCAGATCGTCTGGTGGCAAGACCCATTGTAACATGTTGGCCTGTTGCATCCGCAGCGCGTTTGTTGCTTCCACAGCCGTTCTTGTTAAGCCATTAGCCGTCCTGAGAGGAGAAACGTCTTGCCACAACTTTCCTAGGCTATTGACGTGTTTGTACAGCAGTTTGTGGTTAGCGCTGATGGTTTTTAAGAAGTTCTGCTGAGAGGCGGCTTTGTCTTCTTTTAGCGTTTGAGTGCAGTGGTTACGTTGTGCTACTAATTGTTCCAATTTTCTGGTGCTGGAGCTTTTCTGTGCACTCGCCATGCAGCCTTGCGTACTGTCATCTATGTTCGAGTTATACTCCTAAGGAAATAAAATGATGTACACTTATAGTAATTTCTTATTTTCGAAGCCTTTGCAATTAGCTGACGGAATTAGTTGACGAACTCGAACCAGGCGACTTTCGAGGGTTCTTCGGTACGGAACGACCAAATTGTGGCGCTGACCAGCTGGACTAATCGGTCGTAGCTATTGTTGGTTCGCACAGTTTCATCTTTCTCATTCCGATATTCTGGTTAGCAGACGAATTTGGGACTGATGACTGCGTGATCCCTGCGACCTAACTGGCAGGTTAAAGCCAACACAGCAATCATGTGCTCCTCGTTGGTAAGCACAAGATCTAGCACAGATGGCCTGTTACCAGTTCTGAACCGAGTGAGCGAAGTGATGTGATTGTAAAGAGGAACAATGAATACGAGATCTTTAGATCGTCTTTGAATTGTTCTCTGATCGTGACAGTAGTTTCCATACAATATACGTTGAAATTACTTATGATACATACGTGAGTGTACTTTGGTTATAAACTGCATCTTAAATCAGCAGCTAGATGGTAATCTTTTGGAAAGCAGATTTAGGGGGAAGGTACAGCGAGACAACTAGGCAAGCGTCTCTGTCTCTTCAATGTAAGCGGCACTATAGAGATTCATGGAACTGCGAGTCTAAATTCTCTACGGCTTCGCTCTTTAAGTAGCTTTGGTAACACCGTATTCACCCTCCTTATTTTGTGAGACTGTATTTCGGGGTCAGCGCCGTTCCAAGCAGCGAAACTTCAGCATCCGTCATTCCCGTATGCAACCACTTCTCGGTTGTACCAATAAAATTATATGACCGGGATGCTTAGCGATCTTACACTTCAGCCAGTTTATTAAAAAGACGCTGAGCATTCATATAGAAGCAGACCAGTGTAGCAGTCTCTAGGAGCTCAAATAGAGTTGAAGAAGTCAAGTGTTGGGGAATCCTGGCCGATGAAACGTCGGCAGTTACTCCTTTTTTGATGGGATAACTATACCTTGTTTGCAACTTGTTTCGGCTCAGATGCGTCCCAACCTTCATTTAGACCTACGTCAGAGTCACTTAATGCATCGGACTTTTGATACAATCTCTGCATATATACTTGATGTTCCGCGGTGGTAAGTATCGATAAGAGACATTTGAGCTTCAGGTATCAGAGTTTTGTGTTAGACTGCTTCATCCTTGTTAATGGCAGATGTTAGCTCATTAAAATTTGCTTAACCAGACGTTTCAATTTATGCCGCATTTTCTTTGCCGTGAGTATTGTTCGACTTTCGTGGGTGCCGTATATTTTCGCCCGGCATTCCACCTAAGTTGGAAAAGTTAACGAATACGTGGAGGTGGCTGATTGCTGTTCAGGGAAGCGGATTTTGCAGCATACCTTTAATTAGAAGTCGTTACGATTCCCTGGTGAAGACAAGCTTACAATGAAGTAACATAATTATCCAGTGCTCCGCGTCTGCGGTTAACCGATCGCAAATCTGAGCTAGGAAAGCAAGCACTTAACGAGTGAGATGGTGGAGCGCGCAGCACAGAATTAAAGCTTCTCTTGGGATATATTTCGCTCTTGTATTTGTTGTTGTGACATATTTGCACATTTCGAATGATACCTATCCGAATATTGCGAGGTAGCCAGACCGAATTTAACCAAAGCTTGACACCCTTCTAACCCGCAATTGCCTTTCGCTTAGCGCCTTTTTGGTTTTGCATTTCTGCCATCCAACGCGGTGTCCTTAGCTGACCCAGTGCGTTAGTTAGCGTTCTGTACTTTTCCAACTTCGATAGCCGCGCACATCGTCAGTCCAGCGTGGTGGTTGCAAGGTCAATTGAGCGGTAGGCGTGGTCGTGCCGTCCGTGTAAAAGGTTATGCAGGCGCACTGGCTAACATGTTCACAAATAATGACGTGACTCCAACCAAAAAGTTAACCTGAGCACAGCACTGAACACAGCTTGAGAGATCACAAATTCTCTCACAGCGGTGTTGAGAAACGCTGGATCGGAATAAGCTTAGGCTTTTCAGCCTGCCTCGAGATTTCTATATTGAATAGTGCCACACAGGAAGGCAATCGGATCAATCACGTATGCTAGTGAAAATGTGAGCGATGGCTTAGACTATAATCGTAGACGATATTTCCACGTATGATAGATCACTGTGTAGGGCTGGTAAATCAGGTTCGAATGAGCCTACAGTGACAACGCTGCGAGAAGATGGAAAGAAGATGGAGGGGCATAATCCAAAGTAACATGGAACACGCATGCCACACGTGTGTGGGAATGAACTTGATCATTATCCTTAACTTTACTTTAAAATTAAATCTGTTCCCGTTCCACCTAGTTTTTGTTACCCTATAATGAACGCATCAATGTAGCTAAGGATAAAATGTGAAATCAGAGTTTAAAGTTTCAAACAAAATAAATTCCTTGTGTTTATTTGAAATTAAATTTAGAGAAATCTGGCGATCTGCATCAGCTGAGAAAAATCATGCAAGATACCTTGTCTAAATGTTTAAATCAAAGGATCTACACCACCACTTCCATGTAATAATGATGCCTTTTCTAGGGATCCCAACATTTTGTAGTGAAATTTATCGGTATATATATATATATGTATATTATATATATATATAATGAATTCACAAATTTAAAAATTCAGTTACTATCTTTATCCTTATTTACCTGCTCGTCAACATTATGTATATTATATTATATATTATATTATATATATTATATATATATTATATATAATAATATAATAAAATATAATATATATTATAATAATAATATATAATAATATATATAATATAATAATATAATATAATATATATAATATATGTATCTATATATATATATTATATGTATATTATGTATATTATATGTTTCCCTTAATGCCATTCTTTTTCAACCAAGCGGATTATAAACACGACCGTGAATTTGCTTATTTTCATCACTGTTGTTAAAAGGAACACCGTCCTAGTGCCTCATAATCACGCACATCAACATTAACGTGCTGCATGCTGCTCTCATTCTCACTGCTGTCATCTTTACAGCTGACCATGAACAGAGACTGCTAAGAGTTTTGTTTACTGTTGACCAACACTAAGACTACGTCTACAAACCTAGTCGAATTCGTTTATGTGAATTTAAATTTGCTGTTAAAGGAACACAATTTGAGATTTCGGCTACATCTATTTTTTCCTGATTATGTCTTGGAAACCAAGCCTTGCTTAAGACTGCGCTTATAGTGTGAACTATTGCATCTACCGATATTTAGATTTGTCGGCCGGTGGCCGAATGTTCTGCGCACCTGATTTTGCAAATATAAGGTCCCCGGTTCGAATCCGCGTAAGGGTAGGCTTCCTCGCGGTGTACTCAGCCCGCGCGCGACTTTGGTTGCGCACAAGCGAAGCGCCGTTACGGCATACAGCTGGCAAATTACATTACTTATTGAGTTGTCTCGTGGACGTACAATTTGCAATCCTGATGATTAGGGGTTTAATCTTGTTCTTCAATTTGGTTCCAACAATAATTTTGCTGCTCGCTTAGCTGCCGCGGAGATGCGTGTGCCGGAGTTAAAATTCATATTAAGTAACTCTAATAACTCTATAATATAACAGTCAAGTTCGCAAGCCATATAAATTGGACAGACAGACTCGGTTTACCTTTGTAGACGATCGAAGCTCATTCGATAAATACATTGTGACTTCACAGCATGACTGAACTAACCGCACACACATATTGCGATTCCACCCATCCACTGACGGTGCACATCTTCCGCCTTCTGGCGCGGTGTCTTTACACAAGAAACATCAGTCCACCTCAACAACACAATTTAATGTACGTCACTAGACTGTATACACTATTGTGTTTCCGAAACAGAAGGCTGTCCGACTGGATGGTATCCTCTGAATTACTGGCCTTTCATACGCGATGGTTAAACGCGATGAGAGAATCGATGTCTTAAACGTTCCATTTTGGCACTGTCTCAGCAAGAATTGCGTATTATTATCCCTATGCCAAGGCTATGGCTGCAGGTTTGTGTAGTGTAGTATGCATAGACAGTCGGCGACCTGTGGCACCACATTCGCCAGCAAGTGACAACCGCAGCCAAGGAGACCATCAAACGCGCAAACTTTAAGCAGCCGGATTTTTTGATGATAACCATGCGACAATTGGCGCATCTGTGTCGAAGAAGAATGCAGCATTTACTGCACATGTCGCAGACCCCAGTGACTTAGGGAAGAATAACCCGTTACGCAAAATTCGTCCGTGAATGACCAGTGAGCTCCGTTGCATTGAAATGCAGGCGGACGGAGAACACGAAGCTGATGGAATGCTACGCTGAACGATGCACTCACAAGGAATTCTTTGACTCGTTGAAGGCTGTTTGTGTACCGATTTTGAAGCCGCTAAGAATGTTGCGCGATGGTAGTTCAGGTGCTGCCTGCAAACAGACTGCAGACATAAGGCAGATCTGGCGGAAAAACTTCAACTGTCTGTTGAACAACCGTTCAGAGGTCGACTGGCCTAAATTAAACGGCTAGAACAAGCACGATTTGAAGATGTGTCTTGCAGACACGCCGACACTGAATGAGACACAGAGAGCAATCTCTCAGTTGGGAAACTGCAATTGTGCCGGTGCCGACGGGATCTGGCCTAAAGTATTGAAAAATGGCAGATCCACGTTGGTGACTTCGCCACACCACATGGTGCAACGCGTGTGGATTGAGGAGTGGTTTCTCCAGAGATGAAAAATGCCCTTGCGCTACCAGTTGACAAAGGTAAAGGATGCAAGCACTGCGTCAATAATTATCGTGGCATTAACATGCTGAGTTGTATGAGCACTTGATTTCCCAAACCTCATTTAACCGCCTCCTCTGTCAGGTTGTGGAACTTAACGTGCCGGAAGATCGTTGTAGATTCCGTTCGAGTCACAGCAACATGGTGTTTGCGGTTTGTCACTTGCAGGAGAAGATCAGAAACGGCACCAGCTTTTGTAATCGGTTTTCGTTGATTTCACCAGGGCATTTGATGCCGTGAACCTTGAGGCATTTTGCCTGGTTTTAAGTATGTTTGGTTGCTTGTGTAAGCTTTTAAGATTAATTGAATGTCTGCAAAGTGTTATGCGCGCGAGGTTGAAGCAAAGTGGACAGATTTCCGGTAAATTTTTAATTGTTTTTGCAGTGAAGCAAGGCTACAGCTTAGCTCCTGCCCTGTTTATTATTCTTGCAATGATGACTTGTACTTTAAATGCGTCCTGTGCTTACTATGTTTGTGTGGAGCATCCTATTAATGGTGATTAGCGGAACATACGTCGTCTCGATACACAACCATAGTCTGTGAGACAGCTATCCTTATGTTGTTGTTTGAAGACGACGGTAGGTTGTTTGCACACAGCATGGAGGAGTTGCAGCATATGACCAGTGTGCTGGCTTCGACAGCGCTAAAATTCGGCCTCACCATCAACACAAGCAAAATTGTCTCTCTTTTAGCCTTTGCCAGAAATGCAGTGTTCATATTGACTCAAATCAGCCATGGTGCTAAATTATTAGTAACAACCTCCCGCGTCTGCTACCTTGGGAGTGTGATGTCGACGGACAAGCAGATAAACAGTGTGCTGCCTATCCGAGTCTCGAAAGTAGCGGCGGTATTCGGGAAGGCAGGATATTGAGTGTGGAACAAGCATCAGCTAACCGTTGGCACGAAGCTCATGGCATACAAATCCATAATGCTGTCCGTTCTTCTGTATGCATTAAAAGGTGGACGATGTACTTGCGGGATGTGCGAAACCTCAAGCGATTTCATCAGCAGTATTTTCGACGAATTCTGCGCATTGGATGGGGCGACGGAGTTGCAGACACCGAAATGCTGCGCCGAAGTGGAATTTATGCAGTCCACTGCGTACTTCTGCTGAGAAACCTGCGGTGGCTCGGTCTTATGTGGCTTATGGATTCGACGCATATACCGAAACAATTATTATATGGTCATCTGAGTAATTGGAAGCGGCATGTAGAGGATCCCAAGTTACGTTAACAGAACATGATCAAAGTGAGCCTCTCACGTTCAAAGCTGGATTACAGGTCATGGTAATCGATGGCGGTTGATGGGCGTGCATGCCGCGGTCTGAGCGAGAAGGAATTTGCCGAAGTGCTGGAGAAACTCGCCATGCATGCAGATAAGAAGCGGCAAGTGCGGAAGCAACAAGCGATGATGTGTTGTAATCCATCGACATAGGGAGCATGGTTTTTTATCACATTCTGTCGCGAGTGCTTGAGTCAGCCAGGCCTATTGAGCCACGAGCGCGACCACTCAGGGCAACCAACAAAGCGATGATGGGTCCTGCAGGCTACGTAGGCAGATCCGTCGCAGCGTTTGTAGGTACGCTGCATTTGATTTACTAGATGCGTGCTTGTATGCTGAGTCTCTTTATTATAGTTGATGGATTCGCTGTATTGTCTAAAGGCCCTTTTCTTTAATACTAATGTCATCCTAAACTATCTTCTATACACTCATTTGCGTTAATTAAGCTAACGCTATTTAAGTTGAAACATTTTCGAGTTTGTGACATTTTTAAAATATCTGTTCTGGGGCTGTCCATAGTGAGATATATTTTGAAAACGCGTGTCGCCAGTAATGTATAGCTTTGGGCTGCATGTTGAGGCTGAATTTGAAGTTATTACGCAAATTCACTGCAGTTGGACTAAACCTGCATACACATAAAACAAAAATGGTTAAGTTGCATACATTGCATTTCACCCTATTTGGTGTGTTTTGCCTACCTGAATATTCCTTAAGTTACCCGCACACCCTTCGTACGCTATGGTTGGTTATCTTCGTTAACCTTATGGCGTTTATCATTTTGAGTAAATTGCGCACATGTTGTACTTATGGCGGTTCTTTGCTAAGCAACTTACTTCATTCGTTCACTTAGCGAACACCTAAGCCGTCAATGCCGTATGCTTTAATATATATATATATATATATATATATAATTCGACACTGTCATTTTAACTGATTGGCCGTGGTTCGACATCCCCAGTGTGAATGCGCTCGATGTGCATGGTGGCAAGGTGCCTACCTGTCTATTACAACTAATTTGTCCATACTGGCTCCAAGAGACAGTTGGTCGTTGCTGGAGTGGACTGGATGCAAGTTCCGTGAGGTCCTGCTAGGCTCCAAGAGTTGATCCATGCACTCAATGTGGAGCGGACTGCAGTCTAGCCACAGTTTGTGTGCGATTGATCCTCAAATACAACGTGCTTGGTTATACATGTTAAAGTTTGTGGGCCAGTTACGCTGATGAATTGTAGCTAACATCCACATGCCTCCCGGTCTTATTCTTTCGGGTTTACACTGGATATGGTGTTTGTGAATGGAGCTGTGGGTGGTGCAGCGCAAGCCATCCATGGTTCCACTGTAGGCGCAGGCGTCCTGTGGCTGGCCACAGTGAAGGACACATGTGAAACCGGAAGCAACCAACCATGTCAAGTGTGACACGGCTTCAAATTCAAAGACAGCTCTTTGACATATGTTGTAATTATCTTTGATAATTGCAGTTAAAACAATAGCTTCAATTTACCTTAAAAATAGTTATTACTAAGTGTTGCTCTGGTCTAGGTGGTAATGTTTTGTGTCGCCCTTCAGATGTGAAACGAAATCGGTTGACATTAGCAATGAGTCAGGATGACCGGCTGACGAGTGTTAGAAACCATTTTTGGCAAATAATATATGGCAGAAAACAGCAGCGGATCAAATGATAGAACCCGTATGATAAAATGCATAATTTATAATATTGCGCTTTTACATTCAGCTGCACATAGATTACACAATTAGCAGCTTATCAAATCATTTGTGCTGGTGGAATCGGAGAAGTAACACAAGATATCGCTTCGTTTACGGGAGGTAAAAATTCTACCGAGAATTTCCCAGGTAGCTGCAAATCTTTTCCAAGGTGACTACAACATCTATCACGGAAACCAAAGTGGACTTTGATTGTGCCGTTAATTCCTCAGCGGCTGCACATTTGACTTCTTACATTGACCATTGTTGTCTCTATTAAGTAACATATATTGGTGTTTCAGTAAAACTAAGGTAAGCGTATGAATGACTTCTGCCAAAATTGTACTCTTTCTAAGAATAAACTTGTTAAGAAGGAGATATCCTATGCATAGTTCGTAAATTCCCAATAATCCAGCCGTTTAAGTTTCTACATTCCATCAAAATATGAGCCGAAAGCGTAAACATAGCCATCAATGCCCAACCTTTCAGGTTCTTCTTGTTATTTTCTTACTTTTCATACTAATTTTCCTCTGCTGCCGTCAAATTCGATGGCTTTGTTACCTCATTTCGATTACCGGTACAAGCTCTTACTGTCCAGGCCTGCTGTCAATTGAAAAGTCGAAATGCGACAGTGTAAGTGTGATTGATGCGCTACAGCTGAATGCAGGAAACTTACCAGGTTGAATGAACGTTATGCCGAAATTATCATTTTGAGCTTGGGATTTTGATACTTAAGTGTGTTAAGAGTCACATAGATATCTCAGTGGAATGGCTATATGGGCCCAGCCATTGCGTGGTATATTTTTCGGTTCCAGAATCAGAACACAACTTTCAGAAGGGCTCATGTACTGAAGACTAACGGCTGCTTAGGTGCACCTGAATTCTTGAATCACAGTTACCGTCCTTAATCTTAGGGTTTTTATTCCAAAATTGCACCGTAGAATGTTTCTAACAACATTGATTTAAGCAAAAGGAATCGAGGTGGGAAAGCTGCATCACCGGTGCTAGCACGTAGTTGTCTCTCCAAACATTCGCATGCATTATAAAGAATGTATGTCTGCGCTGAGAGAGCTACAACACACAATTCATTGAAACAGGCGAGTTCGCTAAATTTGACTAAAAAACATACTTTGCTTAACGATGGATCACAAACAGGCATTGCGAGCCGGATTAAAGGATGAGCCCGAGTTTACATTATTGATGTGGAGATTATGATGATTATCTCAGAATTGATGGTTGACAAACAGAACATGGAATTTTATCAAATAATAAGCAAAGCACACCGAACATTTTAACTGATTACCATTTTAATATGCATTGTTATGTCTGAATGAACGCTGCAGTTAAGCCAGCTAAATATTGTTGTAAACACTTTATCATCCACTGCATAAAATTTGTTGCGGGGTAATTATTTCCGATGGCTTTCTTCTCCTATGGTATGTGCCTATACTGGCGCTATTTGCTTACATAATTTCTAGTCTCCAGAGTGCTCCAGACAAAGATTTCCTTGAGGTGATAATGGATGTGCAGTTTTCAAAATCCTGAATGATAGCCGGTAGTTTATTGTGCCTCTCAGGTTGGTCCAATCGATGTGCTTGAGAAATTTGTTAAACCATTGGTGTCCTATGTGGCAAGCTTTGATCGAGTCGAAAACCTTCTGAACTTTTCTTAATCGATTTAGTTACCCTACTTCATGGAAGAGCGTGCTTGCACTGCGCACTACAGTCATATTCCATCTCTCGTTACCTCTTGATATCCGACAACTAATGAGATCAATGACTCAGGTTATAGGTATTGTAGCGGTAATTTCGTTGATGGTTGCGTCGTAGCATGCTATGATTTGTATACTTAGCTTCGTAATCACTATTGATTTTCGAACTCTTCCCACTCACGACGTTAGCGCAACCTGCTTCTCTTACTCATAACTTCGACTTTGTTTTCAGTTGCTTTAACTGTGTTTCCTCAGACAATAAAACTCACTGTCGCTCCCACACAATGAAATTACAGGCGTTTCATTGGCTATAAGAATCGTCTGCTACCTGTAACTCTATGCGTTTAAGTTGCAGCTCGAATTTCGGTGAAAATCGCTTGCCGTATTTTCATATTTTGCCGGTTAGCACTGGGCAAATTTTGATTGCCATTTTCCTGTATACGGAATTAAACGATTTTTTCTAATCACTTGGTGGGCACTCCAGTTGTATTTGGCTCTAGGCTAGTGGCTGCTACTCAATGTGATACCTTTGTGTACAGTCTCGGATGGTTGATTTTTGCCTGGATAAAAATCTAGGTATCGCTTGTATCATGTTTCGAGTTGAAACTTTTGAGGTTATCATCTCTTTATTATTATTTTCTGCCTGAACTAAACGAAAGTCCAAATGCTGCCTTAAATACTGAGCTTATTCAAGCGTCCTAGACGGTAGGCAGTATGGTTGATGGAATTATGTGGGTGATATTGGTAAACTACGCAAAAACAACTGACTTCATATATGACGATAATTTGACTGAGTAGTACTAAACCACAAATTGAATTGAATAGATTTTAACTTTTACTGTCAGAACAAAAACACTAGTAAAAATTGGAGATACTAGAATCCATGGTTGATCCCAACCATCAGGGCCTATTTAACGTGAGCTGAAGAGTAATGTCAAGTAGGTGCTGTTTAAACCGGAACGGATTTGGATTGCCTCAATGTGCCTTTCTATTTAGTTTTAAACTAAATAAACAAATTCAGAGCGTTTCTAACTGACCTCTTTAAATCAACCATTAATGCCTTTGCTAAGCGCTACGCTGATTCATCCAAAAAAGTCGGAGTTAAAATATTACGGTTTCTCTTCAGAATTATTAAGAGCGCGCAAAATGTTTGTATGCTTTTTAGCTAAAGTGTTTATTGTAATCTGTTTTTTATGCAAACATTCCGTCTTCAAATGGTGGATGTAAATAGCCTCGGCAATTGAAAGAGTTGCCTTTGTAACCTTTGCGATATGCATTCAAGTAGTGGTTATATGACTTTGAAGTCAATCTCAGTTGCAGTATGGCTACATTTAATGTGCGATACGATTGGGATTTTTGAGGACTTCATTGCGCCTTTTTAAAAACACTCCGGGATATGCTCGCGAATTCTCTGGGATAGGCGTCTCGTTGTGCGACCCATGTTTCTTGCAGCATCCTAGCACAAGCATTGAGCTGGTCAAAGATTGCAGGCTATGTTTCAACAAATTTGCAAAAAAATGGGTTGTTGTGTTAAACCTTTTTCAAGCCGGCTGTGAAATAACTTTAATCAAAAACTTCTTTCATGTGTGTATATAAGATATCGGTTGCAGTATCGCGCTTAAATGGCAAACGCAAGAATAGCTATTTCTTTGGAGCACCGTTGATAGTTGGCGTTAGCTTTCGTCATTTCATAAGCATTAGGATAAACTTATCTTTAACCGTTTCTTCTGAAGACTTCGCTGATCAACTTTAGCCATTCGTTGGCGGTATATTGAGTGCAAATACTGCGCGCCCTGAAGGCGAAACATCGGATTGAACTCCTTTTGTGCTGTAAAAGCACTGCGCTGTGTAAGTTAGTTTACTGCCCGGTCCACGTCTTCCACGTGCGTACCATTCCGACACATGAGCCGTCCCAGTAGCGGATGAGTTATACATCCAAGGAAGATAATCATTTTCCGTTTTCGTGCTCACTGGTTAAGCGTATATTATCATGTGACCCATTAAGTGCTCTTAGCAAATGTTCTGCATGCATCTGGAAATTGTAAAGCACGAAGGTGTCACTGACATAGGGTAGGTACATTTATGTTCGACAGATCTTCGTCCTGAGTGGGTCATGTTATAACCTGGCCATAAAGATATTTGCCAACGACAGCCTCAAATGTGATCCCACGGACACTCCGTAAATCTGAAGGAACGTCTTACCACGGATTGTGAATTGGACATTTTACGTGCAGAAATTTGCATATCGTTTAACAACTACTCTGGAAAAGTAGCGTACATTAGCAGTTCCAATGTCAGCTTGCACGTGTAAAACACCGTTTTGAGCAGTGAAATATTTGTAAACAGCGACAGGGCATAAATGATATCATCCATTTATTTGGAAAGTTGAGTCCAGCTATCTTTCCAATGGATTAAAAGTTATCCCACAAAGAAAGTGCAAGCCATGTCCCGTAATGGTTGCTATTTAGTCACCATACATAGGGCAAACAAATCTTTGGCAGATACACCATGTATAAGATTCGAAGCATTTGTGCTCCTTCTTTGTGAACTTTAGGAAAACGCGGCAATCTCGGTTGGTGTCCACCTGAAGGATTCAACTTTTCGAATTCGCTCATTGTGTATAAGTTTGACTAGCATCATTCGCCTGAAGCAGCCGATAAATAGTTCTCTAAGCCCCCTATATTTTCCATCCGGCTATTAGCTCCTGGAACTTTCGTTGGTCACTGAGGACGTGATGCATTTTACAGATAGAATTAACCGTATCTAGTAACACTGTGCCGGATCACTTATCTAGCCAAGGCTCAACCGTACTTCTTCAATTGGTTGAATTTACTTCATTGAAATAATAGAATTATTAGGTGGTTTAGCCTCAATGTCCTCATAATAATTATTATGTAAAGGTTTAGGTCTCACGAGAATTTAATGAATATAATTCTTAACCTTAACTGATTTCTGGTCCTGATTCATGTGAATGAAATAGGAGTATTTGCTTGGCTGAAAAACAGAATTGCTCGTAAATCGTAAAATGGTTGGGTGCTCTAGATTTCCTGTGATACTTGGTTGCCCAGATTCCATCCGAAGTTCAATCCGGCCTCCGTCCTCTACCCACGAACAGCCACCGCTATAACATCCTGCTTTATCCTTAAGTTTAACATCATGCGAGACGGAAATTTTGTCTTGATAGTCCTGATGTTATTGATACTAAGCGCCCAAGCTCAAGAATAATGACGCGTAACAAAGGGAAGCCTTTAGCTACAGATTAAAAATTATGTTTCCAGTTATCAAATTTTAATTTTCCCAGCAGCTGTGTTCACTGATCAGATGTGACTAAACACGAGCACTTTCAAGTTGCCGGATCCAATGATTCAATTCTCTGGATGCGCTATACTCAGACCGATTTGCTGTAGGGAGTCTTGTTGACAGGTTGCTTGGTATCAGCGGGGAGGGATTATGGCATGGAGAACTCATCGAGCTGGCAAATTTATTTCTGGTAGTGAACATCATATGCTGGTAATTTTGGCAAACGAACCTAACGCACTACCACCCAAACAGGTCTTCATATGAGATGGATCTAACATACCAGGACACGGAAGCGGTTAACCTGCAGCGTTTCCAGTCTTTTATCACAAAGCTACAGCAAAAACAACTTATGAGGAATAACAAAATCACTTGATGTGAATATGCGGGGTGTCGTCAATTGGACGCTTATCCAGATAACCGGTCTCTCAACATTCCAACCGTTTGCGAAGTTTCTGCAGACTTTCGTTTTCGGCGTTTCTTTCTGATAAATTAGTGTAGCTAAATTGTTGCTCCATCAGTCTAACAGTGCCATGCTTGTTAAAAATCTCACCGAGGTGGTTGAACCACAAGTTGACCGACGAACAGTGAACGTTGAACAGTGATTTATCACGGGTAAAAGCATATGTTTGACAAGTACCGTAGGTTGGGTAAAAGGAATATTAAAATTATAGAAAGCAAGAAATAAGTAAATTGTCATATCAAGCCCCTACCGATTTAATTGGTTGTTATCTTTCGAATGTTGTCTCCAGCGGGGGAAAATACAGCAGCGGCATTTTCAAGCTAGCTATGATCATCGACTGTTCACTGGTTCCCAGGGGCTCCAAGACTTGAATGTCATGCACATGTTGCTTACAGCTAGTCAAAAGCGGGTCTATTAATGAAGGAGTCGAGCGCGCAGTTATGCACGTCGTTTGGTTGATCTGCTATATGGCCTTAATTTCAAATTTCAACTCCGGTAACTTCTTCTCTACATCACAATAGCCGGGGAGACGTTCAGCTTCAGGTCATCGTATTCGGGTAAGTGGAAATCGCCCATGTGTAGGAACAGCGGGTGACCAATGTGGGGACAGGGATGCGGCGACCAGACTAAGCAGCAGCTCAATCAAATGCGATATGCTACACCCACAGGCGTCTTGCAGCGCCTGAGGGGAATCGAACACCATAACTGCTCACATATACCATCAGCGCTTCGGTAGGTGCTTAGTAGTCTCCTACAAGGAAGTCTTTATGAAATGCAGAATGCCATCGCGATCATTTGTTGGTCTATCACAGATGAAGTACAAGTAACCGATGATTTCCACTTCTTAGGCGCTGACGTCGAGGTTTAATCATGCCTCGGCAAGGCCTACCACCTCGGGCCGCTGGGAGGCAACAATGTAGTACTGGTTATCGCGTCGGTATATCAGACTGCAGAGTAGGTGCAGGCCCCATAGAATCGCAGGTCGCGCTTAAAGTACCAAAATCCTGTTGATCCGGATTTGCGGAGGAATCCGAGTGACTACCCGAAAATTTATAAACGAAGTTTTGCTTCTGCATTGTCCATGCTTCGCTTTAGTTCCGTCATCACAGACTTGTTTTTCTCTCTGTCTGCTGGGTCTAAGTCAAGGCCCACATGGAACTTAAACCTTTCAGCCTATTATGACGGGACAACATAAGCATGGGGCTTGATTCTTCAAAAAGTCACCCTCATAGGTCAAATTTTGTCATCAGTTCTCTATTCGAAATGAACGATATCGTTCATTTTCAGCTCAGCCTCATCCACGTCAAAGCAACCTATCAATCAGAGTCGCAAAAGCGCGATTAGACATATCGCATTTTACTGTGAGATCTGCGTTACTCCATGAACGAGATCATCATTCATTATATCATTATACACACAAGCTATAGGTGGGAAAACACCTCCGCTATTGTGCCGCAATAAATGAAAGAAATACATGCATACATACATATAATACAATACACAAAGGAAAAATAGATACAACAGTTGCATGCCAGCCGAGCTACCAGCAACGGATAGGCATCGTTCCTGTAAGCTTCCAGTCAGCTACTAGGCAAAAAGAAAAATTTTTAATTATGTTTTACGCTAGGAAATGAGATTGTAGGTGGAGGGGGAGACTAAAAGGGATGGAGAGGGACAAAGAAACTCACAGCGGGAAAGCCACTGAATTCGGCTCCTTGCCATGTCAGCAAGTGTATCCAGCCAAATGTTTTCACCGCATTTTGGACCCCAACCAGCGAGCCGTGAAACTCCAACCGACGCTAGCTCCGAAGTGATGGACTTCATTCCTCTGGACCAAGTCATTGCTTGGCTACCTCTCATCTTCTTCCACCCACATCCCCGGTGAGCAAACAACGCACGTCGAGGGAGTCGGTGGGCTGGCATGCGTAACACGTGGCCGAGCCATCGGCGCCTGGTGCGGGAAATAACGTTGCTGAGCGGTTCAGATCCTTTTCCTTGACCGTAAACAATGCGTCGAACACGCTCGTTACTCACGCGGTGTTCCCACCAGATGTGAGCCAAACTGCGAAGGCACCGATGGTCGAACGTAACTAGCCTCTTCATGTCCGCCGAACATAGGGGCCAGGTTTTGCAACCGTACAGTAAGGTCGAACCTACCGCTGCATTGTACACTCTACCCTTCAGGGCGAGAGTGATGTCGCACCGCCGCCATAGGTGGCGAAGACTAGCAAAATCACTGCGAGCTTTCGCTATATGGTTCGTGATCTCGCCTTCGATCCCAAGGGCGCTGATACAACTTCCCAGGGAGTTGAATTTCTGAACGACTTCTAGCTGATCCCCATCAAGGGTCAGCGCAGGAGGCGATACCTGCCAATCTTGGAGGAACGCTTTGCAATTCGATGGTGCAAAGCAAAGCCCGAAGCGGCTGACAGCCAGTGTTAATCTGTCCAACGTGGCTTGGCACGTCTGGGAGCTGTCACAGATGAGGGCAATGTCGTCTGCATAATCCAAGTCAAGAAGTAGTTCTCCTGGGAGTAGCTCCACACATTCCAAGTCATGTCCTGTAAATGCAAACTCCATGACTTCCTCAATAGCAAAGTTGAAGAGGAAAGGTGACAGCGGTCATCCTTGTCTCACACTGCTGGAGATATTGAAGGGTGGCGACAGCTTGCCGTAAGCCCTCACTCTACCCGTGCTACGCAAATATAATGCTTGGATAATATTTACATATTTCTCGGGCACACCTTTCCTTAGTAAACAATGGGAACAATAACGGAGCTGCTCCAGTCGGTTGGGACAGTCTCCTGCTCCCACAGTTTCACTAGTAACGAGAACGATCGGAAGAAATCGTTTACGTTGTTAGCAAAGACGGGCTTTTAACAGAACGCGTGTGGCAGCTAACTGACTTTAACACAGATCAATGAGGCAATAATGCGAACTGCAAGAACGTTATTTTCTAAGAGAACCTGTGAACCAAACGCCCCACCGCCGTTGTAGTAATCGTTTGGTCTAGGGTTCTGAGTGCTTCTTTTTTCGATGTGTACATTAGTCATAAAAAGCCGGTGGGGCTTAAACGCAAAAGAGATATTTCTCAGGAGATTGGAGGGTTGCATCTACACCACCTAGTAATTGTCGGAGCTGGATGGAGGTTGTGCTTCACCTATACCTCTTAGCGATCTAGACGACATTCTCACAGCTGTCGATTTTGGACCAAGACTAAGCTGCCTGAGTAGAAGTCAAAACCACGTACGAGAAACAGTTACGCTAATAACATCGAAATCGACACAAGAAGGCAATGATAAAATGAAATGTCGTGGTCATTCCATGCTGTGCTTGACGACATCCTATTGTTGACTTTATATAGCGACACTCCGACTTGCTACATCTGGTCTTCTACAACATGCATATGTGACTTCGTGCCGGGAGCATAAGTCCCGTTACGTAGGTCAATCCACGAGCGCCTACCGATTTCGGCATGCATAATTGGAGCCACAGGGGGAATGAATAATATGTATTCAGCTCGTCGCCTATGCGTTATCACATCCAACGGTACAGGTCGCGAATGCGGATGTTGTGTATACGTCTATACATATGCACGCGTAAGTTAGGATGTGTGGTTTATCGCTTATCTTCACTGGGTTCATTGACCAAAGCCAACTTACAGCTTAAAATATATTGATACTTGCTTAACCAGGAAATGCTTGTACCCATGCGTGTCTAATTTTTCTTACGATATATTTTATTTTTTCCGTACCTGTCCTAATTTCACTCCGGAATAGCAGTAAATAAGGAAGGTATTACATGAATGCAATTGCAATAGGTTTTCACGCTTGCAATTATAGAATTGATAGCGCAGTATTACTTTTAGGGAAAATGTGGAAAGAACCGTTTAACCTATTTGTCTGCAGCGTTCTGTTTTGAGAGTGAAGTTTGACCAGGTGGGTTGAACTGGAAAACAACTATGTGACTCTTTAAAGATAACCTAGCAAATGCTAACGAGCAGACAGCTTTAATCAAATGACCGTTGCAGATGAATGTCTTGATGTAATCATAGTTAATTCCGTGATAGGACCTTTAGTAAGAAAAACGGAGATCAATTTTTGTCCGTCACATTGACACTGTATATTCGATTCATGTTTAATCCCGCTCCTACCCAACATCAAATTGGCAGCCTTACGAAAACTTCATTATAATTCAAATCCATTGAAAGTTATATATTGCGGTTAGATTTAATGATTTATTTTGCCTATTCACTGCGCCCACAAATAAATGTCATTATTTGGTTCGAATGTGATTGTAAAGTACCAGTTCACAAGGCAAACGTGGTAGTTTAGACAATCTTTCCTTGCAAACCAGCGCAAGATACAAGGAAGAAGTTGTAGAGAGAACGTCCAGCTGGATGCCGCGCAATCACTTGTGTAGACAATCGGTAAACTGTCACCTATTATGAGGGGATACATATCATGGTCAACGCCATTACCAGTCTTGAATTTGTGCCCTGTATTTCTGTCCACAATATCGCACTGCTTCTAAGTGAGCTAAAATTCCGCGGATGGATATAATAACATTCAACTATCGAAAAGCTGGGTGCACACATGGATTCATTCATAATCTTAAAATATTAGGATATCAAGTTATCAAACAGAATGAACCAAATATGTCAATCTGTAGGAAACAATTTTCCGATGAATATATGTTTTGATTATCGCAATTTTGCGGTCATGTTACGTTCACGTATTTGGTACCATTTTTCGATTTATTCCGATGGTACGAATCATACTAGATGCGAATTATACCAGCTTTTTAAAACATAGTGCGCGTTCACTCGCTGTATCATCGTTAGCACGATGATATGATGGGCGCTATGCACAGAGGCACATCACGCTTGTTACAGGATAGTTTCTGTTTATTCTCATGTGATCAAGGACAAATACTACTTATGGTTCGATGTTCGACATGATTGTCTGTAAAGCCCACGGCTGCTTTATATTACCCTATATACATATCAATTGCAAATGACAGGTAGGGACATTTTAATCATGAGTTTCACTAACAGTATATGAGCTGCATGTGAAGCATTCAAGAAAATTTTATTTCCCCTAAAAGTGGCATCTTGGATTTCCGCTCATTCTCCGAATTTTGACATAATTTCAACAACAAACATTCAACCAGCGGAAGCAGCTTCAGAAAATCGTCTTTTGTCAGCGAAATTTTTACGTTGCTGCGGTGCATACGCTGCATTGTAGGTTTTAGAAGTCCATTTTCTTTTGTAATATTTGTACACAATATTTAGTTATATTTTTTTCTGGATATCTGCAAAAGACTTGTTATGGCTATGCTAATTACCAGTAATACATCATCCTTCAATTTTCCCACCATTATTTTAGATGGTGCACATTTCTAGTCCACTGCTTTGTCTTGTGCAATACGGACCTCAGTAACTGGATAATACACCTGATAACAAAGTATTAATAATACACGAATTCCTGCGCCTCAGTTCAAGCATAAACAAAACACAATGAAGTGGGGAAAACAACATTTACGTTTGCTTTTGTATACGCAATATATGGACCAGAGTGCGGTGTTTTGTTTGAGAATTTTACTGGTAAGAAGCGACGAAAGCAGTCGGACGCCGTTTATATATGATGTTAGGTACACGTCGTTATTCAGTATAAAACCAATTTGGCGGAATACCCAATTAATAGAGCACACACTATGCAGTTTAATTAGTACATCAAGGTTAACATGGCGTAGCGGTGGATGAAATGGATGCAGGTTACACACCATATTACACTCCGTTTATACATTCATACTCGTCAACATCAAGTTGATGATACTAAAGCCGGCTAAAATGTAAACAGTCTGCACAGAATCGAACGGCTTTTTTAGCATTAGTAGGTGTATGAGACTTTTCCCTCCGATATATTCAGCAACCTTGATAAAAGTACGTAGTAAATAAATAAGCCTGTAGATGATTAATCTACTGGGATCACAGACCACCCTAATCAGCTATGTCGCCGAGAATTTCAAGTCTAATTGCTACAAGGCACCAGAAAGTAACCCGTCGTTGAAGTCTTTTATAGAATGTATTTTGATAGCGAATAGCTACTTGAGAGTCATTGGTTGAGATCCCTCAAAACCTGCAGCATCTGTGCCCTTAAGCTTAAAGACAGTTTACGGCACTTTCTTAACTAACGGACTGCTTGAAGCATCCGTGCTATGAAACGGAAATACAAATGTGGTCAGAACAGAAATTGTTGAATAAGTAATACAAATGTACTTCCCGTTGCCTTCAGATCAGTTAATTCAAATAGATGTACTACAGGACTAAATTACCTCGGATCCATCCGTTTTCAGATAGTTATATTTTGTTGGATTAATAAGGCAACAAACATATTAGGAGTCCGGTCAATAGCTCCATCTTAACAAATGACTGAAAAATCTACCGAAAGAAAACAAATTTTTATAACGAAATTTCGGAACTTTTTGCATTAATCTAAATAATACATTCAAATGACGTATCGGATGAAATCTCAACGAAAGTATTGCCGTCTACGAGACATAACTCACGGGTTAAAATTAGTATTTTAAAGGGACGATAACAAATGCCATGGATGTTTTCCATTTGCTAATTTCAAATTTACCACTCCGGCTTGTGCCTCCGTCACAAGTTTCCAACCAGTTGCAGTGGTCCAAAAAGCTTACAATGGTCCAGTTGTAATTCATCCTGGTACACTCACAGTAAACAGGAGTAATAGCTAATAGTTAATAGTAGCCAAATTGATACTAGTCACGCAACCACAGGTGACTTCATCACTAGCATGAAATAACTATCTTCCTCATCAGCTTACATAACGTTTACATTATCAGTGACCCCATCCTCTACGTCGGTGGTGTGATACATGTCTTTTCAATGGCTTATGTCCAAGTGTGTTATTTTCAGTAAGTATGCATAAACATTTAGCCACTCACACAGTAAACTTGCCGTATTGTAACTGCTATCGCTCCAAATTTTTGGCGTATTACTAAGCTAGTTCACTACTTAGGGCCGAAAGGTCATGAATCACATTGCTTTGGTTTCAACCAGAAACTGGAGTTTAAATTTTTTGGGTACACTAGATATATTCCCTTGAAAATAAGTATCATATTTCTTCGGTGAAGTACTACGTTATTCTACGGACATTGCGAAGTTGCTTTCAAATATAAGTCGGCAACATTTCTTCTTTCGGATATAAGTTGGCGTTGCGTGTTCATATCGAAAGAGTTATTAAATTCAGCCTCACATTTTACAGCAATATTGTGTTTCAGGTATAAAGCACATAGTTACAAGCATGAATTTCTTATTCATGACAGTAAATAGCAAAGTGCAATCAAAAATATTTCTGCAATATCCGCTTGGCTACTGTCATCTGTCACGTAAATAATCCGTCCAAATTTAATTTAAAAAATTTTAACCTCATGTGCAACATGCGAGTTAGAGGCGTATTAGGCAACGGTTTAGTTTTTATTTCACCTGCGTGGACATGATTTATTCGAAAACATCTTACCCTAGATACAAGGATCAAGAAGTTCCTAGTTATTGAGATAACGAGTATTTAAAAAAATTTAGTCGGTATGTTCACTTAGTTAAGGCGAAGATGAATTGCATTATACAAAGCATATAAGTTATAATCATAAAGTTTAAGGTCCATTTTTAAGTGCACCAACGACAAAGTAATAAATTTCATAATAGATTAGAAATGAGTACCAGTATTATAAGTAAAATGCAATCCCATCAATCACTAACGCCGGTCGAGTTTTTATTAAAGTGCATTTTCTCTTTAATGCGTATCGGTTGTAAGTGTTACCTTAAAGCATTTCTAAACAGGCACATTTCCTTCTTCTACACGGAAGCAGATTCTGTTACAGGGCTGCTTTATTCCGTATAAGTATCACCCCATTTTCTGTAATGGATACGGTTTATATACGTGTACGGAAAGCATATTACTATTTGCCGTCTAGGATAGTCACCACAATATACAAAACTTTACACTTATAAAAAGATATTTACACCAATATAAGGTCTACCATTAGGTAAACGTACTGCCGTTGTAATTATGACATTACATTTTTAGCTGTCGCGTCGGCTATATATATGCACTCTGTATTTACATAGCTTTTCTATTATCATTTCGACAAGACATATTATGCCTGACAAGCTAAATTCGGCAATTCCGCGAAACAGCTTATAATCGTTCATATATCTGAATGTCAGTTATGAAGTTTCTCTAAACTTTTGCTCAATATCGGTGCATGAAAGTCTTTTAGTAATTCAATAAGTTCACGATACTTAAGAAGCAAACGATTGCTAATCTACATACGCGTTGTTTTCCGCAGCACGCAACTCTGTTTATCGATATTTACACACTCATATTAATGAACGATAAGTTTTGCACCACACTGCGGGTCATTTTCATTTTTATTCCAAGATCTCCACGAGTTACCTGTGCTTTCCAACTTGTGTTCCCATTATAACTGTTACCCAAAACGAAGAAGATAACATCGTACAGCTAATCCAATTTTAGGATTCGTGGCTATTTCCATATAAATAGTTATCTAAAACGCGCCGTTTATTTCCAAAAAGCTACCAATATACGAGTAAATAAAATGGTAGCTTAATTATGTGTTGGTCAGCATTTGGTGGCGCCTATCCACACCAGGTACTGGACAGTTGCCTTGATTATGTTCCAATAACCAACACACACTAGATCACAAAAGTGTGGATATTGGTATTACGATATGGGGAAGGAGAGAAACGTGTGCGTTATAGCTACCCGGTGACAACTGAAGCTGACATATAGAGCACCAGATTCTGGTCAAAAGCTTCAGTGACATAATCACGTTGAACTAAATATTGTTATGAAAAAGGCGAGAAAAATTGCATCCATATCTTCAGTCCATAAATGCATAAATAAGTGTTAAATCAAATTAGTGGCCTTCCAAATTTTAGACGTTTGAAAATTAACGAAGAATATTTACTTTTGGCCACATTACGTTTACACTAGATTATTTTCACAGTGCTTGCTGCGCTGCCTCAAACGATGTATATGGGACTTTTGAGTGAGTATATCAAAGTGTCAGGCAGCAACGCGTATGTGATTACGCTCATGCCAACACTGCACAATGCAATTTCAGAATGTAGAAAGTCATAAATTAATATCCATTACTAATTTCGCAACATAATGTAAAAGTCATTTCAACAGATGCTAATGATAGCGAAGTTCAAGACCTTAATTTTTAATAATAGGCTACTCGAATTGATTTGTTGCTATTTATTCAGTGACGCTTAATGCTACGGTAACAATTGCTTAAACCTATTTAAATTATAAACCAACAGTTTAGCGCTCCTATCTTGCTAAAAGCTAGGACAATCGGTAATATATTTATAGTATTGAATTAATGTGTATGCAGCTCAGATTTAACATGGTTATTATGTTGAGCCAAAATTTATGGATAAGTCAAGTGTGTTTATCAAAGAAATCAATACAAGGTAAACTGTAGGCCTTCAAGAGAGACACAAACAATGAATAGAATATTTGTGAACTTTACCAAGCTCATCTAATTCTAAGTGATCTCGAGCAAATACACAAAATAAACTAAGTAGTAAAACATTTGGTTATTATGAAAGTTTGCAACCGCTTAATCAACAAACAGTGGCAATAGAATTAAACTAGATAGCTAAACTGGAACATCGGTACTGTATCACCAAGTGTGCCAATCAAAACTAAATACTGTTGCTATTAATTATTGGAGAAGATGGTAAATATTAACCGAGTCATCCTTTTTAATTGGTGTGATCAGTTTAACTCACAAAGAATTTCACATTATGGGTTATGTAAATCCATACGGTTGGAATTTGTAATAACCTTGTTTGGGTGCCTAATGTTGCCCGCTGAAATAGTTTGGTGTGAAAGTATGTAATCATATATGTTATTGGTCAAGTTGCCTTTTATATCTTGCTAGGACCTCTAAAATAGCTTTGCACAGCTAGAATACTCGAAGGCAAGTCAGTAGCAAATGCATTCTACTTGATTACAGTGCATAGTCAGGATTATTGGATAAATTCTCAGGTGGGCGTTTTGTCCTAGATCAGGTAGTGTTCGAAAATCATGTTTTCAATCTTCATTGTCTACTTAACTTTCGTCAGGCGCAACCGAATTCGCTGATATCAATTGAACTGCACGATTACGGATTTCAATCTAAGCTAGTAGGAGAGATGGAAGTCATCCCCTACAGGCTTGGATGCCCTTGGTTGCTCAGTCGCGGGTGGAGTGGGTTCTTGCTTCTAACATGGTACCATGCAAAGGGGGTGCATTCGTTGTGAGGTCGCAAGGGGGAGCTAAACGTTTGTGGAAAAGTATAAGGTTAAATCGTCCAACAACTGAATTTTATGATTATGTGAGATGGTTTGTGTAAAAATATATTTAAAATCTTTTGACTGCAGCCTGACTTTTTAGTATTATTTAAACGGCGGTATTGGACCACAGAATGTATCTTATGATGTGGACAAAAAAGCCAAATTATCAAATTATATAGAACGGTTTATTTGAATTACATTTTTCCAAAATGACACCGAAGCGTAACGGCCCGTTAATGCCCTTCATGAACTTCACTTTAGCACCTAAATAAACCAGTGTATCGATGATGAAAGGGGGGTTTGAGCACAAAGTTTATCTGCCTATCGTCATCACTTGAGGAATCTTACCCAAATCAAGTGATGCAGATGGTTTAATGCTCGTCGAGTTATTTTTAAAAACGCGTAGACTGGGCGCAGAAATGACAAAATCCGAAACAGCCTTCGACGGTTAACTAAACCGAAGAGAAAATGATTCTTTCGGCATCCAGTCTTCCATATTCCGTCGGCAGCATCAGCCGTAGCTCACTTTAATTTTGTTCTGCTACTACGCTTAGGATTTGGCGCTAAAACTGATTGATAATTTTCAGGATCTCTTACGCCAAATTGAGCTCGCCTAGAAGCCGATGATAACTTCCAATGTACAATCATATGATGTAAGTTCACAGTAGTCAGGGCAGTTGAGACATCTTAAATGTTTGGTTGCCTTTCTACTTTGGGTCCCAAATGCAGCAATAACGGAATAAAATCAAGAATACCATGCTTGAATCGTAGGCTTGACACATGAGTTGAGACGTTTGGTGGGTGGGTGGATAGTTTAGACAGTATGAAATCCTTCAGTAAGAGGCCGGAACATCTTAAAACGAAATGCTAGCAGCCTGTTCTATGTTCGACTTGAGCGTGAAAACTACATCAAATCGGAAAAGCGTTTCACTGCTAAATCTTTGTTACTCAAATATGCAAGCTTCTTTCCAGCCAGTTTTACTAATAGGCTATCCAGAATTTCCGGCCTAATTATCCCAATCTAGCTTGAAATATAGAAAACCGTTGCATCATTAACACGATATTGTTTATATCCTAACAGCTTCATGCACACTATCTCAAACAGTGACTATACAAAGCTATTTCTGAAGCACATGCACCCAACTTAGGTAGGTAAAATTTTGCATCAAAAATGGAATTGATTATCTTTCATCTATTTATACCTAGGATATGCTTATATTTTGCAAAACGTTTATTTGATTCTTACGAACTCAAAGCTCTACCCAAAGTGCAAGCTAGATATATTTATTTACAGATAAATATCTTAACAAAAATTAAAAAAATATTAGTGGGATAAAATGCAGTCCCTCGTAGTTTCAACTTATACCGATGTAGCTTCTAACGAGAAGGCCTTCGGCGGCTAGCCACTGTCATTTACTGGGCTAGTAACGTAAATGGCAGTGGCATTTAAGTCGTTAGCTTGCACACTATGTAGCTTAGCCGACATCCACCATAGCTCGGTGGATTAAGCAGTTGACTAGATGGTATTTGCTTCTAGCGGTCATCTGTTGGATCCCAATAGAGGACCGAAGTATTGCGCTCCACTAACAATCCCCAATAGGGTAAAAAACGCCTGATGCATCTCCGGACTATGCTGTGCTCTGTAAGTTGTGAGACATTGGAATGTAAACCCCAAAAAATAAAATTAAACTTCCTCCTACTAAATAGTAATAAAATAATTGTTTTGGCGGAGTTAAAGGAATATTTTACAAACTCAGCTGAACAAAAATGATGCATGCAAGTAAGTTGAAGAAACTATAACTTAGCAATATTGTAGGATTTGAAATTAACGTGCCGCAGCCCAGTAATATTAACCAGTATTTATAAAAATGACAGATTGATGTTCTCCTGATTACCGCCAACTGCAAACTTAAGATTCCAGAGGAATACCACCGGAAACGTTAAGCGGTAAGGTATTGTTCAAGACCCAATCGGCTTGGGTAAACGTATACTATTGACCTTCAAATGGATTCTGTTTGCGGAAACTATATAAACCAGCCATAGTTTCTAAACTTACTAGTGGGGTTCATTAAAAATTGGTTGTTGCCAATGGTACTTGGTATCTAAAAGCTTAGCCTGTTCTAACCCTAACGTAAATGAAAATATTACTACTTTCACGAAAAACCGCCTATGTGCGCCGTTCAATATAAGGCAGTAATTTACAGAAGCCTTAAAAAATGGTCGTTAAGTTAGCATATATTATGTCACCGAGATCTACACTAACTTCGCATTAGCAAACTAAATCACAGAATTTAGTGAATATTTTTAAATCGTTTGCACGTACCTTGTCGGATGCTTCGGATTAGCCTACCAGACTTGATAGTTTAAATGATCATCCAAACACAAGGAAAACATGGTAGACTTATATTTCGGAAATTTACTGAAATCAAGGCCGGAGTGGAATTATGGTTGCTACCGCTTATTTATGTTTGAACTAGGACACATGTTCCGAGGAGCGAACACAAATATGGAAATATTTAAAATCTACCAGAGGTAATCAACATTTTGATGTGTCACAGATGATAGATATTAGAAGGTCAAACATCACACACATTTATTTATCGCTGTACTCACTCAAAATTTTCATAAATTAACACAACTTTTTGCGCGGACTGACTTACAAGCGTAAAATTAGATTAGTCCAAGGTTAATCATATTGTTGCTACAATTCAGTTGAAATTAACCCATATATTAGCTAGTATATGCATCAAATCTCACCAACTTAATGTTTTTGGCCTGAAGGGTGCAAACACGATTATTATCCAATCACGGTAAATATTCAGGCAAGTTAACTCACCTAGTTATCCAACTTATTGGTCAAACATATAAACACCAATTTGATACTAGGTTTAGTTATAGGAATTTTGATTCTGACTTCACTGAACAAAAGCACAATGAAAAATGATTTATTACAAGAAAAAAGGAACGGGTTGACAAGTCCCATAGCATGGCATGAATATTGGCAATCAGATAACGGATGAAATGCGGGGAGGTAAATAACATAAGTGCTTGAGCTTGGCTAACCCAGTGACACACGAACACATATGCTGGTCTGCTACCGCTACATGTGGGAGTGGGCTGGTGTGCACACGGTTTGGTTTGTGTTAATACCTTTTTAAATGGAACTCGATTATTTCAGTTGATATAAATAAGCAATAGTAATTTTAATCTATTGCAGAGGAATGTTATTTGGAGGCAAAATTTACCTGAGAAGAAAGAGCATTTCGTATCCTGAAATACGCTCAAATAAACCCGAATATACTGAGTAGTCAATTAGAGCTTCTAGCCTTTCATTGACATCAATGGTAACTACATGTAAAATTTGAGCACTGAGTAGTCGTTAATAATCATGGACTCCAGGATCGGAACGTGAAGAATTAGTTGTTCATAGCTCAATAACATCAGGTCGAAACAGGACGAGGTTGAGCCTGGTGTTATGCGTGTTGGCTGACGTGTGTTGCGATGCATCTGTTTCAAGTACCAAATCCGGGAAATTTCCTAAACCTCACTATGTCCAGGCATCCAAAGCAACTCATACCATCATCTTTAAGAACAGTTAAATTCGCCTATAAGTAGAAAGTGTGGACGACTCAAGTGGGTTCTAAAATGGTGCAGCAAATCCAAGCAACGAGTCAGGGAGCTGCGATAGACGGGGACCACACACCTGAGATGGTTGGAGCACCAGACTAGCTCACAATCCATCATCTCTTCGATAGGTGCCCACCAGTCTCCCACGCAGGGAAGACGGAATGTAAAGTCAGACACCACCGCAGGCATTCTTTAGTCTATCGCATCGGAAGCACGAGTAACCGTTGAGTTAATGTTCCTGGATGTATAATTTTAATGCATCTATGTGTCTGTGAGTTGCATTGTCTGGCCGCTCAGACGCAAAAAAACAACAAACCTCATGGCGCTTGTTCATAACACTGCGAAATTTGTGAAGACCACGAGCATTCCGCAGCAGGAGCCGCGGGGCTTGCTTGAAGTGTGAGCACCATGTTTACCTTGATTCGCTGTTTCTTGGAAACCACCAGAAAATTTACTATACGGAGATTTGTTTCCCCTTACCTGTGAAACTTTTCAGCTCATTGATGTCAGACTAGAGTCGCTCGGTGTCTACTGCGTCCAGGTCTTAAGGAACATGGATCTACAAACGTTCAGTCTACGTAGGTGAGAAAAGATCAATCTTGGAGCATTTTCGTTTACAAAAATAATTCTCCTAGGCCGATTTTGTTGTTCGCCATGACTTTCAAGAGGGGTACTTTAACTCACTTTCACAGAGTCCTCACCAGTGTCGGGAAGTCAAAAAATAGACTCTGCAAATATCCATACCGTGATCTTAGCTCACTTGGGGTGATGCATTATTGGACTACGGAGCCTGGAAGATCACGCTGTTACAACGACTCTAGTAGGACGAGAAAGCATGTTACCAGATACACGTGGTTTAGCTACTTGTTGACTTACAGAAGTTAAATACCCAACATCCCTTTGTAATTTCGTTCTATTTTCTTTCAAGTTGTCTTCAAAATTCAGGCTTTCAGTTGCTGGGACGTCAGTACTCCTTGGACACAACAAAGGTAAAGTATTTATGCAAGATGAAACCGAGCTTCGCACGACGGTTACACTTCGTGCCGGTGAGTTTGCAAAGGTAGAGAGGGAAGACTTGGCATAAACGTGAAAGCTCTTCGGGCGAGGTTGTTAGGTCAAACACCTGGAGCTGTTCACAAAGGAATGATGGAGCATACACATCGGCTTAACTCTTCCTGGATGTATCTTGTTTCGAAAATTTTCACACAAAGTTTGAACGAAATGGTGTTGGATTTCACGAAGACCATGAGATGGCTCAACTGACAAACCAACACATGAAATGTGGTATTTAAATTGGCAAAGAACACACGTGATATTTTGCACGGTACCTGACTATCTACAAACAATTATCACATGGTGATTGCTTCGACAGTGTGAAAAATCCGAAACTAAGATGGGGACCAATTGCTGAGTACATCCAATTAGCATCGAAAAAATGTCTCGTACTTCAAAAGCACGTTCGTCAGTCACTTCAGCTTTTGTCTGTGAACACATGCTGTTATGACATACGTATCCATCAGGGACTGCCCAGGAAGTAAGAAGAGTTGTATACCGTCCCAATTTGGACTGCATGTGAATGTAATGCATAGGTCAGGACGCCCGATTAGGAACATACGCTTTTGCATATTGAACGTACTCATGCTTATGAAGCGGACTTCCTATAACTTAAGAACTCAAGGTTGTGAGTCTTCAAAGTCAGTTGCATTGCTCGCACCAACAACTGCATCCCTCACATAATCGAGTTCTTCTGAGCGAAGCTTGGTCCGATTCAAGTGAATTCACAACAATCGGATCACACATATTGGGCTACTGATTGGGATCCAATCAACCAGAGCAGCTTAAGGCCAGGGACTCAGGGCAATACCAACATCGGCTTGCCCGGTGATCAAAGTTGCTTTGTCACCGGATATGCGCAATGAGAAAATATTGTTGGTTTCACCTGAAGGTGATTGCAGATTGAACACACAGCTCAAGTATTGCAGGCAGGTATCCGATAAGTAGCAGATATCGTTTGAGAGGGTCTCTAAGTTTAGGGCAATTGTTATTTGTTTACCGAGCTGTTGCGATGTGTGTACATTGAGTCATGTCAATCTGAAGGAGGATCTAGGGCTTTAAATAGTAGAGGATAAACTGGGCCTGACCGCTTGCGGGAAATTGGGCCTGTTGACAGGGCAGGAATGACGATGCTCGTTCACGTGTCAGTTGAAACTAGAAGTTAAAATCCTATCAAACCAAGGTGGGGAGGTCGAAAAATTTATGAGTTTGATAACAGGGGGATAAAAGGAAGCTGGAACGGGACGATAATGGTAAAAAAGCGTAATAAAGGGGATAGTAAGTCGGGCAGGCTTGAGCAGTATCATTCAAAACCCATATCCACGCGGCAGGATGAAGCAGATAAGGCACCGTTGATTATACTCTAAGGTGGCCAGAGCATCAGAAAATTAATTGATAAAAGATTCATAGTATTCAGTGTGCAGGAGATTGTCAGGTTGCACAGGCCTATAAAGGAGAACGATTAGTGTTCCCAACCAAATTCTACAGTTCAAAACGTCTAGGTCTTCTTTCTCTACCAACGAGTATTCTTCCTAATTTATATCACTGTGGTTGTGTGACAACAAGCATCAGTTCAAATACCTGAAAGATTACTTTAATAACGAGGATACATCTAACATACTAACGAGCGTAATCCCATGAAAATAGACATAACGTTTAGGGAGTTTACAATTCCGAAATCCTAGTTTCTTCTCCTAAATACGGCAGTGAATTGCAAAGTACAATTATAGCATAGTTTGTCTCTTTTGCGGATGCTTTTTGCGAGTATTTTTATGTCAAAGTCATTGCGTTTCGCGCATCATTACATTGATATTATCATAAGTGATTACATTTTAAACAAATTAGAGCTCATTTTATTTGACCTTTAGCATATAGAGGCAAACGTGTGAAACCAAGTCCAACGCAGTTCAGAAAGTATTGACGGAGAATTAATAAACACCACTAGGCATATTCTCGGTTCATACATTCACGGATATTTTGGCTGAACTGTTGTGTTTACCAGTCATTTGGCTCCATCCATCCAAGTGGAAACAATAACATTTTTGATTGTTTTCTACTTGGTTGCAATTGTACAGTTTTTGAATGGTTTTTTCTGACATACATTATTGTGACTGCGAGCAGCTACATCAATTTACATCGAAAGAAACAAGATTTATGAATTTCATTGCTGCATCCAGTTTACCAACTAGTTTCAGGGTGCGTTATATTTTAGTGGTGCATCAAGTTCCGCGGATTCTTTATTTATGCAACATGCATAATTTCGTGATTATCTGTAGTACTAAAAATTTAGATTGCTATCACCATTTACATTATTTGACCTTACTTGATGCGCGCTTGCAATATTTTTCCTCCTACAAATAGTACTTAGGTCTAGCTAGTTTGATCGATATTTACCCACCTTCTTACGCCAAGCGCCTTTACGTAGGCTGAGATGACCTTAACGGAATACTCCTGGTATGGCGACCAGAATATCAGCTAATGCCAAAATTGCGTCGACAACGGAAGGAGTAGAATGATATTGTCTTTTGAAAATCGTTTAAAATTTTAAGTACGAGATCTACTTTAATTTTGAGAATTCAGCAAAAGTGACATCATTTGATAAGCTATAGGATATCTGTAAATTCGGTAATCCAAAGGAGCTTAAAGCAGTTGATTGCATACTCGTAGCTATTGTCATCTGAGTAAGGAGTCACATTCACCGGGCTCACAATGAAATATTATTCAGCGCCCAGGACCTACTTGATCTCTGAAAACTCGAACGCATATTTTTAATAGTGTGCAAACTGCCGCAATTACGAACTATTGTGAATAGCTGCGCCATTTTGATCCTACCTCATTGCCCTCACATTTACAGGAAACCGTTTACCTAATATTTCTATTGATATATATATATTTATAATCATGTGAGCTTATGACCAATCTGGCTTGATCGTAATCTTACATGATAACACCTCGATACAATGAGCTAATGCAGTTCCATTTTATTTTTATCTGCAGATTTCATATTCCAACTCTCCGGCCATGAAGCCAAACGAATATTAATCACTAACTAAGAAATTCCAGCCTACAAAGAAATAAGCGGTGGAGTCGCAAATGTTAAAATAGGATGAGGCGAAGACTATGGTTAATCATATCATATATTTTATGCATTATGGGTCTCCGGTTTGCGGAACTCTAACAATAAACTTGGGAATAATTGAATATTAATTCTTATGAATGCTGGTTCACAAGGTGCTGTTAAACGCTGGCATTATTCTATAAACTCATCACAAAAGAGATATGCCTAAATGATGCAAGATAACTTTGGATAAACATTGAGTTAGTGAATATTTTAATAAAGTAGGATGCTATCCAAGATTTTCACACACAAAATTCGGAGCGGCGGCAAATCATTACATCTCAGCTTGTATGCAAGGAAATCAATAAGTCGACATCTAAGTAGTATTTGTATTTTCAGGAGGTAGAATCACGCAACCATATGTGCCAATTAGAAAGAAAGGAAACAGCTCGATTCCGAATCAACCGGATCCCTTCTACACAAGGAGAATGAAAATCTCTTACTAATCAATAGGACAAATGAAGCCAGTTTCCAACTTAAATGCGTCTGCGAATATTTGTGTCTAAGCCTTTCAGAACAGCTTGCGAAATCTAACCCGCTTTTAACAACATCAAACGCTTTTTAATGGAACATGGCGAGTCAAAGCTCACGAAAATAAATTGGAAGGCACGACAACGTGGCAGATTTTATCAATACAAATATTATACTATGTTAGATTTTCAGACACAATGCGCATATTGTGCCCCGAATGTTATTTGCAAATCTGGCTAACGAAGACAAGAAATCTTTCAGTACGGCCGGTCACCTTTAGCACCACAAATTCGTCATCATCGCAGCATTCTGCCGCGCAAAGTGAGCTCAACACAAAACGCAACAAGCGTCCCTCACCGCATCTACCATGCCGTCGTCACCTACCGTATGAATATATGTATATTATTATAAAGGTGTTACATTGCAATCTAACTCCCGATTTAAAAATCCCGGAATAACATGTCGCGTAAATAATCGTATCAAAACTTTACACAGCTTAAATTTGGATTAAGTAGTACACCGGCTTTCAAATCGCCAGAAATATAACAATGTACTTCATATCAACACACAATCCAGCAAGTGTTTGGTGTACCAATTTGTTTGCTTATATATTCATTGCATTACCAATGGCTTCAAGGAGAAATGATCTTTAGTCACTGCATTTTAACTAGGAATGTTGGACCGGATTTGAGCTGTCCATTTAGCCCAACTTTGTTTCCGTCATTTCGTGGTTATCCCAGAATCTCGCACAAGCCGCGTTCCAACTGGGTCAGGGAGAAAATTCGGTCATCGCGTAGATTTATCGAGCACTGCAGCTCCAATCCAGAAGATGTAGACAGTGAACCTACGGTTTAAGGTTTTACGCACTATTTAGACGCTCATGCGTGATAACTGGAAAAGTTACCACTGACCTGAACATATCCATGTTCCAAGTTAGATTTCACATTCTGCGTTTCTCTTCACTCATTGGTATTAACCTTCATTAATATGACTTTATTTCAGCTTTCTTTACCATCAGCTTTCGACTCCTTTCTCAATTTAACTAACCTGCATAACACACAATATTAGTGCAGTAAAAATGGACAATAAATGACTGACCAGGGATTGGTGCTGGCATTTCATTTTAGATCCATTAAGTCTTCATAAAATCTTAACATATTTGTCACAACAATACCATTAAAAAGAAAACCAAATGAATTTCTTATCGTTTCAATTGATTCTGAACCTGAAACTAACCTTTCTATATAAGCTTTAGTTATTGCTCTTTAATAAAACAAAGAAATCCTTTACTCCACCTTATACAAATCTTCTCATATCGGGTTACAGTATATTAAGTAATAGACGCACCACTATCCCAGGTACATAAAGATATATTTATATCAGTGAGGACTTCAATGCTGCCAAGATTGAAGTCATTCTTACTGGGTACCATGAAGGTTCAAGCCACTTAGAGATTATAGGGGACGAACATGACATCCTGGGTGGTCGCGCCTATAATAATTTGCTTAGTATTAATGAATGAGCTCGGGAGCTTAGTAGACTGAAGTACAGTTTTTCCGAACTGCTCCCGAGTTACATGATCATGGAATGTAAATGTACTCTACCGCATATCGACAAGCCCTCTCATACAGTGTTAGCGACAAGATTAACATAGAATGTTCGACTGAAGCCTTTCCTCTATGAGGGAATCAATAACAAAGCCCTAAGTGGATAACCTGATTATTTACAAATATATGTGTAAGTAATTACAGTATATTGTTCCGAATTGACGCTTATAATCTTAAAGCGTTTACAGTGAAAAGCGTATTGATTTGTGTACTAACATGCCTAGCTTCCGTGCGAGCAGTGTAGAAACTGGTAGCACAAAATTGCCGTGTTTTGCAGAGAACAGGTGAAAGGGCAGGGTTGGTGGATCACACAAACGCTAAACCGTGAATACTGAGTTTTAGCGGACAGTGGAACATTGATTGGCAAATCCCGTAGGATAGGTGGAGTTGTGGTTATCAACTGATTGATTAAGTGATAGTAAAATGGGAACATTTTGCTTTCATTTGACCCTCGATAATTTCGCATAAGCACCTGATGGTCTGCTCAGCGCTAAGGAACAAAGAATACTGGTGAGCACAATATTTGGTAATTTGTGTTTTTTTATGTAAGCGAACTGTGTCCCTTAATGTATGTGGGTTGGATAGATTTGGTGCGGTCTTTTAGTAAAATGCTTCTTTGTGTGAGCGAAATAACGCGGGAAGGAAGAGCTTCCTGACTCCTGGATAACCGAAAGGACAATAGGTTTTTTAAACAAAATAGTCGGATGTGTTTTGTGGTCAATCTTAGCTGGGGGACACTTATAACGATATTGCAGCTGATGCGCAACAGACCTCTACAACCATTATTGAGTTTAGAATGTATAAGAGAAAAAATATAAGACGTCGTCGAAGGTGCAGAGATTCACTGTCACACAAACATTAAGCTTGAAGTATGCTTTCGTTGAGGAGTCGAAAGTTAAATGTAATTGAATCGTTTTAAAAAAGAATGTATCGCTTTGCAGACATGATTGACACAGCGACCACCGACTTAAAACTCTTACAGGCCGGAAAAATTAAGAACAGGTTAGAGGGGCAGGAGTAACAACCCTACGCCCAGGGCAGCCGTAGGCTTACGAACAACTGTTTCTGCACACAGAGTGCGGGTTTGATACGGCTGATCGCGACTGCCTCTGCAAAACGTAGGAAACCGGTGCTAATATGCTTAAAACAATTGTAAACATTGTGGCCGGATCAAACTGGTGACAAGTGGCCAGTAAACGCCTACCTATGGATGAAGCAGGTGGTTTACGTGAACAGATGGTATGAGCAACCGAGGACTAGGTGATTTGACGCTGCAACCATTTAGGTACATGTTCCCTTATTCTGGAATTCTACGATCGATTGGTACGGCTGATGTAGTGTAATCCACACCAAAAGAAAATTGGTAAATGCAATGTGAGTTGGCGCCAATAGGCTGTTTTTCCGTCATTGGGGTAACAGGTATTCGATTAGTCCGGTTGATAAGGACAGTTTCGGCGGCATAATAAGTCCTCTGGACTGCGGAACTTATGCGCTTCGTTATCCTCATGTTGGCAAAATCTCCCTTAATTGGTAGCTCGATGTAAATTTTCTTTTTAGACAATGTCGATGCTTTCTGTCTCGGCACCCTCGCCTGACCATACTTGTCGATGAATCTACTTGGATAGCCATTTTTCAACAGCGTATCCTTGAGCGAGTTTATCTCATCATCTAAACTGTCGGTAGTGCCTATTTTCATTGCACGGTTGAATAGCGTCTTGACTAAGGTCCGCTTGTACCGCATTGGGGAGAAGCTGGTAAAGTCAGGTACTGCCCTGACCAAGTCGGTTTTCGGTATACCTCTCTTTTGATGGACCCATCTCCTCTTCGGCAAATCAACACGTCCAGATATGGAAGGTAGTTGCTTTTCTCTGTTTCGTTGGTTAATTTCAGATTCGTATGCACGTTATTAAGGCGATCGACTAGACGCGCAATGTGCTCCTCTGATGAGCTAAACACTAAAATATCATCCACATATCGCTTATATTAGGAAAGCAGCGATATTTACACACTCAACTTCTTTTCAATCATCGACATGAAAAAATCTGCTAGTACTGGGCCCGACGGACTACCCATTGTCACCCCATCTATCTGGCGATAGGGAATGTTTTGGAATTGGAAACCGATATTCTCAGTGCATACTAGTAAGCTGTCCTTTAATAATTCGACTGGCATTGGAAGAGCAAAATCGGAGCACTCTGCCATTTCACACAAGTAATCAACTGTTTCATGTAGTGGAACATTGGTGAAAAGCGATTGTACATCCAATGTAGACATGAATTTATCGGATAGGTTAAACTCATCTAAATCCTATGAAAGTTCGAAAGAGTCCTTCAGACGGTGTGGGATAGTCTGCTGCTTTAACGGTGAAAGAACTTCTACCAGCCAACGAGCCAACTTATGTTGTGCCGAGTTTACGATTGACAAAATTGGTCTAAGCGGTATACCACATTTATGGGTATTTGGCAAACCGTATAGCTGAGGTATGTTGGACCCTCCCGGTTTTATGTTGTCATATACCTCATCATCAATTACACGGTGTACTAGGAGCAACTTTAGGTGTTCCGTGATGCGTTTTTCCACTTCATTAACATCCTCTGTTCTTGTAAGGAGTTTAAATTTGCTAGCAACACTCAGTAGATCTTGCATTTTCAGTGTGTATTCTTCATTACACATAATGAAGTCTCCTGAGTCTTTGTCTGGCTTAAGTACAATCACCCCCTTTGTCTTCAGCTCTCGTAGTGCACAAAGGTGACGCTTTGTTAGCGAACACTTCTCACGCACTGGCGTCATTGTGAACTAATGGGCAATATCAGTCAGTTTGTATCTAAACCAGTTTGACATATCTGGACTAGACGCCTGTAATCCTGCTATCTGTTCATAAAAATTTTCAAACTGTCTCTATGAACAATCTGTTCAGCTTACCAGGTGGGAGTTTGTAATCCATTCCGAGCAATAATGCTTCCAGTTTAAGGTATCAAGGGGAAATTGGATATGTTTAAAACGTACCTATTGGGGTCACGATATGCAGGCTCCTCCCGTTTGTCAACTAGTGAATTTTGCCACCAGATATTACATTTCCCCTTTTACGATCAACCGGACAAATCGAATACCTGTTACCCCAATGACGGAAAAACAGCCTATTGGCGCCAACTCACATTGCATTTACCAATTTACTTTTGTTGTGGATTACACTACATCAGCCGTACCAATCGATCGTAGAATTCCAGAATAAGGGAACATGTACCTAAATGGTTGCAGCGTCAAATCACCTAGTCCTCGGTTGCTCATACCATCTGTTCACGTAAACCACCTGCTTCATTCATAGGTAGGCGTTTACTGGCCACTTGTCACCAGTTTGATCCGGCCACAATGTTTACAATTGTTTTAAGCATATTAGCACCGGTTTCCTACGTTTTGCAGAGGCAGTCGCGATCAGCCGTATCAAACCCGCACTCTGTGTGCAGAAACAGTTATTCGTAAGCCTACAGCTGCCCTGGGCGAAGGGTTGTTACTCTTGCCCCTCTACCCTGTTCTAACTTTTTCCGGTCTCACCCTACCTGTCGTCTTATATATTTCCATGTTATTTTGTTGGCGCTGAAGAGACAATACCATATGTTGACATCTGCCAGTGTTCGTCTTCTTAGGGCATTATTCAAATTACTAAAGGGATCAATTTTTTCCACTCCTACAGTGTATATACTTTTATAGGCTCAGTCGTTGTAGACTGACTTAACCGTTTCCTCCATTGGCCAATATATATTTTCATCTGTATCTCGATCCCTTAGGTGGAATATTTGGTTTTTTGAGGCTGAGGTGATTCCCACATGAGGCATTAAATTGATTCGACATAAGAAGCAAAGGATTCATATTGGTGTACGGCGAATAACAAGGTCGTCTTTCTAACGTCTCTTTGGCCACCTGTATATCAACTTAATCTTGAATACTTATCCATTAGATTTTAATCGAATTTGCTATGTGTCTGTTTTACTTGCTATGTTTTTGTCCTTGGTTTCAAGTTCGACATTCTTAGACATTGAGAACGCTTTGCAAATTACAGTATTCGCTGTCATGCATTTAGTTAATGTTGTGCATTTTCTCACGTTTCCGAATTTTATATATTATCCGTCGAAATACATATGCTAAAAGCACTTGTTTGTAAAAATGTATTACAAATGACTAAACGGAAATAACCCATTGACAATAAGATTGAATTTTTGATAAATATATGTAAAGTATACTAGATATTAGCTCCGCATAGTTTCAGGTGTTGAATTAAATGAACTCAGCATTCCTACTTTAATGACAGCACTTTTCGTTAAGGCTTCCTTAATCATAAGGCAGCATAAGCTGATCTAGTAAACAGTGTTAAAAACGTAAATTTGTAGGTGAACGTTTATGAAAAATGAGCGTGGTGATGGGGCCACCAGCTGTCTAATGTATCCGTTTACTGATGAAGCAATGCAGAGTAAAAGGTAAGAAAATATAGGGTAATAAAATGTTGACTGACTGATTATCAGGACCGTTTAATAAACTAATCCTACAATTCCGTCATTGCTGGTTGATCTGCTTTATACACACACACTATTAAATACTGCGGTAAATACGAACCATGTGTGACCTTCACTTCTATCCTTGAACTCAGTTGCTGTTGATACGGAACTTCTCTTTGTGCACACTTATGATTAGTTATATGTGTATATATTTGTAAAATGCTGCTCTTAACCAAAGTAAGATAACGGATAGGCAGGATTATCTTTAGTGTTTTTGGCTATTGCAATCATCAGTTCCAAATAAACAGTCGGATCGGTAGCGTTGCTGTTTCGAGATGCGTATCTACCAAAGAAAACGGTAAATTTTCATAATTAAACTTTAATGGATAACACTTAACACAGCTTTTGCAAAATATATATTCATCTGTCCACACATATATATATCTATCTTGGCTTCCTAACTATTAAAATAAATTTTGGTATGATGCCTTATCGGTTGTGGAACTGTCGGTTAATTAGTAGCTACGAATGGCACTTTCTCTAAACTATAATGATAAATCTTAGGGACTCTGTAAAGTAGATTTTGGACCCTTTATTTCACACAGTTTGTTTTTCTTTCGTTTAATCATTATTATTTTTCCCGCTGATCTTTATTTATCACTGGCATTTACGCTACCATCGTGGTCATTAGTTTCCATGCACTTGGCTAGCAGGATTAACAGAATAAACATCAGCAACTTCTTTCTAATCAAAAAATTGCGTCCGTAGCATGTTTTAAGCGCGGACTGTTGATTGACCGGTTAAACCCTGAAAACGTGATGGAAGTTTTATATCGGTTACAGTGTTTCGGCTTGGGTGCTTTACCAGATATTGTCCCGATTAAACCTGGACGCCATGTACTCTCTCGGTCGGTGGTGGATTTGTTTGAGAACCTCATTCACTGCCAGAAGCACGTGCCTTGTAGATATGGAGCAGAATACTAGTGGAAGTCCATTCATAATTCATGGAATCAGCCGTGTCTTCACATGTAGAATTGCATGCAGTCGTTGTGAGCACTTTAATTATAACCTCAGAAATTGGTAGTTGGTATACTGCCAAACGGAAAACTAATGCAGCTCTCCTTAAATTGCACTTTGCAGAGGTACCGAGGATTGAAACGAATTTGATAAATAAATATATAAATAAATTTTATATAAGATGCCAGAAGCTGTTCCTTAATAGGGACAGATCTAATAATGGTACAAGTTTTCCATAACATTTCATTAATATATTTTCAAAATAAACATGAGGGCAATCGCAAATTAGGTAACATAGTAAGCAGAATCGTTCCGCTATCTTTTTCCTGCCATTGAATCAGTATTCTTCAAAATCTCATGACAGATATTTGGGCCAAGAGAAAAAAGGAATATAATGAAAGGGGCTGTTGTCCGAATTCTTATGTGTACGTGTTTCGGAAATTTATTCAGGCACCATGGATACCGTTTTCGAATACGTTATCTAGGGACATGATGTCCCGAACGTCTTAATCACGTTTTGCGCGGTTAAACGCTTACTAATGGCAAGTTTAAAATTGCAAATGGTATAGCATGTTCTGATATCACTTGGAAGTTGGTTCCATATCTTTGCATATTGGGTTAGAAAGAAACCTCTGCATTTGTATTAAATTTTGGAATCATGACCTTTACCTCTTTGTTACCTATTTGATATCTGCTGTTTATAGTTAAGTGAACATCGTTTTCAAAACTGCAAATTTGACAATTTATGACTTTGTAGAAAAAATATAGGTTCAGTTTCACTATCCGAAGCGAAAGTGTGTCAAATTCAATTTTATTACATCGCTCTCTATGTCAATTTGAGGAATATCCACATAGATTTTCCATGAAGCGTTTCTGGACCTTCTCTAGAGCGTGCTTGTCAGACTTCCGCAGATTAGACTGTACCATTGAACAGTATTCCGTACAGGCAATACATATGATTTGTAAAGCGATATGCGCGATTCCGTCAAGCAAAAATGATGGCAGATATACCAGATTGTCTTCATTGCTTTCGAAACTTGAAAGTCACAGTGCTCAGCAAAGTTACACGTGACTGAATATCGCACGCCTAAGTCACGCACTGCCCTGCATTGCGAGATACATGCGCCTTGTATTAATAAACTGTCTGGCGGTATTTGGCATTTGTACGACAAAGTATTACATTTGTCCACGGCAAATGACATCTGGCACAGTTGATATTAGGAGTCAAGGGCAGATATTTCATCCTGCATGAGACGTACGGCTTCCTGATTATTTGCACGTGGTTGTGAGTAGACAACTTTAATGTCATCAGCAAAGATAAATGCAGCACCATTTCTTATTCTCTGGAATATATCGTTAATATAAATTCGGAAAAGAAGAGGACCGTGAACGCTCCCTTGAATCACTCCACTAGTAATTGCTTTCGGTTTAGAGTAATAGTCGCCTATGCGCACCACCTGCTCTCTACCAATTAGTTATGAAGACAGCCAAGATAAACGTCGGTTCTCCAATGCCTATAGCCTTCAGTTTGATTAGTAACCTTCTGTGAGGCACTCTATCAAATGGTTTTCGCATACCCAGGAACAGGATTACGACACTGTTTCCGTTGTCAATAGCAGCCGTCGTGTGGTTTAAAAAGTCAGTCTGACATGTTGCGCAGGATCGAAATTGCATGAAGCCGTGTTGCAAATGGCTGATAATGCCAGCGTGGTTCAAGAATATAAATAGTTCATTTTCACTATCCTTTTCATTATTCTAGATACGATGGGTGAGTGATTGATGGGAGGAAGGTTTTTAACCTCTTGGGCAGCGCCATTTTTAGGTCGCGGGATAACGACAGAAATTTTCCATTGAGCAGGTTATACTCCGTTGTTAAAAGAGAACGTAAAGATGTTGAGCGAAAGCAGAAGTAAGTCACTACCAAGGGGGATCCAATTAGGGCCTACGCAAGTTGAGGAGTAATTTTCCCTATACTGAATTCCACTGTGCATAGACCAACATTGTTGTGCTGCATGATACGTATTGGTGTGTTTGATGATTCATTGAGCATTGATTCGGCAAAATAAGCACTGAAAGCTTCGCAGATATCACCTGGTGCGTCATAGTATGTTCCATCAGGTGTGATGATAAAATTGAAGTTGTGGCTGTAACGCAAACCCTGGGCACGGAATAGTTTGGCTAGCTCAGCTGTTTTGCTAGGGTCGTTCATAGCTTTATTCTCTTATAAAATGAGAGTTTTGTCACGTTGATACCTCTGTTATTCAATGAGCTTCGACTGCGGTAATAATAGAGCAAAGTCGGCAGTTTACCTGAATTTCGGCCGAATCTTATGAATCTTTCGTGCTGCCTTCAACACCTTGCGATCGGATTTATGTTTAGTTTGGTAAGCACATTTTAATGGTACTGCTGAATCGATGCAGAAACCATTTATGGAATAAACATGTCCGTCCCATGTTAAGGACATAGAGAGAGAAAGAATTTACCTCAATTCATCAAACGAACCGCGTCCTTGAAAGAGTCCCAGTTGACAGAACTGAACAGACGATGATGCATTGTGTTCTGTACATCGGCCATGCTTATTCTTAGGCGTCATTTCACGCGCGATGATCGCTCCCCGGAAATATATCAGGAACGCTAACACTGATTGGATGTATGCAAAATGAAAAAAATGAGATCCAGAGTACTTTCACCTCTGGTAGGTTGGGAGACGTGTTGCTGCCAACCATTCATTTGGATACAGGAGATGAGTTTTTGGTATTTCAAAAGAGCGGTTCCTGTGGGCCATGAAATCGAAGGCAGATTGAAATCACCTCCAATAATCTGATTAATAGATGGTATGCTAGCGGCATATTCAAATGCCATCGTCAAGATTTCCGGTTCTTCTTGGCTGCAGGTTGGTGCGCTGTATATACAGCCCATAAGCAGTTGCTGCAAATTAACAGATATCGTAAGCCAAAGTGGTTCATAACATTGATCATCACTGGGTTATTGAAGGTTGCTGCTTCGAGCGGTTTTTTCGGATAAATTACATAGCAAACTATTACCTACCACGACCATTCCGATTTCTCATAAACTTGCTACATCCGAAAATAATTATCCGATTGTTAGACATGCCATCATGGAAGCAAGATTCATTTAGAAATACTATATCAGGATTATTCACAAAAACAAACGAGCGTAGTGTGTGGATCTTAGAGTAAAGAGAGCGAATATGTATCAAAAATACTAAGATAGATGTGAGATATGAGTAATATTCTTTAGGTCGTGTTATAAGCACTGAGGTATTGAGCGGTGTACCTGGAACCAGGTTAGTAATTGTTGAACAAGTGCGCGTATTTCCAACGGTGGAAAATGGTTTGGAGATGAGCACAGCGGAGGGTGTTGAGACTGAGTATGGCCTTCTAGAAAATGGTTCCAGGGAAAGAGTCCATGATTTCTGCAATAGCCTGTGGCAGCTGGACAGTTGGATTGTGTCCCCTGCGTCATGTCGCTAATAGGCTGTAGATTACATATCGCATTGATAAGATTCAGTAGGTTGCTTTTATTTCCATCTATGGGTAAAATCCGCTTAAGTGCGGTCATTATACCAAGCTTCACTATACGCGGTGAAGGCACACTGGTGTCAATCCATACAACAACATCAGCATAATCCATGTGGTTTGTTGATGGAATCTGAAAGTCACGGTACCCATTTACACCGTGTGTAAGTTGCAAAGATGGTGGCAAGTCCTCCATAACTTTGTGACCAATGGATTTACGTCTATCCAAACAAATTGACGGTACAAAGTCGCACCATGTTGCATGAGAGAAATCTAGGTCAACCGTCATTTTACTATTGATCAATTTGACCGGATCCATCTATAGTATCGATGAGCTTGTACAATGGCCAGAGCAGATTTTAGGAGGGACTTGACAGTTCGAGGCTTGAGGTAGAGGTTTTACATGCAACTGGGATTTTGCAGATAATGCAGTTGTTATTCGTTGATCGATATTATTGTCAGTTGCATAGAAGAAAGATTATCGGGAAACATGTCTAGCTGCCAGAACGGATGATCCAAGGGGAAGCACCATGAATATGTCTAGTTTTGTGGATTGTAGTGGTTTTGGGCTTCGTCGGCTTATCATGCTTAGCCGTGAAACTGCGGCCTAGTGTAGGTCCGCCAGTAACCAATTTTGCATCTGACTGATTTTGTCTCCAGAGTGACAGAAGAGGTGTTTTACCTGACACAGCATCTAATGCAATAGAGTGGTCAGCATATTCATATGATTACTCGTTAGTTTGAAAAATCACTTGATCATTCACCGCTTCGTCCCTATTTTCAGCGAGCGGAGTGTTATCCTCACATTCGTGTTGGCCACTAAGTTGAGCAATATCAACTGGATGCGGGGCGCCATATGGCTGTTAATTATTCTGTTTTACTTCAGACGCTCTCCTATTTATCTCTCATTGTAGCGGGGTTTTGTTCTCCATAATTTTCATGCTTTTGGAAGTTGGATTAAGCCCAATGATATTACGCTTTTGAGTGAATTGTTTAGCAATAAGTTCATTTTGAAACTGAAAAGCTGATGTGTGATTTATATCTGTATATTCTGTTGACTACTACATTTGTCTGTACAGTTTAGACCTGATATAGATTGTTAAATAATATTTTTAGATACATCACTTAATTCAATTTTGATCTTAGTAGTGTGACGTCAATGAGTACCCTCGCTGTCTAAGCGAGCACATTATTGAGAACGTTATCTAGGTTTCAATCAGTTTTTGCATAAATTTTTAAGTCGATTTATTTTATGTCAATCTCACTATGTAATTTAATCAATTCCTTTATTTCGCAAGTAAATAAACATCAGTGGTGTATCGACAAGAGTCAGTTAAAACATAGTCAATGGAAAGGCTTATCCGCATTTATGTCTTAGTCCACCACCGAAAGCAGGAATTTGAGCACGACAATATAAACTTGGCATTCCGGTCAATGCCACTCGAATATTTGAGCATTAGGGAACTTGTTTGTGACCACAGTGAATTATGTAAACCTATACTATTGACATTCAACAGGATTCTTCATATTGAAACCATCTAAACCAGCCACATATTCGAAATTTATTTACTAGTGGGGTTGGTGAGGCAGCGGTTGTAGCCAATGATACTGGGGATCTAAGAAGTTAGTCTGTTCTAACCGAAACCAAAATGAAAATATCACTAATTTCACAATAACGACCTTTGTGCGCCGTTTAATATAAGGCAGTTATTTACAGATTTTACATAACAAACGCTCATTAAAGTATTATATATTACGCCATCGCGATCTAAAATAAAATTTCCGAAGTGGAAACATGACTGTTACCGCTTGCCAATTTAAAAAGGACGTAGAGAGACGACGACCAAAACAGATTCTGAGGAGCGAAGATAAATATGGAACGATTTAAAACCCACCAAATATTATCAACTTTAATGATGTCACAAACAACGGATATTATAAAGTCAAATATCACAAACATATGAGTTATCTCTGTATCACGCAACATATTAATGATAAAACGTAACACAACTTTCTGCGATGACTGACTTACAAACGTAGAATTGGCTTGGTCCATGGTTAATGATATTGGTGCTACAAATCGGCTGATATCAACCCATATATTTACTAGTAAATGCATCAAAGCAGACCCCCTGGTGAGCACCATCTTAATGTTCTTTGACAGAGGAATGCAAACACGGTGTGGTATTTATTTGTATCCAATCACGGTAAACATTCTGACAATTTTATTCACCTAGTTATCCAAATTATTGGTTAACCTTTACACACCGAGTTGATTCTAGTGGTAATTACATAAATTTTGATTATGACTTCTCTGAAAACAAGGAACAATGAAATAAGATTTATTACAAGGAAAATAGCAACTGCTCGACAAGTCCCATATCCGGACATGAATATGTATTATCAGATAACGATTTGAATGAGGGAAGAAAAGAATAGATTTGGTTGAAGGTGACTCACCCAGTTACCTACATGAACATACTTGCTGGTCTGCTCAACGCTACATATAGGAGTGGTGCGCAAAAGGTATGGTTTATATTAATTATTCTTTCGATGGAACATGATTATATCAGTTAATATAAATAGGATATAGTGAATTGAATCTATTGTAAAGGAATGATATTTGGAGGCAAAATTGATCTGAGCACAAAGAGCATTTCGGATTTTGAAATACCCGCAGAAAGCGATCTTCCGCCTCTAACAAGTCGGCGATGTTTCGTCGCCAATTTGAGTTATTATCATTTAAGCTATATTGTGTCTCACTTACTACAGGTCGCGAAAATCATGTGTTTTGATAAACAAATCATGAAGGAAACCGATGCCATTTCATTTACTATGTGTTTACCTTGTGATTGTCCTCATCAACTGCAGACCAATACACACATGTAAGGCACCCGCTATTAAATGCCACGGTTCAAGTCCAAAGGGTCTATTGAAAACCGGTAAATACTGCACAATCAGGAACAAGGGAATTATACGATTTTAGCAGCTTTTTCTGTCCGCACCGTATCAGACGATATGCCCATATTAGCCAATCCGCGATGTTGGCAAATATTAACAGACAATTACAAGGCAGGTGTCACAGCTACTGCAAACTAATTCGAAGAAGATTTAAAATACAAATATATCTGCTGAGTTACTCTGCCGTCACGGAAACTTCATACTTTGTTTAACAAAGATAATTCGTACCTACGCTGTCGAATTGGTAAGTAATATCGCTGACATAATCTCCGGCGGACTGTTGTAAACAGCACAATTTATTTAGTTATAAAAGCGTTATCTCTCTTCAATTTAAAAAGGGCATTTGAGGACTTTGAGGACTTGAGGACTCTGCTGTGGATTCACGTGCATTTTCCAGATTTATGTTGAACAGAGGAATTTTGGCAAAATTGTTCAGCAGCTCGACGTGCCGTTGTTGAGCAACGAATTTACGAGGCTGTACATATATGCAACAGGGGTGAATACTGGAAAATGAATGCATTGCAGTTTCTAGTTTATTTGCGTTGGATGATTAGCTGGCGTGCAACGTCAACCCCTCTACTATTAAGCATGCCCAAATAGGCATGGTTCAAATATGTGGGCTGAAAAAATCTAAGCAGGGCTGTTATCTGGTGGTCATTTTATTCAGTGATGAAACCTGGCTGATTGTAACATCTACTGCATGGCTTGGCATTCCCGACGATTTCAGCGAATTTCCATCCAAGCATGACAAGTAAGCTCTGTGAAAAATGAACCCTAATTGTTAAACATGACATCGTCGATTGCTTGTACGCAGGATGACAATTATTCACTACGCGTCGGATGTTGGGTATCGTGCAACGTAAAGGATGATTTCGATGATAAAGTACATACCAACTAGTTACTATTCTAAACATCGTTGTTTTCGTTTCTGAAGTCACTATACAGCTGTTCTAATCCTTCTGATTTACAAATTGTGTCCGCATTGATTACCGCAAAATTTGGTACATGAATATAGAGTGCTACCTGGAAAGCTAACTAACCGATTTGAAAAGGTCGTGTAGATAACATGATCAAATATGTGGAGCGACATGTTGTTTCCCTAGTAACGTTGTTGGCCTAGTTATTTTGAAAGAACAATACAAAACATAAAAGCATTCCAAGGGAAAGTTCCTGTATATAGGGTGTTTCAATGTATCAGAGTGAACTATTTGCCCAGTCAGTTTGGAAATGCATCACTTTT
>OX104070.1:19657497-19692683 GCA_944474145.2 Dicrocoelium dendriticum
ATGACTAAACGAAAATAACCCATTGACAATAAGTTTGAATTTTTGGATAAATGTAAGTAAAGGATTCTAGATATTAGCTTCGCATAGTTTCAGGTGTTGAATTAAATTAACTCAACATTCCTACTTTAATGACAGCACTTTTCGTTAAGGCTTCCTTAATCATAAGGCAGCATAAGCTGATCTAGTAAACAGTGTTAAAAACGTAAATTTGTAGGTGAACGTTTATGAAAAATGAGCGTGGTGATGGGGCCACCAGCTGTCTAATGTATCCGTTTACTGATGAAGCAATGCAGAGTAAAAGGTAAGAAAATATAGGGTAATAAAATGTTGACTGACTGATTATCAGGACCGTTTAATAAACTAATCCTACAATTCCGTCATTGCTGGTTGATCTGCTTTATACACACACTATTAAATACTGCGGTAAATACGAACCATGTGTGACCTTCACTTCTATCCTTGAACTCAGTTGCTGTTGATACGGAACTTCTCTTTGTGCACACTTATGATTAGTTATATGTGTATATATTTGTAAAATGCTGCTCTTAACCAAATTAAGATAACGGATAGGCAGGATTACCTTTAGTGTTTTTGGCTATTGCAATCATCAGTTCCAAATAAACAGTCGGATCGGTAGCGTTGCTGTTTCGAGATGCGTATCTACCAAAGAAAACGGTAAATTTTCATAATTAAACTTTAATGGATAACACTTAACACAGCTTTTGCAAAATATATATTCATCTGTCCACACATATATATATCTATCTTGGCTTCCTAACTATTAAAATATATTTTGGTATGATGCCTTATCGGTTGTGGAACTGTCGGTTAATTAGTAGCTACGAATGGCACTTTCTCTAAACTATAATGATATATCTTAGGGACTCTGTAAAGTAGATGTTAGACCCTTTATTTCACACCGCTTGTTTTTCTTTCGTTTAATCATTATTATTTTTCCCGCTGATCTTTATTTATCACTGGTATTTACGCTAACATCGTGGTCATTATTTTCCATGCACTTTGCTAACAGGATTAACAGAATAAACATCAGCAACTTCTTTCTAATCAAAAAAATTGCGTCCGTAGCATGTTTTAAGCGCGGACTGTTGATTGACCGGTTAAACCCTGAAAACGTGATGGAAGTTTTATGTCGGTTACAGTGTTTCGGCTTGGGTGCTTTACCAGATATTGTCCCGATTAAACCTGGACGCCATGTACTCTCTCGGTCGGTGGTGGATTTGTTTGAGAACCTCATTCACTGCCAGAAGCACGTGCCTTGTAGATATGGAGCAGAATACTAGTGGAAGTCCATTCATAATTCATGGAATCAGCCGTGTCTTCACATGTAGAATTGCATGCAGTCGTTGTGAGCACTTTTAGTTATAACGTCAGAAATTGGTAGTTGGTATACTGCCAAACGGAAAACTAATGCAGCTCTCCTTAAATTGCACTTTGCAGAGGTACCGAGGATTGAAACGAATTTGATAAATAAATATATAAATAAATTTTATATAAGATGCGAGAAGCTGTTCCTTAATAGGGACAGATCTAATAATGGTAAAAGTTTTCCATAATATTTCATTAATATATTTTCAAAGATAAACATGAGGGCAATCGCAAATTAGGTAACATAGTAAGCAGAATCTTTCCGCTATATTTTTCCTGCCATTGCATCAGTTTTCTTCACAATCTCATAACAGATATTTGGGCCAAGAGAAAAAAGAAATATAATGAAAGGGGCTGTTGTCCGAATTCTTATGTGTATGTGTTTCGGAAATTTACTCAGGCACCATGGATACCGTTTTCGAATAAGTTATCTAGGGACATGATGTCCCGAACGTCTTAATCACGTTTTGCGCGGTTAAATGCTTACTAATGCCAAGCTTAAAATTGCAAATTTTATAGCATGTTCTGATATCACTTGGAAGTTGGTTCCATATCTTTGTATATTGGGTTAGAAAGAAACCTCTGATTTGTAGTAAATTTTGGAATCATGACATTTACCTCCTTGTTAAGTATTTCATATCTGCTGTTTATAGTTAAGTGAACATCGTTTTCAAAACTGCAAATTTGACAATTTATGACTCTGTCGAAAAAATATAGGTTCAGTTTCACTATCCAAAGCGAAAATGTGTCAAATCCAATTTTATTACATCGCTCTCTCTATGTCAATTTGAGGAATATCCACATAGCTTTCCGTGAAGCGTTTCTGGACCTTCTCAAGAGCGTGCTTGTCAGACTTCCGCAGATTAGACTGTACCATTGAACAGTATTCCGTACAGGCAATACATATGATTTGTAAAGCGATATGCGCGATTCCGTCAAGCAAAAATGATGGCAGATATACCAGATTGTCTTCATTGCTTTCGAAACTTGAAAGTCACAGTGCTCAGCAAAGTTACACGTGACTGAATATCGCACGCCTAAGTCACGCACTGCCCTGCATTGCGAGATACATGCGCCTTGTTTTACTAAACTGTCTGACGGTATTTGTCATTTGTACGACAAAATATTACATTTGTCCACGGCAAATGACAGCTGGCACAGTTGACATTAGGAGTCAAGGGCAGATATTTCATCCTGCATGAGACTTACGGCTTCCTGATTATTTGCACGTGGTTGTGAGTAGAAAACTTTAATGTCATCAGCAAAGATAAATGCAGCACCATTTCTTATTCTCTGGACTATATCGTTAATATAAATTGGAAAAAGAAGAGGACCGAGAACACTCCCTTGAATCACTGCACTAGTAATTGCTTTCGGTTTAGAGTCATATTCGCCTGTGCGCACCACCTGCTCTCTACCAATTAGTTATGAAGACAGCCAAGAGAACGTCGGTTCTCCAATGCCTATAGCCTTCAGTTTGATTGGTAACCTTCTGTGAGGCACTCTATCAAATGGTTTTCGCATACCCAGGAACAGGATTACGGCACCGTTTCCGTTGTCAATAGCAGCCGTCGTGTGGTTTAAAAAGTCAGTGTGACATTTTGCGCAGGATCGAACTTGCATGAAGCCGTGTTGCAAATGGCTGATAATGCCAGCGTGGTTCAAGAATATAAATAGTTCATTTTCACTATCCTTTCCATTATTCTAGATACGATGGGTGAGTGATTGATGGGAGGAAGGTTTTTAACCTCGTGGGCAGCGCCATTTTTGTGTCGCGGGATAACGACAGAAATTTTCCATTGAGCAGGGTATACTCCGTTGTTAAAAGAGAACGTAAAGATGTTGAGCGAAAGCAGAAGTAAGTCACTACCAAGGGGGATCCAATTATGGACTTCGCAAGTTTTGGAGTAATTTTCCCTATAGTGAATTCCACTGTGCATAGACCAACATTGTTTGCTGCATGATAAGTATTGGTGTGTTTGATGATTCATTGAGCATTGATTCGGCAAAATAAGCACTGAGAGCTTCGCAAATATCACCTGGTGCGTCGTAGTATGTTCCATCAGGTGTAATGATAAAATTGAAGTTGTGGCTGTAACGCAAACCCCGGGCACGGAATAGTTTGGCTACCTCAGCTGTTTTGCTGGGGTCGTTCATAGCTTTATTCTCTTATAAAATGGGAGTTATGTCACGTTGATACATCTTTTATTCATTGAGCTTCGACTGCGGTAATAATAGAGCAAAGTCGGCAGTTTTTCTGAATTTCGGCCGAACCTTATTAAGCTTTCGTGCTGCCTTCAACACCTTGCAATCGGATTGATGTTTAGTTTGGTAAGCACATTTTAGTGGTACTGCTGAATCGATGCAGAAACCATTTATGGAATAAAACATGTCCGTCGCATGTTAAGGACATAGAGAGAGAAATAATTTACCTCAATTCATCAAACGAACCGCGTCCTTGAAAGAGTCCCAGTTGACAGAACTGAACAGACGCTGATGCATTGTGTTCTGTACATCGACCATGTGTAGTCTTAGGCGTCATTTCGCACGCGATGATCGCTCCCCGGAAATATATCAGGAGCGCTAACACTGATTGGAGTTATGCAAAATGAAAAAATGAGATCCAGAGTACTTTCAACTCTGGTAGGTTGGGAGACATGTTGCTGCCAACCATTAATTTGGATACAGGAGATGAGGTTTTGGTATTTCCAAAGAGCGGTTCCTGTGGGCCATGAAATCGAAGGCAGATTGAAATCACCTCCAATAATCTGATTAATTGATGGTAGGCTAGCGGCATATTCAAATTCCATCGTCAAGATTTCCGGTTCTTCTTGGCTGCAGTTTGGTGCGCTGTATATACATCCCATAAGCAGTTGCTGCAAAATAACAGATATCGTAAGCCAAAGTGGTTCCTAAACATTGATCATCACTGGGTTATCGAAGGTTGCTGCTTCGAGCGGTTTTTTCGAATAAATTACATAGCAAACTACATCGACCACCATTCCGATTTCTCACAAACTTGCTATATCCGAAAATAATTATCCGATTGTTAGACATGCCATCATGGAAGCAAGATTCATTTAAAAATACTATATCAGGATTATTCACAAAAACAAATGAGCGTAGTGTGTGGATCTTAGAGTCAAGAGAGCGAATATGTATCAAAAATACTAAGATAGATGTGAGATATGAGGAATATTCTTCAGGTCGTATTATAAGCACTGGGGTATTGAGCCGTGTACCTGGAACCAGGTTAGTAATTGTTGAACAAGTGCACGTATTTCCAACGGTGGAAAATGGTTTGGAGATGAGCACAGCGGAGGGTGTTGAGACTGAGTATGGCCTTCTAGAAAATGGCTCCAGGGAAAGTGTCCATGATTTCTTCAATAGCCTGTGGGAGCTGGACAGTTGGATTGTGTCCCCTGCGTCATGTCGCTAATAGGCTGTAGATTACGTATCGCATTGATAGGAGTCAGCAGGTTGCTGTTATTTCAATCTATGGGTAAAATCCGCTTAAGTGCGCTCAATAGACCAAGCTTCACTATACGCGGTGAAGGCACACTGGTGTCAATCCATACACCAACATCAGCATTATCCATGTGGTTCGCTGATGGAATCTGAAAGTCCCGGTACCCAGTTACACTGTGTGTAAGTTGCAAAGATGGTGGCAAGTCCTCCATAACGTTGTGACCAATGCATTTACGTCTATCCAAACAAATTGACGGTACAGTTTTGCACAATGATGCATGCGAGAAATCTAGGTCAACCGTCATTTTACTATTGATCAATTTGACCGGATCCATCTATAGTATCGATGAGATTGTACAATGGCCAGAGCAGACTTTAGGAGGGACATGACAGTTCGAGGCTTGAGGTAGAGGTTTTACATGCAACCGGGATTTTGCAGATAATGTAGTTGTTATTCGCTGATCGATATTATTGTCAGTTGCATAGAAGAAAGAATATCGGGAAACCTATCTAACTGCCAGAACGGATGATCCAAGGGGAAGCACCATGCATATCTCTAGTTTTGTGGATTGTAGTGGTTTTGGGCTTCGTCGGCTTATCATGCTTAGCCGTGAAACTGCGGCCTAGTGGAGGTCCGCCAGTAACCAATTTTGCATCTGACTGATTTTGTCTCCAGAGTGAGAGAAGTAGGATTTTTACCCGACACAGCATCTAATGCAATAGAGTGGTCAGCATATTCATATGATTAATCGTTAGTTTGAAAAATCACTTGATCATTCACCGCTTCGTCCCTATTTTCAGCGAGCGGAGTGTTATCCTCACATTCGTGTTGGCCACTAAGTTGAGCAATATCAACTGGATGCGGGGCGCCATATGGCTGTTAATTATTCTGTTTTACTTCAGACGCTCTCCTATTTATCTCTCATTGTAGCGGGGTTTTGTCCTCCATAATTTTCATGCTTTTGGAAGTTGGATTAAGCCCAATGATATTACGCTTTTGAGTGAATTGTTTAGCAATAAGTTCATTTTGAAACTGAAAAACTGATGTGTGATTTATATCTGTATATTCTGTTGACTAGTACATTTGTCTGTACAGTTTAGACCTGATATAGTGTTTCAAATAATATTTTTAGATACATCACTTAATTCAATTTTGATCTTAGTAGTGTGACGTCAATGAGTACTCTCGCTGTCTAAGCGAGCACATTATTGAGAACGTTACCGTGGTTTCAATCAGTTTTTGCATAACTTATTAAGTCAATTTATTTTATGTCAATCTCACTATGTAATTTAATCAATTTCTTTATTTCGCAAGTAAATAAACATCAGTGGTGTATCGACAAGAGTCAGTTAAAACATAGTCAATGGAAAGGCTTATCCGCATTTATGTCTTAGTCCACCACAGAAGGCAGAACTTTGAGCACGACAATATAAACTTGGCATTCCGGTCAACGCCACTCGAATTTTCTAGCATTAGGGAACTTGTTTGTGACCACAGTGACTTATGTAAATCTATACTATTGACATTCAACAGGATTCTTCATATTGAAACCATCTAAACCAGCCACATATTCGAAATTTATTTACTAGTGGGGTTAGTGAGGCAGCGGTTGTAGCCAATGATACTGGGGATCTAAGAAGTTAGTCTGTTCTAACCGAAACCAAAATGAAAACATCACTAATTCCACAATAACGACCTTTGTGCGCCGTTTAATATAAGGCAGTTATTTACAGATTTTACATAACAAACGCTCATTAAAGTATTATATATTACGCCATCGCGATCTAAAATAAAATTTCCGAAGTGGAAACATGACTGTTACCGCTTGCCAGTGTAAAAAAGGACGTAGAGAGACGACGACCAAAACAGATTCTGAGGAGCGAAGATAAATATGGAACGATTTAAAACCCACCAAATATTATCAACTTTAATGATGTCACAAACAACGGATATTATAAAGTCAAATATCACAAACATATGAGTTATCTCTGTATCACGCAACATATTAATGATAAAACGTAACACAACTTTCTGCAATGACTGACTTACAAACGTCGAATTGGCTTGGTCCATGGTTAATGATATTGGTGCTACAAATCGGCTGATATCAACCCATATATTAACTAGTATATGCATCAAAGCAGACCCTCTTGTGAGCACCATCTTATTGTTCTTTGAAAGAGGGATGCAAACACGGTGTGGTATGTATTTGTATCCAATCGCGGTAAACATTCTAATTATTTTATTCACCTAGTTATCCAACGTTGTGGTTAACCTATACATACCGAGTTGATTCTAGTGGTAATTACATAAAGTTTGATTCTGACTTCTCTGAAAACAAGGAACAATGAAATAAGATTTATTACAAGCAAAATAGCAACTGATCGACAAGTCCCATATCGGGACATAAATATAGATTATCAGATAACGATTGGAATGCGGGAAGAGAAGAATAGATTTGGTTGAATGTGACTCACCCAGTTACCTACATGAACATACTTGCTGGTCTGCTCAACGCTACATATAGAAGTGGTGCGCCAAAGGTATGGTTTGTGTTAATTATTCTTTCCATGGAAATTGATTATATCAGTTAATATAAATAGGATATAGTGAATTTAATCTATTGTAAAGGAATGTTATTTGGGGGCAACTTGATCTGAGCACAAAGAGCAGTTCGGATCTTGAAATAACCGCAGAAAGCGATCTTCCGCCGCTAACAAACTCGGCGATATTTCGTCGCCAATTTGAGTTATTAGCCTTTAAGCTATATTGTGTCTCACTTACTACAGGTCGCGAAAGTCATGTCTTCGATAACCAAATCATGAATGGAACCAATGATATTTCATTTACTATGTGTTTGCCTCGTGATTGTGCTCATCAACTGCAGACCAAAACAAACATGTAAAGCACCCGCTATTAAATGTCACGGTTCATGTCCCAAACGGTCTATTGAAAACCGGTAAATATTGCACAATCAGGACCGAGAGAATTATAAAATTTTAGCATCTTTTTCTCTCCGCACCAAATCAGACGATATGCCCATATTAGCCAATCCGCGGCGTTGGTAATTATTAACAGATTTTTGACATCTGATAGCATCTTATTCTAGTGGTGTGGTTTAGTCCTTAGATGCTTGACGGTGGGTCTAATGAGTACATAGCACATCGCCTAATCAGTCATACTTTATTACCAAAGGGAAATAATTAAACTGATTATGTAAGTGGTTAACCAAAATGAAGTCAAAAGTCGGGTCTCAAATCAGATTTCACAGCTACTGCAAACTAATTCGAAGAAGATTTAAAATACAAATATATCTGCTGAGTTGCTTTGCCGTCACGGAAACTTCATACTTTGTTTAACAAAGATAATTCGTACCTACGCTGTCGAGTTGGTAAGTAATAATGCTGACATAATCTCCGGCGGAGTGTTGTAAACAGCACAATTTATTTAGTTATAAAAGCGTTATCTCTCTTCAGTTTAAAACAGGCATTTATGACTTGAGGACTCTGCTGTGGATTCACGTGCATTTTCCAGATTTATGTTGAACAGAGGAATTTTGTGCAAAATTCTTCAGCAGCTTGACGTGCCGTTGTTGAGCAATGAATTTACGAGGCTTTATATATATGCAACAAGGGTGAATACTGGAAAATGAATGCATTGCCGTTTCTAGTTTATTTGCGTTTGATGATTAGCTGGCGTGCAACGTCAACCCCTCTACTAGTAAGCATGCCCAAATAAGCATGGTTCAAATATGTGGGATGAAATAATCTAAGCAGGGCTGTTATCTGGTTGTCATTTTATTCAGTGATGAAACCTGGCTGATTGTAACATCTACTGCATGGCTTGGCATTACCGACGATTTCAGCGAATTTCCATCCAAGCATGCCAAGTAAGCTCTGTGAAAAATGAACCCTAATTGTTAAACATGACATCGTCGATTGCTTGTACGCAGGATGACAATTATTCACTACGCGTCGGATGTTGGGTATCGTGCAACGTAAAGGATGATTTCGATGATAAAGTACATACCAACTAGTTAATATTCTAAATATCGTTGTTTTCGTTTCTGAAGTTACTGTACAGCTGCTATAGTCCTTTTGATTTACTAAGTGTCTCCGCAATGATTACCACAAGATTGGGTACATGAATACAGAGTGCTACCTGGAAAGCTAACTAACCGATTTGAAAAGGTCGTGTAGATTACATGATCAAATATGAGGGGCGACATGTTGTTTCCCTAGTAACGTTGTTGGCCTAGTTATTTTGAAAGAACAATACAAACCATAAAAGCATTCCAAGAAAAGTTCCGTGATAATAGGGTGTTTCATGTATCAGAGAGATCAATTTGCCCAGTCATTTGGAACTGTCATCACATTTTTTCCCTACAACTCCTTATTATGGACAGCCGATTTCCCTTTGAATGTGCCAGAACCCCGGCTGCTTGTTTTACCTACCCCTTAAACATTGATAAACCATTCGACCTTGCTCCTCTAGCCCACCATCTATGGTCACTCAAACCCGCCTTACACATTTCGCTTTACCCCCCTTCATCATTTGATGTGCTAGTTACCGATGTCCCATCGCAGACCTCGCAGGCATCCTCACTATATCATGCGCTATACAGACACTCCGCCAATCAGCTGTTCCGAATATGTTTATCTTCATAGACAATGGATCTTCCAAGCTACGCTATTGGTGTATTTCGCCCTATCAGTCATTGACACATCAAGCGGCTTTGCTTGGCACGTCCATACGTGTAGGCAATCAATTGGTGTATTGGCTTGCTTCGAAGCGGTGCTGCCCAGTTACGTCTTCGCGCACTTGTTTGCATTTTGTGCTTATCTTTGCTTGGTTTTTGGATCGGTTTTCCGTGGTATCTACTGAAGTTTCTATTGCTTTCTTGTATAAGGAAACCTTTTGAGGTTTGTCACTTTTGGGATTTGTTGTTATTATTCAATAGCAACACAGTTGCACCGGCATTGATTTTTTTACTTATTCCGGGGATTGTGAATCCGTTCCGGTCTTGAATTTCGATAACCGGTGGCTGCGCGTCTTGCTCAAGTTTTCTAAGCCTTTTATCGCTAACAGTGGTCAAACGCTTTGATTTGGTGAGCCCGGTTTGGCCAACACTCGGATCTTGACAACTGGATTGAATCACCGTTTGTATTCCGCTAAGCCTTTGAGGAGGAATTCGGCGAATATCCTGACTTCTGTTGAAGACCCGCGGCAAGTTGAACATGTTGCCATTGGTAATGATGCCTCTTCTACTTCTGGATCGCATCATAGTGTTTTAAGTAAATCCAGCAGAATTTCGCATAAGGCGTTAAGGGCTCTTAAGCTAGCGCAACTCAATAAATTAAAGGTTGAAAGATATTGAGATCGCGAAACTGCAGCTAGATGGCGGGGAGGAGTTAGATGACGTTGAGCGACTCTCCCCTGCTAAATGTAAGCAGGTGAACCGATTCTTGCAGGATTATGGAAATAGCGTGCCGATTGAGGAGATCCATAAGCCCTATGCAAGCCAGTCACAAGTGCCTTGTCGACCATTTGTAGAACTGCCTAAGGTCGAGCTTGAAGGTTTTGATGGTAACCCGGCTACTTATTGGAAATTTGTGAAACCATTTGAGTACTTCGTCGAGGATAGAGTCAGTGACAGTGGTCAGCGTTTATTGTATTTGATTTATTATTGTAAGGGCAGGGCTAAGGAGGCTAACAGTGAGTGTGTTATGTTGCCCCCAGAACAGGCTTATGAGAGAGCTCGAAACATACTTCGTGAACTCTTCGGTCAGTCTCACATAGTAGCCCGGTCATTGATTGATAGCTTATTCTCCGGGTTAAGATTGTTATCTAACGACCAAGATGCGTTGTCTCGTTTGTCACTAAAGATGGAGAATTGCTATGTTGCGCTGTCGCAGATGAACTTCACCGCAGATTTAAACTCTGTGACCACCATCGAGCGGCTGGTTCGTGCCCTGCCGGGTAGCTTGCAATCAAGGTGGGTAATGGCAGCGGACGTAATCGTCCAATAGGGTCGAGAGGTTCAATTCAGAGATCTCGCTGACTTTGTAGCTGCCGAAGCCCGAGTTGCCCGTAGCAGATTTGGGCAAATAGCCAACTCCAGCGCTTTGAGAACTCAAAGTACCGTGCGACCGCCCAGAGCGAAGGAAAAGAAATGGAGTGCAATGTCGCCTTATATACTGTTACTGATCAGTCCAGCCGAAATTTCTGTACAGTTTGTGACGATGTCCATAGGACGGAATTGGGAGCAAGGTTCCTGGCGTCCGATGTTCCCGTTCGTTGGGAGCTCATCAGAACTAAGGGCGGATGCTATCGATGTCTCAATTTCGGTCACCGAGCTGTAGCTTGTCATGGGAGTAAAGGATGCGGGCGAGCCAATTGTAAGGGTAACCACCACACTCTGTTACACAAGGATCGAAGGACAAGACAATCGGCAGGCGTATCGGACTGTTCGCCCAAAGACCCTGGCAGTTGCCACGCTGTCTCTGCTGAGGCAGGGGAAATTGCTCTGGGAATTGTACCAGTGCGGCTAGAAGGACCCTTGCTTTCTGTTGAAACATACGCTTTACTTGACAGCGGCTCCGACGTTATTCTGGTCCAGGACGATCTACTGCGAGAGGCTGGTGTTGAAGTAAATCCGGTTTCGCTGAAGATGCAAACAGTGAGCGGTAGTAGTTGTCTGGAGTCCGGCGTCGCCAGTTTTCGGTTGGTGTCGTTGGACGGTAGTGAGTCGATTGACTTACGACGTGCTTATTGCTTGAATCGTTTGCCCTTGCGACCAGTCAAAGAATCTGTTAGTCAGGTAGCAGCTCGATGGTCGCAGCTATCGACCGTTGATTTCCAAGGTCTGAAGGATTCCCGCGTTAGAATACTTTTGGGGGCTGATGTTCCAGAGGCACGTTGGCAGATAGAACAAAGACTCGGAGGTCGTGGTCAGCCCTTCTCAGCAAGGACCGTAATTGGATGGATAATGTTGGGTCCTGTAGATGGGAGTCGCCAAGCTCACGTGTCCATTAATTATGTACGAGGGGATGAGTTATCGCTGGAAGAGGGATTAAAGCCTTCGTATGACGCTGGATTGGAAGATTTTAGCTCGAACACCCGCGCACTTTCCGTTGAAGACAACGCCGCGTTGTCGATAGCGCGAACTTCCGTACGGCTTGTAGATGGGCATTTCGAAGTGGCCCTTTCTTGGAGAAACAAGAACGCGGTGGTTACACACAATTACGAATCTGCTCGGTACAGATTGCAGTGCTTAAGCAGACGATGGTTGAGTAATCCGGATCTCCGAGATCGATATGTGACAGCAATGAAGAAGAATATCACGAAAGGTTATGACGTTCCAGTGCCTCCCTACCATTTGCAGCCTCACTATTCTCCCAGCTGGTATTTACCACGCCACGCGGTTATCAATCGAAAGAAACCTGAAAAGCTTCGTGTGGTCTTTGATTGTGCCGCAACATATAAAGGGGTTTCTCTAAACGACCAGTTGTTGCAAGGTCCCGATATCACTGCGGACTTGGTCAGTATTCTGCTGCGCCTCAGAACTGAGAGGGTAGCTATATCCGCTGACATTGAAGATATGTTCATGCAAGTGAAAGTGCGGGAAGCTGACAGGGGCGCGTTACGTTTTCTTTGGTGGAAAAATGACGATATCGGTTCAGATGTGATGGAATATCAGATGACAGCGCATCCCTTTGGCGCGACTTAATCCCCATTCTGCGCTAATTTTGCCTTGTGCAAAACCGCCGTTATGGGGGGACCTCACTACAATGCCAACTTGGCGGCGGCGGTCCGCCATAATTTTTATGTCGATGACCTTTTGATTGCTTTGACGCCGGTGTCGGAAGCCATACCTTTTGTACACCAAATCAGAGAAATGTTGAGTAAGACGGGTTTCAAGTTGTGGAAATGGGTCTGCAGCCATACAGACGTGTATAAGGCAGTTCCGCCAGCAGGAATTGCTGAGACTGTCAAACCGATAGCGGAAACATCAGGTTTCGTCCGGCGGACACGGCTTGTGGTGGAATGCCGATGAGGATACCTTTATGTTTCATTTCGGATTTGCAGAAAAGTGTCCGAAGAGAAGAGGCATATTGTCTGCGGTGGCATCTATCTATGATCCTTTGGGGTTGATAGCACCGGTTGTCATGCCTACCAAACCATCACTGCAAAGGCTATGTCGGGACAAGTTACCTTGGGATGATCCAGTCGACGGAGAGAATGAAGAAGCCTGGCGTGTCTGGCTAAATGGGTTGAGAGCTTTAGGAGTCCTAAAGTTTCCCAGACATACTTCTCACTTCTTAGATTCTGTAGAACTGCCACAGCTACATGTATTCTGTGATGCCTCAGATATCGGGTATGGCGCAGTCGCGTACGTCAGATTTCGCGCTGGTGAGCTCACACTGTGTTCTCTACTTTATTCGAAGTCTAGAGTAGCGCCACTGAAAGCTATCTCTATACCACGACTGGAGTTGTCTGCGGAAGGTCTCGCTATCCGAGTCTTTGAGAACGTTCGTGAAAGGGCCCAAATGAAATTCGAGCGAGTTTGGTTTTGGACCGACTCCACCACAGTTTTATATTACATTAACAAAACGTCTGGCAGGTTCAGCACTTTGTGGCCGATAGGCTGTCGACCATTCACGCGTTTTCGACACCCTGTCAGTGTAGATAAGTTAACTTGGGATGTAATCCTGCCAATCCGTTATCGAGAGGCACGTATTCCACGGTGCGATTTGATACTTGGTTTAGAGGACCGCAGTTCTTGGCAACCGACGAAGATGAATGGCCTAATTTTGCTCCACTGGTCGAGTCTGATGAAGTTGAATTTAAGCGTTCGACTGTCCAAGTATTTGCCACTTCAAGCGAAATACCACTGCTCGCCTTGCTTCCTGGGTGCTCTGATTGGATTAGATTGTTAAGGTCAGTCGTGTGGCTTACACGATTTGTAAGGTATTTGAAGAATCGCCCATACGTAATCGATAATGACACACGGCGCACGGTGCTGATCACTCTCTATGAATTCATCAAGGCAGAGGTTGACGTCATTAGAATTACGCAGAACAAAGTTTCCGGAGCTGAGTTAAAACGACTTGAAGGGGCTAACGAAGGAGCGTCGACCTTTAGAAGCATAGCGCGCCGGAGCGGTCTGATGCCACTTTGTCCCATACTACGTGGAGGGTTGATGTGTTTGGGAGGAAGATTGGCTTATTCGGAATGTGAAAATTTCTTCATGTTTACTGCAATATTACCTCCCAAGCATCCAGTAACTGCTTTGTTTGGAAAAGATGGATTAGAGAACATATGCCGCTGTTGCAAGCTAGAGAGTAATGGCTATATCCGCGTCATAATTTCAGGCCAGGAGATGTTGTTTTAGTCGCTTCTGAAGCTATCGCGCGCAGTATGCGGCCATTAGGCATTGTAGACAGCTGTGTCACGTCGAAAAATGGGCTCGTCAGGACAGTCCTGGTCAAGAAGAAGGAGGGTTTAGTCAAGCAGGATGTGATAAAATTTTGTTTGTTAGAGGTTAGCTGTTCGGAGGAGGGTGTAGTTCCGGCTGTTGACTCTCCTCAGGCGGGAGACGGGTTTTCGGCCTGTCGCACCAGGGAGGAAATTTAGGAGCTCAAAAGTCGAAGCGGGAGGCCTCTGGCGTACCGGTGTAACTCCATTGGCCTCTCAGCGTGGATGGAGCGGAAGGGATAAGCGATCCAGAGTAGAATGCACCGCGATCCCAGGAAATCCTGACCGGATTTGGCGGGGAGTGTATCAGAGAGATCAATTTGCCCAGTCGTTTGGAACTGTCATCACATTTTTTCCCTACAACTCCTTATTATGGACAGCCGATTTCCCTTTGAATGTGCCAGAACCCCGGCTGCTTGTTTTACCTACCCCTTAAACATTGATAAACCATTCGACCTTGCTCCTCTAGCCCACCATATATGGTCACTCAAACCCGCCTTACATATTTCGCTTTACCCCCTTCATCATTTGATGTGCTAGTTACCGATGTCCCATCGCAAACCTCGCAGGCATCCTCACTATATCATGCGCTATACAGACACTCCGCCAATCAGCTGTTCCGAATATGTTTATCTTCATAGACAATGGATCTTCCAAGCTACGCTATTGGTGTATTTCGCCCTATCAGTCATTGACACATCAAGCGGCTTTGCTTGGCACGTCCATACGTGTAGGCAATCAATTGGTGTATTGGCTTGCTTCGAAGCGGTGCTGCCCAGTTACGTCTTCGCGCACTTGTTTGCATTTTGTGCTTATCTTTGCTTGGTTTTTGGATCGGTTTTCCGTGGTATCTACTGAAGTTTCTATTGCTTTCTTGTATAAGGAAACCTTTTGAGGTTTGTCACTTTTGGGATTTGTTGTTATTATTCAATAGCAACACAGTTGCACCGGCATTGATTTTTTTACTTATTCCGGGGATTGTGAATCCGTTCCGGTCTTGAATTTCGATAACCGGTGGCTGCGCGTCTTGCTCAAGGTTTCTAAGCGTTTTATCGCTTACACTTCATTTATCTCCAGAGAAACCTGTATGCGTAGATAAAGCTGTCGTTAATTCCCATAACTATGTTACTAAAATAGATAGATTAATGACACACCAAAAATACTTCAATGGGCTTTAGTTGATGAGTTTCTTGGATATCCGGTAAACACAATAGGCTTACTTTTTAACAGTAACAAATCACCTAAATTTTTGTATATGAAAAGTATAATACGTTCACCTGACCAAGCAAATTTCACACTGTTCTTAAACGATGCATTGCTTACCGCTTCTTAGCAACCACGGAATGTGTACTTCATTTCATTTTGTTACATGAATTAAATCAACGCTAAACAAATGTTAAGCAATAGTTACAGTTCCGCATAATGTATTTATTGTTATTGAAAATCAGTAATTGTTATTATGCTCAACGAATACGTTGAGCATGGCAAATATAGTTTTTATGCAACCAGGGAGTAAAGCGATGTTGCAGCATGCAATGAAATTCATGCATGCATACCAAACCATCAACTTACTTGTCTGTATATAAGAAGTATCACCTCAGTTAAACAGCTAGTTTTGCCTGATTTTATTATTTGTATTTCAACATTCGAATCTCTCTGAAATATATAAATTATTAGGTCCAATCAATTTTGAGAACGGCCAAGAATTACACTAAGGAATATAGATTAATTAGTTCCCCGCTGTAACTAATGAGCTGAATTCTCATTTGAACTGTGATCTGCAAGATGGACGATAATACCGTCTACTTATGCACATGCGGATATTATGGCATTAGCTGAGTAATGCGCATTTTGCATTAAATTTATCCCATCGTATTTTGCAAATTTATGATGTTGTTCATTTGATTGATTTTCTAACCCAGTAAAAGGAATGTTATAATTGTTCCACAGTCTTAGACTTCCAAACGTAATGCAAAAATTATAAGAAACTAAAGGTAAATTGTTTGTATTCCCTTACGAATTTACCAATTATTCTCTCGAAATCTGCTTTGCCGGAAGTCACCGCTTTTAATTTATGTTTACTGACATGCTATTTAAAACCGGTTTACCCACCAAAACCCTAACTATATATAGACTTTCTGGGGCACATTTTGAAAAGAAACCTTTGTATTCTTTATCAGAATGCGCCGGGTTACTTCAGTGGGAGGACAGGTTCCGGAAACTTACATATACAATCTTTGCCTGATTAGGATGAACCGCAAGAAAAAACCTTCCCCACGACATACAACCACCTTTTATTATAAACATAAAATATGTGGTATAATATAACGGACATGACAGCATATATATATATATATATATATATATATATATCAAAACCTTTACTTTAAAGATGCCTATGCCTCCATAGCTATGATCATATTAGTTGTGAAAAATATTGTGTACTTGATGATTTTTCACTATGGGACAACTGCTCTCGAATCGCCAAAAATAAGTCTGCTTAAGTTCACTAAATTTGTCATCATTGAGAATCATCATTCTTGATATATTGTGAGTAATTTAGGGAAAATGAACACTGTGCTAGAAACACAAATGTAACAGCAAAGTAGTAAAAAGGATTAACGCCAATTCCACCAAAACTTGGCTTGTATCCATTGCAATTACAATTAACTGTCATAAACATCCAAACTGGTCTGTCGCTCCATCCCTTTATAGATAACAGCACGAGTACGGCGTTTTGAAAAGTTCAGCTAAAACACAGATGCTCAGCTTTTGTCATTTTCCAAATGACAAATTCCTATTTGAGGATGAAGATAGTGACCAGTATAAATCTAGTGTAACTGTATTTATATATTCCAATTGTATTAAAACAAACTTACATCGGTGCATCCTAAGTAGAGCTATGTAACTACTGTCTTATCATTGTGCTGTGAGAATGCGTTACTTAGGGAGTCTCAGCTGTGCACCCTCTTCCTTTAGAGTGTCGATTCGTATTAATTCGTATTATCGGTAATCAATCAAATGTGGATAAAAACAACAACTTTAAAACAACTGTTGCCAACAGGTGAGCTGCTGGCAGTAACAACAATGAGTAACCCACGTTTGCAACACTCACTTAACTGCTAACCTTCGTTTCTAAATGCCACTGGTTTGCAGTAAACCAAAGTGAATAACATATCTGTATCTAAGGCAATTTATTGCATTTGGACTCAGGAAAACAGGGAGTCACCGTCTGAGTCGTCAAATAGCGTCTCTTCATATTTATTGCACAAACATAAGTCTATTTATTGGGATTGCATAAGAATTAGGCGCATTCTCAGTTTCACTTACCACGCACTTAGTATCCGGGAATGTTTAACAGAGCATAGCTGTCACTTGTTAGATGACCTCAAATGCGGTTGCCATGGAAAAAAAGATCCTTTGTCGTGCATGGGTTTTGAAATAAACCTCTAAATCCTCTATTTCACATAAACACATATCAGCCCTCCCTACAAATAAGACCATACTCTACAAACGGCCAAGTCTTTTGGCTGCTGCGTGTGCGGGCGAATGCAGCAGGCATCTGATTCTTACTGTGCACAGGTCGTGGTTCACCGAACCAGCAACATTACTTAAGCAGAATATTAAGCTTTTTGCACTTTTTAGATATATCGAAACACAATATATGATAAACATCAGAGCAGTCGAGTTTCAATGTTCAATGCCAGTAGTCGCTACATGCACAAGAGTAGGGGCCCCCAACCTGGGGCTAATAAACACGTCGCCAACTGCCTATGTACTTTCGATTAGCCATCAGCGACTAGTCATTAGTCACTGCAACCAGATGACGCCTCTATCGGTTCCCGTGGCTATCGTCAGGCAGTCGTTCGCAGGGTCGAATTATGGAGTCGATTGCAAACTATAGTAGTAGTAATTGAGCCTTGGTCAGACGACCAGGCAAGGTGACGCGTGATTGTTTACATGTTAGAAGGGTCAAAACCGGCGACTAATGTTCAACAGGTATCGATACAGTGGTGGTGTCAAGTTATCATTCAGGAATGACTCGGAATGGAGGCATGCAACACGTGAGAAGACAATGTTATCTGTTGGTCTTTGGTCATGAATTACACACGAAAGGTTCATATGGTGCTTTGAATGCTGACAACAGCAGGCGTTTGAAAGTGCGCAGAACCCCGTTTCGGGTCCCAAAAAAGGCAGAATCAGCAGATTGGACGCCAGTGACAATTGGGTTTTTGGTTGATTACATTCAACTACAGTTGTTTTTGACAAGAAATCACAGCAAAGGATAAGTGTGATATCGCTCTCTAAGAGCACCATCAAAGTAGCGTTCATGACATCACCAAGTATACTTTAACGCGGTACTTAATGAAAGAAACATATATTTTCTTCGCACTACAATGGGACTCTCGTTTATTTGCGTTATGGAAAGTAATTACATATGGTATTGTTGCCGTATTGTTGCAGTAGTTGCTAGAAAGTTTTGGGGTAACTGCTTAAAATGAACCCGTTTTGGGGGTAACGGCCTTAAAACGTTTGGGAAGCACTACACTATAGATAATCGTCATAATTCTAAAATTTACTACGAGAACCATGGAACGTTTCTTTCAAACCCATTGTTTAAATCTTTAGTGCAAACTTCCAAATGATTTCAGAGCAATGCAATTGTAATCTTGCACATAATAGGCAGATAAACGTCGGTAACGTGATTAATATTTTCGGGCCCCAACAGTCCCTAGATAAAGCTTTCCAGAACGGTATGAATTGTGCTTAAATCCGTATTCGAAACACCCACAAGTAACATTTGGACCGCAGTCGCTTTAATTTTATTTCATTTTTCTCGGCCGAAAGCCTGTCATGTGATGGTGAAGAATACCGTACCAATTACAGGAAAAATAGCAGAACGATTCTGATTACTTTGTGCTACCTAATTTGAGGTTGCGTCCATGTTTCTCCTTTAAATTTATTAATGTTTGTACCAACCATTTGTACCAACCATTAATGTTTGTACCATTATATTATATGTTTCTTCCCTTTGAAAGCTTCTCGCATCTTCCAGGTTAATGCAATTTATCTAGTTGCTTATTTCGATGCCTCGATATAGTTGCACTTTTCCAATGGAAACACTGATTGTTCCACATTGCCTACCGCAAATGACTTGCATCATTAACACACGATTGGTTTATCTTCTACAAAATGAATGATAACAGACTAGGTGTATTTCACATTATCAATAAAATAAGCATGAATTGGAGATATGGATAAATATTTATCTGCACATAAAGAATATTCTCTTCTCAAGTGGAACGATAATGGTATACCGAATGGCGTTCCTAGCACATATGAATGAAAGCGAAACATCATTCACCACTACTCAGTAACACACTTTAGCATGTAGCGTAATTTAATAACGACCGGTTTCAACTCCCATACTCTCTACGCCGAAATATTTCCATGCGAATATTATATAATCTGCTTTTACAAAATTTCTTAAATACTACTTTCTGTGGATGCTGCTTATACGGTTAGAATTTTGATGCAAACTGTGATGCGTGATTCATAAACAGCTTAACGTACACGTGACGGACTTAATTAAATGGAGGCGACTAGTTTCGCGTGTATGAAAGGGTGGTAGAACTGGTTGCCTTGCGTTCCAAGATAATGGATATAAACTCCCGAGAACACATCATTTTCACATGCAAATTCAACAAGACAAACAATTTATCAGTTGAAAATAGAAGTGCCATACAGGTAGCCAACGGGACAACGGGCACAATATTGTTTTGATTCTGCGATAACAATGGGTTTAGCGATGGTGCGCAAGTTTTTCGCGTATTAAACGCGGTGAAATATCGCAGTTGTATGCAACTAACATTATTTTCTACAGTGACTTGGCCTAAAATAGCATTTTGATGTAAGTTCATTGTAGCTGGAAACATTAAAATTTATTTAGACCATCTTCTCTGTAGTTAACCAACCAATAAGAAATTGATCTGAGCAGAATTTCTGTTCTATGCTTCTTAATTGTCACATAAAGAAGCTGAAACTCAGTAACTGCATGGTTTATTGTATCCATTTAAAAGTTACTTTTGATGAAGTTTATGATATTGGTTAGGGCGGAAAAATTTAACTCGAAATTTTCTAATCTAAATATTAACGATGGTGCTAGCTATAATAGAGTTTTACATGTGTTGTGAAATGTTTACCTTCTATCTTCGTTGTACAAAAATCTCTAGCCTAATAATGGGTTAGATAAATTAAGTTCATTTGCGAATCTTTATGATTTCAAGCAAACGAAGCTGAGGAAGCAGGAAGAAACAACATCTTAACCAAATTTACTGAATTCAGCAATTTCGCGTATTCTCATCAACTGAATGCATAGAGTTAGTGGAAAACATTGCGATGTTAACAGCAAAAGTTTCAAAGCGGTCGAAGGTCCTTAGGCTCACGCGGTCCGTTCTGAGGAAAACGCAATCACTAGCTTCACCTGGGAAGGTACCCCGGGGTCACGAAATCAGTTTGCTTGCTTTATTGAAATTCCTGAAGGGAAATGCCTGCATGAAACTGAGGAAGAGAGAGTAGGCATTCCGTAGCCACAGTGTGCAATCTGGAGCTTCCAATTTTTTAGATGCTTTTGTGGCTTTTAGGGAAAGCATATATTGTTGTACATAAACGATAAGTGTCGATTCCAACCTCTACTTCATAACCTGGAAGCCCTAAATAATTGTGCGAGCATCAATGCTCGATAGCTCGTTATCTATTATGATATGTTCAAAGGTTCGAATGTATTAACATAGATCATTCCCAACCTATTCGGCGAGGGTTAACTAGAATACTCTCAAATAGACAGCGCACACATAGATGAACACCAGCTTTCGCTATTTTTGCATGCAAGCCCATTGTTCTCTCAGCTGACATCTGCTAGTTTTATAATGCCATATGCTTCCGCCTCAGACGGTACATGTGCTATGGAGCAGAGAAAATTCAAAGACGAAAGATCGAAATGCATCGGTTTACCTAGTGGCGCTTGCAGGCGTTCATAATAAGGCCATGCGGCGAAGATACGGTTTAGCTTTCCGAAGTTTCAATTCGCTATCTAGAAGGATTTTCGTGTTGTTGGAAAGGAATATTTATACTAATGTACGATGGCTAAAATAGAGAAGATACGTACCGCAGAACAACGAGTTAGGATTGCCACAATAAGTGATCAATTTAAATAGGTGATTAACCATTCTGACCACATAGAAATAAAATGTTTAGATTCTATTAAACATGCAATATTCGAGACTGATGCTATCCTTGTTTGGTAGCATAGCACGTCGGTTGATTTTTATTAATCGATCTGAATGTCACAGTTATGTAACGTAACCAATTTGGTGCTTGTAGACGGTATGAAAGCCTAGTAAGTACATACATGTCAAACTCTGATTTACCTGATTAACTTGGGCATGTGGTTGTATTCTGTGATGTTTTGGATTCCTGATATTATGCGCCTACATTTTTTATGTAATTTTCCTAGCAATATATAACTTGCAATGTATAATCCCAATAAGAAATTCACCAGAAGCGTTTCGCCCTATTAGGCATCGTCAATTGTGCGCATTCCTCCGTCCTCTTAGGATGGTACAACCCATGACCGCCAGTGGCTTGTACCAACTAGCCAGCAACTTAGAAGCTGAACCATGTAGGACGGCGACTGAACTACATAATTTGCTAGCTAACCATCATACAGCACGATCTATCTTATACTGCCGCTTAGGTTACTAACTTTACGGATGATAGTGGCTACCCACAAAAGTCGTGAGAAACTCTCACTAGACCCTAGGGGACCAAGATAATAAGGACCAGTGACGAGACCTATCAGAGTGAGACACAACTGGCATTTTTCTTCAATAAGCTTGTACTATGTAGTTTGTAAAGTGCTGGGATGGATACATTAAATACAACTAAACTCCCCATGATATTGAGTAATTTTAATAATAAGTTCAAGATAAATTTGAAATAAAATAATGCGTATACCATTTTCATTTTCAGAAGCTAACCAATCGATTGTAGGGAATGCAAGGCATCAATAAAAGCGCTTGTTTGTTTACAACAATAGTTGCCGGAATGGAATTCCATCGATGTCGGTTAACGTGAGAATGCATGCATGAAGGTAAGCTCGTATGATTAAATGTACCACTCAACATCAAGCCGTAAATGTAATATAAAGCGATACATTGAAAATATAAGAATAAAAATATGACCGCTTTTGCAGGTTGTCGAACCGGAACATTGAATAAAGCGTATTATGAAATCCTGAATTTCCTAGAAATATGGACAAAACTTTCTAGCGCATATATAAATGTATAACTGCAAAAGAATTTAATCGCTTCCAATCAATTTGGCATTTTTTGCATATCTTCTGTCACCTATATTATGGCTGGCCACATTATTTCATCTTAACTCATTAATAAAAATAATTTAGCAACGGTTATTTATCTTTTGCTTTATTGTCTTACGGTACGTTGTGAGAAGAAAGAAGCGCAATATAAAAAAGCAAAGTTAACAAATTGTTCAATTCTTCAAACATTTTAAATCAAAATACAGAAAAAGAATAAAGAGACCCAATTTTGTGCACCAGTTTGCCAACCGCAAAGGTTTTATTTAGGTATTTCATTCGTCATTTCATTCATAAAATGTTCAACTGCCCTAGTATATGAGGGAAATATCCTGCTTTTACTCTTGTAAATCATTGACGGTTACCTATTAAGTAAAGTTACCTAAGCATTATAAAAGTCAGTTGCACTTGGCATGCGGCATACTAAACTCAAGAGCATTGAAGTGCTTAATTATTTTCCTAGTGAAAGGTTGCCGATATTTTTAGATGACAAACTTGAAAACTGTTCATTCAACCGGACCAAATTGTTAACTGACACAGAGTAGTACACGCTAGCATTTAACACAGCTACCAGAAAACCCCCGGAACTCTCACAGCTTTATGCTTTGCAGCTCTATCTCTATTTCAAAATGTATTCAAACGCGTCCCATAATTTTAGGATGCGGTGCTAGTGTGCGTACTTATGTTTGCTTAAATACACTTCAATTTGCACACCAGCATGGTTCCTATTGCAAGCATGCAAAAATTTATTTACACCAGTTTTTGCAATCTCACTTCACGGATGTTGCTCTTTTTGCAGCTTCTGCCGTTACTGCTGCTGTAGGTCCAGATTATTCGTATCCGTTCTACCTCATCACCATCATCCTCATATTATTAATGTTATTGTTAATATTATTGTTATTATTAAAGTGTCTACACTGCATTTGATTCCCTGTTTTATCCGCGCTGGTAAGGAGAGATTACCACTACCCGCTGACCTGACCACTTCATTATCTTAACGCATTGGAAAGACGGAGGCACCGAATGCGTTTATCACAGGCGTTTAAGCATAACAGCGGTTCTGATAAAATTGCTGGCCTATATCCTCATATGTAGAAATACTGCGGAAACCGAATCCATAATTAAGGAATGGTGGACAGATTGTGTCCACATTGCTGCGATAAAGTGCACATATATGTACTAAGTAATATGCAAAAGTACAGCGTCATATACACCGCGATTTTTGAGGAACTTACGGTTTTTTCAATATAATGATCCATCGACTACTTAAACTCCTTAGGTATCCCGCAATCAATTGTTTAGCTATAACCACGTTTATTTTGGGGATGGGTGAAAAATATTCAACAAACGTTGTTTGGACGCTCTATTTTCCAGTATTTCACCTTTATCAGGGACTCAATATTACAGCTCTTGCTTGCGGAATTTCACGAGACAGTTCGATGAAAATGTTCGACTAAACCGTTTGCTTGAGAATGAAAAGCTATAGTGCGAATACATTTAAAACCCACTAGTTCCGTCAACTGTTTGGTGAACATGAATTTAAATTAGAGAATGCGGTGAATGTTGATGAATGAATGAACGACAACAGTGGATATCCATCGCGAGAAAAGTGCACGGGCTATGGTTTCTGCATATACGTCTGCTATGGGAACGTGTAAATTCGTTACATATGCAATGCGGCGAAACATAGAACAACGGCACTGTATCAACCTATTTGTAAACCTTTTTTGTAAATGACTGCTGGCTTCCGCACGCTCGCCGGTCTGAAATCGCTGCTCCTACCTATTCGTCGTTCTTGAATCCAGTTCTTATCGCATATTCACCTGAGTACACTCATTCGATCAGGCTTGATCGGGCCTACACAGTGTGCAAATTTCCTGGACGGTATTCCTAACGAATAATCGCCTACTGTTGATTCCCAATTTCTGCTGCGTTCAGGTGAAAACGGAAGTCGACAAAATCAACGCTTTTGTTACTTCGATCGCGGTTCGAATAATCACTGGAACGCATATCACGAGGCCCATCCATCAAAACCGATTCCAGCCAAATCGGTAGTTTTGTAAAGCGGCTACCAACACTTGCATCTTCTCCCTGCTTTCGCCAAACGACCTAGCGAACCCGTGGACTATCACCCAAGTCAAACTTCCGTGCGACGTATCCTACCGGTCAATCGCCGCACCCTTTTTCGGATTGAACTATACGTGTGCGCCCACCAAAACCGACGGATTGACGCGCCGGGATACGGCACAGAGTTGAACTCAGAGTGGACGTGTGCACAGGACGACTGACTAACAAAGAACGCATTGGTGCACTTTGTGATTACCGACCTGGTTGGTTTTATCGACCATGTGACACAGTAACCATTTTAGTCCAGTTTAATAACCGGTTTACCTTAACTGAGATCACAAGCCCTGAACTCCAGCGGCTAATCACAAGATGCTCGTTAGCAACGTTAAAACGAGAAGCTCCACCATTAGTACAATGAATGGAGAGAAATGCATTAAAAAGCTCACAAATCTCTCAGCTTATAACCAATCTGCAAGCAATACTGAAACTAAAGCCTCATGTTCTGTTAGTATACCTGCCATCAAGTGTCGAGTACCAAAGCGTAAAATGACTGTTAAAACTCGCAAAGCACCGACAACTTCTAAAACTGCGAGACCTTAGAATTCAGCAGAAGGAAAATTTTGCCCAGCTGCTCTGCCGTTTCAGCCTATTAACTTGCAAAACATCCAAGATAAAGTCACCCAGCTTAAAGTGAAAATGTTGTCGATAGATAGTTCTCTGACTGTCCTCCGTGAACTGGAACCTATAACTGCCCTAATGCAAAAGACGTTGAGTCCCAAAGTAGAGCATATGTTACCCGCAAGTTCTCTTATCGATTCCATTGCAGCAGAAGTAGTCTCTAGGATGCATCGTTCTAGAAATGCAGTTGTTTTTAATGTCCCGGATAATATTCCGCCTGCAGCCTTGCGATATATATCACTTAAAGCTGCTAACATGGTTGGCACGGAATGCAGCTACATAAGACTCAGAAAGAAAGTCCAGCGCTACTCATGTCCAATCCTATTCACATTTAATAACGCTTTAACCGCTAGTGAGTGTATAAGCAGACGTGATCTAATTGCTGCCAACACTACCTTTAAGACCCTGAGAATAATCGCTGACAGAACACCTTTACTAAGATTACTCCTGCATGGAGATTCTGACCTTATCTCTCGACGCGACTCGTTACCCTCAAATGGGATCACAACCGTTGCTAGTCTCGTTCCCAACTGCCAAATTGACACCCCAACATTAAGGTTACCTACACACAATGACACCCATAACCAGTCCATAAGCATAATATGCCCGCTCGACTCTCCACTAACAACGCTACGTGCAGCGGATAATTTAGAGCCTATGATTTGTAAAACAAAGCATCACCGTCGCTATCGATCTGCGACATCGCATCCAGGGGACAGTTATGTACAGCAGCCACAGATCACTAACTCCCTTGTCGATTTAGACTTGACCAGCATTGTGACCAGGGACCTGACTGCTTTCCTTGACGACGAAAGACCTAGAGCAATTGATACGCAGCAAACAAACGAGCCACTAGCTGGAGACAAAAATCAGGTATCTAGCAATCCATCTTCACTGAACAAGGATTTTTCTAATCCTACCACCCAAAATCCTGACTCGGCTGATACTCGGGATCACCCTATTTCCCACAAACGTACAGCCACACCTGCAGTTCTTGTGGTTAAACCAGTTCAAACCCCCTCGCCCAATAAAATTGCCGCCTGCCCCATAAGGCCAAAGAAACCATTAGTTTACAGTCTCCTTGCTTTCAATATTCCTGACTCTACTGATCTTATTGACGTCGCTACAAATTTAGGTAAAGTGGCTAATGTGAAATCTCATATGTTTAATGCTATTAGAGTGCCCAAGAGGATACAGGCCTACCCAGCACCAGTCAGATTTACCTCTGTCGACCAGCCCTCGTTGGAACCGCTTGTTAGTAAGCTAAGTGCCATTCGAACAGTTCCTTACTTATCAAACATTTACTTCAGTAGGTTACTTGTTCGACCCTATTTTTCTGTCCACCCGAAAACGTCTGCTGCATCCATTCTTGGTGCACCATGTTTACCTATTGACCCTTCTCGCAATGGAAATCCTATTTATATCCCTGATAGACTGAATGAGCAGTCTTTTTTGTAGACTTGGGGAGGAAACTCAGTGCCATCCCTCCCCAACAAGCCTTCAACCTTTTTCTGAACTTTCTCAAAAGTATTCGGACTTAAATTTGGTAGTTATTCCTGCACCATTATCCATTTCCATTCCAGCTGAAAATTACCCCACTCCTTCCACCTCAACTTATGATGACACATCGTCAGATATTAACCCCAACTTATTCAACCAGTTAGCGTGTCTACATATCCAGTCACAATCCATTAAATCGCTTCTCTTCAATGCTCGCTTACTTCGAAATAAGATGCCCACTCTTCGCTCCATGGTGTCTCTCTTTCAACCTGAATTTATCCTATCTACAGAGACATGGTTCACAAGCGAAACACCGCAGTCTTGCTATCACATTGATCATTATCATAGTCTTCTCGCGTGCCGAACCTCAGCACATGGTGGCAGTTGCATCATTTATGTATCAAATAAATTCCAAGCATCACTGCTGTGCGCTTCCTTTCAAGACAGCGATATTGACAGCATAATTGCACATGTTACTCTAGGTAGAACCTCGATGGTTTTCAGTTGCATTTACTCCCCCCCGAATCCCAGTACGGATGACTTACAAACATTGGAACGCTTGTTTTGCTACTTAGCAGAATTAGCAGTTAAATGTAAAGTATTAGGAGGAGATTTCAATATGCCTGATATTGACTGGAGATCGTGCGCCGCACCTAATAAATATTCCAGACTGATGTCTTCTTTACATATATATGGATGGACACAACATGTCCATTCACCCACCAGGGGAAACCACACTTTCGATTTATTCCTTACACTAGGCCTATCCAACGTTTCTGCTGTTGTTCTAGACAACTTCCCTGGAAGCGATCACAAGATGGTCCAACTCACCTTCGGTAAGCCATTTTCTGATCCTACCCCGACTAAACCTGCCGTCCTCTACCGACCATACAAGTTGTTACACATGGAATCACTTTCCGCCCTTCTGAGATCCTTGCACTGGAAAAAATTCTTCCTAACAAATGATCCACAAGTGGCAGCCGATGAGTTCTACAAGAACATTGAGATGTGTCTAGATGCTCTAATAACACTGAATTATTGCCGTCATTCCAGAAAAATAAAATTAGAGTCCACCCCCGATAATTTTTCACGCAAACTTGCACGACCTTTGAAATTACTACTTGAAAACAAATGACTTCTCCCTAGTATACTACAACAAAAAATCCTTGCTCAACTTGACAGACTTCGGCATATCAGCCTTATGGACGTAGAAAGACGGGCGCTAAATAGCATGAATAAAAACCTGAAACTCACCAAGCTGATAAAATATAGAAACAAGAATACGGAAACCCCATCGATCCTGCTTTCTGGTAACCAAATAACTAACAATTTAGCCAAAAAAGCAGGGATTTCAATAATTACTTTTGTTCTTATTTTAACACCGCTGCTGCGGCTCCCCCTCACATTATCCCTCTGCTTACTGATGACAAGATCTGCACAGTTGATTTTGAACTTCGTGATATAAATCGACTTATCACCTCTACAAAGTCATCATGGTATGCCCGGACCTGACAAATTACCACCAAAACTTATAAAATACGGCGGATCTGAATTCCCTGTACTAATTTCGAATCTTTTTTCTCTCTCCATGAACACCGGTATCGTGCCATCACAGTGGATGACGGCTGTAGTCATTCCTCGCTACAAGTCAGGCTCTGTGCATGAAATGAGCAACTACCGCCCAATAAGCCATACTTCTATCCTGTCTAAAATGACGGAGCGTCATATAAAGTCCAAAACTGTGGACTTCATTATGTCGCGAAATCTTACCAACACCTCACAACACGGCTTCCTAAGCACGCGATCCTGCATAATATGTCAGATAGACTTTCTCAGTCTCCTGACTACTTCGCTCGATGACGGTACATCAGCGATAGTCATATACCTCGATATGCACAAAGCATTTGATCGTGTCCCTCATAACCACCTCTTATACAAACTAACTGCATATGGTATAGAAAACACTCTGCTTTCATTGTTTGATTCTTACCTAAATAATAGAACCAAGGATGTTCAGATCGAGCACGAAACAAGCACGCCAAAGCCTGTCACCAGTGGTGTGATACAAGGGAGTATTCTGGGACCCTTTTTATTTCTACATTACGCAAATGATATTTTTGATGTCTTTGCCTCCGGCAAACCTTTCCTGTCTGCCGATGACATCAAAATTGTTACACTCTTAATCCAACTGAGGTCAGTGATACGCTTAGCATGACTTACGTAGCATGACTTGCGTACACTGGACTCATGGATTTCCAAATGGATGATGACATTCTCTACTGATAAATGCCACGTGGTATTCTACAGATGTGACATCACACCAGGTTCGCTAACTATAGATGGTAAACCATTGTCTCACTGCCACACTATCCGTGACCTAGGGATCCACTACTCGAGCACCCTTAACTTTTCCGAACACGCAGGACACACCGCAGCTCAAGCCCGCCGAAGCATTGGGCTTTTGTTCAAAACATTTAACTTAAAAGAATCCATTAACACCATGTATAGAATAAAAACGCGCCCGCTGATTGAATATGGCTCCATCACCTACTGTAAGTCTAGATTGAGTGATCGTATGGCATTGGAACGTGTTCAAGGATCATTTACTAAGCGTCTTCTAGGCTATTCCACCACCCTATCTTACATTGATCGTTGCGTTTCCTTAAAACTTGACCCACTGTGGCTGCGAAGAATGAAACTTAACCTTTTTCATTTTCTTTGATACAATTACCCAAAAAATACATTCTTCAAGCCCGTCGGTACAAAGAACAGAATTATCAAATTATCGCACCCGAAATAACACTCACAATAAAGTAAAAGTGAAAAGTTCACGAACGAGACTGTCTGACAACTTTTTCCTAAATCAATACTCCATATTGTGGAACAGGCTTCCATCTGAGATACGTGCAATCCAGTCAGGGATGAAGTTCCGACACGTTATACATTCCTTTCTAAACGTCGAAACAGCGATCGGTATATTGCGACCTACCTCAGCAAGTGAATCCCCGTACGAAATAGGAGCAAGATGGATATAGTATCAATATCAGGGAATCTTTTCATTCTGCTGTTGCGCGATCTTACTGCCCTCCCCAAAATTTATCAGTAGCATTAACGTGTTTTCTAAAGGCAAAAATATCCTGATTGACAATGAAGCTCACACTCACCAAGACGGAAATGTGCCCTAGAGTTCCTCTCAAGCAAATTATTTGGCATTAGTTCTGCAACGCTAATTATTTTATACTTTTGTTTTCCCCTGGACCCCTCCCTTAGGTACGAGCTGCTGTGTTACGTGCTCAGCGAAATCAATATTGATTTAATCCTTCTGCTTTAGGACTGGATCCATTTGATAACACCTTCCGAAAACCTACCATGATCTTCCACGCTTACATTCACTCTGAACAAATCCCCTCAACGAAATCAGCTTCTCCTCTTACCGCACACAGCTGAACAGTTGGAACGACAGTTACTTTACTTTGCGTACAGTTTTCTCTCCCTCCCTGAAAAATACCATGCGTATATACAATATTTCTCAGTACCATACAAAATTATTTCGCATCACCAATTTTCCCATTTTGATCTCCGACAACTGCTGGAGCTATCTTACTATTTCCCCCGAAAATTCTTCTCCTTTTCTGTAAATAGCATGTATATCCCTGAGGTTATCAGTTACCAGTGAAACTTGCACAATCTGAATCGAACAACGTTGGACGAAAATCTAGCATTTCACATTACTTGTTGGTCAGGATTGGGCCGATCTCCCGAGCCTACGGATAAACGCTTCCCAAAAAAATGCAGCACACTCATGCAGTATGAGTTATCACAAACTCACTGGCACATATTACAAATGCTTGATTCTAATCAGCCAAATGATGGCTGTGCGATGGGGAGAGCTTAATATGAAAAACAGGCCCCCACAGTACAATGCTGGAATTGAATCAGCTAACAGATAGCTGTATGATGGGGAGAGCATTTCATTGAACACAGGCCCCCACAATACAGTGCTGGAAACAAATCAGATAAAAGATGGCTATACGATGGGGAGTACTTAATATATATCACAGCCCCCCACATATCTGTATACGTGTAACGCCACAATAGCACATGGCCAGATGAGATGTGGAAGAGAAGTGTGGAAGCAGGTCTCCGGGAGACGGTTTCATGATGGGTCGTATTACTTCAATTAAACTGACAGTTCATATATACTTTAATTCTAACTCTCAACTTCTACTACTCCTACTCCTTTGCGATTTTTAATTGATTTAGCACTGAATCATTCCTAGGTGAACAAAATTGATCACGGAATATCCCTCTCCACTACCCGAATTTGTTGTACCACATGATCAGGCTCGTAGTCTGCCTGTGTCTCGCATGTCGAGAAATATATCATTTATTTATTTATTTATACATTGCAAGAAACGATGAAGATAAGGATGCAGGAATTACCACTGAAATATGACATGGATCCGTCGATATCAATATGGATATAGCAGAATCTGCTTTCAGGGTTTGCGGAAGTTTCAATGTGTGATTGGACATTGGCTGGCTAAGCCGAACGGGTTTCCCCCGTCCCAGCAAACAGTTCAGCGTCAGTGTTCCAGGACGTGACGGTTTTTCGCTTGGCAAGCGTTCAGGCTTATAAAATCAAAAATGTTGAGTTAACAACCATGTGACATGACCGTTGTGACTCGCCACCAAGGAAACACACCTTCTTGCTCATCCGAAAATCCGCTTCAACTCCACAGATATCAAACATATCTGGAGCACAGGCGGAAGTAAAAGAAAGCTTTTGCAAATACCATAAACACGGCTAAACGTTCCTACGTACGCACATATATACATTATTTATCGACATATTTGAAAATCCTGTTTTCCAATGTACATTAACTGATCACCCGTTGTACTCTTGGAACAATGAGGGGACACTGGAATAATGGCGTATTACTAGTCAAAAAGCAATGCCAAATTACTACCTGGGGATGGAATTTATTTGCGAATAGCAAATTTGCATGGTAAAGTGAAAACAATTTTGGTTGGTGCACCATTGACCTATGTAGAATAGTGAGATGTTCGCGTATTAAATGTGAAAATCCATTGGTTGGGAGTTTGGTAAGACACCGTTTGATTGCGTTTTTTAGCTCCTGTCTAACAAGTCATAATATGAACTACAAATGAGAGAGCGCATCTTTAACACGTTGTTTAAATATCGTTAAATTGGAGCACAGACTACATAATTAGGGCGGGCGTTCCATGCTTGGCACATGCGGAGGAAAAGCTAATTATAAGGCAATTAAGCCGGCTATACTCTATTGTCAGTTTCAGAGGATAACCTCTTAGGTTGGTTTTGTGGTTCGATTCCAGCAGCAGGCGGCAAATGTTTGGATTGGCTTCCACAGAATCTGGTTAAGCATTATGGGATCCACCGCAAAAGCCGATATCGACTGCTGTATATTCTTAGAGTATTCAGTCTAAGCTGTTATGGCAGATGAAACTTTCCCCTGGTGTCCGTGGAAGCCCTTCGTGTAGGAGTCTCAAAGAGCAACAAAATTCCGCTTTTGCCAGTGCTGCCACGCCTGGATAGCATATTCCATGTGTGATCGCACGTAGGCCTTAAGCATTTGGTGAATGATTGAGGGTTCTAACAGACCGAAGGCTCCTCGAACCATGCCGAAGTGTTGATTGCCGGTTCTCGTCGTCTTCTCTGCTTGTTGTGAACACCTGTGCCGACGCACTAATATCACGCTCCTGAGAGGCCTTCTCCAAAGTGTGGTCTCCAAGCTTGTAGGCACTCACGGACTGGTATCGCAGATGGATCACCTAGCATGTAGATATGTTCAACTGAAGCACGTTCCCCTTTTATCATTCATTAATAAAATCTAGGTCATGTTGGAGTAGATCGTGATTTTAATTGTTACTAAGTGCCCGCCATGTCTTGATGTCATCGAGGAAAATCAGGAATTTTGAGTCGACAACTCTTGCCAGATCGTTAATAAACAACAGGAATAAGCGCAGTCTCAACGCTGAGCATTATAAATCACCACATACCACCGCAATCGGGTTAGAGATTGATATCTTAACGCGTAGTTGCATCTTCCATTGGTAAAGAATGTTTTTAACCAAACCATGCACAAGACCTACGTATCCGTATCTCGGTAGCCCGTGAAGTAGGTTGAGGTGATCTAGACGGTCGAACGATTTGGATAAGTCCAGGTAAATTACGTCAACTGCGACCTCATAATCAGCCACTTCGGTCAAACTACCTCGTGCAATCAATAGGTTGGTGGTGCATGACGGGTGTTAACGGAAGTCATACCGCTCCGGTGCCAAGGTGTTGCGCTTTTCCAGGTAGTCCATTAAAGCCTCAGCGACACCGCTTCCATACCTTTGTTTACACAGGATGGGGAGTCACATGGCGATAGTTTGCAGGCTCTGAACGGATACAACCATTGAAATTGGTATGATAATACCACGCTTCCTCTTGGTGGGGACTTGTTCATTTAAGCACCTTTGGAAGTACTTTGCGAATGGTTAAACTAGCTTGGTGGTCACAGTCTTCAGTGCTATCGGTTGGATGTTTTCGTCTTCCGGAGATATATGATCAGCCAAAGAGAGTATCTTCCATAGCACAATTGATGGGTTTAATATTACAATTGTAAAAAATGTAGTAGGAAATGTGCATGACATTACGCGGCACATAGAGGCGGCGTGTTGAGGAAAGTTTTAGGAGGAGGAGTATTTTGGCTTCAAGGCATTAGCTGCTTCTTCGTCTTTTATTTACCGCCGGTCGTGGAAAGTGTAGGGATGCTATGCTTCACCTTACGAATATATCTGACATAATTGTACAACGTTTTGTAGTTTGCCAGGAATTGTTGGCTAGGCACTGTTGATAAGTTAATTTGTCCTCATGGACAAATGCACTGTAATGGTTGCGATGGGTCAGGAAATTGCCCCAAGTCTCTTACTAAGATTAACTTTGTATGCACGCCATGTTGCATACAATTTCGAGTCATTCTCCTTAGAACTTCATTGATTTTTGCTAGACGAAGGGGCTTGGTCTCTGATGCCTTGTTGTCGATTTCGTTGATGCTATCAATGAACTCTGACCAAACGTTGTCAAGGGACTGTTTTTCGAGAATTCCCATGCAGATGCCTCGGCGAGGCTTTCAGTACGTAGTAGCGTGTGATTGTATGAGATAGTTCCGTGTGTTCAGTTGGATAGTTTGTACAACACACGCAGCTGCAACTTATCACTATAGGGTCACTGAGTTTTAATGGAGTATTCATCAATAGCATGTCAACTATGAGCTCCTTATTGGTGAACACGAGGTCCAATATGGGCGTGGGGACATGAGTTTACAAGGGAATATTAGCGATCGGTTCATGAAGTCTGCTTTGAACTGTTCACTGCGCGATGCCGATTCTACGAGATCCCGTAGACTGAAGTCCAGGGATATGGAAACATGGCTGTACCTAGTGCTTGTTACTATTTTCTGAGTAGGTACCAAGAGGCAATCCATTTCCGGTGTGGATGTTGGGGGGCGGTAAACGACAGCTACGAGATGTGCCTCGTTGCGTCCTAGACAGGGACGTAAAATAGTGAGTGGGTAACGTGAGTTTCCAGATCATCAACTACTGTACAGCGCACTTCGCTGCAGTAGTAAAATTGGACCCTATCTCCTCTGATGGGGCGGTCGTTCCATCTCAGTGACATTCCGGCTATCTCCACCTCAGCTTAAGTCACCTCCTAGTCTAACCAAGTTTCGGTAATAGAGATTAGGTCCAAAACTTTTGCAACCTAACGTAGCCGAAATTCGGTAAGTTTACGAAGGAGCCGTCGGGCGTTAGTATGCAAACAAGTACGTTTTATTTTTAATAAAAGATTTTGATTGTGCTACTCATAAGTGAAGTTTCGCCGACCAGAGAGTGGCCGACGACTAATCGTAATTTGATGTGTACTCGGAGTAGGATTTAATGTATTAATCATTTTCCGCATAGTTAGTCCCGTATATAATCTTCTTCGTACAGTGTAAGGTGCCGACTCAATATCATCTTACACAGATTGTATGGGCTCATTAGAAAACCACTGATGCATTGGTATTTTATATTTCCTTTCGCGTTTGGTGCTTTGAGTGACACATCATCTCTAGGAGGAATAACGCTGAAGCCGAAGCTGATGGTAACCTGCAACGAAATATGTACCAGCATTTTAACACCAGTGTTACCATATGTTTTACT
>OX104070.1:19693119-19944068 GCA_944474145.2 Dicrocoelium dendriticum
TTGCGCCATGATCACTAGGCCATTGAGTTCCGCGAGCAGTGTTTGACACAGCGGTTAGAAGTAGATTTTCGGGTTTTTTGGAGCACCCGCCGTGTGTCTTGGATTGCGACACGCAATCTCATTAGTGGCGGCGGTTGACTTGGAAGTCAGCCTCTGCCAAAACGGTCACTGGGACCGTCACCGAAGTGGAGGGTTTCGGTGTGGCTCTCTCCTATCCCTGCACTCCACGACCGACGGTTTCGTCTTGGTTTAGACTCATCAGGTAGAGATAGCTGAGCTAGGAGTGGAACCCGAGGCATAGTGCTTGGCGGCTATCGCCATGATCACTAGGCCATTGAGTTCCGCGAGCAGTGTTTGACACAGCGGTTAGAAGTAGATTTTCGGGTTTTTTTGGAGCACCCGCCGTGTGTCTTGGATTGCGACACGCAATCTCATTAGTGGCGGCGGTTGACTTGGAAGTCAGCCTCTGCCAAAACGGTCACTGGGACCGTCACCGAAGTGGAGGGTTTCGGTGTGGCTCTCTCCTATCCCTGCACTCCACGACCGACGGTTTCGTCTTGGTTTAGACTCATCAGGTAGAGATAGCTGAGCTAGGAGTGGAACCCGAGGCATAGTGCTTGGCGGCTATCGCCATGATCACTAGGCCATTGAGTTCCGCGAGCAGTGTTTGACACAGCGGTTAGAAGTAGATTTTCGGGTTTTTTGGAGCACCCGCCGTGTGTCTTGGATTGCGACACGCAATCTCATTAGTGGCGGCGGTTGACTTGGAAGTCAGCCTCTGCCAAAACGGTCACTGGGACCGTCACCGAAGTGGAGGGTTTCGGTGTGGCTCTCTCCTATCCCTGCACTCCACGACCGACGGTTTCGTCTTGGTTTAGACTCATCAGGTAGAGATAGCTGAGCTAGGAGTGGAACCCGAGGCATAGTGCTTGGCGGCTATCGCCATGATCACTAGGCCATTGAGTTCCGCGAGCAGTGTTTGACACAGCGGTTAGAAGTAGATTTCCGGGTTTTTTGGAGCACCCGCCGTGTGTCTTGGATTGCGACACGCAATCTCATTAGTGGCGGCGGTTGACTTGGAAGTCAGCCTCTGCCAAAACGGTCACTGGGACCGTCACCGAAGTGGAGGGTTTCGGTGTGGCTCTCTCCTATCCCTGCACTCCACGACCGACGGTTTCGTCTTGGTTTAGACTCATCAGGTAGAGATAGCTGAGCTAGGAGTGGAACCCGAGGCATAGTGCTTGGCGGCTATCGCCATGATCACTAGGCCATTGAGTTCCGCGAGCAGTGTTTGACACAGCGGTTAGAAGTAGATTTTCGGGTTTTTTGGAGCACCCGCCGTGTGTCTTGGATTGCGACACGCAATCTCATTAGTGGCGGCGGTTGACTTGGAAGTCAGCCTCTGCCAAAACGGTCACTGGGACCGTCACCGAAGTGGAGGGTTTCGGTGTGGCTCTCTCCTATCCCTGCACTCCACGACCGACGGTTTCGTCTTGGTTTAGACTCATCAGGTAGAGATAGCTGAGCTAGGAGTGGAACCCGAGGCATAGTGCTTGGCGGCTATCGCCATGATCACTAGGCCATTGAGTTCCGCGAGCAGTGTTTGACACAGCGGTTAGAAGTAGATTTTCGGGTTTTTTGGAGCACCCGCCGTGTGTCTTGGATTGCGACACGCAATCTCATTAGTGGCGGCGGTTGACTTGGAAGTCAGCCTCTGCCAAAACGGTCACTGGGACCGTCACCGAAGTGGAGGGTTTCGGTGTGGCTCTCTCCTATCCCTGCACTCCACGACCGACGGTTTCGTCTTGGTTTAGACTCATCAGGTAGAGATAGCTGAGCTAGGAGTGGAACCCGAGGCATAGTGCTTGGCGGCTATCGCCATGATCACTAGGCCATTGAGTTCCGCGAGCAGTGTTTGACACAGCGGTTAGAAGTAGATTTTCGGGTTTTTTGGAGCACCCGCCGTGTGTCTTGGATTGCGACACGCAATCTCATTAGTGGCGGCGGTTGACTTGGAAGTCAGCCTCTGCCAAAACGGTCACTGGGACCGTCACCGAAGTGGAGGGTTTCGGTGTGGCTCTCTCCTATCCCTGCACTCCACGACCGACGGTTTCGTCTTGGTTTAGACTCATCAGGTAGAGATAGCTGAGCTAGGAGTGGAACCCGAGGCATAGTGCTTGGCGGCTATCGCCATGATCACTAGGCCATTGAGTTCCGCGAGCAGCGTTTGACACAGCGGTTAGAAGTAGATTTTCGGGTTTTCTGGAGCACCCGCCGTGTGTCTTGGATTGCCACACGCAATCTCATTAGTGGCGGCGGTTGACTTGGAAGTCAGCCTCTGCCAAAACGGTCACTGGGACCGTCACCGAAGTGGAGGGTTTCGGTGTGGCTCTCTCCTATCCCTGCACTCCACGACCGACGGTTTCGTCTTGATTTAGACTCATCAGGTAGAGATAGCTGAGCTAGGAGTGGAACCCGAGGCATAGTGCTTGGCGGCTATCGCCATGATCACTAGGCCATTGAGTTCCGCGAGCAGTGTTTGACACAGCGGTTAGAAGTAGATTTTCGGGTTTTTTGGAGCACCCGCCGTGTGTCTTGGATTGCGACACGCAATCTCATTAGTGGCGGCGGTTGACTTGGAAGTCAGCCTCTGCCAAAACGGTCACTGGGACCGTCACCGAAGTGGAGGGTTTCGGTGTGGCTCTCTCCTATCCCTGCACTCCACGACCGACGGTTTCGTCTTGATTTAGACTCATCAGGTAGAGATAGCTGAGCTAGGAGTGGAACCCGAGGCATAGTGCTTGGCGGCTATCGCCATGATCACTAGGCCATTGAGTTCCGCGAGCAGTGTTTGACACAGCGGTTAGAAGTAGATTTTCGGGATTTTTGGAGCACCCGCCGTGTGTCTTGGATTGCGACACGCAATCTCATTAGTGGCGGCGGTTGACTTGGAAGTCAGCCTCTGCCAAAACGGTCACTGGGACCGTCACCGAAGTGGAGGGTTTCGGTGTGGCTCTCTCCTATCCCTGCACTCCACGACCGACGGTTTCGTCTTGATTTAGACTCATCAGGTAGAGATAGCTGAGCTAGGAGTGGAACCCGAGGCATAGTGCTTGGCGGCTATCGCCATGATCACTAGGCCATTGAGTTCCGCGAGCAGTGTTTGACACAGCGGTTAGAAGTAGATTTTCGGGATTTTTGGAGCACCCGCCGTGTGTCTTGGATTGCGACACGCAATCTCATTAGTGGCGGCGGTTGACTTGGAAGTCAGCCTCTGCCAAAACGGTCACTGGGACCGTCACCGAAGTGGAGGGTTTCGGTGTGGCTCTCTCCTATCCCTGCACTCCACGACCGACGGTTTCGTCTTGATTTAGACTCATCAGGTAGAGATAGCTGAGTTAGGAGTGGAACCCGAGGCATAGTGCTTGGCGGCTATCGCCATGATCACTAGGCCATTGAGTTCCGCGAGCAGTGTTTGACACAGCGGTTAGAAGTAGATTTTCGGGATTTTTGGAGCACCCGCCGTGTGTCTTGGATTGCGACACGCAATCTCATTAGTGGCGGCGGTTGACTTGGAAGTCAGCCTCTGCCAAAACGGTCACTGGGACCGTCACCGAAGTGGAGGGTTTCGGTGTGGCTCTCTCCTATCCCTGCACTCCACGACCGACGGTTTCGTCTTGATTTAGACTCATCAGGTAGAGATAGCTGAGCTAGGAGTGGAACCCGAGGCATAGTGCTTGGCGGCTATCGCCATGATCACTAGGCCATTGAGTTCCGCGAGCAGTGTTTGACACAGCGGTTAGAAGTAGATTTTCGGGATTTTTGGAGCACCCGCCGTGTGTCTTGGATTGCGACACGCAATCTCATTAGTGGCGGCGGTTGACTTGGAAGTCAGCCTCTGCCAAAACGGTCACTGGGACCGTCACCGAAGTGGAGGGTTTCGGTGTGGCTCTCTCCTATCCCTGCACTCCACGACCGACGGTTTCGTCTTGATTTAGACTCATCAGGTAGAGATAGCTGAGCTAGGAGTGGAACCCGAGGCATAGTGCTTGGCGGCTATTGCCATGATCACTCGGCCATTGAGTTCCGCGAGCAGTGTTTGACACAGCGGTTAGAAGTAGATTTTCGGGACTTTTGGAACACCCGCCGTGTGTCTTGGATTGCGACACGCAATCTCATTAGTGGCGGCGGTTGACTTGGAAGTCAGCCTCTGCCAAAACGGTCACTGGGACCGTCACCGAAGTGGAGGGTTTCGGTGTGGCTCTCTCCTATCCCTGCACTCCACGACCGACGGTTTCGTCTTGATTTAGACTCATCAGGTAGAGATAGCTGAGCTAGGAGTGGAACCCGAGGCATAGTGCTTGGCGGCTATTGCCATGATCACTAGGCCATTGAGTTCCGCGAGCAGTGTTTGACACAGCGGTTAGAAGTAGATTTTCGGGATTTTTGGAACACCCGCCGTGTGTCTTGGATTGCGACACGCAATCTCATTAGTGGCGGCGGTTGACTTGGAAGTCAGCCTCTGCCAAAACGGTCACTGGGACCGTCACCGAAGTGGAGGGTTTCGGTGTGGCTCTCTCCTATCCCTGCACTCCACGACCGACGGTTTCGTCTTGATTTAGACTCATCAGGTAGAGATAGCTGAGTTAGGAGTGGAACCCGAGGCATAGTGCTTGGCGGCTATCGCCATGATCACTAGGCCATTGAGTTCCGCGAGCAGTGTTTGACACAGCGGTTAGAAGTAGATTTTCGGGATTTTTGGAGCACCCGCCGTGTGTCTTGGATTGCGACACGCAATCTCATTAGTGGCGGCGGTTGACTTGGAAGTCAGCCTCTGCCAAAACGGTCACTGGGACCGTCACCGAAGTGGAGGGTTTCGGTGTGGCTCTCTCCTATCCCTGCACTCCACGACCGACGGTTTCGTCTTGATTTAGACTCATCAGGTAGAGATAGCTGAGCTAGGAGTGGAACCCGAGGCATAGTGCTTGGCGGCTATCGCCATGATCACTAGGCCATTGAGTTCCGCGAGCAGTGTTTGACACAGCGGTTAGAAGTAGATTTTCGGGATTTTTGGAGCACCCGCCGTGTGTCTTGGATTGCGACACGCAATCTCATTAGTGGCGGCGGTTGACTTGGAAGTCAGCCTCTGCCAAAACGGTCACTGGGACCGTCACCGAAGTGGAGGGTTTCGGTGTGGCTCTCTCCTATCCCTGCACTCCACGACCGACGGTTTCGTCTTGATTTAGACTCATCAGGTAGAGATAGCTGAGCTAGGAGTGGAACCCGAGGCATAGTGCTTGGCGGCTATTGCCATGATCACTAGGCCATTGAGTTCCGCGAGCAGTGTTTGACACAGCGGTTAGAAGTAGATTTTCGGGATTTTTGGAGCACCCGCCGTGTGTCTTGGATTGCGACACGCAATCTCATTAGTGGCGGCGGTTGACTTGGAAGTCAGCCTCTGCCAAAACGGTCACTGGGACCGTCACCGAAGTGGAGGGTTTCGGTGTGGCTCTCTCCTATCCCTGCACTCCACGACCGACGGTTTCGTCTTGATTTAGACTCATCAGGTAGAGATAGCTGAGCTAGGAGTGGAACCCGAGGCATAGTGCTTGGCGGCTATCGCCATGATCACTAGGCCATTGAGTTCCGCGAGCAGTGTTTGACACAGCGGTTAGAAGTAGATTTTCGGGATTTTTGGAGCACCCGCCGTGTGTCTTGGATTGCGACACGCAATCTCATTAGTGGCGGCGGTTGACTTGGAAGTCAGCCTCTGCCAAAACGGTCACTGGGACCGTCACCGAAGTGGAGGGTTTCGGTGTGGCTCTCTCCTATCCCTGCACTCCACGACCGACGGTTTCGTCTTGATTTAGACTCATCAGGTAGAGATAGCTGAGCTAGGAGTGGAACCCGAGGCATAGTGCTTGGCGGCTATCGCCATGATCACTAGGCCATTGAGTTCCGCGAGCAGTGTTTGACACAGCGGTTAGAAGTAGATTTTCGGGATTTTTGGAGCACCCGCCGTGTGTCTTGGATTGCGACACGCAATCTCATTAGTGGCGGCGGTTGACTTGGAAGTCAGCCTCTGCCAAAACGGTCACTGGGACCGTCACCGAAGTGGAGGGTTTCGGTGTGGCTCTCTCCTATCCCTGCACTCCACGACCGACGGTTTCGTCTTGATTTAGACTCATCAGGTAGAGATAGCTGAGTTAGGAGTGGAACCCGAGGCATAGTGCTTGGCGGCTATCCCCATGATCACTAGGCCGTTGAGTTCCGCGAGCAGTGTTTGACACAGCGGTTAGAAGTAGATTTTCGGGATTTTTGGAGCACCCGCCGTGTGTCTTGGATTGCGACACGCAATCTCATTAGTGGCGGCGGTTGACTTGGAAGTCAGCCTCTGCCAAAACGGTCACTGGGACCGTCACCGAAGTGGAGGGTTTCGGTGTGGCTCTCTCCTATCCCTGCACTCCACGACCGACGGTTTCGTCTTGATTTAGACTCATCAGGTAGAGATAGCTGAGCTAGGAGTGGAACCCGAGGCATAGTGCTTGGCGGCTATCGCCATGATCACTAGGCCATTGAGTTCCGCGAGCAGTGTTTGACACAGCGGTTAGAAGTAGATTTTCGGGATTTTTGGAGCACCCGCCGTGTGTCTTGGATTGCGACACGCAATCTCATTAGTGGCGGCGGTTGACTTGGAAGTCAGCCTCTGCCAAAACGGTCACTGGGACCGTCACCGAAGTGGAGGGTTTCGGTGTGGCTCTCTCCTATCCCTGCACTCCACGACCGACGGTTTCGTCTTGATTTAGACTCATCAGGTAGAGATAGCTGAGCTAGGAGTGGAACCCGAGGCATAGTGCTTGGCGGCTATCGCCATGATCACTAGGCCATTGAGTTCCGCGAGCAGTGTTTGACACAGCGGTTAGAAGTAGATTTTCGGGATTTTTGGAGCACCCGCCGTGTGTCTTGGATTGCGACACGCAATCTCATTAGTGGCGGCGGTTGACTTGGAAGTCAGCCTCTGCCAAAGCGGTCACTGGGACCGTCACCGAAGTGGAGGGTTTCGGTGTGGCTCTCTCCTATCCCTGCACTCCACGACCGACGGTTTCGTCTTGGTTTAGACTCATCAGGTAGAGATAGCTGAGCTAGGAGTGGAACCCGAGGCATAGTGCTTGGCGGCTATCGCCATGATCACTAGGCCATTGAGTTCCGCGAGCAGTGTTTGACACAGCGGTTAGAAGTAGATTTTCGGGATTTTTGGAGCACCCGCCGTGTGTCTTGGATTGCGACACGCAATCTCATTAGTGGCGGCGGTTGACTTGGAAGTCAGCCTCTGCCAAAACGGTCACTGGGACCGTCACCGAAGTGGAGGGTTTCGGTGTGGCTCTCTCCTATCCCTGCACTCCACGACCGACGGTTTCGTCTTGATTTAGACTCATCAGGTAGAGATAGCTGAGCTAGGAGTGGAACCCGAGGCATAGTGCTTGGCGGCTATCGCCATGATCACTAGGCCATTGAGTTCCGCGAGCAGTGTTTGACACAGCGGTTAGAAGTAGATTTTCGGGATTTTTGGAGCACCCGCCGTGTGTCTTGGATTGCGACACGCAATCTCATTAGTGGCGGCGGTTGACTTGGAAGTCAGCCTCTGCCAAAACGGTCACTGGGACCGTCACCGAAGTGGAGGGTTTCGGTGTGGCTCTCTCCTATCCCTGCACTCCACGACCGACGGTTTCGTCTTGATTTAGACTCATCAGGTAGAGATAGCTGAGCTAGGAGTGGAACCCGAGGCATAGTGCTTGGCGGCTATCGCCATGATCACTAGGCCATTGAGTTCCGCGAGCAGTGTTTGACACAGCGGTTAGAAGTAGATTTTCGGGATTTTTGGAGCACCCGCCGTGTGTCTTGGATTGCGACACGCAATCTCATTAGTGGCGGCGGTTGACTTGGAAGTCAGCCTCTGCCAAAACGGTCACTGGGACCGTCACCGAAGTGGAGGGTTTCGGTGTGGCTCTCTCCTATCCCTGCACTCCACGACCGACGGTTTCGTCTTGATTTAGACTCATCAGGTAGAGATAGCTGAGCTAGGAGTGGAACCCGAGGCATAGTGCTTGGCGGCTATCGCCATGATCACTAGGCCATTGAGTTCCGCGAGCAGTGTTTGACACAGCGGTTAGAAGTAGATTTTCGGGATTTTTTGGAGCACCCGCCGTGTGTCTTGGATTGCGACACGCAATCTCATTAGTGGCGGCGGTTGACTTGGAAGTCAGCCTCTGCCAAAACGGTCACTGGGACCGTCACCGAAGTGGAGGGTTTCGGTGTGGCTCTCTCCTATCCCTGCACTCCACGACCGACGGTTTCGTCTTGATTTAGACTCATCAGGTAGAGATAGCTGAGCTAGGAGTGGAACCCGAGGCATAGTGCTTGGCGGCTATCGCCATGATCACTAGGCCATTGAGTTCCGCGAGCAGTGTTTGACACAGCGGTTAGAAGTAGATTTTCGGGATTTTTGGAGCACCCGCCGTGTGTCTTGGATTGCGACACGCAATCTCATTAGTGGCGGCGGTTGACTTGGAAGTCAGCCTCTGCCAAAACGGTCACTGGGACCGTCACCGAAGTGGAGGGTTTCGGTGTGGCTCTCTCCTATCCCTGCACTCCACGACCGACGGTTTCGTCTTGATTTAGACTCATCAGGTAGAGATAGCTGAGCTAGGAGTGGAACCCGAGGCATAGTGCTTGGCGGCTATCGCCATGATCACTAGGCCATTGAGTTCCGCGAGCAGTGTTTGACACAGCGGTTAGAAGTAGATTTTCGGGATTTTTGGAGCACCCGCCGTGTGTCTTGGATTGCGACACGCAATCTCATTAGTGGCGGCGGTTGACTTGGAAGTCAGCCTCTGCCAAAACGGTCACTGGGACCGTCACCGAAGTGGAGGGTTTCGGTGTGGCTCTCTCCTATCCCTGCACTCCACGACCGACGGTTTCGTCTTGATTTAGACTCATCAGGTAGAGATAGCTGAGCTAGGAGTGGAACCCGAGGCATAGTGCTTGGCGGCTATCGCCATGATCACTAGGCCATTGAGTTCCGCGAGCAGTGTTTGACACAGCGGTTAGAAGTAGATTTTCGGGATTTTTGGAGCACCCGCCGTGTGTCTTGGATTGCGACACGCAATCTCATTAGTGGCGGCGGTTGACTTGGAAGTCAGCCTCTGCCAAAACGGTCACTGGGACCGTCACCGAAGTGGAGGGTTTCGGTGTGGCTCTCTCCTATCCCTGCACTCCACGACCGACGGTTTCGTCTTGATTTAGACTCATCAGGTAGAGATAGCTGAGCTAGGAGTGGAACCCGAGGCATAGTGCTTGGCGGCTATCGCCATGATCACTAGGCCATTGAGTTCCGCGAGCAGTGTTTGACACAGCGGTTAGAAGTAGATTTTCGGGATTTTTGGAGCACCCGCCGTGTGTCTTGGATTGCGACACGCAATCTCATTAGTGGCGGCGGTTGACTTGGAAGTCAGCCTCTGCCAAAACGGTCACTGGGACCGTCACCGAAGTGGAGGGTTTCGGTGTGGCTCTCTCCTATCCCTGCACTCCACGACCGACGGTTTCGTCTTGATTTAGACTCATCAGGTAGAGATAGCTGAGCTAGGAGTGGAACCCGAGGCATAGTGCTTGGCGGCTATCGCCATGATCACTAGGCCATTGAGTTCCGCGAGCAGTGTTTGACACAGCGGTTAGAAGTAGATTTTCGGGATTTTTGGAGCACCCGCCGTGTGTCTTGGATTGCGACACGCAATCTCATTAGTGGCGGCGGTTGACTTGGAAGTCAGCCTCTGCCAAAACGGTCACTGGGACCGTCACCGAAGTGGAGGGTTTCGGTGTGGCTCTCTCCTATCCCTGCACTCCACGACCGACGGTTTCGTCTTGATTTAGACTCATCAGGTAGAGATAGCTGAGTTAGGAGTGGAACCCGAGGCATAGTGCTTGGCGGCCATCCCCATGATCACTAGGCCGTTGAGTTCCGCGAGCAGTGTTTGACACAGCGGTTAGAAGTAGATTTTCGGGATTTTTGGAGCACCCGCCGTGTGTCTTGGATTGCGACACGCAATCTCATTAGTGGCGGCGGTTGACTTGGAAGTCAGCCTCTGCCAAAACGGTCACTGGGACCGTCACCGAAGTGGAGGGTTTCGGTGTGGCTCTCTCCTATCCCTGCACTCCACGACCGACGGTTTCGTCTTGATTTAGACTCATCAGGTAGAGATAGCTGAGCTAGGAGTGGAACCCGAGGCATAGTGCTTGGCGGCTATCGCCATGATCACTAGGCCGTTGAGTTCCGCGAGCAGTGTTTGACACAGCGGTTAGAAGTAGATTTTCGGGATTTTTGGAGCACCCGCCGTGTGTCTTGGATTGCGACACGCAATCTCATTAGTGGCGGCGGTTGACTTGGAAGTCAGCCTCTGCCAAAACGGTCACTGGGACCGTCACCGAAGTGGAGGGTTTCGGTGTGGCTCTCTCCTATCCCTGCACTCCACGACCGACGGTTTCGTCTTGATTTAGACTCATCAGGTAGAGATAGCTGAGCTAGGAGTGGAACCCGAGGCATAGTGCTTGGCGGCTATCGCCATGATCACTAGGCCATTGAGTTCCGCGAGCAGTGTTTGACACAGCGGTTAGAAGTAGATTTTCGGGTTTTTTTGGAGCACCCGCCGTGTGTCTTGGATTGCGACACGCAATCTCATTAGTGGCGGCGGTTGACTTGGAAGTCAGCCTCTGCCAAAACGGTCACTGGGACCGTCACCGAAGTGGAGGGTTTCGGTGTGGCTCTCTCCTATCCCTGCACTCCACGACCGACGGTTTCGTCTTGATTTAGACTCATCAGGTAGAGATAGCTGAGCTAGGAGTGGAACCCGAGGCATAGTGCTTGGCGGCTATCGCCATGATCACTAGGCCATTGAGTTCCGCGAGCAGTGTTTGACACAGCGGTTAGAAGTAGATTTTCGGGATTTTTTGGAGCACCCGCCGTGTGTCTTGGATTGCGACACGCAATCTCATTAGTGGCGGCGGTTGACTTGGAAGTCAGCCTCTGCCAAAACGGTCACTGGGACCGTCACCGAAGTGGAGGGTTTCGGTGTGGCTCTCTCCTATCCCTGCACTCCACGACCGACGGTTTCGTCTTGATTTAGACTCATCAGGTAGAGATAGCTGAGCTAGGAGTGGAACCCGAGGCATAGTGCTTGGCGGCTATTGCCATGATCACTAGGCCATTGAGTTCCGCGAGCAGTGTTTGACACAGCGGTTAGAAGTAGATTTTCGGGATATTTTGGAGCACCCGCCGTGTGTCTTGGATTGCGACACGCAATCTCATTAGTGGCGGCGGTTGACTTGGAAGTCAGCCTCTGCCAAAACGGTCACTGGGACCGTCACCGAAGTGGGGGGTTTCGGTGTGGCTCTCTCCTATCCCTGCACTCCACGACCGACGGTTTCGTCTTGATTTAGACTCATCAGGTAGAGATAGCTGAGCTAGGAGTGGAACCCGAGGCATAGTGCTTGGCGGCTATCGCCATGATCACTAGGCCATTGAGTTCCGCGAGCAGTGTTTGACACAGCGGTTAGAAGTAGATTTTCGGGATTTTTTGGAGCACCCGCCGTGTGTCTTGGATTGCGACACGCAATCTCATTAGTGGCGGCGGTTGACTTGGAAGTCAGCCTCTGCCAAAACGGTCACTGGGACCGTCACCGAAGTGGAGGGTTTCGGTGTGGCTCTCTCCTATCCCTGCACTCCACGACCGACGGTTTCGTCTTGATTTAGACTCATCAGGTAGAGATAGCTGAGCTAGGAGTGGAACCCGAGGCATAGTGCTTGGCGGCTATCGCCATGATCACTAGGCCATTGAGTTCCGCGAGCAGTGTTTGACACAGCGGTTAGAAGTAGATTTTCGGGATTTTTGGAGCACCCGCCGTGTGTCTTGGATTGCGACACGCAATCTCATTAGTGGCGGCGGTTGACTTGGAAGTCAGCCTCTGCCAAAACGGTCACTGGGACCGTCACCGAAGTGGAGGGTTTCGGTGTGGCTCTCTCCTATCCCTGCACTCCACGACCGACGGTTTCGTCTTGATTTAGACTCATCAGGTAGAGATAGCTGAGCTAGGAGTGGAACCCGAGGCATAGTGCTTGGCGGCTATCGCCATGATCACTAGGCCATTGAGTTCCGCGAGCAGTGTTTGACACAGCGGTTAGAAGTAGAGTTTCGGGTTTTTTTGGAGCACCCGCCGTGTGTCTTGGATTGCGACACGCAATCTCATTAGTGGCGGCGGTTGACTTGGAAGTCAGCCTCTGCCAAAACGGTCACTGGGACCGTCACCGAAGTGGAGGGTTTCGGTGTGGCTCTCTCCTATCCCTGCACTCCACGACCGACGGTTTCGTCTTGATTTAGACTCATCAGGTAGAGATAGCTGAGCTAGGAGTGGAACCCGAGGCATAGTGCTTGGCGGCTATCGCCATGATCACTAGGCCATTGAGTTCCGCGAGCAGTGTTTGACACAGCGGTTAGAAGTAGATTTTCGGGATTTTTTGGAGCACCCGCCGTGTGTCTTGGATTGCGACACGCAATCTCATTAGTGGCGGCGGTTGACTTGGAAGTCAGCCTCTGCCAAAACGGTCACTGGGACCGTCACCGAAGTGGAGGGTTTCGGTGTGGCTCTCTCCTATCCCTGCACTCCACGACCGACGGTTTCGTCTTGATTTAGACTCATCAGGTAGAGATAGCTGAGCTAGGAGTGGAACCCGAGGCATAGTGCTTGGCGGCTATCGCCATGATCACTAGGCCATTGAGTTCCGCGAGCAGTGTTTGACACAGCGGTTAGAAGTAGATTTTCGGGATTTTTTTGGAGCACCCGCCGTGTGTCTTGGATTGCGACACGCAATCTCATTAGTGGCGGCGGTTGACTTGGAAGTCAGCCTCTGCCAAAACGGTCACTGGGACCGTCACCGAAGTGGAGGGTTTCGGTGTGGCTCTCTCCTATCCCTGCACTCCACGACCGACGGTTTCGTCTTGATTTAGACTCATCAGGTAGAGATAGCTGAGCTAGGAGTGGAACCCGAGGCATAGTGCTTGGCGGCTATCGCCATGATCACTAGGCCATTGAGTTCCGCGAGCAGTGTTTGACACAGCGGTTAGAAGTAGATTTTCGGGATTATTTTGGAGCACCCGCCGTGTGTCTTGGATTGCGACACGCAATCTCATTAGTGGCGGCGGTTGACTTGGAATTCAGCCTCTGCAAAAAGATGTGTCTTCGTGAACTAACTAATCCAGTCTTTAGAGCAAAAAGACTGTTACCGTATGCAGCCATGACAGCAGTTGATCAGGAGCTCGACCAACTGGAACAAGCCGGTGTCATCACACCAGTGAACTACCCTTTATGGGCTGCGCCGATTGTTGCTGTGGAAAAGCCGAACGGTAAAGTGCAAGTCTGCGCCGAATTTTCGACTTGCATGAATGCCGCATTGGACGACTATCAATACCCCCTTCCGATACCAGAGGATATCTTTGCCAAGCTAAATTGTGGGAAGTGTTTAACCAAGCTTGACTTGTCAGATGCCTACCTCCAGGTTGAGGTTGATGAAAGCTCAAGAGAATTGCTGACCATCAACACTCATCGTAGCTTGTACCAGTACAACCGCCTTCCTTTTGGCGTGAAAACAGCACCAGCCATTTTCCAGCAGCTGATGGACACCATGCTCGCGGGAGTTTCTGTAGCCGCGGCGTACCTAGATGATATCATTTTAATGGGTCGGACAGCAGAAGAATTATTTCAGCGGCTAGCTGAATTGCTTGTACGTATCCAGTCATATGGTTTCCGTATCCGCGAAGACAAGTGTACGTTTTATACACCAACCATCAAGTTTCTCGGTTTCATCTTCTCAAAAGACGGTCGTCGCCCGGATCCAGAAAATATCCGAGCTATTCAAAAGATGCCCCCACCTGTGGACTTGCAGTCGCTGCGTTCATTCTGTGGACTTATCAGTCATTACAGCGCTTTTCTGCCCGAACTACATCGCCTGCGTGCCCTGTTGAATGAGTTGCCGAGCAAGGGCCAAACCTGGAATTGGACGCCAGAATGCCAGATTGTTTGAGCGGATCAAGTCATTGTTGGCTCCAGACTTACTCCTAACTCATTTTGATCCTTCCCGGGAAATTGTCCTTGCCACAGACGCATCGAGTCTAGGGATCGGTGCCGTAGTCTCTTATACGTTCCCAGATAGATTTCAGAAAGCGATCGCACATGCCGCCAGGACGCTAACGAAAGCTGAAAGAAACTACAGTCAGATCGAGAAGGAGGCATTGGCCATAGTGCTTGCTGTGAAATTTCACAAGATGCCGTATGGTCGCCGCTTTAAACTCTTGACGGATCACAAGCCGCTGCTGGTCATTTTCGGCTCGAAGAAGGAAACTCCTGTCTATACAGCCAATCGACTCCAACGATGGGCACTAACCTTGCTGGGCTATGATTTTGAAATCCGTTATCAATCAACGAATTTGCTGGGCCAAGCAGATGCGTTGTCACGCCTCACAGATTTCCAGCAGCAAGAACATGAGGACAACATCATTGCCTCAGTTGAGATCGAACCTGATGTCAAATTCCTGGTGAACGAAGCACTACATGGTATGCCAGTTACGGCCGATGCTGTGCGGGCCGAAACGCCTCGAGACCCAATCCTGAAGAAGGTGACACCCTTCCACCGAACCAGCTGGCCACGTTCGTGTTCATCTGCCGAAATGCAGCAGTTCTATCAGCGAAGACCTTCGCCTTCCATTGTGGACGATTGCATCATGTTCTCAGACAGAGTATTCATCCCGCAGGCGTTGCAACAAAGAGTGCTACGACAGTTCCATGCAGGACATCCAGGGCGCAACCGAATGAAAGCGCTTGCCAGAAGTTATGTGTATTGGCCGTTTATGGACAGGCAGCTGGAACAGCTAGCTAAAAGTTCTGGCAACTGCGCTACCGCCTCAAGGGCACCGCCGAAAACTGAACTCCGCTCATGGCCTAAACCAACTAAACCTTGGAGTCGTGTTCATGTCGACTTTGCAAGCCCAATTAATGGCCAGAGTTTTCTCATAGTGGTCGACGCTTATAGCAAGTGGCCCGAAGTGTTCCTCATGAGAAGTACGAAAACCGGCGCAACCGTCTCTAGGTTGCGACAAATCTTCAGCAGGTTCGGATGCCCTGAAACATTGGTGACGAACAATGGAGCACAGTTTACTTCGGCCACCTTCACGAAATTCTGCCAACGTTGCGCCATCAAACACGTGCGGTCTTCACCATTTCACCTACAATCGAATGGCCTAGCGGAGAGGTTTGTGGATACATTCAAACAAGCTCTCCTCAAATCAAGGAGGGAGGGAAACATAGAGGAGGTGATCGACCGCTTCCTATTTCTGTATCGATCTACACCAAATTTACAAGCACCGGGTGGAATATCACCAGCAGAGGCAATGATGAAGAGCAAACTTTGCATGCCATATGAAGCAGTTCGGCCGTCCTCAGAGTCCATAGCTGGTGAAAGGAACCTCAAGATGGAACGTGATTTTAATCGGCGATTTGGTGCCAAGCAATGTTCCTTTAGACCGGGTAAGCCAGTACTTGTGCGTGATTATCGGGGTAGACACGCGAAATGGACGCCAGGCACGATCCAGCGCAACCGCGGATGCGTCATTTACGACGTGCTGGTTGGAACGCAGGTATGGGTACGCCATGCAAACCAACTGCGAACAACAATGTGTCAGCCACAAGCAACAGAATCCGCTAAGCTTCCACTTGACCTGTTGACAGACAGCTTCAACTTGCCTACAGAGCCAGTAGAAGAACCCTTCATCAGACGAATAGTACCAGACCGTAGAGTACGGAATCCGAATCCAGAACACTACAGCTAAGGCGATGCACCGGTAGGCGAAGAATCCCTTCCAGGAGGCTTCAGTTTAATCCCCGGCTAGCATCATACACAACGGCAGCAGCTTCAGGAGGAGAGGTATCCGGGAATCAGATAAAAGCATAAAAGAAAAGAAGGAAAGTATATAATGGTGACTGAAAGCTGGCCTGAAGAGAATCGCCTACCCCGTGCGGTCGATCACGCAATCGATCGGGCGGACGAATGCGTTTTCAAACACCCGGCTAATTGGACTTTTGCCTCAGAGTTGAGAGGGCAGTGTTTTCGGCGGCATTATCTGGCTACGTTGGCAGAGTTTTTGTTGACACGTTTTTCGTGGTCAAGACTGTTGGAATTTTGATTTTTTTCGGCTGGGCTAGAACTTTTGCGGAGAAATTTCTGGGTGGTTACTTCGGAATAGCGAAAAATGTAAGATCTAACAGTATCTTCGTCTCATTGCCTTATTATAAATGCGTGCAAGCGCCACTAGGTAAACTGGTGCATTTGATGACTCCTTGGTGCATTTTCTCCTCTCCATAGCACATGTACTCTCTGATGCTAAAGCAAACGGCATTATAATACATCCAGATGCCAGCTGATAGGACAATGAGCTTGCGTGCGTAAATAGCGAAAGCTGGTGTTTAAAAATGTGTTCACTTTCTATTTGAGAGTATTCTTCTTAACCCGCGTGGAATATGTTTGTAAAGATCTATGTTAATACATTCGAACCTGAGAACCTATCCTAACAGATAACGAGCTATCGAGCACTGATTCTCGCACAACTATTTATGGCTACCAGGTTATGAAGTAGCGAGTGGAATCGACACTTATCGGTTATGTACGAAAATATGTGCATTCCCTAAAAGCTAAATAAGCATCTACAAAATTGGAGCGCCAGATTGTACATTTGGCAACGGAATGGCTACTCTATCTTCCTCAGTTTTTTGCATGCATTTCCCTTCACGAATTTCAATAAAGCAAGCAAACTGATTTCGTGACCATGCTATACCTTGCCAGGTGCGGCTAGGGATTGCGTTTTCCTCGGAACGGTCCGCGTGAGCCTAAGGACCTTCGACCGCTTTTGAATCTTTTGCTGTTAACATCGCAGTGTTTTCCACTAACTGTATGCATACTTTTGATGAGAATACGCGAAATTGCTGAATTCAGTAAATTATGTTAAGATGTTGTTTCTTCTTGCTTCCTCAGCTTCGTTTGCTTGAAATCCTAAAGTTTCGCAGATGAACTTAATTTATCTAACGCATGATCATGCTAGAGATTTTTGTACAACAAAGATAGAAAAGTAAACATTTCACAACACATGTAGGACTCTATTATAGCTAAGACCTTCGTTATTTAAATTAGACAATTTTCGATTTAAAGTTTTACGCCCTAACCAATATCATAAACTTCATCACAAGTAACTTTTAGATGGATACAATAAACAATGCAGTTACTGAGTTTCAGATTCTTTATGTGACATTTAATTAATTATTATAGAAGAAAATTCTGATCAGATCAATTTCTTATTGGTTGGTTAGCTCCAGAGACGATAGTCTTAATACATTATACTTAATGTTTCCAGCTACAATGAACTTACATCAAAATGCTATTTTAGGCCAAGTTATTGTAGAAAATAATGTTAGTTGCATACAACTGCAATATTTCACTGCGTTTAATACGCTAGAAACTTGCGCACCATCGCTGAACCCAGTGTTATCGCAGAATCAAAACAATATTGTGCCCGTTGTCCCGTTGGCTACCTGTATGGCACTTTTATTTTCAACTGATAAATTTTTTGTGTTGTTGAATTTACATGTGATAATGATGTGTTCTCGTGAGTTAATATCCATTATCTTGGAATGCATGGCAACTAGTTCTACCACCCTTTCATACACGCGAAACTAGTCGCCTCCATTTGATTCAGTCCGTCGCGTGTACGTTAAGCTGTTTATGAATCACGCATCCAAGTTTGCATCTAAATTCCAACCGTATAAGCAGCATTTACAGAAAGTAGTATTTAAGAAACTTTGTAAAAGAAGATTATATGATATTCGCATGGTAATATTTCGGCGTGACAGTATGGGAGTTGAAACCGGTCGTTATTAAATTACACTATATGCTAAAGTGTGTTACTGAGTAGTGGGGAATGATGTTTGGCTTTCATTCATATGTGCTAGGAACGCCATTCGGTATACCATTACGTTCCACTTGAGAACAAAACATTCTTTATGTGCATATAATTATTTAACCATATCTATAATTCATGCTTATTTTACTGATAATGTGAAATACAACTAGTCTGTTAGCATTCCTTTTGTAGACGACATACTAATCGTGTGTTAATAATGCAAGTCATTTGCGGTAGGCAATGTGGAACAATCAGTGCTTCCATGGGAAAAGTGCAACTATATCGAGGCATCGAAATAATCAACCAAATATATTGCAGTAACCTCGAAGATGCGTGAAGCTGTCAAAGGGAAGCAACATATCATATTATGGTACAAACGTTTCATAAAATTGTATTAATAATTTTACAAGGCTAAACATGGACGCAACCTCAAATTAGGTAGCACGAAGTAATCAGAATCGTTCTGCAATTTTTTCCTGTAATTGATACGGGATTCTTCATCATCACATGACAAGCTTTACGGCCGAGAAAAGGAAATGAAATTAAAGCGACTGCGGTCCAAATGTTATGTGTGGGTGTTTCGAGAACGGATTTAAGCACCATTCATACCGTTTTGGAAAGCGTTATCTAGGGACTGTGGTGTCCCGAAAATAATAATCGCATTCCCGACGTTTAACTGTCTACTATGCGCAAGATTACAATTGCACTGTTCTGATAGCATTTGCAAGTTTGCACCAAAGCTTTAAACAGTGGGTTAGAAAGAAACGTTCCATGGTTCTCGTAGTAAATTTTAGAATTATGACGATTTTCTCTAGTTTAGTGCTTCCCAAACATTTTGAGGCCGTTACCCTCAAAACGGGTTCATTTTAAGCAGCTAACCCCAAATTTCTAAAGCCAAGTAGCTGGCAGCAACTGAAAGTATTCTTTAAATTACGGGAACTGAATACCATATGTAATTACTTTCGATCAGGCAAATAAACGAGACCCACGCAGTTCGGAGAAAATTCATGAGTTTCTTTCATTAAGTACCGCGTTAAATATTCTTGTTGATGTCATGAGCACGACTTTGATGGTGCTGTTAAAAAGCGATATCACACTTATACTTTGCTGTGGTTTCTTGTCAAAAACAACTGTAGATGTATGTGATCAACCCAAAACCCATTTGTCACTGGCGTCTAATCTGCTGATTCTGCCTTTTATTGGGACCCAAAACGCGGTTCTGCGCACTTTCAAACGCCTGCTGTTGTCAGCATTCAAAGCATCATACGACATTTTTATGTGTGATTCATGATCAAACATGAACAGATAACAGTGCCTTCTCACGTGTTGCATGCCTCCATTCCAAGTTATTCCTGAATGATAACTTGACACCACCACTGTATTGATACCTGGTGAACATTAGTCGCCGGTTTTGACCGTTCTAACATGTAAACAATCACGAGTCACCTTGCCTGGTCGTCTGACCAAGGCTCAATTACTAATACTATAGTTTGCAATCAACTCCATAATTCGACCTTGCCAACGACTGCCTGACGATAGCCACGGGATCCGAAAGAGGCGTCATCTGGTTACAGTGACTAATGACTAGTCGTTGATGGTTAATCGAAAGTACATAGGTAGTTGGCAAAATGTTTATTAGCCCCAGGTTGGGGGCCCCTACTCTTGTGCATGTAGCGACTACTGGCATTGAACATTGAAACTCGACTGCTTCAATGTTTATCATATATTGTGTTTCGCTATGTCTAAAAAATGCAAAAAGCTTACTGTTCTGCTTAAGTAATGTTGCCGGTTCGGTCAACCACGACTGGTACACAGTAAGAATCAGATGCCTGCTACATTCGTCCGCACACGCAGCAGCCAAAAGACTTGGCCGTTTTTACAGCATGGTCTTATTTGTAGGGAGGGCTGATATGTGTTTAATGTGAAATCGCGGGTATACAGGTTTATTTTAAAACCCATGCACGACAAAGGATCACTTTGTTCCGTGGATTATGCAACCGCATTTAAGGTCATCTAACAAGTGACAGCTATGCTTTGTTAAACATTCCCGGATACTAAGTGCTTGGTAAGGAAAACTGAGAATGCGCCTAATTCTTAGGCCATCTCATTAAATAGACTTATGTTTGTGCAATAAATATGAAGAGACGCTATTTGGCGACTCAGACGGTGATTCCCTGTTATATTCTACGACGTTTTCGTGACTCCAAATGCATTGAATGGCCTTAGATACAGAGATGTTATTCACTTTGGTTTACTGCAAACCAGTGACATTTAGAAACGAAGGTTAGCAGTTAGTGAGTGTTGCAAACGTGGGTTGCTCATTGTTGTTACTGCCAGCAGCTCACCTGTTGGCAACAGTCGTTTAAAGTTGTTGTTTTTTATCCACATTCGATTGATTACCGATAATACTAATCAATACGAATCGACACCCTAAAGGAAGAGGGTGCAAAGTTGAGAATCCCTAAGTAACGCATTCTCACAGCACATTGGTAAGACAGTAAATACATAGCTATACTTAGGATGCACCGATGTGAGTTTGTTTTCATGCAATTGGAATATATGAATACAGTTACTCTAGATTTATACTGTTTATCATCATCCTCAAATAGGAATTTGTCATTTGGAAAATGACAAAAGCTGGGCATCTGTGTTTTAGCTGAACTTTTCAAAACGCCGTACTCGTGCTGTTATCTATAAAGGGATTGGAGCGACAGACGAGTTTGGATGTTTATGACAATTAATTGTAATGGCAATGGATACAAGCCAAGTTTTGGTGGAATTGGCGTTAGTCCTTTTAACTACTTTGCTGTTACATTTGTGTTTCTAGCACAGGGTTCATTTTCCCTAAATCACTCACAATATATCAAGAATGATGATTCTCAATGACAACAAATTTAATGAACTTAAGCAGACTTATTTTTGGCGATTCGAGAACAGTTGTCCCATGGTGAAAAATCATAAAGTACACAATTTTTTCCACAACTAATATGATCATAGTTATGGAGGCATAGGCATCTTTCAAATATAGGTTTTGATATATATATAATATATATATATATATATGCCCTCATGTTCGTTATATTATACCACATATTTTGTGTTTATGATAAAAGGTGGTTGTTTGTCTTGGGGAAGGTTTTTCCTTGCGGTTCATCCTAATCAGGCAAAGATTGTATATGTAAGTTTTCGGAACCTGTCGTCCCACTGAAGTAACCCGGCGCATTATGATAAAGAATACAAAGATTCTTTTCAAAATGCGCCCAAGTAAGTCTACATGTAGTTATGGTTTTGGTGGGTAAATCGGTTTTAAATAGCATGTCAGTAAATATAATTTAAAAGCGGTGACTTCCGGCAAAGCAGAGTACAAGAGAATAATTGGTAAGTTCGTAAGGGAATACAAACAATTTACCTTTAGTTTCTTATAATTCTTGCTTACGTTTAAACGTCTAAGACTGTGGAAAAATTATAACATTCCTTTTAATGGGTTAGAAAATCAAACAAATGAACAACATCATAAATTTGCAAGATACGATGGGATAAATTTAATGCGAAATGCGCATTACTCAGCTAATGTCATAATATCCGCATGTAGATAAGTAGACGGTATTATCGTTCATCTTGCAGATCACGGTTCAAATGAGAATTCAGCTCATTATATATAGCGGGGAATTAATTAATCTATATTCCTTGGTGTAATATATGGCCGTTCTCAAAACTGGATGTGCCTAATAATTTATAAATTTCAGAAAGATTCGAATGTTGAAATACAAATAATAAAAGCAGGCAAAACTAGCTGTTTAAGTGAGGTGATACTTCTTCTATACAGACAATAAGTTAATGGTTTGGTATGCATGCATGAATTGCATTGCATGCTGCAACAACGCTTTACTCCCTTGTTGCATAAAAACTATGTATGCCAAGCGAGCAAACGTATTCGATTAGCATATAGGCAATACTTGATTTTCAACAACAATAAATACATTATGCGGAATTGTAACTATTGATTAACATTTGTTTAGCCATATATTACTTCATGTTACAAAATGACATGAAGTACACATTCCAATGGTTGCTAAGAAGCGGTAGGCAATGCACCGTTTAAGAACAGTGTGAAATTTGCTTGGTCAGGTGAACGTATTATACTTTTCAAATGCGAAAATTTAAGTGATTAGTTACTGTTAAAAAGTAAGCCTATTGTGTTTAACGGATATCCAAGAAACTCAGCAACTAAAGCACACTGAAGTATTTTTGATGTGTCATTAATCTATCCATTTTAGTAATATAGTTATGGGAACTAACCACAGATTTATCTATGCATACAGGTTTCTCTGGAGATAAATGAAACATCATATTATCATGTGACATTTCTTGGAATGATATTGTGGTTTGTAGTGTACTTTCAAAATGAACTTGGCCAACAACGTTACTAGGAAAACAACATGTCGCACCTCATATTTGATCATGAAATCTACACCACCTGTGCAAATCGGTTATTTAGTTTTCCAGGTAGCACTCTGTATTCATGTACCCAATTTTGTGGTAATCAATGCGGAGACACATTGTAAATCAAAAGGACTAGAACAGCTGTACAGTGAATTCAGAAACGAAAACAACGATGTTTAGAATAGTAACTAGTTGGTGTGTACTTTATCATCGAAACCATCCGGTACGTTGCACGATACCCAACATCCGACGCGTAGTGAAAACTTTGTCATCATGCGTACAAGCAATCGACGATGTCATGTTTACCAATTAGGGTTCATTTTTGACAGATAGATTACTTGGCATGCTTGGATGGAAATTCGCTGAAATCATTCGTAATGCCAATGCATGCAGTAGTTATTACAATCTGCCAGGTTTCATCACTGAAGAAAATGACAACCAGATAACAGCCCTGCTTAGATTATTTCAGCCCACATATTTTAATCATGTCTATTTGGGCATGCTCACTGGTAGAGGGGTTGACGTTGCTCGCCAGCTAACCATTCAACGCAAATAAACTAGAAACGGCAATGCATTAATTTTCCAGTATTGACCACTGTTGCGTATATATACAGCCACGTAAATGCACTGTCCTCAACGGCACGTAGAGCTGCGGAAGAATTTTGCACAAAATTCCTCTGTTCAACATAAATCTGGAAAATGCATGTGAATCCACATCAGATTCCTCAAGTCATATATGCCCATTTTAAATTGAAGAGAAATAACGCTTTTATAACTAAATAAATTGTGCTGTTTACAACGGTCCGCCGGAGATTATGTCAGCGTTATTACTTACCTACTCGACAGCGTAGACACGAATTATCTTTGTTAAACAAAGTATGAAGTTTACGTGACGGCAGAGTAACTCAGCAGATATATTTGTATTTTAAATCTTCTTCGAATTAGTTTGCAGTAGCTGTGACACCTACCTTGCGACCCGACTGTTGACTTCATTTTGGTTAATCAGTTACAAAATCAGTTTAATTCTTTCCCTTTGGTAATAAAATACGGTTGATTAGGCGATGTGCTATGTACTAATTAGACCCACCGTCATGCATCTAAGGACTAAACCACACCACAAGAATAAGATGCTATCAGATGTCAAAAATCTGTTAATATTTACCAACACCGCGTATTGGCTAATATGGGCGTATCATCTGATATGGTGCGGAAAGAAAAAGCTGCTAAAGTCGTATAATTCCCTTGGTCCTGATTGTGCCGTATTTACCGATTTTAAATAGACCCTTTGGGACTTGAACCGTGGCATTTTATAGCAGGTGCTTTACATGTGTACTGGTCTGCAGTTGATGGGAACAATCACAAGTTAAACACATAGTAAATCAAATATCCTCGGTGTCATTCATGATTTGGTTATCGAAGACATGAATTTCACTACCTGTAGTAAGTGAGACACAATATAGCTTAAAAGCTAATAACTCAAATTGGCGACGTAATATCGCCGTGTTTTTTAGCGGCGGAAGATCTCTTTCTGCGGGTATTTCAAGATCCGAACTGCTCTTTGTGCTCAGATCAAGTTGCCCCCAAATAACATTCCTTTACAATAGATTTAATTCAGTCTATCCTATTTATATTAATTGATATAATCAATTCCATCGAAAGAAGAATTGACACAAACCAAACGTTGTGCACACCACTCCTATATGTAGCGTTGAGCAGACCAGCAAGTATGTTCATGTAGGTAACTGGGTGAGTCAACTTCAACCAAATCTATTCTTCTCTTCCCGCGTTACAATCGTTATCTGATAATCTATATTTATGTCCCGATATGGGACTTGTCGATCAGTTGCTATTTTGCTTGTAATAAATCTTATTTCATTGTTCCTTGTTTTCAGAGAATTCAGAATCAAAATTTATGTAATTGCCACTAGAATCAACTCTGTGTGTATAGGTTAACCACTACGTTGGATAACTAGGCGAATAAAATTGTCAGAATGTTTACTGTGATTGGATACAAATAAATACCACACCGTGTTTGCATCCCTCTGTCAAAGAACATTAAGATGGTGTTCACAAGGGTGTCTGCTTTGATGCATATACTAGTTAATATACGGGTTGATATCAGCCAAAATTAGCACCAATAGCATTAACCATGGAGAAAGCCAATTTTATTTTTGTAAGTCAGTCATCGCAGAATGTTGTGTTACCTTTTCTAATGGATATTTTGCTTGAGTACAGAGATAATTCATATGTTTGTGATGTTTGAGTTCATAATATCCACTGTTTGTGACATCTTTAAAGTTGATAAAATTTGGTGGGTTTTAAATCGTTCCATATTTATCTTCACTCCTCAGAACCTGTTTTGGTCGTCGTCACTCTATATCCTTGTTGAAACTGTAGCAAAAGGTAACAGTCATGTTTCCACTCCGGTAATTTTATTTTAGATCTCGATGGCGTAATATATAATACTTTAATGAGCGTTTGTTACGTATAATCTGTAAATAACTGCCTTATATTGAACGGCGCACAAAGATCGTTATGGTGAAATTAGTGATATTTTCATTTTGGTTTCGGTTAGAACAGATTAACTTCTTAGATCCCCAGTATCATTGGCAACAACCGCTGCCTAACCAACCCCGCTCGTAAGTTAATTTCGAATATGTGGCTGGTTTAGAGGGTTTAAATATGCAGAATCCTGTTGAATGTTAATAGTATAGGTTTACATAAGTCACTGTGGTCAAAACAAGTTCCCTAATGCTCAAAACTTCGAGTGGCATTGACCGGAATGCCAAGTTTATATTGTCGTGCTCAAAGTTCTGCCTTCTGTGGTGGACTAAGACATAAATGCGGAAATGCCTTTCCATTGACTATGTGTTAACTGTCTCTTACCTATACACGGCTGATGTTTATTTACTTGCGAAATAAAGGAAGTGACTAAATGACATAGTGAGATTGACATAAAATAAATCGACTTAGAAATTTATGCAAAAACTGATTGAAACCTCGATAAAGTTCTCAATAATGTGCTCGCTTAGACAGCGAGAGTACTCATTGACGTCACACTACTAAGATCAAAATGAACTTAAGTGATGTATATATAAATATTATTTGACAATCTATATCAGGTCTAAACTGTACAGACAAATGTATTAGTCGACAGGATATACAGATATAAATCACACATCAGTTTTCCAGTTTCAAAATAAACTTATTGCTAAGCAATTCATACAAAAGCGTAATATCATTGTGCTTAATATAACTTTCAAAAGCATGAAAATTATGGAGGAAAAAACCCCGCTACAACGAGAGATAAACAGGAGAGCGTATGAAGTAAAACAGAATACCCAACAGCCATATGACGCCCCGCATCAAGTTGATATTGCTCAACTTAGTGGCCAACACAAATGTGAGGATAATACTCCGCTCACTGAAAATAGGGACGAAGCGGTGAATGATCAAGTGATTTTTGAAACTAACGAGTAATCACATAAATATGCTGGCCACTCTATTGCATTAGATGCTGTGTCGGGTAAAACACCTACTTCTCTCACTTTGGAGATAAAATCAATGTCAGATGCAAAATTGGTTATTGGAGGACCTCCACTAGGCAGCAGTTTCACGGCTAAGCATGATAACCCGATGAAGCCCAAAACCACTACAATACACAAAACTAGTGATGTGCATGGTGCTTCCCCTTGGATCATCAGTTCTGGCAGTTATATAGGTTTCCCAATACTCTTTCCTGTATGCAAAGTGACAACAATGGGGATCAGCGAATAACAACTGCATTATCTGCAAAATCCCAGTTGCATGTAAAACCTCTACCTCAAGTCTCGAACTGTCATGTCCCTCCTAAAATCTGCTCTAGCCATTGTACAAGCTCTCCGATACTATAGATGGATCCGGTCAAATTGATCAATAGTAAAATGACGGTTGACCTAGATTTCTCGCATGCATCATTGTGTGACTCTGCACCGTCATTTTGGTTGGATAGACTTAAATCCATTGTTCACAAAGTTATGGACGACTTGCCACCATCTTTGCAACTTACACACGGTGTAATTGGGTACCATGACTTTCAGATTCCATCAACGAACCACATGGATTATGCTGATGTTGTTGTATGGATTGACACTAATGTGCCTCCATCGCGTATAGTGAAGCTTTGTATATTGAGCGCAATTAAGCGGATTTTACCCATAGATAGAAATAATAGCAACCCACTGACTCCTATCAATGCGATACGTAATCTACAGCCTATTAGCGACGTGATGCAGAGGACACAACCCAACTCTCCAGCTCCCACAGGCTATTGCAGAAATCATGGACACTTTCCCTGGAACCATTTTCTAGAGGGCCATAATCAGTCTCAACAACCTCCGCTGTGCTCATCTCCAAACCATTTTCCACCGGTGGAAATACACGCACTTTTTCAACAATTTCTAACCTGGTTCCATGCATATGGCCCAATACCTCAGTGCTTATAACACGACCTAAAGAATATTCCTCATCTCTCACATCTATCTTAGTATTTTTGAGACATATTCGCTCTCATAACCCTAAGATCCACACACTACGCTTATTTGTTTTTGTGAATAATCCTGATATAATATTTATAAACGAATCTTGGTGCCATGATGGCATTTCTAACACGCAGTTAAGAATTTTCGGATATAGAAAGTTTATGAGAAATCGGAATGGTCGTCGAGGTAGTTGCTATGTAATTTATCCGAAAAAACCGCTCGCAGCAGCAACATTTGATAACCCAGTGATGATCAATGTTCAGGAATCACTTTGGCTTACGATATCTGTTAATTTGCAGCAGCTACTTATGGGATGTATATACAGCGCACCAAACTGTAGCCAAGAAGACCTAGAAATCTTGAAGCTTGCATTTGAATATGCCGCCAGCCTACCATCTATACATAAGATTATTGGAGGTGATTTCAAACTGCCTTCGATTTCATGGCCCATAGGAACCGCTCTTTTGAAATACCAAAACCTTATCTTCTGTATCCAAATGAATGGTTGGCAGCAACACGTCTCCCAAACTACCAGAGGTGAAAGTACTCTGGATCTCATTTTTTCATTTTGCATACATCCAATCAGTTTTAGTGTTCCTGATATATTTCCAGAAAGCGATCATCGCGTGTGAAATGACGCCTAAGACTAGGCATGGCCGATGTACAGAACACAATGCATCATCGTCTGTTCAGTTCTGTCAACTGGGACTCTTTCAAGGACGCTGTACGTTTGATGAATTGAGGTAAATTCTTTCTCTCTCCATGTCCTCGACATGCGACGGACATGTCTTATTCTATAATTGGTTTCTGCATCGATTCAGCAGTACCACTAAAATGTGCTTACCAAACTAAACATAAATCCGATCGCAAGGTGTTGAAGGCAGCACGAAAGCTTCATAAGTTTCGGCCGAAATTCAGGTAAACTGCCGACTTTCTCTATTATTACCGCAGTCGAAGCTCGTTGAAGAAAAGAGGCATCAACGTAACAAAACTCTCATATTAGAAAAGCTATGAACGCCCCTAGCAAAACAGCTGAGCTAGCCAAACTCTTCCGTGCCCGGGGTTTGCGTTGCAGCCACAACATTAATTTTATCATCACACATGATGGAACATACTACGACGCACCAGGTGATATCTGCGAAGCTTTCAGTGCTTCTTTTGCCGAATCAATGCTCAATGAATCATCAAACACACCAATACTTATCATGCAGCACAACAATGATGGTCTATGCACAGTGGAATTCACTATAGGGAAAATTACTCCTCAACTTGCGCAGGCCCTAATTGGATCCACTTTGGTAGTGACTTACTTCTGCTTTCGCTCAACATTTTTACGTTCTCTTTTAACAACGGAGTATAATCTGCTCAATGGAAAACTTATGTCGTTATCCCGCGACATAAAAATGGCGCTGCCCACGAGGTTAGAAAATTTCCTCCCATCAATCACACACCCATCGTATCTAGAACAATGGAAAGGATAGTGAAAGATGAACTATTTATATTCTTGAACCACGCTAGCATTATCAGCCATTTGCAACACGGCTTCATCCAAGGTCGATCCTGCGCAACATGCCAGACTGACTTTTTAAACCACACGACGGCTGCTATTGACAACGGAAACAGTGTCGTAATCCAGTTCCTGGGTATGCGAAAACCATTTGATAGAGTGCCTCACAGAAGGTTACTAATCAAACTGAAGGCTATAGGCATTGGAGAACCGACGTTCTCTTGGCTGTCTTCATATATAATTGGTAGACAGCAGGTGGCGCGCATAGGCGACTATAACTCTAAACCAAAAGCAATTACTAGTGGAGTGATTCTAGAGAGTGTTCTCGGTCCTCTTCTTTTTCGAAGTTATATTAACTATATATTTCAGAGAATAAGAAATGGTGCTGCATTTATCTTTGCTGATGACAAAAAAGTTGCCTACTCACAACCACGTGCAAATACTCAGGAAGCCGTACGTCTCATGCAGTATGAAATATCTGCCCTTGACTCCTAATGTCAACTGTGCCAGATGTTATTTGCCGTGGACAAATGCAATATTTTGTCGTACAAATGACAAATACCGTCAGACAGTTTATTACTACAAGGCGCATGTATCTCGCAATACGGGGCAGTGCGTGAATTAGGCGTGCGATATTCAGTCACGTTTAAATTTTCTGAAAACTGTAACCTTCAAGTTTCGAAAGCAATGAAGACAATCTGGTATATCTGCCATCATTTTTGCCTGACGGAATCGCGCATATCGCTTTACAAATCATATGTATTGCCTGTACGGAATACTGTTCAATGGTACAGACTAATCTGCGGAAGTCTGACAAGCAGGCTCTTGAGAAGGTCCAGAAACGCTTCACGGAAAAGCTATGTGGATATTCCTCGAATTGACATAGAGAGAGCGATGTGATAAAATTGGATTTGACACACTTTGGCTTCGGATAATGAAACCGCACCTATCCTTTCTTTACAGAGTCATAAATTGTCAAATTCGCAGTTTGGAAAACGGTGTTCACTTAACTATAAACAGCAGATATCAAATACGTAACAAAGAGGTAAAGGTCATGATTCAAGATTTACTACAAAAATCAGAGGTTTCTTTCTAACCCAATACTCATGATATAGAACCAACTTCCAAGTGATATCAGAACATGCTATAAAATTTACAATTTTAAGCTTGCCATTAGAAAGCTTTAACCGTCGAAAACGTGAGCAAGTTGTTCGGGACATCATGTCTCTAGATAACGTATTCGAAAACGGTATCCATTGTGCCTGAATAAATTTCCGAAACACGTACACATAACATTTCGGACAACAGCCCCGTTCATTATATTCCTTTTTTCTCTCGGCCCAAATATCTATCATAAGATTGTGAAGAATACTGATTCAATGGCAGGAAAAAAGATAGCGGCACGATTCTGCTTACTCTGTTACCTAATTTGCGATTTCGTCCATGTTTATGTCTGAAAATATATTAATGAAATGTCATGGAAAACTTGTACCATTATTAGATCTCTCCCTATTTATGAACAGCTTCTCGCATCGTTGAGGTATATACAACTTATTTATTTATTTATTTATTTATTTAGTTTAAACCCTCGGTACCTCTGCAAAGTGCAATTTAAGGAGAGCTGCATTATTGCTCCGTTTGGCAGTATACCAACTACTAATTTCAGACGTAATAACTAAAAGTGCTCACAACGATTGCATGCCATTCTACATGTGAATACACGGCTGATTCCCTGAACTAATGAATAGACTTCTACTAATATTTTGCTTCATTTCTACAAGGCACGTGCTTCCGCCAGGGAATGAGGTTCTCAAACAAATTCACCACCGACCGAGAGAGTACATGGCGTCCAGGTTTAATCGGGACAATATCTGATAAAGCACCCAAGCCGAAACACTGCAACCGACATTAAACTGCTATCACGTTTTCAGGGTTTAAACGGTCAGTCAACAGTCCGCGCTTAAAACATGTTACCGACGCAATTTTTATTAGAAAGAAGTTTCTGATGTTTATTCTGGTAATCCTGCTAGCTAAGTGCATGGAAATTAATGACCTCGATGATAGCGTAAATGCCAGTGATAAATAAAGATCAGCGGGAAAAATAATAATGATTAAACGAAAGAAAAAAATAAACTGTGTGAAATAAAGGGTCCGACATTTACTTTACAGGGTCCGTAAGATTTATCATTAGAGTGTATAGAAAGTGCCATTCGTAGTTACTAAGTAACCGACAGTTCCAAACCGATAAGGCATCATACCAAAATTTATTTAAATAGTTAGGAAGCCAAGATAGATATATATGTGTGGACAGATAAATATATATTTTGCGAAAGCTGTGTTAAATGTTATCCATTAAAGTTTAATTTTGAAAATTTACCGTTTTCTTTGGTAGATACGCATCTCGAAACGGCAACGCTACCGAACCGACTGTATTTTATTTGGAACTGATGGTTGCAATAGCCAAGAACACTAAAGATAATCCTGCCTCTCCAGTTATCTTACTTTGCGTAAGAGCAGCATTTTACAAATATACACATATAACTAATCATAAGTGTGCACAAAGAGAAGTTCCGTATCAACAGCAACTGAGTTCAAGGATAGAAGTGAAGGTCACACATGGTTCGTATTTACCGCAGTATTTAATAGCGTGTGTGTATAAAGCAGATCAACCAGCAATGACGGAATTGTAGGATTAGTTTATTAAACGGTCCTGATAAACAGTCAATCAACATTTTATTACCCTATATTTCCTTACCTTTTACTCTTTATTGATTCATCATTAAACGGATAAATTAGAAAGCAGGTGGCCCCATCACCACGCTCAATTTTCGTAAATGTTCACCTATAAATTTATGCTTTTTAACACTGTTTACTAGATCAGCTTATGCTGCATTACGATTAAGGAAGCCTTAACGAAAAGTGCTGTCATTAAAGTAGGAATGCTGAGTTCATTTAATTCAACACCTTAAACTATGCGGAGCTAATATCTAGTATCTTTTACATATATTTATCGAAAAATTCAATTTTATTGTCAATGGGTTATTCCGTTAAAACCTATGTAATACATTTTTGCAAACAAGTGCTTTTAGCATATGTATTTCGACGAAAAATACATAAATTCGGAAAAGTGAGAAAATGCGCAACGGTATCTAAATGCAAGACAGCGAATACTGTAAATTGCAAAGCGTTCTCAATGTTAAGAATGTCGAAATTGAAACGAACGACAATAACATAACAAGTAAAACAGTCATTTAGCATATTCGACTACCAGCTAATTGCTAAGTATTCAAGATTAATTTGGATAGTCTGGTAGCCAAAGAAACGTTAAAAAGACGATGTTTTTATTCGACGTAAACAAATATAAATCCTTTGCATTTTTGTAAAAGAAATTTAATGCCTCATATGGGAATCCCTTCAGCCCTAACAAACCAACTATTTCACATAAGGGATGGAGATACATATGAAAATATATATTATCCAATGGAGGAAACGATTAAGTCAGTCTAAAACGACTTAGCCTATAAAAGTCTAAACTATGTAGGAGTTGAAAAAATTAGATACATTTAGTATTTTGACTAATGCCGTAAGAAGAAGAACACTGGCAGACGTCAACATTTCCTATCGTCTCTTCAGCGCCAACACAAGAACAAGAAAATATATAAGACAACAGGCAGGGTGAGACCGGAAAAAGTGAGCACAGTGTAGAGGGGCAGGCGTGACACACCCTACGTCCAGGGTAGCCGTAGGCTTATGAACAACTGTTTATGCACACAGAGTGCGGGTTTGACACGGCTGATCGCGACTGCCTCTGCAAAACGTAGGAAACCGGTGTTAGTATGTCTTAACACGATTGTAAACATTGTGGTCTGATCAAACTGGTGACAGGTGGCCAGTAAATGCCTACCTATGAATGAAGCAGGTGGTTTACGTGAACAGATAGTATGAGCAACCGAGGATTGGGTGATTTGACGCTGCAACCATTTAGGTACATGTTCCCTTATTCTGGAATTCAACGATCGATTGGTACGGCTGATGTAGTGTACACCACAACTGCATGTGAATTGGTAAATGCAATGTGAGTTGGCGCCAATAGGTTGTCTTTCCGTCATTGGGGTAACAGGTATTCGATTAGTCCGGTTGATAAGGACAGTTTCGGCAGCAAATTAAGTCCTCTGGACTGAGGAAGTTATGCGCTTTGTTATCCTCATATTGGCAAAATCTCCCTTAAATTGTATCTCGATGTAAATCTTCTTTTTAGACACTGTCGATACATTCTGTCCTGGCATCCTCGCCTGACCATGTTTGTCGATGAATTTACTTGGATTGCCTTTTTTCAACAGCGTATCCTTGAGCGAGTTTATCAAATCATCTAAACTGTCGGTAGTGCATATTTTCCTTGCACGGTTAAATAGCGTCTTGAATAAGGTCCGCTTGTACCGCATTGGAGTGAAACCGGTAAAGTGCAGATACTACACTGACCAAGTCGGTTTTCGGTATGCCTCTCTTTTGATGGACCCATCTGCTCTTCGGCAAATCAACACGTCCAGATATGGAAGGCAGTTGCTTTTCTCTGTTTCCTTGGTTAATTTCAGATTCGTATACACGTTATTCAGGCGATTGACTAGACGCGCAATGTACTCCTCTGATGAGCTAAACACTAAAATTTCATCCACATATCGCTTATAGTAGGAAAGCAGCGATATTTCCACACTCAACGTCTCTTCACTCGTCGACATGAAAAATCTGCTAGCACTAGGCCCAACGGACTACCCATTGCCAACCCATCTATCTGGCGATAGGGAATGTTTTGGAATTGGAAACCGATATTCTTAGTGATAATAGTAGTAAGCTGTCATTTAATAGTTCGACTGGCAACGGAAGAGCAAAATCGGAGCACTCTGCCATTTTACACACGTAATCAACTGTTTCATGTAGTGGAACATTGGTGAAAAGCGATTGTACATCCAATGTAGACAATACTTTATCGGATAGGTTGAACTCATCTAAAGCCTATGAAATTTCGAAAGAGTCCTTAAGACGGTGTGGGATAGTCTGCTGCTTTAACGGTGAAAGAACTTATACTAGCCAGCTAGCCAACTTATGTTGTGCCGAGTTTACGATTGACAAAATTAGTTTAAGCGGTATACCACATTTATGGGTATTTGGCAAAACGTATAGCTGAGGCATGTTGGACCCTCCCGGTTTTAGGTTGTCATATACCTCATCATCAATTGCACTGTGTAATAGGAACAACTTTAGGTGTTCCGTGATGCGTCTTTCTACTTCACTAACATGCTCTGTTCTTTTAAGGAGATTAAATTTGCTAGCAACACTTAGTAGATCTTGCATTTTCCGTGTGTATTCTTCCTTACACATAATGACGGCTCCTGAGCCTTTGTCTGACTAAGTAAAATCACCCCTTCGTCCTCAGCTCTCGTTGTGCACAAAAGTGACGCTTTGTTAGCAAACACTTCTCACGCACTGGCGTCATTGTGACCTCATGGGCAATATCAGTTTGTTTCTGTAAAAACCAGTTTGACGTATCTGGACTGGACGCCTGTAATCCTGCTAACTGGTCATAAAAATTTTCAAACTGTGCCTCTATGAACAAACGGTTTAGTTTACCATGTGGGAATTGTAATCCATTCCGAGCAATAATGCTACCATTTGTAAGGTATCAAGGGAAACATTTGACAGGTTTAAAACGTACGTATTGGGGTCACGATATGCAGGATCCTCCCGTTTGTCAACTATTGAATTTTCCCAACGGATATTACATTTCTCCTTTTACGATCAAACGGACTAATCGAATACCTGTTACCCCAATGACGGAAAAACAACCTATTGGTGCCAACTCACATTGCATTTACCAATTTACATTTAGTTGTGGTATACACTACATCGGCCGTACCAAACGATCGTTGAATTCCAGAATAAGGGAACATGTACCTAAATGGTTGCAGCGTCAAATCACCCAATCCACGGTTGCTCATAACATCTGTTCACGTAAACCACCTGCTTCATCCATAGGTAGGCATTTACTGGCCACCTGTCACCAGTTTGATCCGGCCACAATGTTTACAATCGTGTTAAGACATACTAACACCCGTTTCCTACGTTTTGCAGAGGCAGTCGCGATCAGCCGTGTCAAACCCGCACTCTGTGTGCAGAAACAGTTGTTCGTAAGCCTACGGCTGCCCTGGACGTAGGGGTGTTACGCCTGCCCCTCTACCCTGTTCTCAATTTGTCCGGCCTGTGGGAGTTTTTCACTCTGTGGTCGCAGTGCCAATCATGTCTGCAAATTTTTTATTCTTTTTTATACGGTTTCAATAACAGGCAACTTTCGATTTCTCAACAAACGCATACTTCAATCTATATATTTTTATCACAGTGAATCTCTGCACCTTCGACAAGGTCTTGTATTTTTTCTCTTATACACTCTAAACCCAACAATGTTTGTAGAGGTCTGTTGCTTATCAGCTGCAATATTGATATAGGTGTTCCCCAGCTCAGATTGATCACAAAGCAATCCGACTTGTTTGTTGTTATAACCTATTCTCCCTTCGGTTTTCCAGGAGTCAGGAAGCTCTTCCTTTCCGCGTTATTTCGTTCACACAAAAAGGCTTTTTACTAAAAGACCACACTAAAATCTAACCAACCCACTTACATTGCGTGACACAGTTTGCTTACATCAAAACACAAATTAACAAATAATGCGCTCGCCAGTCCCCTCCGTTCATTAGCAGTGAGCAGGCCAGCATATGCTTATGCGAAAATATCGGGGGTCAAATGAAAGCAAAATCTTCCCATTTTACTATAACTTAAACAAGCGGTTGATAACCACAACTTCATCTATCCTACGGGATTTGCCAATCAATGCTCCACTGTCCGTTATAACTTATTATTCACTGTTAATCCTTCGTATGATCCACCAACACTGCCCTTTCACCCGTTCTCTGCAAAACACGCCACTTTTGTGCCATCAGTTTCTACCCTGCTCGCACGGAAGCTAGGCATGTTAGTACACAAAGCAATACGCTTGTCACTGTAGACGCTTTGAGATTATAAGCGTCAATTCGGAACTATATATTGTAATTACTTGCACATATATTTGTAAATAATCAGGTTATCCACTTACGGCTTTGTTATTGATTCGCTCATAGAGGAAAGGCTTCAGTCGAACATTCTATGTTAATCTTGTCGCTAACACTGTCTGAGAGTGCCAGTCGATATGCGGTAGAGTACATTTACATTCCATGATCTTGTGACTCGGGAGCAGTTCGGAAATATTGTACATCAGTGTACTAAGCTTCCGAGCTCAATCATTAATACTATGCAAATTATTATAGACGCGACCACCCAGGATGTCGTGTTCTTCCCCTATACTCTGTATGTGGCTTGAACCTTCATGGTATCCAGTAAGAATGACTTTAATCTTGGCAGCATTGAAGTCCTTGCTGATATAAATATATCGTTATGTACCTGGGATAGTGATGCGTCTAAACTTTAATTTACTGGAACCCGACATGAGAAGAGTTGTATAAGGTGCAGTAAAGTATTTCTTTGTTTCATTAAAGAGCAATAACTAAAGCTTATATAGAAAGGTTAGTTTCAGATTCAGAATCAATTGAAACGATAAGAAATTCATTTGGTTTTTTTAATGGTATTGTTGCGACAAAAGATGTTAAGATTTTATGAAGAGTTAATGGATCTAAAACGAAATGCCAGTACCAATTCCTGGTCAATCATTTACCGCCCATTTTTACTGCACTAATATTGCGTGTTATGCAGGTCAGTTAAATTAAGAAAGGAGTCGAAAGTTGATGGAAGAAAGCTGAAGTAATGTCATATTACTGAAGGTTAACACCAATGAGTGAAGAGAAGCTCATAGTATGAAATCAAACTTGGAACATGGATAAGGTCAGGACAGGGGTAACTTTTCCCGTTGCCACGCACGAGCGTCTAAATAGTGCGTAAAATCTTTAACCGTAGGTTCACTGTTTACATCTTCTGGATTGGAGTTGCAGTGCTCGATAAATCTACGCGATGACCAAATTTTCTCCCTGACCCAGTTGGAACGCGGCTTGTGCGGGATTCTGGGATGACCACGAAAAGATGGAAACAAAGTTGGGCTAAATGGACAGCTCAAATCCGGTCCAACCTTCCTAGTTAAAATGCAGTGACTAAGGATCAATTCTCTTTGAAGCCATCGGTAATGCATTGAATATATAAGCAAACAAATTGGTACACCAACACTTGATGGAATGTGTTGGTTTTAAGTACAATGTTATATTTCTGGCGATTTGAAAGCCGGTGTACTATTAATCCAAATTTAAGCTGTGTCAAGTTTTGATACGTTAATATAGGCGACAGGTTATTCATGGATTTTTAAATCGGGAGTTAGATTTCAAAGTGGTTTCTTTATAATATATATATATATATCTGGTAGGTGACGACGGCATGGTAGATGCGGTGAGGGTAGCTTTGTTGCGTTTTGTGTTAAGCTCACTTTGCCCGGCAGAGTGCTGCGATGATGAGGAAATTGTGGTGCCGGGGTGATCGGCCGTACTGAAAGATTTCTTGTCTTCGTTAGCCTGATTTGCAGATAACATTCGGGGCACAATATGCGCATTGTGTGTGAAAATCTTACATAGTATAATATTTGTATTGATAAAATCTGCTACGTTGTCGTGCCTTCAAATTTATTTTCGTGAGCTTTGACTCGCCATGTTCCATTAAAAAGGGTTTGATGTTAACAAAAGCGGGTTAGATTTCGCAAGCTGTCCTGACAGGCTTAGACAGAAATATTGGCAGACACATTTTAGTTGGAAACTTGCTTCATTAGTAATATTGCTTAGTAAGAGCTTTTCATTCTCCTTGAGCAGAAGGGATCCGGTTGATTCGGAATCGAGCTGTTTCCTTTTTTTCTAATTGGCACATATGGTTGCGTGATTTTACCTCCTGAAAATACAGATACTACGGAGATGTCGACTTATTGATTTCCTTGCGTATAAGATGAGATGGAATGATTTGTCCACGCTCCGAACTTTGTTCGTTTGAAAATCTTGGATAGCATCCTACTTTATTAAAATTTTCACTAACTCAATGTTTATCCAAAGTTATCGTACATCATTTAGGCATATCTCTTTTGTGATGAATTTATAGAATAAGGCCAGCGTTTAACAGCACCTTGTGAACCAGCATTCATAAGAATTAATATTCAATTATTCCCAGGTTTATTGTTAGAGTTCCGCAAATCGGAGACCCATAATGCATAAAATATATGATATGATTAACCATAGTCTTCGCCCAATCCTATTTTGGCATTTGCGACTCCACCGCTTATTTCTTTGTAGGCTGGAATTTCTTAGTCAGTGATTAATATTTGTTTGGCTTCATGGTCGGAGAGTTGGAATATGTAATCTGCAGATAAAAATAAAATGGAGCGGCATTAGCTCATTGTATCGAGGTGTTATCATGTAAGATTACGATCAAGCCAGATTGTCATAAGCTCACATGATATATATATCATTAGAAATATTAGGTAAACGTTTTCCTGTAAATGTGAGGGCAATGAGGTAGGATCAAAATGACGCTGCTATTCTCAATAGTTCGCAGTTGCGGCAGTTTGCACACTATTAACAGTATGCGCTTGAGTTTTCCGAGATCAAGAAGGTCTTGGACGCTGAATAATATTTCATTGTGAGCCCGGTGGATGTGACTCCTTAATCCGATGACAATAGCTGCAAGTATGTAATCAGCTGCTTTAAGATATTTTGGTTTACCGAATTTACAGATATCCGACAGCTCATCAAATGATATTACTTTTGCTGAATTCTCAATAATAAAGTAGATCTCGTACTTAAAATTTTAAACGATTTGCAAAAGACAATCTCATTCTACTCCTTCCGTTGTGGACGCAATTTTGGTATTAGCTGATATTCTGGTCGCTATACCAGGAGTATTCCGTTAACGTCATGTCAGCCTAAGTAAAATTAAGGCGCTAGGCGTAAGAAGGTGGGTAAAAATCGATCAAAATGGCCAGACCTAAGCACTAATAATAGGAGGGAAAACATTGCAAGCGCACATCAAGTAAGGTAAAATAATGTAAATGGTGATAGCAATCTAAATGTTTAGTACTACAGATAATCACGAAAATATGCATGTTCCAAAAATAAAGAATCCGAGGAACTTGATGCAACACTAAAATATAACGCACGCTGAAATTAGTTGGTATACTGGATGCAACCATGAAATTCATAAATCATGTTACTTTCGATGTACATTGATGTGGCTGCTCGCAGTCACAATCATGTATGTCACTAAAAACTGTTCAAAAAATGTACACTTGCAACCAAGTAGCAAATAACCCAAAATGCTATTGTCTCAATTTGTATGAATGGAGCCAAATGATTGGTAAACGCAACAGTTCAGCCAAAATATCTGTGAATGAATGAAACCAGAATATGCCTAATGGTGCCTAATAATTCTCCGTCAATACTTTCTTAACTGCGTTAGACCTGGTTTCACACGTTTGCATCTATAGGTTAAAGATCAAATCAAAATGAACTCTGATGTGTTTAAAATGTAATCACCTATGATAATATCAAGGTAATGATGCGCGAAACGCAATGAGTTTGACATAAATATACTAGCAAAAGGTATCCGCAAAAGAGACAAACTATGCTATAATTGTACTTTGCGATTCACTGCCGTAATTAGGAGAAGAAACTAGGATTTCGGAATTGTAAACTCCCTAAACGTTATGTCCATTTTCATGGGTTTACGCTTGTTAGTATGTTAGATGTATCCTCGCTATTAAAGTAATCTTTCAGATATTTGAACTGATGCCTGTTGTCACCCAACCACAGTGATATAAATTAGGAAGAATAATCGTTGGTAGAGAAAGAATACCTTGAAATTTTGAAATATAGACTTCGGTTGGGAACACTGATCGTTCTCATTTATAGGCCTGGGCAACCTGACGATCTCCTGCACACTCAATACTATGAATCTTTTATAAATTAATTTTCTGATGCTCTGGCCACCCTAGAGTATAATCAACGGTGCCTTATCTGCTTCATCCTGCCGGGTGGATATGTGTTTTGAATGATACTGCTCAAGCCTACCCGACTTACTATCCCCTTTATTAAGCTTTTTTAACATTATCGTCACGTCCCAGCTTCTTTTTATCCCCTGTTATCAAACTCAAATTTTTGGACCTCCCCACCTTGGTTTGATAGAATTTTAACTTCCAGTTTCAACTGACATGTGAACGAGCATCGTCATTCCTGCCCTGTCAACAGGCCCATGTTCAAGCAAGCGGTCAGGCCCAGTTTATCCTCTACTATTTAGAGCCCTCGATCCTCCTTCAGATTGACATGACTCAATGTACACATATCGCAACAGCTCGGTAAACAAATAACAATTGCCCCAACATTAGAGACCCTCTCAAACTATATCTGCTGCTTATCGGATACCTGCCTGCAATACTTGAGCTGCTATCACCTTCAGGTGAAACCAACAATATTTTCTCATTGCGCATATCCGGTGACAATGCAGCTTTGATCACCGGCCAAGCCGATGTTGTTATTGCCCTGAGTCCCTGGACTTAAGCTGCTCTGGTTGGTTGGATCCCAATCAGTAGCCGAATATGTGTGGTCCGATTGTTGTGAATTCACTTGAATCGGACGAAGCGTCGCTCAGAAAAACTCCTATATGTGAGGGATGCAGTTGTTAGTGAGAGCAATGCAACTGATCTTGAAGACTCACAACCTAGATTTCTTAAGTTATAGGAAGTTCGCTTCATAAGCATGAGTACGCTAAGTATGCAAATGCGTATGTTCGTCATCGGGCGTCCGGACCTTTGCGTTACATTCACATGCAGTCCAACTTGGGACGGTATACAACTCTTCTTACATCCTTGGCAGTCATTGATGGATGGGTATGACATAACAGCATTTGTTTACAGACAGAAGCTGAAGTGCCTGAGGAACGTGCTTTTAAAGCACGAGGCAGTTTTTCGATGCTAATTGGATGTACTCAGCAATGGTCCCCATCTTAATTTCGGATTATTCGCAATGCGGAAGCAATCAACATGTGATAATTGTTTGAAGATAGTCAGATACCGTGCAAATTACTCACGTGTGTTTTTTGCCAAGTTAAATACCAATTTCATGTGTTGGTTTGTCAGTTGAGCCATTTCATGGTCCCCGCGAAATCCAACACGATTTCTCTCAAAATTTATGTGAAAATTTGCGAAACAAGATACAGCCAGGAAGATTCAAGCCGATGTGTATGCTCCGTCATTCCGTTGTGAACAGCTCCAGGTGTTTGACCTAACAACCTCGCCCGAACAGCTTTCACGTTTATGCCAAGTCTTCCCTCTCTACCTTTGCAAACTCACCGGCACGAAGTGTAACCGTTGTGCGAAGCTCGGTTTCATGTTGCATAAATATTTTACCTTTGTTGTGTCCAAGGAGTACTGATGTCCCAGCAAGTGAAAGCCTGAGTTTTGAAGACAATTTGAAAGAAAATAGAACAAAATTACAAAGGGATTTTGGGCATTTAACTTCTATAAGTCAACAAGTAGCTAAACCACGTGTCTAGGGTAACATGCTTTGCCCTGTAAGGTCATGCTCGTCCGACCAGAGGCGTTGTAACATCGTGATATTCCAGGCTCCGTAGTCCAATGATGCATCACCCCAAGTGCACTACGAGCATGGTTTGGAGATTCGCAGAATCTATTTTTTGACTTCTCGACAATGATGAGGACCCAGTAAAGGTGAGTTTAAGTACACGTCTTGAAAGTCATGGCGAACAACAAAATCGGCCTAGGAGTATTATTTTTATAAACGAAAATACTCCAAGATTGGTCTTTTCTCGCCTAAGTAGACTGAACGTTTGTAGATCCATGTTCCTCCAGTCCTGGACGCAGTAGACACCGAGCGGCTCTAGTCTGCCAACAATGAGCTGAAAAGTTTCACAGGTAAGGGGAAACAAATCTCCGTATAGTAAATTTGCTGGTGGTTTCCAAGAAACAGCGAATCAAGGTAAACAGGGTGCTCACACTTCAAGCAAACCCCGCGGCTCCTGCTGCGGAATGCGCGTTGTCTTCACAAACGTTTGCAGTGTTATGAACAAGCGCAATGAGGTTTGTTGTTTCTTTGCGTCTGAGCGGCCAGACAGTGCGACTCACAGACACATAGATGCATTAAGAGTTATACATCCAGGAACTTTAACTCAACGGTTACTCGTGCTTCCAATGCGATAGACTAAAGAATGCCTGCGGTGGTGTCTGAATTTACATTCCGTCTTCTCTGCGTGGGAGACTGGTGGGCACCTATCGAAGAGATGATGGATTTGTGAGCTACTGTGGTGGTCCAACCAGCTCAGGTTTGTGGTCCCCGTCTATCACAGCTCCCTGAGTCGTTTCTTGGATTTGCTGCACCATTTTAGAACCCACTTGAGTCGTCCACACTTTCTACTTATGGGCGATTTTAACTGTTCTTAAATATGATGGTAAGAGTTGCTTTGGATGCCTGGACATGGTGAGGTTTAAGGAAATTTCCCGGATTTGGTACTGGAAACAGATGCATCGCAACACACGTCAGCGAACAAGCATAACACCAGGCTCAACCTCGTCCTGTCTCGACCTGATGTTATTCAGCTATGAACAACTAGTGCTCCACTTTCCGATCATGGAGCCCATGACTACTAACGACTACTCATTGCTCAAATTTTACATGTAATTACTATTGCTGGAACTTCAAGGCTAGAAGCTCTAATTGACTACGCAGTATATTCGGGTTTATTAGAGTGTATTTCAGGATACGAAATGCTCTTTCTTCTCAGGTAAATTTTGCCTCAAAATAACATTCCTTTGCAATAGATTAAACTTACTATTGCTTATTTATATTAACTGAATTAATCGAGTTCCATCGAAAGAGGTATTAACACAAACCAAACGGTGTGCACACCAGCACACTCCCATATGTAGCGGTAGCAGACCAGCATATATGCTCGTGTGTCACTGGGTGAGCGAAGCTCCAGCAATTATGTTCTTTTCCTCCCTGCATTTCAATTGTTTTCTGATTAGCAATATTCATGCCACGCTATGTGACTTGTCAACCAGTTCCATTTTTGCTTTAATAAATTAGTTTTCATTGTGCTTTGTTTTCAGTGAACTCAGAATCAAAATTCCTATAAGTAAACCTAGGATCAAATTGGTGTTAATATGTTTGACCAGTAAGTTGGAAAACTAGGTGAGTTAAATTGCCCAAATATTTAACGTGATGGGATAATAATCGTGTTTGCACCCTTCCGGCCAAAACATTAAGTTGGTGTGGTTTGATGCATATTCTAGTTAATATATGGGTTAATATCAGCTGAATTGTAGCAACAATATGATTAACCTTGGACTAAGCTAATTTTACGCTTGTAAGTCAGTCCGCGCAAAAAGTTGTGTTAATTTATGAAAATTTTGGGTGAGTACAGCGATAATTATATATGTGTGTGATGTTTGACCTTCTAATATCTATCATCTGTGACACTTCTAAATGTTGATTACGTCTGGTAGGTTTTAAATATTTCCCTATTTGTTTTCGCTCCTCGGAACATGTGTCCTAGTTCAAACATAAGAATGCGGTAGCATCCATAATTCCACTCCGGCCTTGATTTCAGTAACATTCCGAAATATAAGTCTTCCATGTTTTCCTTGTGTTTGGATGATCATTGAAACTAGCAAGTCTAGTAGACAGATCCGAGTCATCAGACAAGGTGCGTGCAAACGTTTTAAATATATTCATTTAATTCTGAGATTTAGTTTGCTACTGCGAAGATAGTGTAGATCTCGGTGACATAATATATGCTAATTTAACGACCATTTTTGTATAGTTTCTGTAAATTACTGCCTTATGTTGAACGGTGCACATAGGCCGTTTTTCTTGAAAGTATTCCTATTTTCATTTAGGTTTGGGTTAGAACAGGCTAAGCTTTAAATCAAAATTACCATTGGCAATAACCAAGTTTTAATGAACCCCACTCGTAAGTTTAGAAACTATGGCTGGTTTAGTTGGTTTCCGTAAGCAGGATCCATTTGAATGTTAATAGTATACGTTTATCCAAGCCGATTGGATCTTGAACAATACCTTATTGCTGAACGTTTCTGGTGGTATTCCTCTGGAATGTCAAGTTTGATGTTGGCGGTAATCGGGATAACATCAATCTGTCATTTTGATACATACTGGTTAATACTACTGGGCTGCGTCATGTTAATTTCAAAAGCGATAACGTTGCTAAGTTATAGGTTTCTTTAACTTACTTGCATGCACCATTTTTGTTTCGCTGAGATTGTAAAATTTTCCTTTAACTCCGCCAAAACAATTATTTTTATTACTATTTAGTAGGAGGAGGTTTAATTATAATTTTCAGGGTATAAATACTTACAGAGCACAGCATAGTCCGGAGATGCACAAGGCGCTTTTCACCCTATTGGGGCTCGTTAGTTGTGAGCAATACTTCGGTCCTCTATTGGGATCCAACAGACGACCGCTGGAAGCAAATGTCATCTAGTCAACTGCTTAATCCACCGAGCTATGGTGGATGTCGGCTAAGCTACATAGTGTGCAAGCTAACGACTTAAATGCCACTGCCATTTATGTTACTAGCCCAGCAAATGACAGTGGCTTGCCTCCGAAGGCCATGACTTCTTATCGTTAGAAACTACATCAATAGAAGTTGAAACTACGAGGGACTGCATTTTATCTCACTAATATTTTTTTAATATTTTTAAGATACTTCTCTAAAAATGAATATATCTTGCCTGCGATTCGGGTAGAGCTTTGAGTTCGTAAGAATCAAATAAACGTTTAGCAGAATATAAGCACATCCTAGGTATAAATGGATGAAAGATAAACAGTTCCATTTTTAAAGCAAAATTTTACCTACCTAAGTTGGGTGCATGTGCTTCAGAAATAGCTAAGAGTAAAATATTTCATTCAACTGAAAATTTAACGTTGATTGTATAGTCACTCTTTGAGATAAAGTGCATGAGGCTGCTAGGATAAAAACGATATCTAATTAATGATGCAACGGGTTCTATGTTTCTAGCCAGCAATTCGAATAATTAGGCCGGGAATTCTGGCTAGCCCATTAGTAAGACAGGCTGAAAAGACGCCTGAATATTTGAGTAACAAAGATTTAGCAGTGAAACGCTTTTCCGATTTGATGTAGTTTTCACGCTCAAATCGAACATAGAACAGGCTGCTAGCATTTCGTGTTATGATATTCTGGCCTCTTACTGAAGGAGTTCATACTGTCTAAAATATCCACCCACCCAAACGCCTCAACTCATATGTCAAGCATACGATTCAAGCATGGTATCCTTGATTTTAATCCGTTATTGCTGCATTTGGGACCCAAACCAGAAAGGCAACCAAACATTTAATATGTCTCACTTGCACTGACTACTGTGAACTTACACCATAGGATTGTACATTGGAAGTTATCATCCGCTTCTAGGTGAGCTCAATTTGGCGTAACAAATCCTAAAAATTATCAATCAGTTTTAGCGCCAAACCCTAAGTGTAGTAGCAGAACAAAATTAAAGTGGGCTACTGCTGATGCTACCGACCGAATATAGAAGACTGGATAACGAAAAAATCTTTTTCTCTTCGGTTTTGTTCACCGTCGAATTCTGTCTTGCAATTTGTCATTTCTGCGCCCAGTCTACGCTTTTTTAAAAATAACACGAAGAGCATTACACCATCTGCATCACTTGATTTTGGTAAGATTCCTCAATTGATGACGACAGGCAGATAAACTTTGTTCTCAAACACCCCTTCTATCATCGATACAAGGTTTATTTCCGTGCTAAAGTGAAGCTCATGAAGGGCATTAACGGACCATTACGCTTCGGTGTCTATTTGGAAATATGTAATTCATATAAACCATTCTACATAATTTGATATTTGGTTTTTTGTCCACATCGTAAGACACGTTCTGTGGTCCAATACCGCCGTTTAAATAGTACTGAAAGACGCAAGATGTTGTCTACATATTTTAAATATGTTTCTACACAAACCATCTCACATAATCAAAAAATTTAGTTGTTGGACTATTTAACCATATACTTTTCCACAAATGTTTAGCTCCCCTTGCGACCTCACAAGGAATGCACCCCGATTGCATGGTACCATTTTGGAAACAACAACCCACTCCACCCGCTACTGAGCAACCAAGGGAATACAAGCCTGTAGGGGGATCACTTCCATCTCTCCTACTAGATTAGGTTTTAACATAATCATGCCGTCCAATCAATATCAGCGAACTCGGGTGCGCCTGACGAAAGTTAAATAGACAATGAAGATTGAAAACAGGATTCTCGAACGCTACCGGATCTAGGGCAAAATGTCCACCTGAGAATGTATTCAATAATGTTGACCATGCACTGTAATCAAGTAGAATGCATTTGCTACTGAATTGCCTTCGAGTATTCTAGTCGCGCAGAGCTTTCCTAACTTAGAAGTTTTAACAATATATAAAAGGCAATATGACCAATAACAAATATGATTACGTAAGTTCACATCAAACTATTACAGGAGGCAACATTAGGCACACAAACAAGGTGATTACAAATTCCAACCGTATGGATTTACACAACCAATAATGTGAACTTCCCTGTGAGTTAAACTGACCACACCAATTAAAAAGGATTACGATTAATATTTACCATTTTCTCCAATAATTAATAGTACTAGTATTCAGTTTTGATTGACCCACTGGGTGATATAGTACCGGTGTTCCAGTTTAGATACTAGTTTAATTCTATTGCGACTGTTTGCTGAGTAAGCGGTTGCAAAATTTCATACTAATCAAACGTTTCACTACTTTGTTTATTTTGTGTATTTGCACGCTATCACTGAGAATAAGATGAACTTGGTAATTTTCAAAATATTCTAATGGTGTTTATGTCTCTCTTGGAGGCCTGCCGTTTATCTTGTAGTGATTTCCTTGATAAACATACTTGACTTATCCAGACATTTTGGCTCAAAATAATATCCTTGCTAAATCTGGGCTGCATACAAATTTATTCAGCACTATAAATATATTGTCAATTATCCTATTATTTGAAATATGGGAGTGGTAAAATGTTGGTTTATAATTTAAATAGGTTTGAGCAATTGTTACCGTAGCATTAAGAGTCGCTGAATAAATAGCAACTATTAAAATCAAGTTGCCCATCAGTAAAAATTAAGGTCTTGAATTTCGCTTCATTAGCAGCTGTTGAGATGACTTTTACATTATGTTACGAAATTAGTAGGCGATAATTTATGACCTTCACTTTCTGAAATTGCTTTTGAGCAGTGTTGGCTTGTCCGTAATCACCTACGCGATGTTGCCTGACACTATTATTACTCACTCAAAAGTGCTCTATATATCGTTTAAGGCAACGCAGCAAGCATTGTGAAAATGATCTAGTGTAAACGTATTGTGGCCAAAAGTAAATATTCTTCCTTAATATTCAAACGTCTAATATTTAGAACGCATAGTAAATTGATTTAACGTTTATTTATGCGTTTATGGACTGAAGATATGGATGCAATTTTTCTCGCCTTTTTCATAACAATATTTAATTCAATGTCATTATGTCACTAAAGTTTTTGACCAGAATCTGCTATTCTATATGTCAGCTTTATTTGTCACCGGGTGGCTATAATGCACACGTTTCTCTCCCTCCAGATACCGTGATACCTAAGTCCATACTTGTGTGATCTAGTGTGTGTTGGTTATCGGATCATATACAAGGCAACTGTCCAGTACTTGGTGTGGACAGGCGCCACCAACTACTGACCAACACATAAGTAAACGTCCAGTTTATTTACTCATATATTGGTAACTTTTAGAAATTAACGGGCGTTTTAGTTAACTATTTTATGGAAATAGCCACGAATCCTAAAATTGGATTAGCTATACGATGTTTCCTTCTCCGTTTTGGGTAAGAGTTATAATGGGAAGACTATTTGGAAAGCACAGGCAACTCGTGGAGATCTTGGAATAAAAATGAAAAGTGACCCACAGTGTGGTGCAAAACTTATCGTTCATTAATACAATTGTGTAAATATCGATAAACACAATTGCGCGTTGCAAAAAACAACGCGTATGTAGAGCAGCAGTCGTTTGCTGCTTAGGTATCGTGATCTTATTGAATTACTAAAGGACTTTTATGCACTGATATTGAGTAAGTGTTTAGAGAAACTACATAACTGACGTTCAGGTGTATAAACGATTATAAGCCGTTCTGCGGAATATCCGAATTTAGCTTGTCAGACATAATATGTCTTGCGTATATGATAATAGAAAAGCTATGTAAATGCACTGTATATATATGGTCGACACGACAGCTAAAAATGAAATGTCATAATTACAACGGCAGTACGTTTACCTAATTGTAAGCTTTTTATTTGTGTAAATATCTTTTATAAATGTAAAGCTTTGTACATTATGGTGACTATCCTAGACGGTAAATACTAATATGGTTTCCGTATACATATATAAAACCTATCCATAATAGACAAATGGACTGCTATTAATACCGAATAAAGCAGCCACGGGACAGAATCTGCTTCCATGTAGAATAAGGAAATGTGCCTGTTTACAAATGCTTTAAGGTAACATTTTAACAGATGCGCATTAAAGAGAAAATGCATTATAATAAAAACTCAAGCGGCATTAGTGCTTGATGGGTTTCCATTTTACTTGTAATACTGGTAGTCATTTCTAATCCATCGTGAAATTAAGTATTTTGTCGTTGGTGTACCTAAAATGGACCAAAATTTATGGTTAAAACTTAGATGCTCTGGATATGTAATTCATCTTCGTCTTAACTAGGTGAAAATACATGACTTAATTTTTTAAATGTTGGTTATCCCAATAACCAACATCTTATTTATCCTGTGTATCTAGGATAAGATTTTTTCGAATAAAGTATGTCTAAGCAGGGGAGATAAGAACAAAACCGTTGCCTAATACGCCTCTACTTCGCATGTTGCATGTGAGGTTAAAATTTTCCCAACTCAATTTGGACAGATTATTAACATGGCAGATGATAGTGCCCAAGCGGACATTTACAGAAACATTTTTGATTTTGCTTTGCTATTTACTGTCAGGAATAAGGAATTTATGCTTGTAACTATGTACCATAATTCTTGAAACACAATATTGCTGTGAAAAATGAGGTTGAATTTAACAACTCTTTCGATCTGAACACGCAACGCCAACGTACATCTGGAAGAAGAAATTTCGCTCACATTTTTGGAAAGCTACTTAGCAATATCCGTATAATAACGCTGTATTTCACCGAAGAAATATGCTATTTATTTCCAAGGGAATATTTCTAGCGAACCAAAATAATTCAAACTCCAGCTACTGTTTGAAACATCAGCAATGTGATTCATGACTTTTCGGCTCTAAATTGTTAACTAGCTCAGTAATACGCCAAACATTTATAGCGACAGCAATCACAATACAGCAAGGTTACTGTGTGAATGGCTAATTTGTATGCGTACTTATTGAAAATAACAAACCTGGACATAAGCTATTGAAAAGACATGTATCACACCACCCACGGAGCGAAGGGGGTCATTGATAATGTAAATATTATATAAGTCAATGAGGAAGATAGTTATTTCATGCTAGTGATGAAGTTACCTGTGGTTGCATGACTAGTGTCAATTTGGATAATATTAACTATTAAGTATCACTCCTGTTGACTGGGAGTGCACCATGATGAATTACATCTGGACCATTGTAACATTTTGGACCATTGCGACTGACTGAGAAACTTGTGACGAAGACACAAGCCAGAGTGGAAAATTTGAAGTTAGCACATGAAAAACATCTGAATTTTAGTCCATGGCATATTTTAAAGTCCTTTTAAAATACTAATTTTAATACGTGAGTTATGTTGCGTAGACGGCTCTGCTTTCGTTGGGATTACATCAGATGCGTCATTTGAATGAATTATTTAGATTAATGCAAAATGTACCGAAAATTAGTTGCAAAAATTTGTTTTCTTTCGGTAGCTTTGTCGGTCATTTGTTAAAATAGAGCAATTGACCGGGTCCCAAATGTTTGTTGCCTGTAGTAATCAAACAAAATATAACTATCCGAAAGCTGATGGATCCAAGGTAATTCAGTCCCGGAGTGCATCTTTTTGAATTAACTGCTCTGAAGGCAACAGGAAGTATATTTGTACTACTTATTCAAAAATTGCTGTTCTGACCACCTTTGTATTTTCGTTTCCTAGCACGAATGCTTTAAGCAGTCCGTTAGTTAAGAAAGTGCCTTAAACTGTATTAAAACTTAATGGCACAGATGCTGCAGGGTTTGACGGATCTCAATCAATGATTCTCAAGTAGCTATTAGTCATCCAAATGCATTTTATAATAGACTTCTTCGACGGGTTAATTTCTGATGCCTTGTAGCAATTTGACTTGAAATTCTCAGCGACATAGCTGATTAGGGTAGTCTGTGATCCCCGTAAATTAATCATATCTGGCCTATTTATCAACTAAGAACTTTTATCAACGTTGCTGAAGGTATCGGAGAGAACAGTCTGATACACCTGCTAATACTAAAAAAGGCATTGGGTTCGGTGCAGCCCGTTTTCACTTCAGCCGCATTTAGTATAATCTACTTGATGTTAACGAGTATGAATGTATAAATGGAGTGTTATGGCGTATGTAACCTGCATCGATTTCATCCACCGCAACGCCATGTTAACCTTTATGTACTAAATAATCTAAATAGTGTGTTCTCTAATAACAGGGTATACCTCCAATTTCGTACTGAATAATGACGTGTAAATAAGCTCACAAATATACGGCATCCGACCGCTTTCGTCACTTTTACCAGTAAAATACTCAAACAAAACACCGCACTCTGGCCCATGTATTGCGTATACAAAAACAAACATAAATGTTGTTTTCCCCGCTTCATTGTGCTTTGTTTATGCTCGACCTGAGGCGTTGGAATTCGAGTATTGTGAACACTTTGTTATCTGGTTTATTATCCAATTACTGAGGTCCGTATTACATAAGTCAGCGCAGTGGACTATAAATGTGCACCATCAAAAATAATGGGAGAACAATTGAAGGTTGATGTATAACTGGTAACTAGCATAGACTAAACAAGTCTCTTGCAGATATCCAGAAAAAAACTATAACTAAATATTGTGTGCAATAAGTACAAAAGAAAACGGACTTCTAAAATCAACTATGCAGCGTATGCACTGCAGCAACATAAAAATTTCGCTGACAAATGGCGATTTTCTGAATCTGCTTCCGCTGGTTGAATGTTTGTTGTTGAAATTATGTCAAATTTCGGAGAATGAGCGGAAAAGCAAAGATGCAATTTTTAGGGAATACAATTTTCTTGAATGCCTTATATGCATCTCATATACTGCTAGTGAAACTCATGATCAAAATATCCCTACCTTCCATTTGCAATTAATATTTATATAGGGTAATATAAAGCAACCGTGGACTTTACAGACAATCATGTCGAACATCGAAACATATGTAGTATTTGTCCTTGATCACATGGAAAAAACAGAAACTATCCTGTAACAAGCGTGATGTGCTTCTGTGCATGGCGCCAAATATATCATCGTGCTAACAATAATACAGCGAGTGAATGCGCACTATGTTATAAGAAGCTGAATTAATTCGCATCTAGAATGATTCGTACCATGGGAATATATCAAACAAATCGTAACAAATACGTGACCAGAGCATGACCGCAAAACTACGATAACCAAACTATATATTCAACGGAATATTTGTTCCCAAAGATCAACATATTTGGTTCATTCTGTCTGATTAATTTATATCTTAATATTTAAAGAGTAGGAATGAATCCATGGGTGCACCCAGCTTTTTGATAGTTGAATGTTATTATATCCATCCACAGACATCGTAGCTCATTTAGACGCAGTGTCAGAAATGTGGACAATTGTATAGGGCACAAATTCAAGACTGGTAATTGCGTTGACCAAAGTCTGTATCCCCTCATAATAGGTGAAGGTTTAGCGATCGTCTGCACAAGTGATCGCTTGGCATCCAGTTGGACGTTCGCTCTAAAACTTCTGCCTTGTCTCTTGCACTGGTTTGTAACGAAATAACGTCCAAACCATCAAGTTTGCCTTGTGAACTGGTATTTGTAATCATATCCGAATCCAAGTAATGACATTTATTTGTGGGCGCAGTGAATAGGCAATATAAATCAGTAAATCTAACCTATACATAAAACTATCAATGGAGTTGAATTAACATAAAGTTATCGTAAGGCTGCAAATTTGATGTTGTTTTAGGACGGGAGAGAATATCAACTGAATATACAGCGTCTTTAGGACGGACAAAAAGTGATCTGTATTTTTCTTACTAAGTGTCCTTTCACTGAATTAATTATGGTTAACACAAGGCATTCATCTGCTATGGTCATTTGATTGCCGAGGTCTGCTCGTTAATATTTGCTAGGTTATCTTTAAAGTGTCACATAATTGTTTTCCAGTTCAACTCACTTGGTTAAACTTGGCTGTCAAAACAGAACGCTCCAGAGAAATAGGTTAAACGGTTCTTTCATATTTAACATGAAAGTAATATTGCCCTATCAATTTCATGATTGCAAGTGTGAAAATCTATTGCTATTGCCTTCATGTAATTCCTTCCTTATTTACTGCCATTCCAGAGTGAAATTCGGAAATGTGCGGAAAAAGAAATATATCGTAAGAACAATTAGACATGCAAGGGTACAAGTATTTCCTGGTTAAGCAGGTAGCAATATGTATTAAGCTGAACGTTGGCTTTGGCGAATGAACCCAGTGAAGATAAGCGATAAACCACATATCCCAACTTACGCATGCGTATGCATAGACGCATACATAACACTCGCATTCGCGACCTGTGCCGTCGGATGTGATAACTCATCGGCGACGAGCTGAATATACGTTATCCATTCCCTCTGTGGCTCCAAAATCCAGGCTGAAATCGGTCGACGCTCGCGGATTGACCTACGTAACGAGACTTGAGCTCCCGGCAAGAAGTCACCTATGCATGTCGCAGATGACCAGATGTAGCGAGTCGCAGAGTCACTGTAGAAAGTCAACAAGTAGGATGTCCTCAAGCACAGCATGGAATGACCATGACATTTCATTTTCTCATTGCCTTCTTGTGTCGATTTCGATGTTATTAGCTTAACTTTCTCTCGCGCGTGGTTTTGACTTCTACTCAGGCAGCTTAGGCTTGGTCTTACATCGACAGCTGTGACAATGCCGTCTAGCTCGCTAACAGGTGTAAGTGAAGCACAACCTCCATCCAGCTCCGACAATTACTAGGTGGTTTAGGTGCAACCCACAAGTCTCCTGAGAAATATCTATTTTGCGTTTAAGCCCCACTGGCACTTTACAACGAATGTACACATCGACCACAAAAGCAATCAGCAACCTAGACCCAACCGGCGGTGGGGCGTATGGTTCACAGGTTTTCTCGGAAAATAACGTTCTTGCCGTACGCAGTATTGCCTCGTTGATCTGTGTTAACATCAGTTAGCTGCCACACGCGTTCTGCTAAAAGCCCGTCTTTACTAACTACATAAACTATTTCTTCCAATCGTTCTCGTTCACGGATTAAATCAGATCTCAGAGTATAATGCGATAAGTCTGATCGCGCATTTGCAACTCTGGTTGATTGGTTGCCTTGACGTGGATGAGGCTGAGCTGATAATGAACAATAGCGTTCGTCTCGGATAGAGAACTGATAATAATTCGAACTAGGAGGGTGACTTTTTAAAGAATCAAGCCCCATGCTTATATTGTCCCGCCATAATAAGCTGAAAGGCCTGAAGGTCCATGTGGGCCTTGACTTAGACCCAGCCGACAGAGAGAAAATCAAGTCTGTGATGACTGAACTAAAGCGAAGCATGGACAACGCTGAAGCAAAACTCCGTTTGCAAATTTTCGGGTAGCTATCCGGACTCATCCGCAAATCCGGATCAACAGGTTTTTGATACTTTAAGGGCGCCCTGCGATTCCTATCGAGGCCTGCACCTAAACTGCAGTCTGATATACCAGTGCGATGACCAGTACTATTTTGCAACCTCCCAGTGTTCCGGGGTATTAGGCCTTGTCGAGACATGAGTAAACTTCGACGTAAGCGTCTAAGAAGTGGAAATCAGCGGTTACTGGTACTTCAACTGTGATAGACCAACAAACGACCGTAGTGGCGTTCTGCATTACACAAGGACTTCCTTGTAGGAGACTACTAAGCACCTACCGAAGCGCTGATGGTATATGTGAGCAGTTATGGTGTTTGATTCCCCTCAGACGGTCTAAGATGCTTGGGGTGTAGTATATCGCATTTCACTGAGATGCTGCTTAGTCTGGTCACCGCATCCCTGTCCCCACATGACACACCCGCTGTTCCTACTCATGGGCGATTTCCACTTACCCCGAATACGATAGACTGAGGCTGAACTTCTCCCTGGCTATTGTAATGTAGAGAAGAAGTTGGCAGATTTGCAATTTGAAATTAAGGCCACATAGCAGAGCAAAAAACGATTTGCATAACTGCGCGCGCGAGTCTTTTTATTAATATACCTGCTTTTGAATAGCTGTTAGTAACGTGTGCATGACATTCAAGTCTTGGAGCCCCAGGTAAATATTGAACAATCGGTGATCATAGCTAGCTTGAAAATGCCGCTGCTGTGTTCTCCACCGCTGTAGATAGCCTTCGAATGGTAACAACGCAATTAAATCGGTAGGGGCTTACAATGACAATTTACATATTACATGCTATTTTATAATTTTAATATTTCCTTTTACCAAACCTACGGGACTTGTCAATCATATGCGTTTAACCGGTGATAAGTCATTGTTTGCTGTTCACTGTTCGTGGGTCAACTTGTGGTTCGGCGAGATTTAAAAATAGCGTGGCACTGTGAGACTGATGGAGCAACAATTTTGGCTACAATAATTTATTAGAAAGATACGCTGAAAACGGCAGTCTGCTGAAAATGCGCAAAGGCTGGAATGGTGATTGACCGGTTATCCGGATAGGTGTCCAATTGACGACAACCCGCATATTCACATCACGTAATTGCTTATTTCTCTTAAGTTATTTTGCTGTAGCTTTGCGATAAAAGAATGGAAACGCTGCGTGTTAACCGCTCTCGTGTCCTGGTAAACTAAAACCATCCATTATGAGAACCTGTTTGCTTGGTATAGCGTTAGGTTGTCCGCCAAAATTACTAGCGCATGATGTTCACTACCAGAAATAAATTTTCTAGCTCGATGAGTTCTCCATGTCCTAATCTGTCCTTGCTGATACCAAGCAAACTGTAAATCAGACTCCGTACAGTAAAATCGGTCTGAGCATAGCTCATCAAGAAAACTGCATCATTGGATCCGGCAGGTTGAAATTGTTCGTGTTTAGCTACATCTAATCAGTAAAATCAGCTGCTGGGAAAATTAAACTTTGATGACGGGAAACATAATTTTAATCTGTAGCTAAAGGCTTCCCTTTGTTACGCCGCACTATTCTTGAGCTTGGGCGTTTAGTATCAATAATACCTGGACAATCAAGACAAAATTTTCGTCTCACATGATGTTAAACTTAAAGACAAAGTAGGATGTTCTAGCGGTGGCTGCTCTTGGGTGGTGGACGAATGCCGGATTGGACTTCGGATGGAATCTAGGTAACCTATATAACAGGAAATCAAGAGCACACAACCATTTTACGATTCCCGGGAAATGCAGTTATTCAGCAAAGCAGATACCCCCATTTCGTTCACATGAATCAGGACCAGAAATCAGTTAAGGTTAAGAATTCTATCAATTAAGCTCTCGTCAGACCCAGGCCTTTACATAAGAGTTGTTGTGGAGACATTTAGGCTAAACCACCTAGTAATTCCATTATTTCAATGAAGTAAATTCAATCAATTGAAGAGCGACGGGTGAGCCTTGTCCAGATAAGTGATCCGGCACAATGTTAATAGATATGGTGAATTCTATCTGTAAAATGCAGCACGTCCTCCGGGACGAACGTAAGTCCCAGGAGCAAATGGCAGGATAGACAATATAGGGGGCGTAAAGAAACTGTTGATCGGCTGCTTCAGGCGAATGATGCTAGTCAATCTTATACACAATGAGCGAATTCGAAAAGTTGAATCCTTCCGACCAACCGAGATTACCGCGTTTTCCTAAAGTTCACAAAGAAGGAGCACCAATGAGTCGAATCTTGTACACCGTGGGTCTGCCAAAGATTTGTTTCCCCTATGTATAGTGAATAAATGGCAGACCTTACGGGATATGGCTTGCACTTTCTTTGTGAGATAACTATGAATTCATTGGAAAGATAGCTGGACTCAAGTATCCAAACAAATGGATGGTATCTTTTGATGCCCTACCGCTGTATACAAATATTTCACTGCTCAGAAAGTTGTATTACATCTGCAAGCTGATATTTTATCTGCTAACGTATGCTACGTTTCCAGAGGAGTTGCTAAACGATATGCTACTTTGCTGCACGTAAAATGTCCAATCCACAATCAGTGGTAAGACTTACCTTCAAAGTTATGGAGTGTCCATGGGATCACCTTTGAGGCTGTCGTTGGCTGATATCTTTATGGCGAGGTTATAACATGACCCACTCAGGACGAAGATCTGGCGAACAGAAATGTACGTACCCTATGTTAGTGACATCCTTGTGCTTTGCAATTTTCAAAGGCATGCAGAACATTTGCTAATAGCCTTTACTGAGTCACATGATAATGTAGCTTAACCTGTGAGCACGAAAACGAAAAAAGATTATCTTCCTTGGATATATAACCCATCCGCAATTGGGACGGCTCATGTGTCGGAAAGTTACGCACATAGAAGACGTGGACCGGGCAATACGCTAACTTACACAGCGCAGTGCTTTTACAGTGCCAAGTAGTTTAATCCGATATTTCGCCTTCAGGGCGCAGTATTTGCACTCAATATCCCCTCAACGGAGGGGTAAAGTGGATCAGAGACGCCTTTAGAGAAAAGGTTACAGATAAGTTTATCATAAACTTCCGAAAGAACGAAAACTAAAGACAACCATCAACATTGCTCCAAAAAAGAGCTATTCATGCGTTTGCCACTTAAGCGCGAAACTGCAACAGATATCTTATATCCACGCTTGAAATATATTTTTGATTAAAGTTATTTCTCAGCCGGCTTGAAAATTGTTTACACAGCAACCCATTGCTTACAAATTTTTTGAAACATGGCCTTCACTCTTTGACCAGCTTGATGGTTGTGCTACTGTGATGCAAGAAACTTGGATCGCACAACGACACGCCTATCCCAGAGGATTCGCGAGCACATCCCGGCGTGTTTTTAAAATGCGCAATGAAGTCCTCATAAATCTCAATCTTGTCGCACATTAAATATAGCCATACTGCGACTGAGATTGACTTTGAAGTCATATACTCTATACTTGAACGCTTATCGCAAAGATTACAACGGCACCTCTTGTCAATTGCCGAGGTTATTTACATCCACCATTTGAAGACGGAATGTTTGCGCAAAAACCAGTCATACCGCCGAAGGCCATCGTTGTCTTTTATGAGCATAGCTATTTAATTTAGGCAGATGACACGTTTCTATTAATGTTAATTTTGTGCAGCTATTTTGCCACCTGTAGCTGCTTTCATTCATCGATTTTTACCTTTCAAGCACTTTACGAAGCAATCTCAATCGGATTTGCCGCTCACCACAAAGTTATGTAATCGCTGGGTCGGAGGATAGTTTAAAGAAAATAATGCTTAAGCTAATATTCATTTGTGACCTTGACCTAAATTTGCTGCTGCGTCGATCGAATGTTTAGCTGCTTTTGATTGATTTCACTGAGACGTTGCTTACAACAACTATGTAGCAAATCATTTCAAATCCAAATGAGCAGTATGTACTAATCGGGACGGTACTATTTTTGCGGAAGATGACAGAAAACACCTTAGCTAAAAAGCATACGAAGTTTTTTAAGCGTACTTAATAATATTGAAGAGAAACCGTAGGACTATAACTCCGGGGTTTTGGATGAATCAAGGTAGCGCTTAGCAAAGGAGTTAATGTTTGATTTAAAGAGATCAATAAGAAACGCTCTGAATTTGTTTATTTAGTTGAAAACTAAATAGGAAAGTAATTTGATGCAGTCCAAATCCGTTTTGGTTTAAGCAACTCCTACTTGACATTACTCTTTAGCTTACGTTAAATAAGCGCTGATGGTTGGGAGCAACCATGGATTCTAGTATCTCCAATTTTACTAGCGTTTTTGTTCTGACAGTAAAATTTAAATGCTATTCAAATCAATTTGTGGTTTAGTGGTACTCAGTCAAAATATCGTCATATATAAAGTCAGTTATTTTTGAGTCGGTTACCAATATCATCCACATAATTCCAACACCCAAACTACTTACCGCCTAGGACGCGTAAATAAGCTCAGTATTTAAGACAGCATGTGGACTTTCGTTTAGTCCAGGGAGAAAATAATAATAAAGAGATGATAACCTCAATAGTTTCCACTCGGAACACGATCCAAGCGGTAGCTAGATTTTTATCCAGGCAAAAACCAACCATCCGAGACTGCTCACAAATGTATCACGTTGAGTAACAGCCACTAGCCTAGTGTCAAACACAACCTGAGTGCCGACCCTGTAATAAGAAATAAACATTTAATTCCGTACACAGGAAAATGAAAATGAACATTTGTCCAGTGCTAACCGGCCAAATATAAAAATACAGCAAGCGATTTTCACCGAAATTCGAGCTGCAACGTAAACGCACAGGCTAACACGTAGCAGAGGATTCATATAGCCAAGAAAACGACTGTAATTTATTGGGTGGGAGCGACAGTGAAGTTTATCGTTTGCGAAAACACAAAGCACCTAAACAAAAAGCCGAAGTTATGAGTAAGAGAAGCAGTTTGGGCTAACGCCGTAATTGGGATGAGTTCGAAAATTGCTAGGGATTACGATGCTAAGTGTACAAATCATAACAGGCTACGACGAGATCAGCAACGAAATTATTGCTACAATACCTATAACCTGGGTCATTGATCTCAAAAGTTGCCGGCTATCAAGAAGTAACGTGAGATGGATTATGACTGTAGTGCGCAGTGCAAGCACGCTGTTCCATGAACTAGGGTAAGTAAATCAATTAAGAAAAAGTTCGGAAGGTTTTCGACTCGATCAAATCTTGCCACACTGGACAACAAGGGTTTAACAAATTTCTTAAGCACATCAATTAGACCAATCTGGGGGCACAATAGATGACCAGAGGGAAATTCTAAGGAAAAGTATTTAACTACCGGCTAATGTAAATTTACTTCTATTATTCAGGAATTTGAAAAATGCACATCCCTTAGCACCTCATAGAAAATCTTGTCTGGAGCACTCTTGAGACTAGAACTTACGTAAGCGAATAGCGCCAGTATAGGCACATACCAAAGAAGCAGAGAGCCAAAAGAAATAATTACCCCGCAACAAATTTTGTACAGTGGATGAGAAAGTGTTTACAACAATATTTAGCTTGCTTAATTGCAGCGTTCATTCAGACATAACAATGAATATTAAAATGGTAATCAGTTAAAATGTTCAGTGTGCTTTGATTATTAGTTGATAAAATTCCATGTTCAGTTTGTCAACCATCAATTCTGAGATAATCACCATCATCTCCACATCAAGAATGTAAACTCGGGCTCATCCTTTAATCCGGCTCGCAATGCCTGTTCGTGATCCATCGTGAAGCAAAGTATGTTTTTTAGTCAAATTTAGCGAACTCGCCTGTTTCACTGAATTGTGTGTTGTAGCTCTCTCAGCGCAGACATACCTTCTTTATAATGCATGCGAATGTTTGGAGAGACAACTACGTGCTAGCACCGGTGATGCAGCTTTCCCAACTCGATTCCTTCTGCTTAAATCAATGTTGTTAGAAACATTTTACAGTGCAATTTTGGAATACAAACCATGCGATTAAGGACGGTAAGTGTGTTTCAAGAATTCAGGTGCACCTAAGCAGCTGTTAGTCTTCAGTACATGTGCCCTTCTGAAAGTTGTGTTCTGATTCTGGAACCGAAAAATATACCACGCAACGGCTAGGCCTAACTAGCTATTCCACTGTGATATCTGTGTGAATCTTAACACATTTAAGTATCAAAATCTCAAGCTCAACATGATAATTCCGTTATAACATTCATTCAACCTGGTAAGTTCCCTGTATTCAGCTGTAGCGCATCAATCACAATTACACTGTCGCATTTAGACTTTTCAATTGACAGCAGGCCTGGACAGTAAGTGCTTGTACCGGTAATTGAAATGAGGTAAAAAAGGCATCGCATTTGACGCCAGCAGAGGTAAATTAGTATGAAAAGCGAGAAACTAACGAGAAAAACCTGAAAGGTTGGGTTTTGATGTCATTGTTTACGCTTTCTGCTCATATTTTGATGGAATGTGGAAACATAAATGGCTGGATTATTGGGAGTTTACGAACTATGCATAGGATATCTCTCCTTAACAAGTTTATTCTTAGCATGTGTAAAATTTTGGCCGAAGTTATTCATGCGCTTACGTTGGTTTTACTGAAACACCAATATATGTTACTTAATAGAGACAAAAATGGTCAATGTAAACAGTGAAATGTGCAGAGGCTGAGGAATTTATGGCACCATCAAAGTCCACTTAGGTTTGCGTGAAAGATGTTGTATTCACGTTGGAAAAGATTTGCAGCTACCTGGGATATTCTCGGTAGAATTTTTATCTCCCGTAAACCAAGCGATATCTTGTGTGACTTCTCCGATTCCACCAGCACAAATGAACGGTATTTGTTTTTTTGATAAGCTGCTAATTGTTGTAATCTATGTGCACCTGAATGTAAAAGCGCACATATTATGAATTATGCATTTAATTATACAGGTTCTATCATTTGATTCGCTACTGTTTTCTGCCATATATTATTTGCCAAAAATGGTTTCTAACACTCGTCAGCCGGTCACACTGACACATTGCTAAAGTCAACCGATTTCGTTTCAAATCTGAAGGACGACACAAAACATTACCTTTCGGACCAGAACAACAGTTAGTAATAACTATTTTTAAGGTAAATTGAAGCTATTGTTTTACCTGCAATTATCAAAGATAATTACAACATATGTCAAAGAGCTGTCTTCAAATTTTAATCCGTGTCACACTTGACATGGTTGGTTGCTTCCGGTTTCGCATTTGTCTGTCACTATGGCCAGCCGCAAGAGGCCTGCACCTACAGTGGAACCATGGATGGCTTGCGCTGCATCACCCACAACTCCATTCAAAAACACCATATCCAGTGTAAACCCGAAAGAATAAGACCGGGAGGCATGTGGATGTAAGCTACAATTCATCAGCGTAACTGGCCCACACTCTATCACAGGCATAAACAAGCATGTTGTATTTGAGAATCAATCGCACACAAAGCTGTGGCTAGACCGTAGTCCGCTCCACACTGAGTGCATGGAACCACTCTTCGAGCCTAGCACGACCTCACGGAAGTGCATCCAGTCCACTCCAGCAACGACCAACTATCTCTTGGAGCCAGTATGGAAATATTAGTTGTAATAGACAGATGGGCACCTTGCCAACATGCACATACAGCGCATTCACACTGGGGATGTCAAACCACGGCCAATCACTTAAAATGACAGTATCGAATTATAATATAATATATATATATATATATTAAAGCATACGGCTATGTCGGCTTAGCTATTCGCTAAGTGAGCGAATGAAGTACGTTGCTTAGCAAATAACGGCGTTAAGTACATGTCCGCAATTTACTTAAAAATGATAAACGTCATAAGGCTAACGAAGATAACCAGCAATAGCGTACGAAGGGTGTGCAGGTTACTTGAAGAATAGTCAGGTAGGCAAAACAAACCAAATAGGGTGGAATGAAATTTATGCAAATTAACAATTTTTGATTTATGTATATGTAGGTTTAGTTCAACTGCATTGAATTTGCGTAATACATTCAAATTCTGCCTCAACATGGAGCACAAAGCTATACATTACTGGCGACATGCGTTTTCAAAATTTCTCTCACTATGGACAGCCACAGAAAAGATATTTTAAAAAATGCCACAAACTCGAAAATGTTTCAACGTTAAATACATTAGCTTATGTAACGTAAACGAGTGTGTAGAAAATAGTTTAGGTTGACATTAATATGAGAGAAAAGGGCATTTTGACAATACAGCGAATTCACCACCTATAATAAAGGGACTCAGCATGCAAGCACGCTTCTAGTAAATCAAATGCAGGGTACCTACAAACGCTGCGACGGATCTGCCTACGTAGCCTGCAGGACCCATCATCGCTTTGTTGGTTGCCCTGAGTGGTCGCGCTCGTGGCTCAATAGGCCTGGCCGTCTCAAGCACTCGCGACAGAATGTGATACAGAACCATGCTCCCTATGTCGAAGGAAGTGTAAGAGGGCTAAGCTTCACGGTCATATGATTTCACTGGTACAACCGAGACGGGATTGCATACGGGAATGACGGATGCTGAAGTTTCGCTCCTGGACACGTCGCTGATCCGGAAATACAGTCTCACAAAAGAAGGAGGGTGAATACTGTATTACCAATGCTACTTAAAAAGCGAAGCCGTAGAGGATTTAGACTCACAGTTCCCTGAATCTCTATAGTGCCGCTTACAGTTAAGGGACAGGGACGCTTGCCTTATTGTCTCGCTGTACCTTCCCCCTAGATCTGCATTCCAAAAAGATTATCATCTAGCTGCTGATTTAAGATGCAGTTTATAACCAAAGTACACTCACGTACTTATCATAAGTAATTGCAACGTAAATTGTATGGAAACTACTGTCACGATCGGAGAACAATTCCAGGACGATCTAAAGATATCGTATTCATTGTTCCTCTTTACAATCACATCACTTCGCTCACTCGGTTCAGAACAGAACAGGCCATCTGTGCTAGATCTTGTGCTTACCAACGAGGAGCACATTATTGCTGTGTTGGTTTTAACCTGCCAGTTGGGTTGCAGTGAGCATGTAGTCATCAGTCTCAAATGATAAAGATGAAACTGTGCGAACCAACAATAGCTACCACCGATTAGTCCAGCTGGTCAGCGCCACAACTTGTAGTTCCGTACCGAAGAACCCTCGAAAGTCGCCTGGCTCGAGTTCGTCAACAAACTCCGTCAGCTAATTGCAAAGGCTTCGGAAATAAGAAATTACTACAAGTGTACATCATTTTATTTCCTTAGGAGTATAACTCGAAAATAGATGACAGTACGCAAAGCTGCATGGCGAGTGCACAGAAAAGCTCCAGCACCAGAAAATTGGAACAACTAGAGAGCACAACGTATCCCCTGCACTCAAACGCTAAAAGAAGACAAAGCCGCCTCTCAGCAGGACCTATAAAAACCATCAGCGCTAACCACAAACTGCTGTACAAACAGTTCAATAGCCTAGGAAAGTTGTGGCAAGAAGTTTCTCCTCTCAGGACGGCTAATGGCCTATCAAGAATGGCTGTTTAAGAAGCAAATGCGCTGCGGATGCAACAGGCCACCATGTTTCAATGGGCCTTGCCACAAGACGATCTGCAAAACTTTGTCTTCTCGCTAGTACTAATCCACATTACTTTACCATGGAGGCTGCATTACAAAGACTGACTCCTCTACACAAACACAGCCCCACGGGTGCCGAAGCCATTCGTTCAGACGTAATGGAAGCAGCAGCAAGCCAGCTGGCAAGATATTTAGCTCAGTTTTTCCAGCGCTGCTTAGAACAGAATCAAGTTCCGCTATGTGGAAGTTTAGAATAATAACCCTGATTCACAACTGTGGAAGCACAAGATATACCAGCAACTAACGTTCATTCTCCCTTATTCTAATGCAGTCCAATTTCATGGAATCCATAGTTGCGGATAGGAATTATTCATTATTCTCGTATTTCTCTTTTTCCGGTATCCGTAAATAAACTATATTTTCATATTCACTTTTGTGCCGTTGAAACCAATGATTAATTTTTATCATGTGAAACAATGTGGTCTTTTAATAACGAGTGATTATTTTTGCCTTAGCAATATCACCATTCACACTGTGCATAAGCCTGGTCACACAAATCGTTCCATAAAGCAATTTCCATCAAACGTCTACGTGTGCAAGAATTTAATCCAAAATTGTAGAATTATAATAGCAAGAATAGCTTTCTTTTGCATATTACAATTCAGGAGTTAACTCCTATTTTATTTTTGGTTTATACTACACATACTTCCTATATTACTACAGCCCAAAGTAAGATTCACGAAACCCTGAAAAACATAGGCTGACGCGAAGTATAATGGGTAAACGGACCTTTCGCGTTCAGTAAAACATTTTTTCTTATGTAACATTTACAAAATCAAACTGCGGCAGCGTGGTTTTTAGAAAGCACGTCTTCCAACTGTACAGTGCTGGTGTGATTTCAGAACGGAACCTAAAAATACTCATCCAAATTTAATTACCTTTAAAAAATTTGAGAATCTTCCAAATTACAACCATTTTTGACATCGACTCAGTCTATAAATCGGCATTGAAAATAAGGTAGGATATTTAGCATTATGGCATGTTAAGTTAAAATTATTATATATTTTTTTGAAAATATGCACCGTAATCGCATCCGATTACTAACGTTTCTGCTCAGCTACAGTTTAACCAACAAGTGTACACATATCAATTTTCGATTAAAATGGTACCTGCGTTGCTGCTTTTGAGCTAGAAAATATTTGTTCGCTACCTTAAAAACATTTATTCTTAATACAATTCATAAGGGTAAGATAAAAGCAAACGTTAGCCAACAAGGGTGTTTTTAGTGATTCTCATAAGGCTAATGCCCCAGAGATAGCTTATATGAATGTAAACATTAGACACGGGTTAGGTTGAAAATCCAAATTTTCTGAATGAACAATTTAGATGATAGGTCCCACGGTGGTCATGAGCGTGTTTGAGTTTTGGTCTGTGTACTTTGTTGTCTACCCTATATGTCATGGCTACAGGGAACCGTGATGGAGTGGGTGCCCACACAAATTTCTTGTGTGCGCTATGTCAGGGTCATGAAAAGTAATGGCGATTGAATGCAGGGTCCATTCTGGACAACACGTTGTATGATCGGTTTGCAATGCGCAATCCCAATAGCCATTGCCTCAGCCGCTGCCAATAGACGAGATTTAACCGCCCTTGTTTGGAAACTGGGTACGCGGTAAAGTGGCCGGAATGCCTTATGCGCTCTGATTCTGGTGGTTCCAGTCGATTAGGTGTGCGTACACTGTGCTTGACACTGACCTAGTCAAGCCGCTAAACAGCCACGCTGGACAGCGTTCCCTGACAATCTCGTGCAGCCCCGTGTTGGTACATCCGATTTAACTTGATAATCAGGAGCAACAGAGAGATAAATTGGAAGGATAACTTGACAATGAAATACTGTCCTTGAATTGTTGATTCAGGGTATACACTAAGTTAAAGCTTAGACTTAGGCTAGCTGCATATTAGGTTTGAGCTTTAGTGTAAGAAAGCACTCTAGCCGTATATTCGGCTACCGCGTTTCTCTTGAACAGAAAACAAAAATAAGTCTGTTCAGTTACTACTGCAGTCCCATTTGCTTTTCCTTTTTGTATCACCATGCTTCTCTGAACTAACTTGTGCTCATAGCAATTTCTATCCGTTTATATTTGTAAAAGTTTAGTTCGTCTGACAGCATGTCCTCGCTCTATATCCCAATTGCTCTCTCAGGTAAAGAAAGAAAAAATGTTTCGTTTCTGGCTGTGTGGACCGAAACTGGAAAAATCAGCATATTACACATGCAACATTGTCTGTCTATGGGCATGCAAAATGGACGCGCTAAATCTTTGGACAATCCGAAGGTCTGAATACGACACTGAATTCTTACACTCATATTTATACATGGTTTTGGGTGTGGGCTGTACAGAGATGCATATCTGAGATGCAGTATTTATCGGCGACCTACCGTCCGCAGTAGATTAATTTATTGGCAACTCATTTCAGATAGTTTTTCCAACGTAATCATAATTGTGCTTGTTAACAACCATCCTAACGGAGAACCTACAGCATTTCCGTACCTCTGCCTATAAACCTTCCCTTCGAACAACGATTGTATGTACCTGATGCACATCAGAAACAAGTTAGTTTTTCAAAATCCGGTATACACACGATACATTCGAACGGCATCGTCTACTTTGTCCTACACATGTTTTGGTGGAATGTTGGTGTAGAGTGACACTACATCCAGAAAATGCAACTTCTGTCCGTTTAACTGCATTTATGAACCCAGTTATGAACACAGCAGAGCTGTGAGTATCTCAGTGGCCCTGTTTGGATAAGAATTTCCGATTGGTTATAGAAACATAGCGAGTCGCTTTGCTTCTGATTGACATGGGGAATCAAACATGTCTAAATTTGGCTTAAGTGGGTGTCACCTAAACGCATTTTCGGTAAGTCGTAAATGGGGAGATTCAATTTTTGAAGAAAGTGTTTATTCGAACACCGCTGAGCCAATCGCATTCTCATGCTTCAGGCGGTGCAATTCCGTTGTAATTGCATTTTTACTAAAACCAATCTGTCTTCATCTTCCTATATCATCCGGGATTTAAATGATGCCATCAGTTTCCATTCATTTTATCAATGCAATCAGATTTATCCATAAGAATGATACCTGCTTCTTTATCCTCTTGCACTTTTATCCCAATATCGATATGACCAGCATATTGTTATTATCGAAGATTCAGCAACACTATTTTTCAGTTATCTTTAGTGCCATCCACTAATTGGACATTGTAAGGTGTGACTGCCGAAAATAAATCATGGTCTACCGATGTTTACACTGGAAATGTAGCATTACCTTGCTTCTGCAACGAAAGGATTCCTGCAACGTTCAAAATATCATGTGTTTACGCATTTCAAAGCTGCTCTTGACGAACTTACCAAAGTTGATTTCGAGATGTAATCACCGATGTACCGCTACACCGCTCCTATGCGATTCAGTAAAGATGAGGAACTAGTACTTTAGTCTCTGTGCCCACGAACAATGAACTAACAGTATATATTTTAAACACATGCGCAGCTAGTTCATGGAAATCATGAGACGCTGCTTTTAGCCACATCTGCTCCAGGAAATACATCTGTGAGGACAGCAAATTTATTTCAACACCCAAGCAAGTCCATTTTCTGAACCCGTTTAAAAAATACTGATCTTTCTAGGCCACGCAGCCTCCCAATGTCATATGCCAAGTAATTTTCACCTAGCTCACTTGGTCGGTGAAATAAGTACCGGTAACTAACTTCGTGTACCCGCTGCAGACGAAGTCTATACTGAGGAGCGGGATCAGAATATTTATTTCCGAAAAGAATTTGGCCAGTAAGCATATGAAGCCTGTCCAACTGTGCAGAAATGGGTCGCGTAAATAACTCAACGATACCACTGAGTGAAATGGAGTTGTGATGACCCACGGAGACAGTAACTGGTATTGACCATGGAATTCATTACTATTTCTAAAGTATCCTACAAATCGCAGAGTCATAGATTCATGAGAAGCAGATGGCCTGGTGCTACGTAGGTAAGATAGAGCCAACGCGATATCATAAGTGTTTCAGGGTGTATCGTTACCTCACCCCATTTCGTAACAGATAACCCTGTACTCAGGGCATTACCATGTAAAATTAAAAGCAGACAATATATTGACAATAGTGTTGTTAATTCGCTTTAACCTACAAAATGAAGGAGATAAACATTGCTGAATTAATATTTCAACTCCCTTGAAAACCCACCCTTTAATTCCTCTTAGTTTACAAAGTTGAAAAGCAGCACCTATGAGGATAATCTATTGGGGTGTATTAACCACTGGCGGAACCAAAACGCACTTGTCGCAATCTAGTATCTGTAAAGCACAGTACAAAACTGAAGAGCAACCAGCTCAAATTAACCACGGTCAACTAGCTAAGTGCAAATTTAAGACTTGAATAGCTATTTTAATCCAGTCAGCTATGTCTTCACTTAAACGCAATTTAGTAGATACCAATACCAAAATATATCGTACCTTCGTTAACTTTAGTAGTGTGTAATAATTATAAGACGAACGGACGCAAACCACTTAATATGCTCAATAGCGCTATCATTTAGGTAGCAATGAGAATAATCCTTTATGTTTGCATGAGAATAACCATCAGTCCCATTAAACCGTCAATACTCCAAATACTCCTGCCATTCTAAAACTATTCATAATCATCATTCTCCTTAACAAATCAGGGCTTCACATTTTGCCAGTTACACGTAACGCGTATTGGTGGTTTATCAGTCTTCTTATCTATTATCTTGCGTTGCGTCATATGATCATTAAAATAAGGCAATGGCTTTGATAATGCCAACAGCGTTTAAATTTCAATTCGCACCTGAATAAGACGGCTTCATTGCAAGATATTACAATGTAATCACACTGATCACATAATGGTTTAATACGCGTAACTGTTTGAATCGCTGTTAGAAAGGAATGAACGCAACTTTTTTATTCTAGCTGTGAATTCTTTGTCACAAATGACAACGCCAGAGAAAACGATTTAAGCTGACAATTAGTACTATGTGGAGAGACTGTGGAGGAGGCTGGCTTGTGCTACAACACATATAAGAAATAGTGGCAAGTTGTGATGAATCATGCAACAGCTGGCTACGATACAAATAAAGTACCATAGTGACTCAAAATTGATAAACAGCAACCCTACTAATCATATTGATGGCACATAACAGTATTACCCACTTTCGTTAAAGGAAGGACACCGTTATTTTAGCATCCAAGAATAAGTTGTATCGTCACTTCATATGACTTGGTAGCAAAATTTGATGACAGTTTGCAGTTTAAAGCACTAAATGAAATAAAATATTGCGTTATATTTTCTTTTGCAAAAGGTAAAATTGCCTAGTGGCAATTTGGTTCAAATATCATGTAACGTTACGGATTAATTTCTAACGTTTTAACTTTGTAAATGACGAATCAATTAATAAGAATATCGTATTTTTGAATTAAATTTCCGTTTGCAAATATATACACAAAATCTAAATTTAATTCAAAAAATCTGGTCCATTTTGTGGGAAATGAGTTTATTAATTACAATAAATTTAATTAATATTAAAGTCGGTGTATCGCACTAAAATAAATAATAAAAATTTTGTGTTCAAACTAAAGAATATTTTTGCGAAATTCTGTTTTCATATTTTGTGAAGTGCCTAGAGTTTCAATTAGAACAAATATTTAACGTCTTGTCAGTGATGTGATTCCACTAAGTTTTCTGCTAACATTTCACCGCTACTTACTGGTTTATGCCAGGTAAAGTAAATCAACACTAACTGCGTTGCGACTAAACAATAAAATGTTTATTGCAGTGAAATGGTTTTATGTAATACAATACGATAGCGCTAGCACGACCTCATCATTAACTAATAAAAACTGGAAGTTGTCATGTTACGCAGAATTTTAGCAATACAAAGGTGGCATGTTATAAAATTACATTGATAGCTTGAGACAGATAGGTGGGCCAAATCGCATATGCTTGGTGGCATCCGGTTCCGGAATTGCTCAATTCTTTGTCCTCCACAGAACACACACAGGACGCCCGTGCCAACATACGTATATACGGTTGGCGAGATTCGGTTGCTGATTTGCCTGTCATTGCGGCTGCCACGGGAACATACCTACGTGGTTGGCGGCATCTGATTCATATTTACCCGTTACTGGGGCCTCCATGGAACAACCACAGGATGCCTGCACCTAGGGAATGGCCATAAGTGGCTTGCGCTGCACCACACGCAGCTCCACCCACACACGGCATATCTAGTGTAAACCCGAAGATATAAGACCGGAGGCATATGGATTGGAGCCGTCTTTCATCAACAGAGCCAGCCCACACTATTGACCTGAACAGCAGCAGCATATATGGACATATAACTTGGGAACCATGTGTATCAGACTTACGCAAAGCAGTGGATGGACCGTAGTCCACTCCAAGCAGATTGCATGGAACCAGTCTTTAGCCTAACACGGGCACGAAGACCGTGCACCCCGCCCCATCAATAAAGATTCACAGTAGCCTGGAGCCAGCAATCCAGTTGGAGCGTATTAGACCTGTAGGCATCATACCAACCTTCACGTCAAGCGCAGCCACACCGGGGATATCAAAAAATACTAACATAGATAGAAACTAAGGGATAGCCAAAGCGTAAAGTTAACACAGGAAAAGCAGCAGAATAAGAGAACTGAACGAATAAAAGTGTAACAACATTTAACTAGGCTAAAATATCTAGAATGGATAAAAGTTGCTGAAGTAGCATCAGGACAGCAACATCAAGCTCAGGATGAGGCACATTTGCATACAGAGATACTTGATTGACGGTATCCGGTACCAGATTTGCCTGTCACTGTGACCTCCACGTGATAGCCACATGAAGGCTGCGCCTACAGATGGACCATGCGCGGTTTGCGTTGCGCCACCCACAGCTCTATTCACAGACCACATATCCATTGTATAATAGAAGAAAAAAGACTGGGTGAAATATGGATGTGAGCCATGTATCTTTAACGGAGCCGTCTCACACTCCTTCACAGGCAAACACAAGCGCGCTGTATTTGGGGAATCAAACACATACGGTAGCTGGACTCCAGCCCGCTCTACAATGGGTGTACGGAACCAACCTTGCAGCTTAGCACGGCCCCGAGGACAGTGCACTCTGTCCCATCTAGCATCCACCAACTGCAGCATAGAGCCAGTATGGACAGTGTGTTTATAAAACCTGGTAGGTACGTCGTCAAAACTATCATCAAGCGCAGCCTCCATGGGGATGTCAAACAACCAGGATAGATTTTAATGGAAAGAAACATGCAAAATTGACACGGAATATGCAGCAGAGTAACGGAGTTTAACAAAGTAAATAAAAAGTAATTAATTACATCTAGTTTATAAAGAACCATATTAAGTGTAACTTTGTGTACCACAGCTGCGGTGAAGGAGCATCATGAAAGCAACATCAGCCACACCATGCAGCTATATATATATATATATATATGCCAAATAAAGACACTAGGGTAAATGATTGGATATATATATGTATACGAGCAGAGCACAATATAAATCGGGTAAATAACTTTCGGAAGGTGTTAACAAGTATTTCTATAAGCTCATAGACCAATTAAGATCATGGCATTGAAGTTCCCTGTTTGAAGAACTATGCCTGCTATTAAAATAAGAACTAAACAGCCAAAGCTTTCTCAGGCCAAAACATGCCATAATTCAGCCTACAGCCAAAGTTAATATTGAATCATCCTATTTTAAAACCAAACATAAATAACTTCATTATTTTTGCAGCGCTACTTATTTAATTAAATAAAACAAGTGCTTCCAGATAAGCAAAATAAAATATCTAGACATATAATATTAACTCCTTTTCTTAAGGTAAACTTGCGCAATTTAGAACTGATTTATTTCAAATAAATCGCCTAACTTATAGAACCATTAATAGCGATAATCTAAATAAGACAATGAGAAGATAGGCATTGCGAGTTGGAACCATTTAGTGTTATCTGCTCACTCGCATACTAACAAATGAAATATGAATCACGTGACAAATATCAAAAGTCTGCTACTGGTCACAAAGGGAAATTAAGTAGACGCATACATAACAGATCGACGTGCTTGAACTTAGGTTCATAAGAACCAAGGACGCTTTAGGGAGACTTACTTGTTTCTGTCCACAAAGGATAGGGAGATGCAGATTAAGTAAAACGGCTTTTGAGAACCACAAAACTTGGGTTTTCATTTCGAAATGTGTCTGTAAACTTTCACCCAGAGTCAACGTGATGCAACTTTCGGCTAGTTATCTGGTGAAAGGTGATGCCGGCAGCTTAGATATCTTTCTTGTCGGCTGATTTTTGCGTCGGTACTTTAGCAATCGGTTTCGGGATTATGCTCTCCAAGGAACTAGCCAAGGAGGGATCTGGTCTGCCAATGTAACTACTTCCGCTGTTAAAAGCAAATTGGTAAATACGAATGGATATTTGGCGGAGATCGTCGAGTAGGCTTCACTGGAGGCATAGGCAACTTCCTGGTCTCCAAAATGATGCAGACCTTGTCGTCATTGAATATTCGGCCGATCGCTGTATGCAAACATCTTGCAAGTTGGGCGGTTACGATATCGCCTTTGAAAGTTAATTGTAGGTATACAGACAGATTGGGCACAGTTTGTACCGATAGCCTGTTTTGCTTCAGTTTACTGTGAAATCGAATAAACGCTTATGAATATCCGTTGGCCTGTAGTGTCTGTGTGACGAACAGCCATTTCAATCCCAAACAGTCGTCAGTGCATATTCTGCGTGCTCGTTTAAACAAACTCTTGACTAAGCACAGCTTGTTTAAATAGGAGCAAAGCTGTTGAAGTGTTCATACAGTCCTGACCATAGGGCTTTCCGGTGTACAGGACGCTTTATGTAGCCGTCTTCTCGTCTGGTCAGAAGAAATTCAAAATCGGAAGGCAAATGTTATCCTTCAGTTCACAGTTGAAAAGGGGCGTTTTGATGTGCCTTATCGCGCTCATTGAGAAGAAATAGAACAGCGTCTCCAAAATTGTTGGTTGATGTGCATCTCACATCCAATTTTAACCAAGGTCACGAAGATGTCAGCGAATACCTAGCCAAGCGGACTTCCCATGGCTACACCATCCACCTATGTATAGCATTTTTTCCGTGAAAAATAACGGTAAATCTGTAAGACATTCCACTGGAATTGGTAATACTACTTTATTACTCATGATATACGCACATAAGTAATCCACCGGTTCTATTAATGGTATGTTAGTGAACAAACTGTGGACCTCCATTGAGCACATTACCTCGTTAGCAATGTCCATGTTTTGCACGCAATCAATCAGGTCGAATATTTCCTTCGCGTATACTTTGTCATCATTTGTCTCACCAGTGAAAGTAGATCAACTAACCCATGCGCCAACATGTGGTATGTGAAGTTACATATCTACGATACAGGTCTAAGTGGCATGTTCGCCTTTTGGATCTTCGGTAAGCCTACATTTTTGGGATGTTGTCCCCATTGGAGCGTTGTACGTCGCATCTGTTTTCATTCCATACTGCAGCTACCATTTTAATTGATTAGTAAACTTCTTTCGATTTGTGTTAAAGTGGTTTCGCTTAAGTCTTCCTAAAAGTTAGATTCATCTCCCAGGCTTTAATGCATAATGTGATCGTATTCACGTTCGTTCATAAAATAAATCCCTGTCTTTGTCAGTTTTTAGCGGCAACATATATCTGGCTTTCAGATAATGTAGGGCTTTGATATGACTACTACCTATACAACAGGTTTTGTGTATCGGGGACACCATGTAACTGTTTGCAATGTCAAAGAGCCTAATCTTGAGCTGGTTGTGCTGTTCCTTAATCGCCGGTTTAATTACTGTGCCCAAACTGTCTTTTTACCTTCAATAACTTTTCAATGGTGATATCGTGGCCGCCCAACTTGAAAAATATTTGCATACAGCGATCCGACGGACATTTAATGCTGTCATATTCTACCAATTTGGGAGACTTGAATGTTACCTATGCCTCCAGTGCAACCTGATCGACAGGTCTCTGAAAAAATCCATCGTATTTACCAATTTGTCTTTAACAGCGGAAGTAGTTACATTGGCAGACCAGATCGATCGTTGGCTAAGCGCATTGGAGAGCGTATTCCCAAAACGGATTGCTAACCTACTGACACAACAATCAACCAACAATAAAAGATATCTATGTTGCCGGCATCACCTTTCACCAGACATCTAATCTAGGCAGTCCATCATTTTGACTCTGAGTCAATATTCACCTTTATTTGTAAGGGAAGAGGATTTTGTTATAAATAAGTGAGGGTTCGTCGCAGCCAATTCCAAATCAGATAATCTTCCACATGCCCGGAAAAGCACTAGATTACAGTTTCAGCCTGTTGGGCATCATTAATAATGCGGATCAATCTGATCCATCAGTATTCGAACCCATGAGCACCAGCAGTTTGCACCGCCAGTCAGCAGCTTATGCTACTGGGCCACGGGGGAGAGCATAAGACCGCCATGATTTACGAGTAATCTTGATGTAGTGTGAGTTATCCTTTTCATTTATCTACATCATAAGCACCTACTCTTGAATACTTCAATAGAAATTCGCCCTGACAATTTATAAATGCTATGTCATACATCACTGTTGTCAGTGGACGTCCTGTCTTTCGGAGCCAACACTGCTACTAACTGGAGGTGCAAGACGCTGGTGGTCATGGTTTCGATTCCTGATGAATGCACATTACTGATGATGCCCAAAAGGCCTAAACTGTAGTCTAGTGATATTCTAGCTCGTAGACAATTATCTGATTTGACACTGGCTGCGACCAACCCTTAATTATTCATATAAAATTCCTTGCTCCTGACTACATCAAAATATATCCGTCCTGACATTTTCTAAATTTTATGTTACACACCGCTGCTCTCATTAGACGTCGTGTATTTCGGATCCCACCCCCTTCTCTGCAACGTTCATAGCTTGCACGACAGTGGAGGATAAGACGCGCTATATTACAGTTAGCTTGCAAATCCTGGCGGTCGGAGGCTTTCCATCTTGGTCTAATGGCATAAGCTGCTGACTGGCGGTACAAGCCTTTGGTGGTCATGGGAACGAATCCTGATGCATCCGATGGATTTGCACTATTGATGAGGCCCAACAGGCTGAAACTGCAACGTAAGGCTTTGTCCGGCATGTGGACAATGATCTGCTTTTGAATCTGTTTGCGAAGTATTTAAGTTAACCGCAATAATATCAGGTCACATGTAGTAAACTTTGTCGAGCACAATGTAGATATTGAAAGACTTCTGGCGTTAACATTTGGTTTGTTCAGAAAGTAGTTGAAAAGGGATTAAATATTCTCATCTACATTTATAAAATAGAAGTAATTTATGGAATACGGGTAAGGTAATGTGGAGAGCCAGAGAATCGAAGGTATTTTTATCAGAATAATTTGGATGAATGGTAGAAAGAATCACATCCGTAAGATCATTGAATGGGATGAATGGTATCACGAAGTATGTCATTCGGGGTTCTACAGCTAGTTCGAATGGTTTGTATACTATACGTAAAGCCCCATGATTTGATCCCTTTCTTCAATGCATTTTTGGACTTCTCCGAACAGCCAAGATCTTCCTGGACCGCGATTCACTCCGACAATACCGCGTTGCATGTCCTTGTGCTCCAGCTTAAGTGTGTGAACCATTCTTACTATTAAATGCAACACCCGAGATCCAGCCACAATGAAGAAAAGGCGATTTTGCACCATCCATATATAAATATTGTCAAGTTTAATTTGAAGCTGGAAACGGTTATCTGAAGCTCTGATCACACGACAAACTTTTGGTATCATCCGCGTAGATTAAATATTTTGACGCAATGTGCTACACTAGATAGTTTATGAAGACCAAGAATTCACGTGGCCCAAGTACCGAATTCTGTGGCCTTCCGCATTCGACGTGAAGGTGGCCTGACTTGGTTTCACCTAATCTCAACTCCAGGCGCACGCGTGGGAGAAAATTTCTAATCCACCGGAGGAGAGTGTCCTCAGTGCCACGTCCTTCAATTTTGACAAGAAGGATACGATGGTCCAACTGGTCGAATGTATAAGAGAAATCAACTTAAGCCACAACAACTCCTGCACCAACATCCACAGTTTCCGTCCAGCCGTCTTGCGCTAACAATAGGATGGTTTGCACGACCGATTTTGCCGAAAGACTTGCTGATGCTGAGCAATGTAACCAAAGCCGCCCCTTTAAGACATGAGTGATTCGGCAAAGGTAGCCTCCATAATTTTGCAAGAACTGGCACTAGATTCACTGGTCGATAATTAGCGAGGCCGGAGCGACTGCCCCCATTTTAAATGAGAGTTATTATTCCATGTTTTCTCATTACAGGTATGTGCCTCTCGTCATGATAATGCTGTAACAATGGAGCCAACAATTCAACCAAAATAGTAGCCGCCAATGTAAGGGTCTTTTGGCGGATGATCGCAATTCCTGGGCAAGCGTGCAGGCGCATGGATAACAGCTTTCTCATCACGATGTCTGCCGCAAAATTTATAGGATTTTGTCCACGTGCGGGCAATATAGATTTCAAAAATTCAGGAGGCCAGGGGACGCAATGAAACTAAGGTGCATACTGTGGTTGGAGAATATCTGACGCTTCTTTAGCAGTCCGAGTTAGACCATCCGCTTTTTGCAGAGAGGAAATCCACCTTTCAAATTGCGAAGTCTCTTCATGTGTTTGTAAAGACGGTTCGAAATTAAAGTTAATCGCTTTGCTAAATTATGTTGATAAGTTAGTTTGTCCTCGGGCAAAAATCGGGTATATTATTTGGGTGGATAACATATGTTTTCCAGTTACTCGGACCAGGTTTTGTTTAGTGCTTTTATAATGCCGCGTTGCGCATCATCATAAGTTTGCTTTTCCTATTACCTATAAACGATGTCGTGTTTCTAGAACTAATGGTTTTGGTTTCCGATGCTCCACTATCCAAGGAGTTAAACTTACTAACGAAACGTTCCCAGGCAACATGGGGTGCATCGGCGTTTAGGAAACTCCCGTCGGTTGCCTACAGTGGTCAGGTTATGTTGTCGTAATTGGTTGCGTTACCTGTGATTTGAGTTTCCTCCTCAGGTTATACATTACGGTAAATGTACATGAAATGCAGTGTTGCATGATAACGGCTTAGAGAAGTATCGACTGTCACACTGACGATCACAGTTTTTTATTAATGAATAATCGGTCAAATATGGGTGTCCTATTATTTCCATTAAATCTGATGGGCAATGTGACGGGGTTTATTAAGTCCAACATTCGAAACATATCGTGCAGGTTGCATTGTATTGCTCTCCTGGTGTGGACTGGGCTTCTAGAGCATGTAAGTGGCAATCGCCGGCGACTAGAACGTAAATATACTTCCTGTTTATGATCTAACTCAACGCAGCCACCAAGTTGCAGGAGATTTTAGGTGTAAACGATCGTGTGTTGTAAACAACGGCCACATGAGGGCATTAAGGTAAATGACAGCCTATATAAACGTTGGCTTAAGGGAATAGCTGAGTTATTGAGTTTCTTCAGGGTTGGCTACATAAATAATGAAACGACCACCACGACTCATTTGCTTACGGGGTGATCAGACCCAACTGCAAATTATCCACCGATTTTGAATAAACTTAACCTTAATATTAGGGAGAACAATACTTTTTTGTATCGCATTAATACATGTACGTTTTTCTTTCGTTGCATAAGCGCAGTGAGGTTAACGCATTTGTCAGCCATGAACGCACAGTATTGTAATGCATTATCGGTATTAGCATTTTGTCCATGGGACATCTACTGTGTACAACAATCCAAACAGAGCAATCTTTTTTCATTATTGGTTTAATGCTTTCAGAATCCAGCTGAAACATTTTTTCAGTTTGTCGCTACATTCAACATAGGTCTTTCTATGGTCTGCAGATCGGAGCGTCAGATTGGCCTGTTACTTAACTTAGGAATGTGGCAGAGATAGAAGACTGTACAAGGAGTTCAATTACGATAAATGTTATATTCCTCCTAAAATTAATTGAAACCGCTAGCTCCAAAATGTGTTCTAAAAAGGTATATTAATAAATAGTTATACTAGAATGTGGGTTATATTTGGGATTCATTGTATTCGCCGCTTAATATGTCCAACATATTTATAGCACATGGCATAATAACTTAAATTGACATCACACAACAGAATACATAAATGTATGCAAGGATTAACAAACAGTGTAAATTATATCGCTGTTATTCTCCGGTAGACCAGAAACACAGCAAGCAACATTCAAACTACTAGCATCCGGATACCTGAGAATCAACTCTTAGTTCAAAAGAAGTTTAAATGACAGCGGGTCAGTTAAACCAAATAATTACAAAACGAAGTAAATATTATATGGCATAAAATAAACGATTTTCCAATTGGCAACAGGGACGGGCGCTTTATGCTCCTGTTTACTTGATTTTAATTATTGAATTGGCAGTACTGATGGACAGATATCGGGCTAACTAAATGCAGCTCAAACTAACCGGTCTGATGTCGGGATCCACTATTACACTTTTAATGCTAAATTTTACAAATGATCAAAAGCAAGTTTATGTCTGCAGAAACCTTAAAATCGTATCCATTAATACGAGACTTTAATAGACATACAATTTTGCATGCTAATTTTTAAGCCAATCTATAAAAGCAACCAATTTGCCTGAATAATAGTTTGGTAACCCTCCGAGATTCTATTCTAAAGCCTGTTCAGCTACTATAAGTTCTTCATTACAAAGCATATAAAGCCTGTTATATCTACTTTGCTCTTCAGTTAGACGCATTTTATATGCTTCCTGCTTTTCTGCCAAATGCCTGGCTGGCGTCCATCCTCTATCCTGTATTCCTGTCTTAGCCTGTGTTAGCCTGTCTTAGCCCGGTGTCAACCCTTTGCATTTCACCAGAACAACGACTTTGACTCACCACTTGCACCCCGATTGCGCTTTGTCACCTTGACTGGGTAAATATGCTCGCTTGTGGTTTTAGTGCTGATAGGATTTCCCGACCACTGGTCATCTACCGTCACAAATGGCACATTATTATCTTTACCAATTTCAAGGAAATTTGAGATGCTAGTTTGCATATATGAACCGTGAGATTTTCGCAATTTTTGACCGCTGACAATGTCGCACGGTTGCTTATCCCACAGCCATGTTGTTCTGATTACTTCGTTGTGAATTTCTCGACATCTCGAAAGAATGCAGTGGAATTGCTAAACGGTTTGATTATATCGCCCTCATGCTCCATATTTTAATTTTTAGGAATTTGAGCTACTAAAAACATGGATTCCTCTTAAATTTTAACCCCGTATGCCCTACTATATTTTTCCACCTTAATTATAGTTACTTTATTTTATTTCTTTTCCAAAATATCTTTTATCGTCTAGCAGTCTAATGAAATAATTTTGGTGGTTACGATCGTTGGCATACACATGTTGTATCACCTTAATTTATTTTACGCATAAATTTAATTTGGAATTATTAACAAAGGGTTGACTTGAAACTGATGTGAAATCACTCATCGCATAGCATTCAGTTGTGCACGACCTGCAAAATATTGCTTCCTTTCTCCCATTATATTATAAGTCTTGTAAGTCGGAAACAATATATATGCATAGGTACCATTGCTTCATCACTGTAGTTGCATAAATAGTCACAATATGTTTGATAGAAATGGTAGAAAATCTTGTCCTTGAAGCTGGAAATCGACTGTCCATATATTGCACTTATTTCACTAAGAGAGTAATTCAATGATAAACTGTTATAGTCAACCGCGATATACATATTATAATCGCTTTACCCGTCTTCAGAAACTTTCTGCAATATTTCTTGTCAGACACTATCGAAAACTAAGTAAAAGAATCAAGAAATGTTCATTTTAGGTTTAACTGAGCAAACTCCTGAAAACCAGCTACCAGATGCTGAACTGGAGCTTGAAGATAGCCACTTCGAGCATGAGCGTAACATACAGGGAATCCATGTTTTTGTCCATACAATACAGCTACCAATTATAAAGGCACTACGTACTGCAGGGACTCAGCAAAGATTGTGAAAATATTACTGTTGTCAGATCTAACAAAATTCTTATCTTTTGATTTATAAAAAGAGTTTTCTTGCTCAAGTAATTCCAACTATTGAATTATTTATCAATCAATGAACATCTTTATAAGCTACACATAAACACTTAAATGACAGTGGACTAAGCGCTTTGTTGACTAGTTCTCCTTAGCCTCAGTGAACACCAAGCTTGCTTCCTAGTGACGTAGTTTAATATTCGCTACAGCAAGAGCTCTATGCCAAATGACACCCCAATGATTTTAGACTAACAGCAAGGTTATATGGGAGTAATGTCACACATGGTTTAATTCACAGTTAACTAGTGTGCAGTGTAAAATGGGCGCGGAAAAGCCGCCAGATTCTTACCTAAAGACCAATATACTTAGTTTAATAAGAAATTGATTACCGCCCCTTCCAATTATCTGGTTATGAAAAGATGCATAATTTTTTTATCTCCGAAATCATTTTGCCTTTACCGGTACTGCCTTTCTTCGGTAGGCCCTAGTACAAATGCTTACATTTGCAACGTTGGCGACTATGATAACAGACGCGTTAAGTCTAATAGGGAGCGCCTTTCAAGACCAACACTATTATTTTTGTATCTGTTAATTATATAGTCGAGAAATGCAATGTGTTTAAACTATTAAACAGCAAATATAGCAATACGACTGAGAAGCCTTTTCTATTTTTATAAATTCATCGCCCCATTTAGTTTCTACCTTTTCTGTCTACATTTTCTGTTCTTTACTGGTCCCGAAACCATTTATCTGCTACACAGAATAAACAGCGCAATTTCTCAAGTTCCGCGCATTCTCAAGATCTTTATCATGTATGGACAAGGAATGCTGTACCTTAATCTGATCACCCAGCCACATACGTTTTTATCTTATATGATCTGAGAAACAGTCTATGTAAAATTTACTGTATATATATGTATATATACATATATATATATATATAGATTTGCAAGTCTCATGAGTTCCTTAATAAATTATGCAAAGTTTACAGCCAGATCTTACGCGAGCCCATATCCTAAAAGTCAACAGTATATGTCATATTATATGATTAGTTTCTTTGACGTCAGATGCAGTAAGCACCCTACGTCAAGAAGCACTCACGTTTATCCTAATTAACGCTCAATCATTGGTCAACAATGCATCACACGAAATCATTCCCATTAGTCTGTCACTCACATGTTGGGCACTTAAAGCAACCTTATTCTGCCTACACTCAAGCTGCTTTTCTCCCACCACAAAAGTTTTTTCAGGGGTCGCAGTGGCTGTTTTTCATGGAAATTTTACCCACAAATGGGATGGAATGTAAGTTTTATCGTTAGGCCGCATTGAGGATTTCGTCTTAGTGAAAGGGAGGATAAACTGCTATCGCATTTTTGTGCGTTGCATTTATGTTACACCTGAAGCTAGTGTTTCTTCCTAATGCTATCCATTGATAATATTTGGAGCTAAATTCTCAGGAACAAATACAAAACCTCAGTGTATGAGAATATCAAAACCGGTACCAATTTAGCGTATGCAACTGATGGATGGAAATGAACAACTTTTCAGCTCTGCCTTGCACATAGACAATTCCAGTAGTTTTTGATGGGGCTAGTACCAACAGTTCTTTGGCAACATGCAGGGAGCAGGTATTGGAATAGCTCAAGAACATGGGTTACATTACATCGTGAAGAATGGATGGCTAGTGTTCGATAAAATTCTGCCTATGGATGAGGTTGATAACATATGTGTACTATGGATAGACAAAGCGAACGACTGATTGGCTTCACTCCACACCCATTTTGCACTCTGGAGATCAGCATTATATCGGTATGATATATGTGTCTCAAGGACAGCATCTACAAGTGAATAGATATATGAAGTGTGAACTGACGCTGATGAGCTGCAATTTATTAGTTGGGTGAAAGCCATGTTGTTTCGCTTAACAATGACAACTCCGCCTTCTAATATGTCCTATTAGCAGCCGACTTCATGCGCTAGCCCTCCTCAGATGGAAGAATATTCCCTAAACGGAAATGTTTTTTCATAACCTATTTGGGCAACTCCTCGCTCGTCAATTTTGTTTGTTCATTTTTTGCAATAAAACGGCCAGAATAACCGCATTTTTAAGAAGGCAATATTCAAAACTGCTAGTTCTGATTTCAAACTGTCTGGGCTGCATATGCTTTGCGCGCATTGAAACAAAATATTTAATAGTGTCTACTTGTGGCGCAAAGAAGCGAAGCTGGGAAGGTTATGGTGTTGCCAGTACAGCGTTATTTTTCGGCAGGCAATACCCTTGCTGGGGATATTCCCTCTATGAATAATGTTGAGTGCTACTTCATTGTTTAATTGGAAACTGTATGTATGCTATTAAAAAGCTAAACAAACCGTTGTCTATATGCTACGCTCCTGCTGTAACCCATGCTTGAATAAAGCTTTGACCTTTTCTTCACAGTATTAAAATTTACCACTTCCGTATTAGTTAAGCTGTTACCCAGAATATTCTTGTTCACTTATTCGCTGGCCACGACTAAATCTATCCTCTATTTTGATTGATTTCAACACTCAAGTTAATAAGGACATACATGCAATGAGTATTGTCGTAAAAATTGTGGCATTTAATTGAAATACTTAACTAGAAAAACCGAATGAATATAAGGAAAACATGGATTGAGCTCCCAGGCTGTACACAAATAAAATAGATCTAAAATTATGCAAGTAGGTGACGGCGTACTGGCATGAAAACCACACTGGCACCAAGCCAGGTGGTTTATGGACTTGCAGTTAAAACCGTTCTGTTGAGTAGAATATAATGAAGCTGTACCCCCGGAGAAAGTGCCATGGGCAATGGTAACACCTAGCTTAAATAATTTGATGAACGCATTTCTATTATCTGCAACATGTCAAGCTTTGTTTATTACGTAATATGAAATGCAAAACGATTTTGCGAATAGCCATTAAAACTCCTCAACACGCCTATCCCTTGCAAGTCTGCAATGTCTAATGATTAAATTACTATTTAATAAGTTACCTTTACTACTTAGGAACCTACCGAATACGTATTTATTTGTTGGATATTTGGCATTATCTAAATAAAGCATACATTGTAGCCATATTGCTTTTAACGTATTTCACGCCATAGGGTGTAGCGAATAGTTTTTATTCCATTTAATATATTTTCTCAACCAAGAAACGGATTTTATATAAAACCATTATATTTGAACGTCAAAAAGGATATTAGGATTTATGAAAGCAAATGACCAACGTATGCAGTCAAAGAAGAATATTTTATTGTGCTTTGAGTTTTTCTTTGCTGGCAGGCACTGCTATTTATGTATATACTAACAAGTATTTTAAAGCCGCTTTTGCCTGTCCATCCTTTTAGTCAACATATTTCTTTCCAAGAGCAAACTTGAATAAATCTCTCTTTAATTTAAACAAAAACCGCTCGTGTCTGCAAAGGACTAAATCTTCGAAGGTAATCAACTACACTCCTTTTATCCGTGGGAAGAACCCTACACAAATGCTTTCACCACTAAGTGAAACTACCTTTATCCTTGAACATAATAATTGTTAAAATACAACAGACATAACAGAACCTTATTTTTAAAGGATCTCACTTCCTCCCCTTAGTTATAAATTCATTTGAGGAAAAACGGTGTGTCTGTTGATCGCTGAATTTGGGGAACATATTATCACACCGTCAACAAAAAACTTTATTTATTTATTTATTTCTACTTATCGCCAGTGTACATTAACTACATGAAATCTCCCTAGCTGAGTTATTAAAAATGAATTATGTGATAGACGCCCATGTTTAGCATCAAAGTATTCAAAGTGAACGATACTGCTCTCACTGATACATATGTATTGTAACGCGGGGCTCGTTGTGTGACCCTCCCCAGCCTTCCTGCCCGGTGTGGTCTTGGAGCAATTCTCTTCCTATCCATCGGATTAGGTAAATTAGATGGACGTTCCGCATCGGTTACCATTTAATCTGCACGCTAATGCTTGTTTCGTTGGAGTGACCACCAAATGTAAGATTGAGCTTACCGCTGTTAAATAATACAATTTACCGCTAACTGCTTTGAATTTTTCTGATTGGAGTCACATGGCGGGCGAATATTACAGTATTCTCTAAACATATGCATCCCTGTCATCAACTTACCATGTGTTATAATAATTTAAGCCACTTAGTGATAACATACCTGGTACGGAATTTGTCAGGGTACTGGGCAAATTGGACGTCCAGAGTTTGTCAATTTTTAAGGGAGACTCCTCAGTACGGGAGGAAAATAATAACCAGCCTAAAATTATTTAGTCTGTATTTCGGTTTTTCATTTGCCTTAAAACAAAATGTTAAGTGGGTTTTCCATGTGGAGATAAATAAATGCCATCCAATAAGTGTAACTTTATTGTGCGCAAAACATTGAATTCCAATCATCAGCCATCGATCTTTGCTGTGTCAAATTCTCCTTGAGTGGATTTTTCGTTAACTAAACAGATATGAAAAAATTATTCCAATATGACTGGTGCTTAACGGAAGACTGCAGACATTCAGTTTCCTGAGCGACTCACAATAGTTGCTCTCATCAAAATGGTAAAATTAGTCACTGTTGCAGCGCAATGCAAATTTTTACTATCTCTGTTTAATAGGGATTTCATTATATATTTTGCTTATTACACTAGGCATATAATAGTGAACTATCGCTTGAGTAATTGGCTAGGGAATCCGCACCTTAATATGCAAGCAAGATATTAGGTAACCTAAGAAATCAAAGTTTTCTTTTTGGGATTACCAAACCGCGAATGTTTATCTGTTCATAGCTGTCACTCCAGAGATGTTCTCAAAAGCAGTTTCGTAATTTCCTCCATGCAAACCAGTCTGGGTTGTGCATGAGTTTACTGATAAACTTGCGCTATATCTGGAACTTAGCGACAATCACATCATTGGTCACCATAAAAATGATCATGCTGTCTTCTTTTTTGCTACATTTGTAGGCAAACCAGTAGAATTCTGAGAGTACTTCTGCACAAATTAAACTTACTACTACCAGAAAGCCACTTAAGAGCAGCACTGCGATTTTTGCTTTCCTTTTACACAATTCAATCCATGATAAACAGTGTCATTCCCAGTGTGTTTCAACGTATGTACGTATGTACACAATGTACACATCGCTTGAAACTGTAGGTTAAATGTCTAAAATCAATGGCTTTGTAGCCTTAGACTATTGTACCTATTGAAATATTGCCTAAATGGAAAAATGGCATTCTTGCAATTTCCTCATTCAACCGGAAGAAATGGTCAGTTGAGACATGGAGGTGAAGGCTGTCAATCAACACCGTCGCCGGAAACCCCACAAGACTGCTCCATCATACTCCATTGCCGCCCTCACTCTATTACTGCATGTGTTCAACGAAATAACACAAATGTCTGCTCATTGATTATAGGTGTGCTTTCATTTGTCTAACGAAACAAAATCTGCTAACCAACACCAATGCTATTGCAACCTTGTTTCGTAATGTTTACACCAGTTTTGGGCAAACATATTCATTGTTGTTTCCGCTACCGTTGCTGATTCCGCAACGGCCGCTGCTGTAGGCCTGGACCATCACGCATCCATTCTAATTTCTTATATTATTGGGTATTAAAAATACAGCTGCCCACATGTTATTGCAATATAAGTGTGCAGGGACCACGGCAATTCGCCTAGGTGATGTTAACATTATGTTAAAGTATAAGAACGGTAGTCGGAACGAATTCATTTACAAAAGCGTAGTAGCCTAACGCCGGTTCTAATACACATTTGTCGCCTTACTGCGGAATCCGAATCAATGATGAAAGAAAAACTGGCATTTTTTGTCTGGATTTGCGTTACAGAGCCAACACATGATCGAACTGGCATGTGTAATCGCGTCAAACATGCAGCAGGTTTCGGTGTGGCTCTCTCCTATCCCTGCACTCCACGACCGACGGTTTCGTCTTGGTTTAGACTCATCAGGTAGAGATAGCTGAGCTAGGAGTGGAACCCGAGGCACAGGGCTTGGCGGCTATCGCCGTGATCACTAAGCCATTGAGTTCCGCGAGCAGTGTTTGACACAGCGGTTAGAAGTAGATTTTCGGGATTTTATTGGTGCACCCGCCGTGTGTCTTGGATTGCGACACGCAATCACATTAGTGGCGGCGGTTGACTTGGAAGTCAACCTCTGCCAAAACGGTCACTGGGACCGTCACCGAAGTTTAGGGTTTCGGTGTGGCTCTCTCCTATCCCTGCACTCCACGACCGACGGTTTCGTCTTGGTTTAGACTCATCAGGTAGAGATAGCTGAGCTAGGAGTGGAACCCGAGGCATAGTGCTTGGCGGCTATCGCCATGATCACTAGGCCATTGAGTTCCACTCCTAGCTCAGCTATCTCTACCTGATGAGTCTAAACCAAGACGAAACCGTCGGTCGTGGAGTGCAGGGATAGGAGAGAGCCACACCGAAACCCTCCACTTCGGTGACGGTCCCAGTGACCGCTTTGGCAGAGGCTGACTTCCAAGTCAACTGCCGCCATTAATGAGATTGCGTGTCGCAATCCAAGACACACGGCGGGTGCTCCAAAAAACCCGAAAAAAATGCAGCAGGTTTGTTTGATGACCTTACAAGTTTGCTGCTCTACTCGGTTTTGAAGAGTTAGGTGACCCGTAATTAAGTGTATTAACATAAACAAGTTTACTTGGTGAAATATATACCAAACATAAATTAGTAAGTTTGGGGTAAATTATAGTAATTCCACCTTGCCACTGGTTCAGTGGAGGAGCTTCTGGAATATCACGAGAGAGATTTGGGTACCTGTCTAGAGTAATAATGGAAACAATCAACTATAATACTACGACACAAAAGCGGATATGTGCAAGATTTAAAAAATTACCGCTCAATCCACCACACATCTATTATCTCCAGAGTCATGTTGAGGTTGGTTAAAGAGCGCATAATAGAATATTTGAGTTCTGTGGGCCTTCTCAGTAAACATCTGCACGGTTTATTTAAATGTAGGTTGTACACTACCTGCCAGTAAGATTATCTTGATTATGCGACTAGAGCGAGAGACGCCGGAAATGCCATCATCGTAATATTTCTTGAATCCAGAAGGCTTTTGACCGTGTCCCACACACTTTAGATTTGCGTAAGATTATGTCCTATGGTTTCACAAATTCACTTCTGGTTGGGTTATGCTCTCACACCTAGGGTAGAAAGCAAGTGGTCAAAATCGTTAACTATACATCTGAAGCCACTATAACTTCTAGTGGAGTGATCCAAGGTAGGGTGCTAGGCCCGCTTTTATTCTTAATCTATTTTAACGATCTCCTTGATGAAATCTCGCACGAGAAGCCATTCCTTTTCGCTGATGATGAAAATATTGTCTATTGTTCCGCTCCTGGGCAAACTATTCCTAACCTAGCAAATATCACTCTGACTTGTCCGTAATGGAGCATTAAAGTAAATCTTGAAAGTTGCACTTTGGCACTGACAAGAATAATCTATTGTTAAACGGCTGTCTCCTCCCTTAACATCCTTATGTAAAACGATACCCACATTCCTGTGTGTGGCGCAGTCCGAGACCTTGGTCTAGGATATTCTGCGTCATTTTATATTTTAGAACCTGTTATGTTCTTGCAGGCTTCTGCCATAAAAGTGGTCAACTACGTAAGTCGAACTCTTTTTTTAAAGTTATTCCAAGCTTCAAGCCTTTAAAATGTGTTAGGCCGAAGCTTGAGTGCTGTACGATAGTTATAGTAATCTGAGAAAGATTGACATTATAGCACTAGAAAACATTCAACGATCATTCACAAAAGGTTTCCGAACATGCATAATACTATGAGATACCGAGAGTGTTGCGACGTGCTAAATATTGAGCCGCTATGGCTAAGCAGACATAAACTTAAAATGTGCCTTCTATATCCGTTTACTTTTCGGGTTAAGCTTCACTGCTTCACTGCAACTCGAGTTTCCTACTCATATATGTTATGAACTAAGAAACAGCGAGCGCACACTGCAAATAAAAAAGTCTCGCACAAAGCTCCGCTCAAAACTTTTCTCCGTAAAATATGTGTTATTATGGAACAAACTTCCATTGAGTATTAGAAACCGCACTACCTATCTGCAATTCAGACGCATGAATAATATTCACCTGACTGTTGCAAATATCTGGTCAACACTACGCCAAACGATGAATCTAGATAATTTGTATGAGAAAAGTCATGGATATATATGAAGGACACCATATCCTCTATTCGGTACAATATTATAAGATTGCCTACATTTAGTTGCATTCTTGCTTCTGCATTTGTAAATAATCTTACACCTATCAATCCGTCTAACCAATACTGTTTTCTTTTTTGACGCACCGGTTCGTTGCTACACTACACCTTTCTATCTGATGCCTCTGTACCATCTACGTCACCCGCCAATATTTTCTATCAAATTGTGATTGGCCTATCGGCAGTCGTTTATATTCATTATTATTTTTTTTAATTCCTCATACTTTAGCTTCTTCTTTGTTTTGTTTTCGGTCATGAATGGGCTGATCTCTTGTGATGACGGAGTAGAGCTTCCAAAATAAACAAACATACCCATGCAAATCATATTGCAGCTGACTCGCTGGATTAAAACAAAATATTGCCCTACTTTATTGATCCGCGTGATAGAACGGGCTGAGGATTCATCGTATATAATGTACGCATAAAAATTAATTTGATACCCAGTCTGACGGACTATTAACTATTTTGCCACACAGGCAGAGTCAATTGGAGCATGGAAGTGCGGGTGAAACCCATCATGGGAATACCCTGCATGGAAGCAAGTCCCCTGGGGACAGTTCCATGGATGACCGTATTACGTTAATTATACTTTCTGTGAAATCTATATTTATTATTTTTCCCAGTTTCTTTATCTCTCTAATTTTTTCAAAATGCTACTTACTTCAAAAACCCATATGTGAAGCATTGAAAAAGACGTAAATTTAACTATATTATGCGATCACGTTGTACATGTCGATAAGACCACCAAATTGGTCTCTGCCTCGCACTGTTGAGGAATAAAATGTTAATTTATAATTTTGGCAATGCCAACCAATATACTTGATGGACGACGATTACGTTTTACCCATTATATCCTCCTAAACATACCTTGAGTTAGAGAATTCCGCGATGTGAGCTTTACAACATTGCATGCGGTGTTGTTCAGGATTTGCAGATAAGTCTGATCACTTGACACTTGCTTACACAAATTCGAGGTGGTTGATCAATCCGCCTCACTCATATTTAAGCCAGCAACTGTTCTTAAGTGCCAGCTAAAATTGATCGATATAGTAATTGAGACGAACCAGCTTCGCTTACTTGCATGATCTGCAGCGTTGCAAGAGGCTATTCCCTAGCTATAATTAACATGTGCACAGAGATACTGGCAGAGCTATTTACCGCACTGCATGGCGTAATTTGTCCTCTTATTTCTGAAGCTTTAGGCTCAGTGCTCGTCACTGCTTACAAAGCGTTGCTGATGATGAAAGTAATCAGTCTGCCCGCAAGGATTATTAAGGCAAGCCAACACTAGGTGGTAGACAACAGCCTATTTCTTTTAAATAAAATATAATTTTGCTTAGGCTGTGCTGACTTAGGCATGATTTCTTTATGTCCGATCGCTAATGAACCAGGGCAGCATTACTTTGTTTGCAAGATGTGGAGGGACGCAATGTAAATGCTGGATAATAATGTACCTGGTACATGGACAAAAGTCACGGAATATGAGCTTGTGTGATGTTGGTTTAGTCCTGCCCAACTTACGGAACTCCATGTGCTCTGATTAAGATTTTTCAGGCCATGTTCCTTAGCATTGCCAGGTGCACTTTTGTTTTCATATTTTTATAGTATATATATTTTAATTTTGTCTATGTATAATCATCCGCGAGCAATGTTATGATGTAACTTAGAATAGTGAAGGCAGTAAGAAGCATCCAAGCCAAAGCATCGCTGTGTGACCGAAAGTTTAGCTTTGTTTATATTATAAATGTTACAATTGGCGCAATTGTATTCGGGTAACTTTATTTCAAAGCTTACATCGCAGTGTACAGTCAAAAGGTAAGCCTTGCTGAAATGATTACTATACTCTAGTTAATCATGAGGGTTAATCGTCATATCCGAATTAACCAGCTACTTCTCTTGCTGCGAATTTGCTACCCTCGTCACACTCTTGGGCACGATTCATTTCTAGACAGCTGTTTGACGCACGTTAAAGAGGGTAATTTCTCAAAACATGAAATTATGTTTCCCCAGACATGCACTGGTGACATCGAGAAATCAATGTATTACTAAGTCCTGCAACCGTTTTATAAATAGCAAAGGCGTTGCATATTACTTGATGACGCATGAAGGGGCTCCTTATAAATAGCAGATCAAAAGTTTTACAAATATTTATGCCATTTTAATAATAATATTCAATAAATAAATGTAAGCACAAATTTTAAATTGCGTAAGAAGAAATAATCAAAATCGTTGTGCTGTTTCGTTATTGTAACAGGGATTTTCGCTAATATGTGAAAGGTGCTCGAGCATGTAAATAAAATAAATATAATGAAATATGTTATGGTCTAAATACTTTTATTCATATATTGTCCGTAATTTTTCTGGCACTGCGGATACCATTCCTGAGGTCGTTTCCAACTGTTGTGCCATATCTAATATACTAACTTCTTGCGGCTGTATAACTGCCTAATAAACGCAAGCTAATTATGAAACAGTTTACCACATATTCTGATATCTCTGGAGAGTTTGTTTTAACTGTTTGAATACTTGACAAAACTCAAGCTTTCTCTGATTCGCAAAGTACGTTTTGAATCGTGATATTTATATAGTATAAACCTGACGATAAAAGATTTGTAAAATAATACATAGCTTTACCTTTATTCTCCGAAACCAGACTTGGTCAATTCCACGCTTAGTACAATGTTTCCTGTATGTCAGCTTTGAGGAATGGACACAAAGCTTTTTTATGCCATGATGCTGAGCGTTCTCAACAAAATTGATCATTTCTTTGCAAATCAGATTAAAGTAATCTGGGTTATCCATAAAAGGCAATACATATTGTTGTGAAGCAAGATGCGATGTAAGCAAGAAAATAATTTGGAAAAGGTATTCGATAGTCATCTTGGTCTTGGAAAATTGATAGTCAAAATATTCAGATAAATTAAGAGTAACAGAATAGCGCACGCCCAAGTCAAACACCTGCACTTCATTTCCAGGTGTGTCCCTTGCAGAAATAGACTTTCTGGAGTAACTTAGCTTTCGTGCGAATAACCTTACAATTATGTACAGTAAGTTATATATCCCACTCTTGCACCAGTATGCCATTGCAGATAAGTCATCCTGAATGAGGGGTACAGCTGCCCGAGTATGTGCACCTCGGTGTGATTAGAGAACTTTAATACCATCAGTAAACTTTGACGTAGCGCAATGTCATATTCTCTAGAATACGTGGAATGAATAAGAAATTATAGCGGACTAACAACATTTCATTGAAATGCTTCCCCTGTGAAGGCTTGTGGTTTAGTTAATCTTTCCTCCTTCCGCATCAGCTTCGCACTTTACATTGAATGTGAAGATAGCCACGAATACATCAGTTCTCTAATACCTGTTGCCTACAATATACTGAGTCCCTTAGATGGGGCACACTACCAAATGCTTTTTGAAAATCCAGTGTAAAGACACCAATTTTTCATTGTCGATGGCAGACTATGTGTGATTTCAGAAGTTTGCCACGTACGCTGCACAGGATCATTATTAATTGAAGCCACGCTGCAAATTAATGAATTTTCATATGTGCTAGAAACAAAATATTTCATTTTCTACAATCTATCCATGACTCTAACATTAAGGTTTGGTGATTGATGGGCAGAAGGTATTTAGTTGTGAGCGCCTACATATTTTTATCGTAGCAAAAAAAACAAAAGCCTTTACTGAGTAAGATACACTCCGTAGTAAAATGATCGTGTCGAGGTTGAGCGAAAACAAATGCAAATCACATCCACAACCCTTTATTAAACAGGGGAGGTTTACATTAGGCACAGCGCATCGCGAGGAGCGCAAGCGACAGACGTGAGCAGCGATTTTTGCTATAGTGCTTTCCATTGTATGACGCTTACTCCATGCCTTAACTAATTTATGACTGGATTTATATATGGTTTTTCGCGCACATTTTACCGGGTTAGCTGTATCGATGCGGAATTCACATAGATTATAAACCAGGTTCCTTGCCTATAGAAGAAGTGATGAGAGAAAGAAGTTGGGCGCACAAATATGACATATTGCGTGAAAAGTTAAACTTTTAATTGCTTTCAGCTGCGGAAGCACAAAAATTAGTAATCAACCAAACGCTAATATATAGACACACATTTATACAAAATGAACAGACAAAACCAAGACAATCTAACAGGTTGCTTTAAATATTTACTTATACAAAAAACTACTCACCGAAATCCTTCCACTAATAAGTAAAACAAATTCGCCATTACGGATTCCATAAATGCTATGTCGATTCATAGCTGCCGTAACCGGGAAGTCCTGACGCCGGAAGGCCAACCGCTGTCATCTGAATGGCAAGTGCCTGCATGGCATTGGCAGATGGGTCGGGCTATATCCCAGTTAGCTTGCAATTCGTGATGGTCGGCTGCCGTCCTCCATGGCTCATTTGCATTAGCTGGGGGCTAGTTAGCACAAGCCACTAGCAGCCATGGGTTCGATCCTCCGTAGAGGACCGAAGGATGTGCACCAATGACGAGCCCCGATAAACCGAAACGGCCGTCTGGTTCTTTGCCGATAGGTAGGTGACTTACATACATTGTCGGCTGACTGTGACGAACAAAACTTGAAAATTATATCATCCATGTACCGTTTGTGAAGTTTCGCTTCGCTAATATTGATAGCCGATTTTACATCTGGCTCAGAAATTTATCCGTCAAAACTGGTCCTAACGGGCTACCATTTGCAACACAGTTGTCTTTATATACGGAGTCCTTTCAAACTTTAACCATGTATTCAAATTGCATAAAATAATTAGATCACCTTGATTATCCAAGGGGAGAACCATGGACAATTTCGTCTTTGCAATTATCGGCACAAACCCTCAACAATCTTACATAGCGGCAAATCAGTTTACAGTGAATGCACATCTATGGAATACAGCAACGACTTATATGGTCTAACGCTCAAGCAAATCTAACAGTTGCAAGGAATCTTTTAAACAATATTTCGACAGCAGTATACGAAAGTGTTCTGACCGCATTGATAATCACCTTGCTAATTTGTGGTAGCGAAGATTATTCATACACATGATCGGGACAGTTGAAACCATACAAAATGTAAATTCGGAACACCGCTGCATTTTGATGTTTAGGTCCTGGTCGTTTTATTTTCTAATACTGAGACTCAATGAAGAATCTGGGTAAAAACAGGATCTGAATTATCCTAGTTACTTGCTTCTCCACCAGATGATATCCGTCTGGCCTATTGTCCGGTTAAAACTTCCGTCTATCTTACATAATGGTATCAATTTATAAATATAATCTACGCGATGTTGACAATACCATTGCCTTTGTCCGGTCGTCGGAACAACATGTATTGCATCTCTCTTAACTCCATAATAGCCATGCGGTGCTCGGAATTTAGGCAACATCTTTGAGCCATTTATCTCTTCGCAGCAAACAAATTAAATTTGATGTGAAGCTTTTCGCATCTTAACTAGGCAACTTAATTTCCGTAGCTATTGCCATGGAGCTTAATAATGACAGTCTGATGACGTTACTAGAAATCAATTTGCAGTTTTTGGAGACTGTTGAGTACAATCACAAATGTCTCCGTACTGAAAACATGATAGTGTAATCGAACAACCTACATGAAATATGCGATGGAATATTTGGAATCGCTAGTGAATAAATTATAAACGTGTATAAACTGTCGCTCAGCCACTTGGTTATAAATTGTTAAGCATATTATTATGAAACAAGCAGTAGTCCCTATATAAAATTATATATGTCATACCAAGTCTCTAAAGGCTCATGGTTAAGAGAAGCAAATGTGGTAAACAATGGATAAAATATCAATGTATTTAAATATGTATATATCGTCGCCAAGAAGCAAACAAAAATATTTAAAATTCATTGTCTTCGCAAGAGAAAGTGAAGGATACGGTGCATGTTTGAGCATATTATTACAGAATACCTGGAAATATTCAGAAACAAATGAAGACCAAAATTGCCGAACAAAAATAATTTCTGAATTCTAGACTGCAATTAAAATGTCTTCTCATAGGCCGTAATTATTGTCCACCACGTTCTCTTCTTTACACTCTTCTTAGTAAAAAACAGTAAAAACATGTATTCATAATAAAGTTGCTAGCCACGCTGTTCCGAATGGGAACAATTTTTCGCCGTGGGTTTATCGGGATGAGTAATTAATAGTATACACTTTGGGGTACATCACGCATCCAATTATGGCATGATTCTATAATTGTCTATTCACTATCTCCGCATACTTTTCGGCCTTGTAATAATCCACTTTGACGTTATCGTTACTGTTTTAAGGACCTATTCGTGCTCCACGTATTTGCTGTCCAAATTCATCCCGCTTCATTCTCTTCTCCATGTTGGATCCAACGAAGATTAAGCTTTATCTTATGCCTCGGATAACACCGGAAATGAAACTGGAAGGTACATGAAAGCTGATGATTGCCTATCTATAGCTCCGACAATTTGCTTGAGGTAGCGTAAATTTATTGGCAATACTTCATCTGACCCACCTGTGAGTTTACCAGCAGATCTCATTTTCCGTTGATTTTTCATAAACAAAATAATTGGATGGTGGACACTGGTCTGGCGACTGTCACACAGGCTAATCATACAAAGAAACATGATGAAAACACTTTGGATTTTCTTATGGAGTGACACCATTTTGAAGTATTTATTTTTTATGCAAGTCTTTGGTGTCATTTCTAAAGGCACCCAGAAACACGTTAACATTGACGTATAAACAGAATGAGCTAAAAGGATAGACTAGTATTTGTCCTCCTAATTGAGCAACACAGTCTTCAGTCTGATGTAGTGACTGCCTATAAACAAGTGCTATTACTTGAATTAACTGCGAATCCAAAGTATTGAATGGACAAGCAACATGATTGAAGAAGCGCAGTCAATTTGCTTGGTAAAGCAGTTGGAAATATGTTGTTGCCATCTTATCTTACCGGTAAACTTAACACTTGCAAGCAAAAATTCCTAAACAATGGGTTCATATGTTCGAATCTCAGCGTAGCTTTGTTAAGGATACAGCTTCTGATCAAATCCTGGCTCTCTTCATTTATAGATAAACGATGGTTTAATGTTATCAGCAATTCGGAATGTGTTGAACAAGGAGAGTATAATCGTGAATTTCCAGCTTGCTCAAAACTTAGGTACATTAGTGTTGCGCCTACAGTCCGCCCTTCTCAAGTATATAGGACGACGGACTGTGTGCAAAAATCAACCTCAGTTATTATACCCACATTTATTGGTCAGACATGGAAGGAATTACGGACAAGGATTTTATAACATGAAAAGAGGATTTTGCGACCGCCGTGGAATGAGCTTTGTTACAGAGCAATCTTAACTCAGCCGTACCTACACTTGCGCTCTATACCGGGCATCAGTTCGATTAGGAATGCCTTACAAGCGAAGACCCAGAAGTTGCTCGCCTAGGTGAACGAACCTGCTAAGGCTGCTTTTGTGTGAACAGAATAGAGGGGTGCACTCTGGACTGCGTGTAGAGCAATCGATTGCGCACTGCCCCTGGGGCCTCTTGCGGAAGTTCAGTATATCGGGAAGGATTAACAATTGGAAATTCTTTAACGCTTCTGGTAGGAGGCCAACATGCTGTCTTTCTCTTCGGTTTGCACGTGCAGCCAAGGTATTACTGCACGTTTGCACTTAGGAAGCCATATGGTTTAGCATTTTGCAGCTGCTGCTCGCCCAATCGATGTTCATGAGAAGACAGATGACGTAGGCTCAGAAATTAGTATTTCACCGAGTTAAACTGCATCTGGTTTTCGGATGACCATGTGTAGTTAGTGTCGAGATCTCCTTGTAGTGCCGTGTGGTCGCCAAATCTCTTGATCTGTATAACAAATCGTGATGTAGTTAGAAAATAGTAAGGTGTTTGACTGTAGCATTCTTACAAACATTTGATGACTGCTAATAACAGACTGGTTATCAGAAACAACCCTTGAGGTACACCACACTGTACATCTCTTAGGGTCGGAGGTGGGTCTGCGGACTATCACATATAGCAACTTAAAGTAAGAGTTCAAATTATCCATCGCAGCAGAGTTGGTTATACCATAGCTTCGAATGTTGTGAAAAGGAAAGCGGTGGTTTAAGTACTCAAGTGCTCTCTAAACGTCCAGGTAACTGACAAGAATCCTTGTCCAGAATTGGAAGATTCCATGCAGCATGATCAGGCTAGTACTCGTTTTTATTGCAGGAACGATTTCGTTGTTATCCGAGCTGCAGTGACAATATTATGTTGTTGCACTCAATGTGACTCATGAGCGACTCTGCGATTGAAATATTATAAGTATCAATAGCACTGGTTGGAGAATGCTGGGACGGTAGTTAGCCGGCTCCTCTGAATTATTCTTTTAGTAAATATGTAAAGTAATCCTGGTTACCACACGGAGGCAACCTGCAATCCCTTATGGCGTCGTTGGAAGAATTGGGCTAGCGGTTCGATAATTTACCTGGTGAGATTTAAAAGCCTTCATTGTGATATAGTCTACATCAGCGGAGCTGTGCTTACGCAAGGACAGCAGTGTGTTCTTCACATATCCAGCAGTGAAGAACTTGTGGCACAACCCCTGGAGACGGATAGATAACTGTCAACTAGGGTTGAGGTGACAATTCATTGGATAAGTGCGGGAAAATTGTTGCCGAATAGCGTTTGCCGCTAATCTATCTAACGCAAGTAATACTGGGAGACCGCGCTGCATTCGGTGGAATTTGTTGAACTGTCAGTGGAAGATTATAAGATCACCAATGGATTTTAACGCTTTGTCATGTCGGCGCTTTTGGTTGTCGTCACTGAATAATTTGACAACATGAATTTGTTGAATTATACAGTCCTCCAGTCTGCAAATCCTGATATGCTTTCGCAGCAACGCAGGCCGAATCTTGTTATTCAATTTCCTCTGATGCCTACCAAGGATAGACTTAAATTTTTTTCACGCGGAAAATTTGTCTTCAGACGTGTTTGCTACTAGCCCGGTAAACAGGTTGCTACTTTCCTCCTAATTGAATTCGAGAGGTTGCTGTTTAGAGAAGACCAGTGCATTTCTTGAACGTGTCATAAAGTATAATTTAAAGGGTGATAATCTTAAACTTCTTGCTGTTTTCACAGATACACTCCTCGTAGCAGAATCATCGGAAAAGCAGCGTCACGTGATTGCTACCCGCAAGCGGTGTAATAAATTTTACTACATCCATCATTATTTCCTCATTGGTGAACACAAATTAGAAAACAGATGGTTCCTCGCCAGCTCAGAGTCTCGTGAGAGTTGTCGACATCACTACAGCAATTATAATGTACAGACCATTGTCCTTGCACACGCATAGCAAACGTGGCGAGGACAACTTATGACCTCCTTTTTCTTCTGTACATGCTTCGAAGCCATAAAATCCTTGACGATGTTTTAGTTTGCTAAAGAAACTTCTCATTCATTCTCAGGCAGATGCGAGTCTTTGCAGCTGCATGTCCGACGAAATATAATTCCAGCGTATTGCTCCCCGGAGATCAGTGCTGTGTAAATTTTTATAGTATTCATCAAATTGCTTGCTAATTAGCTGCAGTAAGACGTCCTAGATATGACGTAAAACGTCGACTTCTAACATTACGTTTGGAGGATGGAATGTCACTCGTCAATACAGTTATCACGACAAGGGCTTTACAAGGTTAACGGGAAATTGGTCCTTTTTATAGTGATGAAATCTAATATTTCAGCAAATATTATCCTTATACTCGTGACTACTGTCTTGAGATCAATAAGTTATAAATTATTTCTCAGGAAAACTACCTTCATAGAGCTATGCTTTGGAAAAAAAATTGAAAATTTATCAAAGGCGTTGGATTAGTTCAAAACAACTTTCGTCACCAAAACTGCTTAGCGCTTACTTGGCGCTGACAAGAGTGGATGTGATTGAAACGTAATAACATAGAACGTTAAACTTTCATAATGTACATTACACTTCCCTACCAACCTAGGTTGTAAGCCCTTGAATTTTACAACGCATTGCTATCCTAAATGTGTGACACTTAAAAGCCTCATGCTGCATCATTATCCTTGCATTCGAGCCGTTTGCATATTTAATCTTTGTCAAGATAGGTACAGGCCAATAGGAGAATTATCCTCTACCCCACCAATTTTTGACAAATGCGTGCCAAAACTCCATTGCTTGCCCGCGGACGCGCTCACCACCAACGGTCAGCTTAGATTTGGTCTACTCTAAATAATGATAACATTTTCGTATCATGTCATTAGCCCTTATGCACCCTTTCCTCACCTGCTCAAATTATTGATGCCCCTATCCTCTACAGTCCCGACTTACTGTCATCTCCTGATCGCCTAACTTAGCCGGTCGAGGTGCGAAGACAATAATTCGTCTTCGTGGTGATAAGCTGTTTCTTTGTGCTAGGATAACTCACGTCCGCCAAGATAAACAGCATCCGTTGCGACCTATATTAAATATTGAATGAAAAGAAGTTGAATATAAATCAGTACTGTTTGCAAAATACATCACATTATCGGTAAATATTTGAGTTTTATTCACTTCAATGTGTTTGAATACACTCTTGCTTGTTAGTCGGCTTCGCTTTCCACTGTAAACACCGCCAGTATGCATTGATGTAATATATGTTATCAACGGGAAATTTATATACAACGAAGTATCATTTGCGTTAACGGAAAGCTAAAATTTTATTGGCTAAATGCAATTTTTCGGGAACAACATCTTTTTGGATCGCACCTCTTTTAGAAATAACAGTTAGTTTTTACCAACCGTTTTCTAAAAACATTGCCGCAAGCAAACAAAATAAGTGTTGTCAGCTTGCCAAACACATTATACCAACCTCTCAAGTGGTGAAGATATTGAATTGCATTTAGTATATTATATCTTTCTGGGTTAGAATTTGCTGGATTAGCATTTTCTAGACTGAAATCCCCTGTAGGAACCAGAGCAAATGCTCACAAGTTCTTCATAATATCTCGATTTTCAGGAAATGCTTACTTCGCTATTAAGTCATACCTAAAATTTTGTTTTGAAATAATATTTCCCGGTGTATTTCAACCATGTCTTACCATGGTTTGCAAGATTAAACCTGATTTGCTTTAACACGCCTGCAAATTATTCTACTGAAAATTGGTGGTTCGGTGTTGCTCCTCCCAACCCTGAGACCCCATGACCGGTTTCGTCCTCCTTTGGACTCATCAGATGGAGATACCCTGAGCTGGGGTGGACCTCGAGGTATAGTGTTCAAAGGTTGACGACCTGACCACTATGGCTCCTAGGTCCGCGAGCAACGTTTGGCACAGCGGTAAAGTGTTCCAAGTGGCATTTGGTGTACTCGCTGTGTGGTTGGATTGCGACTCGCAATCTCTATTCAGACCTCGGTCCTAAGTGGACCTCGGTCATTACGATCACAAGGACCGTAACCAAATTGGTGGTTCGGTGTTGCTCCTCCCAACCCTGAGACCCCATGACCGGTTTCGTCCTCCTTTGGACTCATCAGATGGAGATACCCTGAGCTGGGGTGGACCTCGAGGTATAGTGTTCAAAGGTTGACGACCTGACCACTATGGCTCCTAGGTCCGCGAGCAACGTTTGGCACAGCGGTAAAGTGTTCCAAGTGGCATTTGGTGTACTCGCTGTGTGGTTGGATTGCGACTCGCAATCTCTATTCAGACCTCGGTCCTAAGTGGACCTCGGTAATTACGATCACAAGGACCGTAACCAAATTGGTGGTTCGGTGTTGCTCCTCCCAACCCTGAGACCCCATGACCGGTTTCGTCCTCCTTTGGACTCATCAGATGGAGATACCCTGAGCTGGGGTGGACCTCGAGGTATAGTGTTCAAAGGTTGACGACCTGACCACTATGGCTCCTAGGTCCGCGAGCAACGTTTGGCACAGCGGTAAAGTGTTCCAAGTGGCATTTGATGTACTCGCTTTTCTTCTGAAAATTTGAGATTCCAGCAGAACTATCCGAACGAGGATCCCGCTGTTTTTATATTAGTGCCTAAAGATCGAAGCAACTGCCAACAAACAAAGGTGAGTAGTATTTGCACACGCTTCGTAACATTACTGGAGAAGCGACTCAAAGTGAAATAAGCGACTGAGTTATCAAACAAATATTTAATGCAACACCTTCTCAAGTAAATGTTTTCCATAACAGGACAATCATTTAAAACCTGTCAATATTCACTGCATACCGTTCCTAATAGTTTTCTAGTCAGACATTATGGGCAAAAATGGCTGCGAAGGTGGACTACTTGTCAACACGCCTGGTCAGTCGAAACTGACAAGTGTCCAATTTGATCAAAACGGATATTTGGATTGCAGTTAGTAGTGGCATATGTTAACTCCCACCTGATAATTTCCGAACGCCTTCCAGTTTTCCTGCTTAAGTTATTAACGTTGCTGTCCCTATGGATTCACATCAGGATTACTCGATGTTGTGCGACTAGTTACCTGGTGTAGACGGCCTTACAGGTTGGAACATTTAATTATATAATATGCTTAACGTACCCGAGAGAACCTTATGGGCAATGCAATGTACATTAAGAAACTCAGGCAATGCACAAGTTCAGTTATTAAATAAAAAGCATGGTTTATTTTAATTCATAATGGTGCACATGCAATTTGTCAATTTTGTAACTCAGGCTGATCGGAAAATTTTAAAATGTTTAGTTACTAGGAATTAATAATTGTTGCAGCGGTTGAAACACAACAGCATTAATAAGTGCATGAAATTTCTGTGGGACTTCATCATATTATTCACTAGACAGCAGGCTGGTGTTATTTGGAATATTAATCTATCGATCCCAGATCCATTAAGGCCGATTAGCTGTACGGCTTGGTTGTGTAAACACAATCAGTTAATTCCCCGCTTATCAGCAATGTTATGGAACATTGTCAACATAATGCGATTATAAGGTTTGGTTGCATCAGTTCTATGCAGTGTCTGCTTTAAAATAAACCCGTGTGTTCGGCAGATGTCCGGATAAGTAATTTACCGAGATCCGTCAAAAAGGGATAGCATAAAGGTTATGGATAAATTTTTATCGATCTGTGTAGCTGACTTGTGTTTCGAATGCAATAGTTTTCTGACAGTTGTTATTTTTAACAAGGCGTACCGTGTTCGTTCTGTACCATTATAATACAACATATCCAAGAATTTTGGATGTTGCTCGTTCCGAACTCAGTAGAGGTGTACTAAAACATACGTTTTATCGGCGCCAACCAATATTTCCTCTTCCACAATTTCTTAAGTTTTGAGGGTAATATGCTTGTCTTCATTGCTACGAACAAATTACTGAATATGGAATTTCAGATGGCGACGGATGGAAGCGAGATACTTGGGTAACTGTATACTTCAGGACCATAATTTTATAAGATCTAACAAAGCATCTCAATGCGCAGTACTTCTAAAATGAATTTCTCTATTGATAGCGTTTTGCTTGCATTGCACCACCAGGAGTTTGTCAATGGTTTGCTGTGCTCAACACCGGTTTGGTTTAAATTGTAGTTTGTATGGCACAAATTAAGTAAACTGAGTGTAACCCTAGCGCTTGAGCTAAAACATATGATATATTCTGAAAGCAAACATTATGTATATAATTATACTTACATGGCGCAGCAGAATAAATAATGAAAGCCATGATTATTCATGGTAAGGGCTAGTTTCTACATTTTCATTTTTTAGCGAAAGGGAGAGATTTGCATCAAACTGCTAGTGACCGAAACTATGTAAACGATTGGTACTGGTTTTTGCAACTGATGGAGAGGAGCGCAGCCATTGAATTTGCTTGAAATTCTTCACAGTGCAATATAGCCGGCTGTCAGTGACAACAAATTTATGCGTAGATCAAGATTACTGTATTCTGCTTTGCGAGATAGCACAAGTCACAAGGCGATACTTACTAATTTAAGGTAACTTCATCATGCATTGCTTTCGCAAACACACACTTAAACGAAACAAGCATAGTGTGGCTGTCCATATCAAAATAACTAAAATTATGTAATAATATTTCTTGAGAGCGCTGCATGCAGAGCTGGGCTTAATAAATTTTTAATCAAAATGTAATAAAATTGCATGTCAAGTATTTATATAAACCATGGTTTAGAAAACTTGACTAGCAATGGCGGTTCAAAAGCAACTTAAATTTGGGGCAAAGGGTAAACGTCATCCAAACCATATGTAATATGAATAATTATACGGTTTTATTTTGTGCATAACCTCATAATGGGCAAAAGCAAAAGACTTGAAGATTCTGCGAAGGTTTAAAGAATACCATACCATGAATAACACACTCAGGAGGTCGTTTAGAATTCTATAATTAAGGTAATTAAAATGAGCGTATGGACGTATAATTGATATTTATGATAGTTTGTCAAATATTGTAAGATTATTTGGATAGCGCTCACCTTCAGGTTACTACTCTGCTCATTAATGCCTCTATAATTTTACCTACCAAATGTATGCAGCTGGTTTTTCTGGTTAGCTAATAAATTGTTGTAAACTGCGTACACAGCTGCGTTTATGCTCCGAAGATTGGAAGCTGTTCCAAAATGTTATCTTTGGTGGCTGCAATTTTGCTAGTAAATGTTATCGGCTCGGTTACAAACCGAACTGACCAGCTTGGATATACCTCCTGTCAATGGATGTCTACGCGCACAATAATAAATCCTACTCTATTGTGAAACTGTCAGGAGCTGCTTTTGTTCTGTTTGCCTGTCTGTAACGGGGATTTTTGATGACAGTTGTTGGGAAGCGTAGAACCAGCCGATGACGTATGTAGCCTCATAGAGTCTAGACACTCAAAGGAATAGTTGTTTTGACGTAATATTTAAGATTGAGTGTTCAAGTGGGAAACTTAGCAGTTACAAATTTGTTGCATAATCAAACTCTCCTAAACCGCAAAACAGCCGACGTTGATATATCCACATCAACGCCATCAGCCTGTTTGCAAGTGACTCAAACATCAATTTTCTATAGTTGACTTTGGCGGAATATCTAAAAAAGTGTTTAGAGTGAGCAGCATAATAAATTTGCACATTGCTTGGGAACCTGGATGAAACTGGGAGTAAAATACAACGAAAGGTAGACACAGACTGTCTCCTGCTCATTTAAACGTTGCAACAAAAAAGCCTGAAATAGATGGTATAAACAAAAATAAAAACAAAATTACACGTATGTACACGATTCAGTGGAAACTGAGATGGGGATTTCGTTCAGCGTGAAAAATGTTTAAATTCTAACATTGCAGTTCCAGTACAATTCCGCGATGTCAAAATGCAAGTCGTTCCAAATATGGATTAAAAATGACGATGCAACCTGCAACGACATATGCAAACTATGTCTCGTGATTTCTTATTTCATTTTTATGGCAAATTTTGGTACATCTGACAGGCCCGAAATCTCACGACGTGGGCCGTATGGGCCAAGAAACCCACTGAACAATTTTCATGAAATGAATTTAATAAAGTCGTTAAATTTATTTCGTTGATAAACGGATTTTCACGCTAAAATAACATCGAAATTTTTGTTAGTCAAATGAAAGATTATTTTTACCAAAGCAGGTCTATTTGACTGTCAGTTGACGAGTAGCTCTACGAAATAAAAATCAGTAGCGTAGTCACTGAAAACAGAACACTTCGGTATATATCTAAATTTTGTAAAAATCTTATCGCTTTTTGCGGATAGATTAAAACGTCCGTGGTTAGACTCGGTAAAATAGTTAAAATAAAACAAATAAAATATTTATGTATGATAAAGGTAGCTCAGGAATTCATCCTAGTAAAACAGCGGGCCGTTATACAAAATATAATTAAAGCACTAAGAAGATGACATGCGATAACTTGTTAAGTTGAGATAACTTGCAACCTCGTGTTAGAATTTCATATATATTTATATATTACATGTGCTAAATAAAGATATTAGGATTACAGGTCTGCCCTACTTATAGTAAATAATAGCCAACAAGTACAACTGCACAACGAAAACCAAGTTAATAATTTCAAAGTTAATAATTTATCCAACGTTTATGAAATATATGTGAGCACGTTTCATAATGAAACTGCATTTTTTTTGAGGGTGCATATAAACTATCACAAATCTGGAACCTACAGAACTAAATAGTTTAAAGCCCAGAACTTGCTTTAATTTATACCATCCACAAACTTACTATTAAATACATCATTGGGGCTTCTTAAGGTAAGTGAACGTGCAAGTCGAAATTGGCAAACTTAAGATGCATAACAGAGCAGGGGCACTTTTAAAACGATAGTTAGACTCGTATGAGCAAACTTTTCTTTAAGCATAACCAACGCTTAAGTTAGGCTAAGATTGATTACAGCACGATATTTGGCATGTGTTGCAAAATAGGTTATAACGCTGCTTTTGTAAATCCGCAATGGAAGGCCGCTAATTTTGTTAATATATTTCTATATCTGCACCGCCAGTATAAACAGACGGTATATGATTTTCCATGGGGTGATTTGCACCTGTGTGGGGAGAAACAATGTTTGTGTTCCTATACGTTTTCTACGAAAAATGTTTAGCCCTACTTACTTGTTCAGCTATATCAACCTACAAAAGTACTACCACTAATATTCATAACAATATAAAAGGGGCTAGAAAAGTATAGTAACCTCATTCCCTATATTATTATTGATGCGATTGAGAACGATATTTTTTCCATTGCAAATCACAGTATATAAAGAAATTTAGCTTGGTAATTTTCCGAAAAGTGTTGTGATCAAAAGCGAAGTTAATGAACACCTAAGTCATGGCATGCAGAGTTCATACGTGTGATGGTGACTGGAAGCTGGATCGATGGGAATGGTCTTCTTCAGTGTAGTCCATCAGGCGATCGATCCAGTAGGTGTGTGCGATATTAAAAACACAGCTCAGAGTTGTGAATACAACGTTTACGGCAAAACCGGTTTGAGTTATTTCTCTTGAATCAGCTGGGAGAACCCGGCACGTAAAATGGTGACAGAGGAGAGGTAGCAGATTCACTGGACCCCACTCGATTTTTGGAGAGCCGTCAATCCTGGTGCATACTGCTCTACAGATGACGGAAAGCACGCTCCCGAAAACTGGAGAATAGAGAAGGCAACGTGGACAGAGTTCGTAAGGAGGATTCAGTTGGATTCCTATCCGATGCCTTAAGCTATTGGCGACGAAGCCCAACAAGTACTTGAGAAATCGGATTTCAGTTATGTGGAGGAGCAGGACATCTCGGAAATGATCAAGCGTGTCTTTTCTGTTTAGATTACAGCCGCAAAATAGCCAAAGAAATTAAAGTTTACTGCTAGCACGGCGGCATAAAATTAAGCAAAACAATGCTGAGATATTTTGTATGTTTGACATCATTAAGTTGCAAATTGATGACACTAATTTATTGCTTTGCATTTTGTGTTGAGTCCGTTTGTGACGCTGCAAAGTATTTTTGATATTCCTCAAATTAACACATCAGGGCGACAATTTCCCATTAAATAACACTGTGTCCAGAAAGAAAATGTGACTATTCCTGGTTATGATGGCAAAACTTAAAGCTCGGTTCTCTATACAAACATGGAAACAAATAAAATAAACCTAAATCTAAGTAGACTAACTTTTTCACAATAACGGCAGAAAGTGCATATCATTTGTCTCACACTTTGTCTTAATTGCTAAGAGAAAAGTGCTCTAGTTTTCATCCAACTATGAGTATGAACAGGGTTTGAATTATATTCCACGTGTGAAGCCTATTGAACGTGGTCAAGAACGGTGATTGTGTCTCCCGTTTGGAGGCAACAAACACACACTTTATGTACATGAAAGAAATTTGCAGAAGACAGCTGAGGCAAATAAATGAACTTGGCTCCAATGGATGGAGCCTGTCTACATAGCTGATACGTCGGTACAGGGCTATATGGAATCAAAAATTAATTTTTGTATTTGCATTTTGTATTTGCAGACATTTAAATGGGAACGAAGAGAAACTTAATTGGTCAGCATATCTATTTATTATGCCAAGTGTTCCTTACATGATTACCTATGCGAATTTGAAACGGTCTTTAAAATGCAACCGTTAAATTTTGTACTTTAAATCACTTAGGCTGCAGTTTGTTAATATTTTATTGTTGTGTAGATGATCTTATCCAGTTGGTTGGCAAAATTTTGTGCATTTCTAACCCTAGTTAATCTTTGTTCGTCGCAATCAGCCGACAATTCAGGTATGTCGACCAGTTATCCGGAAAAGCTCCAGATGGCCATTTCGCTCTATTGGGGCTCATTATTGGTGCGCATCCTTCGGTCCTCTGCGAAGGATCGAACCCATGACTGCTAGTTACTCTTGCCAACTAGCCCGCAGCTTATGCAACTGCGCCATGGAGGACGGTATCTGACTATAATGAATTGTTAGCTAAATGCGATAAAACCCGACGCATCCTCCACTGCCATGCACGCACCTGCCATGCAGATGACAACGGTCGGCCTTCTGGCGTCAGTTCTTCCCGGTTACGGCAGCTGTGAATCGACATAGCACTTTGTGGAATCCGTACGGGCGAATTGGTATTACTTATGAATGGAAGGATTTTTGTGAGTATTTTTGTTCATCGCAATCAGCCGACAATTCAGTTATGTCGACCAGCTATCCGGAAAAGCACCAGACGGCCGTTTCTCTCTATTGGGGCTTATCAGTGGTGCGCATCCTTCGGTCCTCTGCGGAGGATCGAACCCATGACTGCTAGTGGCTCTTGCCAACTAGACCGCAGCTTATGCAACTGCGCCATGGAGGACGGTATCTGACTATCATGAATTTTTAGCTAAATGCGATATAGCCCGACGCATCTTCCACTGCCATGCAGGCACCTGCCATGCAGATGACAACGGTCGGCCTTCTGGCGTCAGGACTTCCCGGTTACGGCAGCTAGTTAATCATTTTGGAATTTTAAAGTCATCCTAATTAACCTTCGAATCTCCCTGTATAAAAGGAAATAAAAACAACAATGTCTTATTTTTCATATATCTTTGTTTTATTCAATCGTTCATTCAGATAAAGGCATGTTGAGTTATAAACTAGATAAGTTTTAATTTCAATCTGTCACACAAAGGAAGAAACCACCAGTTGCATTTTTGTTCTTCAGTTTTCCAACTAATGAAAACTAGCTGGATTTAAAGGCAATAAACTTGTATGTAAAACTAGTTAGATTGTCTTCGTTCAGCTCTATTATTTTACCGATCCAAAATCGTGACACTTTAAGCTACCTTTCGCCTGACGTGTTGGTTTTGGTGCGCTATTTATGTCCGAACGCAACTGCCAGCAAGAGGTGTTATTTGTCGTTCTTGTTTTCGGTAATATCATAGTCACCTGCATTAAATTGTTCTGTTGTTCCGACTTTACTTTTCTTTAATTATGTAAAGTATAACACAGTTACTTCGTGTATCCGTTTAAGTATTCAAATAATAATCAAAAATATGTCTAAACCAAATAATAAGTATGTTTATCCATGGTGTGTCTAGTGGAATCCAATTCCTAATTAGTGGAACCATGTACCCGCAGATGTTGTTCTTATCGCAAACAAGTATCTTCATATGTAAGCACCTGCTGACAAACCTGCGCTGTTCTTTGAGTTTCTAGTTTTAACGTTGTTAATAGCATATCTAACAAATCTAAGGCACGGTGTGCGGTGGATCCATAGTCTTCCAATTCAAGCCAAATCATAGTACTATTTACGCAACCTGGTAGGTGCACTTTCAGCATGATACACTATCAGTGCGGATGGTGTAGTTTATGAAATTTATAATATAGAATATTTAAAAAGCTTAAAATAACCACACACATCACCCAAGCAACAAATTTCACCTCAAACTGATAGTATATGTTGGGTAAGCAAACAAGTTGGACAGGTGCGGCGGAACAGAATTGCGATAAGATGCAGTCTGTAAAAATAATGTCATATATTTTGAGCGGGTAGTGGAAAATAATGGTATTTTTGACAATTAGGAAAATAATGCATGGAGAGGGTCGTCTTCAATATTAGAGGAAAATCTTGCACAAACCTCTTGGTGTCTGTTAAAAATAAAATTTGACTGGTGTATACTAAGCAATGCATACATCTGGAAATATGTCTTATAGACCCTACAATCAATGAATATTACTTTCGCTAAACCCAGAGAACATCTCACTGGACAGTGGGGCCAATGTGGCACTTTACATACAGGTACAAATCTAAAGAGCCTGCTCAAGGGGTACTGAAATTAGGCAAGCCAAATGGCTTGTATTGACAACCGTCTAAGCTTAAAAAACGTATTGGCAACATGAATAGATCATAGTAGGTTTAGGGATGAAATGACCCCTAGCAATTACATACTCGGTGATCTGCATTTGAACTGCTCACTCACTGCCAATGGACAACTGGCGTATAAAACAACCTGCAACTTCTCCAAACAGAGAAACGAGAATTTTTATAGCAATATTTAGATGGGATAAACATTAAAGATGGGGATGAGGACAAAACAGGAGCTCGTCTAGACCATTTGAAATGTATTTGTCTTGCCTGTTCGAATTACGCACCTATGTATTTGTAGAGTGTGAGGCACAGCGATCGCTCTTTGTAATTTGTCATGTCAATTTAATGAATCTGAGTCGGAAACCATTGGATACACTGAGCCAAATTCCATGCCAACGAAGAGTTCTGCTCTTTAAGATTTTATGATACGACTGGTTCATATGGGTTTCTGCCTGTAACGGTTGATGGCGTTATATTTATTGTTATACGTATATTTAAACAAATAAGTATGTGTTAGGTTTATTAGATGAGTCTCATATCCACCAACAGTTAAATTTCTATCCATCTACCTCTAGATTCCTAGATGGATTAGGTCGTGTGATGTTGCCAGTATGGAGAATATCATGTTCGTTGCTCACACTCTGCGTTGAATCATCGGTTATTATTTCATGTACTTCCAAAAGCACGTAAAAGCTTATAAAATGCCGTGTGATTTGGAGTTCCGCCTACACGTCGAGCACTATGCTGAGACGTTTGCAGATAATGAATGCAATGCTTGATTACCGTTGTGAGTGCGTTCTTGTTGGTCACGGGCAACCTTAGAGATGGGTAAAGGGTTATTCCTCCATGTTTGCATAAGTCGTTCAGAATGCAAGTAGTGTATGCAGCCGGAACAGAATGATGAGTCCATGTGTTGGAACCAACCAAATTATTCAGCCAGAGCGTTGCACGCGCTTCATATACGAATGAATGGTGACAGGATAAAATCTATATACTTGGAACATCTTGCATCCAACTCTCCAAAATTTGATTAGTGAAACAGTTGAAAAATCTATTAAAAATATGTGAGAAGAATGAATATGATATACCATTGAAAATAATGTCATTTTGCTTAACTTCACCAGCACATCGACGTCGGCGTAGGGAGCAGGCAATAACATTTTATCTCTTACACTGCTCACGTATAGGGAAAGCGGGACCCGTACTAAATAGCGCCTTTCCGTTCCTAGCGTGCTACTTGAAATGAAAACGAGCTGAATTTGATTACCTTTATAATTGCATATCTGTACACTGTTAACTTCCCAGTTTGCTATGAATGCCACAAAGTCATCTTCTGGCTTAATCTACCGAGTAAGACTTTATGGCTATTTAAGTCCTAGTCCGGATTTACCCTGTGCCAGTTTATCAAAAATAATGCTTCTTGGATCGTTTCCTTGCTTGTTTGAAGATCTTAACAGTAAAACTTTGCTACTCTTTAAGCTTCAATCAGCCCAGGTGATCAAATATCCGCCTGCCTGTTAATAGGCTGTCACCAAACTGAGGCTGAGGAAGGTAGACATGCTGACAAATGCAATGACGTACTCTGACATATAAGCATATAGTTGTAGTCCAGATTTTACAGTTGGAGGACGAAGTGTCCGCTGTGCTCGGGCTTTTTGCTAAAAACGTTTCCCTACTACTTGATGCCACGTCATCAGTGACTGATTACGTAGCAAAGCAGGGCGGCGCGATGCAAAGCGTTACTAAGTTTGCGTAACCGATCTTCAAAGCTTACGAGCTGACACCGAGTTCCAATAGTTCAGCGGGTACATGGACACCGTAAGTAATTTCACTGTTCGGTCCCTAATGTATTAGGCACGTATGCCGCGGCGATTAACATAGTCCTTCGAAGCGTAGTTCGGGCCTTATGTTTTGTTAAATGCAGTCAATTTATTTATCTTCGTTTCATCCATGTTGTTGCGTGGAATCCATCTTGTTCAATTTGCCGGATAAATAAAATGGCTGTTTAATGCCCCACTGTAAGTAATTATTTAGCAATCCTCGAATTTCAATTGTTGTGAACTTTAGGCACTATGAGTCGGATCTTTTTTATAGAAACCAAGGAATATTACACATATCTTCTGCTGGACATTACGCGTTCAGTGATCACCTTTGGATATTACTGTTAATCTACCCATGCAGTGTTGTTACTTACTTTGCAGTTTAATTTTAGACGAAATCATTCTGGTCATCCTGCTTGAATTGGATATTCAAGCTTCAGAATATACTTTCAAATTGGCATTCAGTTTGTGAGCTAACAAAATTGTGTTCATAAGGATATATTTGAGAGCTTCAACAAGTTCTGAATGAGAAGAGGCACTTATTATGCTTTCATTGGGCTTATAATAAATGTTCTTGCATACTGGTCATTGTGGATTACTCGGTAAAGAAGCTTCACCATCCTCTTTTTAAATAACGTTGTGCGGCTGCCTTTTGGCTCATCTAAGGATGTTCTGGTTGCAGCACTTCTTACTTTTCAAATAATAGTTCAGGTAGATTTATATTATATTTTTTCTGTGCGTCACTTATTCCGATGTGCACAATTTTATATTTCTCTGTCTGAATTCTTGTGAGCGAGTAATTACATGAATGGTAGTTTCCTTTATTCTAAAAGCCAACAAAAAAGTTAATAAAAGTAAGAGATTTTCATTTGCAGGTGCGCATATCTATGGAATATCGTTTATTTAAGATTCCCAATACACTATCCTCTTCAGTCTTGATACCGCTTATTGTTTGATGTATGTGATTAAATTTAACCTTCGCCCATCTCTATTTTTCCTATCCCAAACAATCGTTGTTATCTGGCTCTCGATAGAGATTGCTTTCCGTGCCATGTTAGTCAAGTTTGTTTGCGCTTTCAACACATAGATGACCAGCAATAAATTGCACATGCATGGTCACATATTTTCAAGTTCTAAATGTAGTAATTATTGCATATTGTGGATTTACCACTATTTATCAGTATGTGACGTTCCCTCTTTACTCCCGCAAATTGGTATACTGAAACTGGCGAGTAAATATTCCTCAATTTGCATGTAACCTGACGGTTTGTGAGATCATGTGAGTAGAATTAAAGTACGTGAGACCAACTCGTCCGTGAAGAAAATTGAAAATGTTACTCCAGTTGAAATTCAAACAATTGCAATATCATCACGGTATGTTTATATGTCTAAGGCACTGGCCGAACATCCATTTTTCAATGCAACTTCCTTTTAGATTGATCAAATGTAAACTTTTAAAGCCACGGTAAATGGAGACAAGCTCATTTCACATAAGCTTGAAGCTCAGCTTGGTGTTGCCTTGAATGGTTGTAAATGTCTAATACGTCTGTGTCGTAAGCACGGGTTATTGATGTGGTTTATATTGTAATGTTTATTTATTTGTAATAGTACATATTCCAGATTTGGTCATGTTTTGTTGAAACCGGTAGAGACGCGTTCACTCAAGATTTCCAATCGGTTTGCCGCAACAGTACTCAAGATCACTTCCTCATATTTGGAGTGAAGTTTTGACCTCCGTGAAAAAAAGCTATCAGCAACGACGGTCTTTAAATTTTAACACAAGTCTCAATAATTTCTGGTGACCGCAGTGGTCCATGCATCCTAAAGGCAACCGTCCAGGATAAACTGTGGAAAACGAAGAACCGCGGCAATATTTTAAAGAACACTTTGCATGCTCTGATTCATATAAGAACAAGTGCAGTGTACGTAGTTTGGGTTCTAGCGGCACCCTTGAAGCCTTTAAGTTAGAAGAGTTAAAAAAGGAGCAGTGGTGTACCTAAATAGCAATAGATAATCAAAGACGTCTTTTGCATATCGAAAGCAAATTAAATTTAGTTAAATGTTATTTGCAAATGGAAGGGGTTGAAGTTCCCGAACCGCCGTTGAGTCTTAGTCTAGCACAATTAGTTAGCAACGAGCGGATGGATCGGTTTGTTTCAAATAGCCTTAGATCCTTGATTTAGGTGACTGGCCCTGACTTCTCTAACAGTTTATGGAAAGGCTATCACCAACCAATAGACTTAACCATGGTCGTAATTGTGTTTTTGTACGGTTTTAAATCTGCCTATTTGAAATTAGTTGTCTTTTGAATATCTAACTGAAATCCAGGTCTTCGACAGTAGGCAGATATTATTTAGTTAATATATTATTTTCGTGGTCGTGGAAAGGAGGCCATCACCTAATGTATTATATTACCGCCTGCAAAGGCATCCGACAGGACAATATGCGTTATTCGTGAGCACTTAGTGGAAAGTCCATTAATAACTATATCACTAAATGATGATTTGTCGACTGCTTTTAGACCACTTTCTGTTGACTTGGAAGATAATCCTAAGTTTTCTTTTAAAATGGAAAATTGTCACATATCCCTGCCACAAATGCATTTCACAGCCGATTATTATTCCATTGTTACCATTGAGCCGGTAGTTCGAATAATACCAACCAGCCTACCATCCAGGTGGATAAGTGTGGCTGACTTCATTGTCTAAAATGGAATAGAAATCAACTTCGTGTAAATAGCAGATTCCGTAGCAAGCGAAGCTCGATATGCACGAACCTGTTCGGCCAAATCGCATTCTCAGTTTCGGTTCGGCAACATTCCGCGGCGAACGCACGGAAAGCAGATGATAAACGAAACGGACGTAGCAGTATCCTCTAAACTAGCTCGAGCGATTCTCCGAAACAAGTGTCTTTGACCTGTGGTAGTGGACATGAAATAGACGCGTGCCGGAATGTTTTGGCTTCAGAAGATCACAGCAGGTATAATCTCATATAACCCAGTAGGATGCTAGAAGTGTTTGAAGTTATGCCGCACAACATTCCACTGGCAAAAAAAGCAAGGATGCAAGTTGCCATTTTGTAGAGGACAGCATCATTCACTGCTCCGATCACAGCCAAGAAATATCGCTGTCCCGACCTAGAAAGCTAGTTGCTGCTCCACCTCCAATTCACAGCAGCCGTATCCGTAGTTTATTAAAAATACGCTTAGAAGTTCCGTATGGGTTCTTTGAATCCTAAGCCATGTCAGATACTAGTTGGAATATTACATTAGTTGTGCCAGACCTTTTACAATAAGCCGGCACCAGCAACACAAAATCTCGTTATAATTCATGACGATGTTAGGTTTCTCCTCTCATGATTCAGAGTGTGCCGACTTCACAAAGTCATCAGTGAAAGTTGCAGATACAATTTCTATTAGACATGTCCATGGTGTACCAAATTTGACGTTGAAACTTATTGTAACTAGTGATGACGTTGGCTCGCCAGTGGCCACATATGATGTATGTGTCATTTGTATGAACGTAGGAGAGCCATGTTCGAATTCTCCTAGGAATGGACGTGCGCCAGGCATACTGGCATTTATAGCAGCAAGTGGAGAGCAGGAATAAGTCGTTCGCTATAATATTCTTACTTAGCTGGACGTTATTTGTGTCAATGGGACAGTGCAAAAGGGTCACATATTCCGTGTATTAATCGTACCGACAAATGAAGAAGAACGGAATAGGTTGTTTAACAGTGATTTTGCGCTTGTGGACTCAGTAAATAGTGATTTTTCGGCAGAAGACAAGGCTGCATCGTTGATTGCGCAGAATTTTCGCTTTTGATAAGAGGTCATTTCAAGATCGGTATTCCCTGGTAAAAATGTCAGATATGGATGTCAGATAATTATGAGGTGACTTTGCAGCGATTAAAAAATTATAACCTTCTTAGTTTACCTTGATTGTTCCAAAATATCACTCCTTGTTTTCAGCTAACTTTAATTTATTTTTCTTTTCCATGTTTCAGTAAAAGCTGGCCATTTATTTCCTTGTTGCCAGGCCCTTCGAGCCATGCATCAACTTTTCCAGGATTTAAAATGACTCCTCTTACTCTTTATTTGCTATTCTTGCCAGCACTTTATCTGTTACTCTCATACTCCTAATATTTGATATTTCCCTTATTTATCGTTACGAAAACCCACCTTGCATTACTTTTCATGCTTATTCATCGAAATTGGAGAGAGGCAATTTTGCATTCACTACCTCATGCCTGAGTAATAATGCAAGTCGTCAGTTACTGCCGACAATATTTCTTTATTCGTCATGATTATATAGTTTCATTTCGCAATGGCAGTGGTAAAGCATCGAAAATGTACCTAGATGGGTGGATAAATTTTAAATTGAATATAATTGATTTGACTTACATTAAAGTGAGGACAAATGTCGCATTTTGAACAGCTAGCCCAGACGAGTATGCGGATAAGCGCTACTTACAACTATAAAACTACCACCATCAACAATTACCGCAGGCTCTCAGAGGCATCACTATTATCACTAGAGCTTAAAGGGCATACAAATTCGTTAACTATAGTTTTTCTCAATACGGCCAAACGTAAACTTCGGTGCTGTCCCCGTGTTCCCGCAAATGACAGAGCTGATGGCATGAATACGATATTCCGTCGTATAAGTAATGTTTTGTGGGTGCTGCAACAATATATCTCTTTGTTCCTGTAAAACACTGAAGCTGGCACGCTCTCGTTGCATTCAGATTGGCTCTTTTTTATACAGATGACTATTAAAAATATTAGCGTACCACTGTTTGCTGATGTAATACCTTGCACATATTTTGAACTAAATACCAAATTTTTCCAAGCGCAATGCATATGATTTTTTGTCTGAGGTGAGTAACATAGTAATAAATTTTGGAAACGCAAAATGTGCAGGGCGCTAGTGTCTAAAAGTCTGTTTAAGTTGCTCTCTTTAACAAATGCTATTCAACATTACTGAAGCTTGCTGCTTCAACAAATTTTATTGCATCTCCTTTTACGGTTACTCCAAAAAGTTAGGCAACCCATCCATTGTATACCTACAACAAAAATCACCTTTTGGTAGCCGATTTTAATTTCAAATTGGCCGTCTATTAATTTAAAAAAACTAGGTATTTCTGATGAAAATTTGGAAATTTGAAATATCTATCTGCTTTTATGTGTGTACCTTGTTCATAAGATCCACTCCTTTTGAAACTTAGCTTGCTGTCTTAATAATGAATACATACGTAGAATGTCTTACCCCCCCCCTAATCATTGTACATCATGCACTGACATAAAACTTCAGAATATACCACCACCTACCCTTATCAATACTTTAATTACAAATGATTTCTGTCAATCTCTTTGATAAAACTGTTAACAAGGTTTTTGACAATACCTGCCATCATATTATGGAAACGGTGGAGGAAAATTGTGAACGCTTTAAGGATGTCGCACACATGTGTTGTAGGCAATGTTGTGTCCTAGGCAGCTTTACCTCATATAACGCTTGCTACTTGCAAGTAAGCCGAATATGAGACGCATTGTAACCTAGATGCTTGGCAAAACATTTACAAATAAAGCGCTTTTTATGCAAAATCTTCTAGTATTCCATCATGTAAAATCTCGCACCACATTTGTAATAAAATGTGGATTGTTTCATTTGTTTTTAAATCAAACTATCGTGAGAAATCACTATGAAGAGTTGTAAGAATTTCTGTCATTATCAGTCTATGATCCCTCTGGAATTGCTTTATATTTCCGGTGCATTCCTTGCATAAAACCTTAAAAATTGCAAACGCAACAGTAATATATTTTATACAATTGATGTTACTGATGCAATATTTTCGAATTGTGTCCACAATCCATGGCATACATCTGTTATTTGCAATCACATACGTGGACATTCACGGTTGCGACCGAATTCTTGTCATGTGTGCGTGTCACTTTGTTTGTTTGAAGCACATGAGGAAACATACATGGAGCATTCTCAGCTACGGTTATGGTGACTGCACACCGGCGGTTTAATTCCTCTCTCGCACGACTGATCAACTTTTAAATTGCATAATGATGGTATCCATTAGACGAACTGTGCATTACTTTTCCATATCAACTAAGGCAAGCACGATGTTCCCATAATTATTAATCTAAGATTTAGATGAAGCGAAAAGTCATCGCAAAAGTTTGCTCATTAATGAAAATGGCGAACTTCACTGCTGTCTGGTTCATTGGACCAAGAATAACATTTTGCCTTAGCTGAGACGGATTTTATTTCGGCCCAATCCAACGAGAAAATCACCAAGTCACCATGAACACAGATTTCCATAAGTGAGTTCACTTCGGCATTAACCATTTTTAAAAGAAAACATGTGAACGTAAATGACGTGGCCGGGCTTAATTACAAAGAATTGACTAAGTGAACTTCTGATATGAATTAACGCTCAACATGTTAATGTATTTTAGACAGCGCAACCACTGCGGAGCAGATGACTTTCTATAAGGTAAAACCCAGAGAAGACTCCATGAAATGGAATCATATCCAGAAGACAAACCATTAAAGTACGTGACGATTCTAGGTAACAAGAAATATTTGGCAGTGCTTTACTTATGGACCAGGTTATTATGTATGCAATATTGAGTTATGAGCCCTACCACCATAATGGTTTCATGTTTAATTCACGTATATTGCCTCAGTAAACAGGACACAAACATGCCAAAAATAAAATTCTGTAATGCGAGGTATCAAAATAAAATAACCCGTTGACTACGAAATATCACGGAGGCGGCTTAAAGGTATTTGTCGATATCTCACGATTTAAAGATATAAATTACAATAATTAGGACACTTGATGGCCTTCGGTTTTTAAATGGTATAATGTGTCGAATTCAGGATAATCATCTGTAATAGAAACAATTGTTATAAATCGAAAATACCTAAGATTACGAGGGGTCTGAATCAATTCTAACTTTGCACAGCAGTATGAAAATCCACAATTGCAAATCATGTGTATTAATAAAATTTTGAATATATTATTATAACCTTTAATCTTATCACTATAAAAGAATTAACTAAAATAAACACAAGATTTACTCACTGATTAAACACAATTTTCTTCATAGTTTTCTTATCAAATATGAGAGCTGCTTCAACCAAAAAATATCACCGGTATTACGTATCAACAATCACTAAAAATTTTAATTTTACGGTTAAATGCAAAGTCATGCTAGGTCAGTCAAAAATATGAATATTTTGTGGATAGATGAGGCAGTGTTTCACATTAGAAGTCTGGCCATCTCTTATTTGCAGAAATAAAACAGTTTTATACTACAAATGAGTGTAGCTATGTTGGGCCACGTTACCTCAGAAGCCGACTAAATTATATGCGCAACCTTACCTGGGGCTTCTGCAGTGACAAACGAGAGGCTTTCTTAAGATGCTTGAATCAGGGAGTATACCAAAATGTTGCCAAACCTTTGGTTACACGAACAATGATAGTGTGATTAATAGCGGAAACGAAGGAACTAATAAAAGATGTATGAAAGTTTATCGGGAACAAAACGTTAAATGGCGAACAGAGTGAAAAGCAGGGCAACATAATTTAGTTAATAAAAGAGGTTATACGCTCCGCGTAAACGGCAAGACGCAGATTTCTAATGATATACCTGCGTAATTTGAGTGGTAATGAGATTTTGTTGATTAGTTTAATTGGTTAGTACCTCGGAAATAATTAACATTTTGCAACAAACGTTTATCATGCAATGCAACCGTGATATCTTGAAGCATTCAAACTAAGTATTGAAGAATACTTGGCCCCTGTGAATCTGCGTTCTATTACTCAGCCCTAAAATGTGCTTAGTGCTTTTCAAGTTGGATGATTTGTGTTTTTAATATTTGGCAGTTGGAAATGTGTTGCAATCGATTGCGTTTATTTATGACCCGGTATAATAGAATAAACAAAAGTTGGTGAAAATTTACGTACGATGTATCGAAAATATTATTGCATAACTCGCGGCTGGGTTATGATGATTATATATCGTTCACAAACGTCTGCTGTAATTACATAAATATTTCAGTTGTACCATATGGTCTGAGTTTTCAGTTGTTCCATTAGTGGCATTTACCCTGTACCATTATTTCTCTCGTAAAATTATGCCGTTCAATAATTAAATACACTCAAATGCAGTGACATTTACAAAGACTATGCAGGCGGACAAAAGAAATGGGGTACATTTGCATATGACCAATGTTATTAAGCGTAAACAAGATTTGTAATGTTGTTATGATTGTAAATTCGCCGAAATTTGATAAATATCATAGGCCAACGGTAAAAGTGCATTTGTATATTGTATATATCTCGTAGAATGATTTTAGATTATTATACCTTTTAATATCGCCATTGAATGGATATGGGGAATGCTAATGAGAACCTTTAACAAATTATATGTAGGTGGCTCAATTCCAACGTAATTGCAGCGAAGCCTTTACTTTTACTAGCTAATTCACGGCATGCATAGTGAATGGAACAATTTACTTTGCGACAAACACATATTTAAAATACACGACATTGATATTTCTATCTAATTTAAGCAGGGATTGCTAAAATACAAAATACGTCATTAATAGCAATAAAGTGTGTGCATTTTCCCATCAGTTTTAGAGGTATTTTGTCATCAACTGCTATTTCATAACAAAAGGGTATCCTTAGTTCAATACACTAAAATTCAGTGAAAACGGTCCTTAACAATTATTCTCAAACCTTGCAGGTTGGTTGAACTATTAAGAGAAAAGTTTAAGGAAATCGTTAGAACTTTTATTTGGTTCCAAAATATATTATTGCAGAAAAATTAGCAGCTGAGAGTACTCGCAAGAAAATCACTTCTGCCGTTCTTATAGAGAAATTTAATAATACTCTTTAGCGTCAGAACGACTTCAAAACTGTTTACGTTATTACATTCTATTTTGTTTTAACTAAAGTGCATGCACGATTCTAGGTACACTGAGTCCTTAAAAGTGCCGTTTAACTGTGCTGAACGAATTATTTTTCATTACTACTCAGGATAATGATTTCTATTCATAAGTGTTCATAAGGTTTTCCTCACAATAGTTCACAAGCTACAGATCAAAGCCTAGTCCAGGAAAGCATCAGATGCGTTTCGCCTGTTAATTCTCGTCATTGGTGCGCATTCCCTCAGTACCCTACTTGGATCCAGCGCTTGAACGCTAGAGGCAGATGACAACTAGCCAGCAGCTTAAGCCACTTACCCATGGTGGATGTGGGCTAAACTACATTAGTTACAATCTGACTGGGACATAAAACCACATAGCTTCCACTGTCACAGTTTGTTACCTTAGCAGATAATAGTAGCTAGCTTCCAGAGGTCCTGACTTCCTCTCACAACAATCTACGTCTGAAGCATTTAAACTTATGAGCGACTGTATTTTCTGTTACTTTTTTCGTAACGATTTTTGTCGAAAGTAAATTTATCTAGCTATCCCTTCTGGATAAAGATTTGATTTAGTAAAACCGAATAACGTTTCCCTAGGTATTAACAGATGATACCGCAAAGATTTCTTTATAAAAGAAAATTATTTGTTCATTAATTATGGCGCATGTTCAGAAAATAGCCATGAGTAAACTATTTCATGTAAAGAAACATACAACAATACTTCGATGAGTCACTGGTTGAGCTACAGGGTATGAGGCAGCTAGGAACTAAACAGATCTTATGGGGATAAATAATCTATAATCCACGCCTACAGGTAAAATCGTTAAGCCAAGAACTTTACTTAGCCAACTACTACTAATGTATTGGAGATACCCTAGAATATTCGGATACCAGTGATTCAAAATTGAAATGTATTTCCAAGTTGATGTAGTCTTCACGCTCTACTCGAGCATAAACATGCCCTTCTGATTTCGTGATAGAATACGCTGGTCTCTTTCATAATGTTTAAACTTCTCCATTTTCCGAAACCGCTCAACTAATATATCAGTACGCGATTCAGGTCTGACAAACCTGAATTTAACCAGGGATTTCTGCACTTGAGACACTAAAGGCAACCGAACTTCGAAATGACTTTTTCAGCTGCCATACCAACTGCGACCTAAAGTTATAGGAATAGGTACTGGAAATTATCATCGTCTAGGAGGCAAGCTCAATTTGACATTACAGATCCTGAATAGTCTAAGCCAAGATTACTGCCAACTCCTGAAACCTAATAGCAACACATAATATAGTGGTCTATAACTAATCTTGCCCACTGAATACAGCCTTCATCATTACCGAAAGAATAAGTTTATCTTAGGTTTTGTCCAACGTAGAACGCTGTTTCGACTTATGTCAATGCTGCACGGACGCTAGAGTTTTTAAAAAAAACAAACAGGAGGATTACACCTGAAACACTCTACTTCAGTGAAGTTCCTCAAGTGATTACGATATGCAGATAAACCTTGTGCTTAACACTCCTCAAAACGGCGGTGTATATAAGTCTACCTGTGTGTTAAAGTGGACCTTATGGTGAGTAATAAGATGCTCTTTACGCTCCTGCTTCACTTATGAATTTATGCATTTCACACAAATCCTCCTACATAACGTGTTAGATTTCAGCTTTTTTATCCAAAATATACGTTTTTCCCGTGCTACAATATAACTGTTTATCGAGTATCAAAGACACCGAAACTTTCAAAAGATACTATTTATGTATTTATACAAACCAAATTAAGGAATCGTTAATATACGGTTATATTGCTACTTACCAGCTGTTCACACGCTACATAGCATAGCCTAGTGCGGAACAGCACCAGACCCGTTTCGCCCCGTTTGGGCTAGAAAATGGTGCTCATTCTCTTCGTCTCCTAATTGGGATCAAAAACATGGCCGCTAGAATCAGATGCCAACTAGTCGCAGCTCAATCCACTGAGCCGTGGAAGTCATCGGCAGGGTTAAACAAGTTTCCAGCTAACTGGGATTTAGCAGGACCAAACTTACACTGTTATGCAGGTTATTAGCTTAGCATATGAAAGTGGCTAGGCTACGAGGTTTTGACCTCCTTTCACTAGATACTACCTCTAATGCATATAAACTCAAAAGTGAAGGTCATAACATTTGGAGGCTAGCCACTGTTAACTTCTAAGTTAGTAACTTGATTGGAAGTGGAATATAGGTCGTGCTATCTCCCATTTCTTTGACTGTCATTTGTGTTCCATCCTATCTTGAGATTCGTTGATTCGGTTAAAAATTAACTGCGTATTTCATTTAATGTATTTTGAATGCTTCAATAAATTATGTTGTGTCCTATGAGTTATATACAACTAACTCATTCCTAAATAAAAATAAATTAAGCGAATCCAGATTGCTTATTAAGGAAGTGCAGTTTTTACTGCTCTATGCATTCATATAATGAAGCCCTAATGAAAGCATGAAATTATTGTTGACGACATTATTTTTGGTTTCATAACATTTAGTATTTGTGGTCTAAATTGCAATATGTGGTTGATTTTATTTATCGGGCTTTAACTATTTGCGTGAAAAATGAACAAAATAGGTACTATTAAACTAGTAATGCATAATTTATTATTCATGCTTTTAAAATTAAAATCTGATTTTGCGCACTATCAGAAAATTGTTATTGGCTAACTATGAAAAAGTTGAAAAATGGAACAACTTTATTATACCGATAAAAAGCCAAACTTGACATGTCCTGTGGGATGCTTTGTGTTAATGAATAAAGGAAGTTACATAAAGTTTACTAAAGTTACACAAAATTGAAAGCACATATTTGGACTCACCATGTTATCCATGTTATCGTATAGGTATGTCCGTCTAACTCGATTTGTGAGGTTGCAGAGCACAATGTTTATCTGCGTTCTGTCGTCACTGAATTAATGGAAATCAGATCACGTAATATAAATGGTGTAAAGCATCGCCCAGTTCTTTGTTAAGTATGGGAAGCCTAGGCGCTGAAATGACAAAAGTTGAATAGAGCGTTTCGCGGTTGAAACACGAAGGAAAAATTAATTCGCGCGGCATGCAACGCGACTGTATTGGGTGGCAAGTTTGATTGTATAACTCTCAATTATCTGTTGCAGCTAAGCTTCAGGAGGTGATGGCAAGAGTGACCATGGATTTTCAAAATCTGAGACCATAATAACGATAAACAATAAACAATTATTTATCACGGGATACAAGCAATTACTCTACAAGTCTCGTAGGATGGTCGGGGTGAATATGATTAAATCCAAATAATTTTTTGTCATCTACCAAACATCTGCCGAGATGAATGCTTTGATAAAAAACATCGGCGTAAAATTAAAATAATCGAGCGTGCACGTTCAGGAATATACCGTGGTGCTTTGAGCGTGGAAAAAAGTTTGGGAAAATTTAAATGGGGTCGATTAATTGGGTTTATTTGATACATTCATCCTGTGGAAAAGCATGCTTGGCGTAATCCAAAAGTGAGGAGTTTAGGTAACAAATTATAGGAGCTAAGAGCAACAAACCAATATTTTTAATAATTCCAATGTAGCGGGGGATAACTTTGAGTCTGGAAGTGCGCTCCATGGTTGGCAATCCCGAAGGGGACGGTAATTGTATCCACTCTCTAGACGGCTGTATTGTTCCTACAATTTAATTAGTCACACCTGAGCTGCGTGTTTTGGTCTTGTTTCAGCAAGCGGCGTCTTACATAGTTTTGGTCAGTCAACATCAGATTTCTTAATGGGAGATTGCCAGACAGCCTGCGATAGCGTCTGCTGAAAATTCCTAGCAACTTCAGACTTCGGTGGTATGAGTTATAGTGCTGGCCGGTTAATTCTTTGTTGCTCTTCATTGTGGTGTCTCTGATGCCTCTAGGTCGCGCTTTAACCAAGGTTTCATCGCTTGGATACCGTATTAAACGTGTGGAGGTGCGTAGGAATTGTGCATCATTGGGAAGTTTGATTAGTCAAATCAACCGAATGCCCTTCGCAGCATGTCGAAGTGCTAGTTGCCCCTTCTCACTGCCACCTCTGTCTGTTTGGAACAGTTGAGGTCGCTCTATACCATCACACCAAAGTCAGGTTCTTGGGAGCTGGTCTACAGTCCGTTTGTCCTAGGTAAATTTGTGAATTTATGTCTGTGGCGTAAGAGTACAAGGCGACATTTGTCTGCGTTGAATGGTAGGGTCTTTTGAACTGATCAGTTCGACACTGTGATAAGATGGAACTGGAGCCGTTCATGGTCGTCGCGTCCTCTGAGCTTTCGCCAAATCATGATACAATAAGCGAAAAATGAGAAACCGGAAGCAAATGATCCGTCACATTGTTTATTAACACCAAGAATGGTCAAGGTCAAAGCAAACAGCCTTGTTGCACAGCACACAACACTTCGATTGCATCGGACAATGATTCTCGAATTCTCACCTGTAGCCGTCGTTCTTGTAGAAAATTGCTAATCAATCTCAGGATTGGGTTGATAATGCCGTAGGTTCAAATCCTCTGTAAAAGAATTTGATGGCCTATGAGATGACAAAGACTCCTGATACATCAGCAGCAGCTTCAGTCCAGCAATTATTGGCAATTTATATGTTAGTAAAACATAAACGCATTTGACGAAAGCCATGTCTCTCTGGGGCTATTAAATTGTGGCTTTCCAGATTCTGTATCATTGCACCTGCGATGATTGATTCCATAAATATGGATAGTACAGGCAGTAATGTTCTTTGACGGTAGTTGGTAGGGTCAGTGCTGCTACCTCCTTTATGGATATGAATGATGACTCCTCACTTCCATACTGGTGAAACATGGTTGTCTTCTGGACGTCACTGATATAAAACAGCCAGTGATTACGCTAGTTCACAACCTACCGCATGCAGAGCATCTGGTCGGACGTTATCGACTCCAGGATAATTGTGGGTATGCAAGGAAAATAACTTCAACACAGTTTCCGCAGTTAATTTGATTTTGTCTAAACCCGAAGGTAGAGTAATAAAAGCGAGGAGAATAGTTTGGCACAGTACCTGATGGAAAGTTTGGGAGTAATGAATCCGTAGGAGATCGACTGTTTCAATTGCTGACCGCTTGCATCCGTCAGCCGTAACTAGTGCTGGAAACCCTCGCTTCACCCTTCGAATTCCGTTAACGCGGTTGTACAGAAGTTTACGAGCCGTGCGAGGTCGCTTCATTAACTCCTGGCGATACATGGCCTTGTCTTCGCGGATCAGTTATACGTATGCATTCCCGGTTTCGGCTTTCGAGCCGTCCTTGTGAGCTCGCCATGCAAAATTGCTCCGATATATAAATATTTACGTGTTCTACTCCTCAGAATTAACCTACGCTTTTTTGGGGTTGAAAGTACTTCCATTCCGATGCGTGCGCTAGCAGTGTGTTAAACGTCCTTGTAAATGTTTCCTAGGCAACGTCTGGGGGGCATTCGGTTAAGGAAGTCCAAGATGTATCCTTAAGAAGGGTAAATAACCTATTGTAGTGCGTGATAGTGTACGCTTTATCATCCTCTTTTCAGGATACTCCCAATAGCATAAATGATCAAGTAGTAGAATAAGATTGTCAATATGACCCAGTGCTGTACTTGTAACTATATCGTTAACCATGGTTTCTTTATTAGTGAACATAATATCCTGTATGTATAGCTCGTTAACAGTGCAAAATCTGGTAGAAGAGGTTACGTGAGTGTACAGAGGGTGGCTAAATATTAGCTATTGCAAGTTGGCTTTAAACTGCGTACCTTCAGTTGCTGGGGTTCACATGTCGTGAAGGTTAGAGCCTCCAGCGATAAGAATGTGGGTAGGACTTGTTCAAATTAAACTGAAAGATATGGTTCAGTTTGGAGTCCATTTTCGACGTTGAGTTTGGTGGGCGGTAAATCACGTCTAGTAAAAAGATGTCCTGGTTTCGCAAACATAGGCGGCACTAAAGGGAATCAGGAGCCGGAATTTCAGGGTGATCGATATCTTCACATCAAAGGTTCGCATTACAATTTAAAAACAAACCAACAACTTTGCTGGTTCTATCGTTCCGAAGAAGCGACATACCTGGTAAATTGATCTCAGAATCGGTTAGCTCATAGTTTATCCAATTCAGTGTAGTCATCACGAGTTACCGCGGTGGTGAGGAATTGATTTCTCTAAGTTCAGCCAACTTACTTAGAAGGTCTTGGGCGTTTAGTTACATACAATATAGGGCCTTTGTTGCTATGACTGCGTGGATGGATTTCAAATTTGTTAGCTTTAAGGCGGCCTTTAGATTGTCATCTTTTAATCGACTTTGGTTTATGAATTTTAGTCGTTGCATGCCATTATTGAGCGTTCCTGAACAAACGTTTGACTGATGCCGTGCTACCTTGCTTTGCAGTGGTGTTCCGTGATTGATGTTGTGTCTCTCCGCAGGATATTGCAAATAAAGTATTTGCAGCATTTGCAAATATCATCGAATTGCTTTCGAATCTCTTGACCGTTCGCCTGCTGCTTTTAGCCGGATCTCTGTTGGCAACCTGGCTCGGAACTTTAACCAATTATCCAACGAAACTTGCATCCTTTTCGCGGAGTCTAATATTACTTTCATTAGTCTTTGCCTGAAAGCTTTGTAGTTAGGTGATGACGGAACTCTCGTCAAAAACTTGGCAATAACATTGTCAACATATCGCGCTTCGCGGATGCAGCATCACTGCTCTCGGTCATGTTTTTGCGCAGCGTCATCAGAAGAATGCTGAAGCTCGGGAACAGCATGAACAAAAATTTTTTTGTTATCCTTTTTAGGAATGCCGCGTTGGTCAACTGTTTTATGGGCGATTCTTCCGTGGTAGATAGCGTAATATGCTCACTACGCGCGGTGGGTTGCGAAGATGAACTGCTGAGAGCAGGACAGACTCTGTCTCATATGCTGTGTATAGAATAACTAGAAGAATTCGAGGTTCACTAGTGTGCACTGAGGTCAGGTAACTTTCTACGCGTTGCAGCATTGCAGACTTAACCCGAATACAAATAGCACCACAAATGAAACTGCATCGGTTGTGGTCGTCTTGCAACTTGCCTTTTATTGTTCCAGATTTGGACTCGAGAATATTGGTGCACAAGAGATTTAACGCAGCGGAGTTTTATATAGCGAGTGTCGGCTTTATAGATTTTGTTGGCAATATGGGCTGGTTAGAATCCATCACCCGTAGACAGCTATATCTTACGCTGTTCACTGCCAGGGCTTTCACTCGCCTATTGCATTGCAAGTGGGAAAACCCTTCACAATATCCTTGCTCATCATTGTGCGGTCTCCAGTACAACCAGGTCGCGTTTCAACAAAGGTTACCAAGCCCGCATAGCGTATTTAAATGGGGCCACACATAGCATTGAGCATTTGGGGATGTTGGATGGATCGAAGCTCCCGAACCCCCTCCTTCACGGACCAACATGTTCGCGATTTTGGACGCTTTCTAGGACTGCGCTGAACAGACAAATTTGTCTTTGATTACCACCCTAGGGCCTCGCTCTTGTGAGGCTGTATACATCATGTCGTCTCCAAGCTTTGTGCGTACATAAACGTGTGGCGCACAAGCATGAGTTTGCACTTGTTCGTGTTAAACGAAAGTATGTTTAAATTGAAGCATTCAACAGCGCAGGCTAATTCTCATTAAAACATATTGTGTTATTCCTGGTTTGATGACACTCACATGGTCATTAATAAAAAACAAGGATAACCGCGGCCCTAACACCGACCCTTTTAAAACACTACTGTCCACATCAATCGGATCAACAAATGAAACTCGAACTTGAACCTGAAGGCGCCCCTGCATAGGAACTTTCAGATCCATCCAATGACAGGGTATCCAACTCCTTATGCCTGCAGCTTTGTGAGAACGATGAGGTGATCTATGCGGTCGAATGCTTTGGAAAACGCTAGGTAGATGAGCAGAATGCTGGTCCCACTTTCGGCTATCTCGGTAAAACTGCCACATGCAAGCAGTACGTTGGTAGTACATGAACGATTCTGGCGCAGTCCGTGTTGCACCGGTGTTATGATTTTAGACCTTACGAAGTAGCACATTATAGCCTCAAGTATTATCGATTCCATCAGCTTAAAAATTACCTCGAGGAGTCACTGGGCGATAGTTGGCTGGTTCTGAACGGCTACCACAATTGATACTATGGGTACTGAGGTCTTGCTTCCACATATTAGGACTAGCAATTCGCTCAAGCATCTTTGGCAAAATCTTGTTAGTAGTTCAGCTATCCTCTTAGCTACCACCTACAGTGACTCAAGTGAACGTTGTCTACTTCGGGGGAACTATAGGTGCGCGACGATAGCAGCTTCCTTAAAATGTTCGTCGAACTAAATGTGACTTTTCTAAATACTAACACCGGGGAGAATGCGTAACTATTTTAGAAATGCTGGAAACACTTCGGAACATTGGGCATATTGCAGTCGAAGCACTTTGGCTGCATGTTCGGCGGTTTGTGCATACCCATCCGCTGATATTACCCTGGGAAATACCATGTTTCACATTCCGGAGGATTTTTCTATTTTTGTACAGAAGCTCTTTGTTAACACAGAAATTTTCTGCCCGACTCTGCTGGTGTACAAATTTTCTTGCTCACAAGGGTGGTACAGTGATTGCGATACGTAAATATTTCTCTAGTTGTCTGGGCTAGAGTTTGCTCTATACACTTGTCAAGCAGTGTCTATTACTGTATTGTTTTCTTGGGTTCTACTCCGAATGAATGATGGTGCCTTTGCACAACGCAGGGGCTTGTTGCCTGATGCAGATTTAATAAGATCACTGAACTTGTGAGCAAAATGCAACAAAGCACCTTCATTGGAACAGTCGTCTGGAAACCCCCATTTGGCATCTCTCATAGGTTCTGCCCCTGTCTTATTGGGTGATTGTTCGAAAACGTACGTTAAGTGCATACTCCGCTTAAAACAAGAAGTCTTAAATAATGATTAGGTCATCATTTGCCACATCGCGATCTCCAGTCTTGGTTTCTCAATCATGAGCTCTTCGTTCGTAAGCATTAACCGGGCACAGATGGTTTATTTCCGGCTCTGAATCGGGTGGGTGAATTGGTATGGGTGAATAAGGGAATGGTTGCAATATATTCTTGGGAGATTCTTTGGGAGATTCCGGAACATCCATATCATAAAGGTGGAAGTCACCTGAGATGAGAACATGACTGTTTCGACCTCGTATTAAACTTACCATAAATAATGACAGGTGGAAGTCCATCTTTAGAGTGGACATTCGGTGACGATAAAATATGGCCAAAACGCAACTATCGTTGAGTCTTAGTCGCAGACTGCACCAGAGTGAGTCTATGATCAGCGTTTCCCCATCTGCCACCGGTTCATACTACAGGCCGTTGCAGTAGTATAACACTACCTCCACGTCGATCGTTTTGAAGAAGGGACATACCATTTATCGCAATTTCAGCATCGGTAATTTCTCAGTGCAACCATTTTTTGTGACGTGTATGATGTTCTCGGCATGTGACGCTTGACGTAGTTGTAGTTCCGCAAGCATTTTCAGGTGACCTTGTGTAATGGTGTACGCGTACGAAAATTTGTCAGCTTTTACCAACGAATCGTGGGATGGGTGTTTTGGATAAAATGTTGCATTGACAGGTAAAATATAGGCAACTTCTCGTTTTTTGGATGAGGTGAGACAAAGGTATCTGTGTTTGCTTCAGGGATCCTACCATTATTTCTAAACTTCCATTTTTGTAGGTAATGTATTGGATGTGTTTGCCACTTTCGTTGGTTATTTGATTGAAATTATCTGAACTCTTGCCGGTAAGTGGTCTGAATAAGCGTCTGCTCTCGTGCGTTTGCTTAACAGATGCTGTTATGATCTGGACCTCAAAAGGAAGGCTGCTCCGGCCCACATATCATCCCCCTCAATGTTAATGCTGACAATTGTGTAGACTGAAGGACCACTTACACAATCCCCGGGGCACATCCCTTTTAGTTTGGAGAACGGCGCAGCCACGAGATTAATTGGTTTATGACTTCACCAGGGAGTGTGTCCCGCGAATGTACCACCATTGCTCCTTCTCATGTGCAGCCGCTTCGTGCTCATCATGACATCCAGGGTCGGAAAACTCGTGCATAAATATGGTACTGGATGCAAATTCCTTCCGGTTTTCGTTCAAGTGGTGCTTCGCCTGTCTGCCCTAGCCATACGGAATAGCCAGGAATAGCGGAAATCACTTATCCCATTCCGTAGACCTGCTGCCGATAATAAAACACTTCTGCTTCATTGAAAGAGGTTGGCTCACCCTAGTGCTGTAAGGATGGGTGACGGGTAACGCGTGTCAAATTAACTTTCATGGTTAAAAATATAGTTCCACTGTTTCACATCATCGAGTTTTTCCATGTAAGGAATTTGACGTTGATTCTGGAATCTTGATGCCGATTACAACTGGTATTCTAAGCGCAACACCGGTTGATATCAAGCGACCGGCTGGTTTGTATACATTTGATGGAGGCTGCTTGGGTACAGCTTCGTCTTCTCCATCTACTATCGGTCAAATGGAGGTGGGCAAATATCTAGGTTTCCGGTCACCTTTGGCAGCGAAAGTTTCAGACCACCACTGGTGTCAAAGCCCTTCTGGATGTCCAGAACAGTTTGTAGTGTAGAGGAGTCCCTGACCGTGCTCATTTCCATCGGAATGGCGGTGGTTGTTTCAGGCATATTTAAGTTACTGGTGGTATTAGCGTTTAATGTCACAGATGACGCCTGTTCAGCGACCTGACTAGCTGTCTTCTTCAGTTTTCTTACGGTGCTCGATGGGAATGACCGGGAGTTACTCTTTCGCACTTCGTACAAATTAATCGCTTTTGTTGCTTTCCATTTGTTCAAAAGTGCCACTAGTCTTTCCTACTACTCCGATGGTTTATGTACAATATTTACCAGCGTGAGGAGTATGCACACTGAACAGAAACACAGCGAAGCTTGTTTACAATTGTGTAGCTACAACTGGTTCAATTTGAGGGTGTAACATTTCCGATGGAACTTGCTTTCGCAACTGCTACATCGGATCCAGATCCTTACAATTGTATGGCATGAAGAAAGGCTACACACTACTGTCAATCTGGGTGCGGTAACATGGGTTTTTGATTGGTCGCCACGACCCATTTCGTCTATTGATGGTATTCCCAGAGCGGCTCTAACGCTTGTGGTTTCCTGCCGGTCTTGTGTGCGCTAAATTGTATGCATGTTCATGGTGCGTCTGGTACAGGCGGGGCAGGTTTAATCGGCAGCGCGACTGAGCCATGCGCATATAACTTGTAGGATAGCTACTTTGATGAGTGGTCCACAGATATAATGGCTGATTCGTCAGATGGAACATGAAGTTGGCATTCGGTTGAGGCCACAAATATTTCTGTGTTGTTCGTGATTTTGCACATTCCATGATGGTGCTTTTTGCTTGAATAGCGCAAAAACCAAAATGTTAAGATAAAAGACGATCCAAGCAATCTAGATTTGAAGGATGGAATGCACTAGACATCGCAGATGAAGCTGGGGCGAATGAGGGTGAACATACGTTTGTGAGACATAATGCAACTGAGAACGGCGTGAAACCAACATGTTCACAGATGAGCGAATGGAAAGCAGATTCGTACAAAGTGTGAGATTGTATTTAATAATTATTAACCTTAAGCTATACTTGCGGTCAAGCTAAATTGACGAGCACCTTTAGGTTCCACATTGGATTGTACTTAGGTTAAAACATAATTAACATAAGGAATTACTCATTTTGGTAAAAGTATTTGCTGAAATCTGAAAGCACCAAAAATATCAAACCTTAGGACGAAAGTTTTTTCTCACATTTTGAATCTGACCGTGGTTCTTAGTATTTCTTGCTCTTCCCAGACTGTCAGATAAAGAAACTATTTTACCAGGGAAGGATATTTCATGAGTTTTCACTGAGTATTTCGTTTTTACTGAAATGAAAATTGCCCATAAGGTATTGCTAGAAACCAATCTGTGAACTAACAGATATCTTTCCAGATTTTATAGCGGTGCTTCGCGAAAGCAACTACATGCTTACTATGTAAAACGATAGTTGTGAACTCCCAAATGATATAGGAATCAAACTATAGTCAAATTCAAATTGGTTTCATCCATACGCATTGAAATCATGAAAATATGTAGTACTATTTTTTATTTATTCTACAATCAGCTTCAATAACGTTTGCTCAGCTGTAGGGTTTCTATCGCATTTGTTTATACCCAAAGCTAATACTAAGTATGTAACTATATTAAGTCTAACAACCGTGGCGATTGCCTTGCTGCTATCTGCCTTATTTTCTCACACAGACTGACATCTTGCATTCAGAAAAGTATTCTGTAAAGAAAATGTATATCAACCGCTCTATATAACTTTGTCGTAGCTAATGATTTGCAACAGAAAACAATAGTTATTTCATAGTATTCTCTAGTTAAACAAATGTCAGTTAAGTATGCCTCAGGTTTCAGTCATTTGAGCACGAGTCATTTTGGCAGTCGTTGCGGATATATTACACAGAAGCTCGCTTTAAACCTTTTTAACATTTTCTAAAGAAGCACTGATGTCATGCCTTTTTATGCTTACTGTAATTTACATAAGTTGTAAGCTAGAAAATGTGGAAAGCAAAATACTGCCAATTTTAAAAGAAACTTTTCCAGCTTACCATAATTTATTATGCATGTGCATCAGTATGCCTAACAGTATTGCAAAGTGCACTGCAATAGGTTGCCTAGCGTTACACGACACAATATACAAAACATCGCAAACTGAGGGTCAAAATTTCGATCAACTTATGAGTGTTCAGTCAGGAACACATTTTACCTATTAGTCAATAACCAAGCGGAATAGTTCATCTTCGTCTTTACGTGATACAGACCCGGAAATATTTTTTCTTGCTTTTCTTCCAGAGCTATTACAAAGACGGTCTAAGAATAGATTCATTAGAATGCTCAGGTTCTCATAGAAAAATACAGCGTTTATTTAATAAATCAGCAGGGTTCATTTTCGAATGCATTGTGAAATGATAAGGACTGGTGCTGTCCTAAAAAACGAATCATGCATGTATATTATTTTTTGAGCTTACCATTTTTACCAAATGGATAGCCTACTTATTGATCATCCCACGACGGTAACATAGGATATGGGTGCACAACTTACATTATATTAGTTTTTACCATTCATGAATTAACTTTTCTGAATCTACGGTACCTATCTTATAACTATATTCATTTTAAATGTGAAGTCAGGTGCAGGCGTTTTGATACTTGTTGACAATATATCCCATGAAACACATAATCAGGATTACTGCCTTAAGAAACGTAAATCAAATTTATAGCCCAACATTCATCAACATGAAAGCGGAAAAGCAATGCAATTCAATTTACGTTTTCCTTATGATTTGGTTTTATTATGCACACCAAGACTAGATGTTTTTAGTTCCTATAGTCAACATCTATTTATCACGCTTTTATGGACCATAATATCCGACATAGTATTATGGGTTATGAAAGATAGTCCATCTCATATTTGCACTCGATGATGTTGTTACTTAAAATGAGGGTTGCTTTAACTCTCTTGATCACAAATACAAGCCAAGGGCTATTAGTAATGGTGTCGTATATGAATAATTATTCAATTGGCGTGTTACGAATATAACCAAAGTCACCACGCAAATTTGGTCTACAGGAAACCGTACTTCCATATATTCGTCACACTTTATATTCCAACGAAAGTAATTACAAAACTTTCGGTGTATATTGTAATTAATGTTCAATAGAAAGCTCCTTTCTGCTAGACATATATGCGATAAATGTTCAACCACTGGCTCTTTAATAATGTAAGGCTTCTACGAATTTGCTCCACAACTATTTAAATGGTGGACGCATTTATGTTTTAAATACATTTTGTAAAAATAAATCGGATGTGCAAATAATAGCATATTCTAGATCAATTCTAAGACAACCAACATGAAGTATATCATTTTCAATGCAGCAGTCAATGAAATAACTAGTGGCAACATTGCTAGTTCTATGCAGTCAATGCGAAGCTGTTGTATATTGTCACCTTTATGACCGTCCCAGCTATGGCTTGCTTACTACTCTGTATAAATGAACTTATAAATAATAGATAAATAAGCCATGTTCTAAAATTAACCGAACACTTGAAGCAACCTGCCAAAACCAGAGATAGCGTATACCGGCTATTGAGGGCACGACAAGTAACAGAGCGAAAGTCCGCAAATGACAACACAACTCCTTAACTATTCCCCACGGAACTTAATTATCCGTTGCGCGCAATCCCTGTCTGTTGGCACGTTAATATATATGATTTAGTTTTCACCACACATATTATATATATAAATCAACCTGAATAGTATATATATATATCTACTAATGGCAAGATACGTAGTAAATATATTTGGTATCAGAATTCGAGCAAATAAATAAAAATATTCGTCGTCAATAATCAAATAGTGATTCATTAGCAAGAACAATATTCAGTGATATAATATATTTACCATGTTACAGAAAACAAAGAGAGAATAAATAGTTTGATATTTAAAGCCTTGAAATTCCGCGTTATATGGTATAAATATATGTTCATTTTTCATAAAATGACAAAGGTGAATTTGTGAGATAGAGTGACCAACATCGCAAATACTTTGAAAATTTCGGCAGTAAAGTATGATAAGGGAATGAATCTAATTCAACTTCTGACAGTGAACTCGTTTGGAAGTCCAATAATGTGGAGATAGCTTGTTTTATTCCAAACAGCCACTGCTTAACTTTTTTTTAATTTTATTCTTAATTTCTATGCTGGATTCATTTTTAATTTGGACTTTTGAAGCATTGTTAACACGATCATCTCGCTGTGCTAATTGTAGAGGAATCATGAGAAATCGGCTTAGAAATTTTGGAAATAAGCATTCTTATCCAAAAAGTGATATCCAATGTTTGAAAATGTGTTATACTACAATAATTCAATAGTTACGATGCGATGAAAGGCATAAATTTACAAGACCCACAGGATGGATACGCGCAAGAAAATATATCAAAATGTTAAAACGTGAAAAGTGAAATATCAATGATTTAACCGTTGCAAATATCAAAGTTTTGTGTTGAGTTCATCTCTACGTAAACATCCAGGAGTTTATTCAAACCTCGTCTTGTCTGAAGCGTCCAACACATAACTTGGTCAAGCATTAGAGTTTCGCAGATATAAGGCTGAATTTTCACATCTTCGCTTGACATATTTTTAGAATACCGCAATATGTGTTAACCACTCACCGTATTTGTGTACTTTTGATATATATTGCCTTCGCTTTGGTTACTTGGTTTGAACTTCGGAAATGTTTGCAAATATTAGGTACGCACGATGCAAATCAAAAGTGTATAAGAGCGCTTTAAGAACATATTTTGGGTAGATTGCTTGTTTTTGTTAGACTGTCGCCGCACTTTACTATGTCCAGCGTCGTAGGTCAAGATTGCCTATTATCACATTCCATTTTACTTTCGCCATTAACATAGTACTGAACACGATGCTCGTTAAACAAGCCTTAGATGGGTTGCTGATTAATGTAAACGACTTCTTGATTGGAGTACTTCGAAGAAATTGCCATAATATAGAAAATGTAACAGAAAATGTAACAATGTAAAATATGTGTCAACAGTATCGAGCTTGGCTTTGACGGATAGAAATGCACTTCTTTTGCAATGTTTGGCAGGTATCCAAACGTGCTTTGACTCCCGTTGACGAGTAGCAAGAATTCGTTCAGTACTCTATGCATTTACAAATTTATATAAGCACCAACCAAACAACATATGTGTTTCAAAATCCCATGCAAAAATTTATATCCGCCATCCATTTCATCAGCGCTATCAATCTCGCCCTGAGAGAGCGTTCACACTGCCATCGCCCACTCAGCACTCCTATGCGGTAGCTATTCTCGCACGACCAACATGACAGACCTAATAATGCTTGTTCCATTCGACCATTAATGTCTTTGAATATTAGCTCATATCAGGTAGGAACACGGAATAATACGAAAACGTGTTTATCACCAAGTAGTTGGTGTTGGAAGAGCATTAAGTTACATTTTTAGATTTTGTATTATATTATATTTGATGTCTAATCTATTTTGGATCGCGAGACATTGACTTTGGTGATTTTCTCATATTCTTTTATCGTACTTTGATGTTATTTGATTCCCATTGCAGGCAGGAGGATAGAAATTATTTCCCGTGATAATTTGGTAGATCATCGGATGTTAGTCCGACGTAAAGCAGGTTTCCCATCGGAAGTCAGTAATATGTAACGTCTTTCTTTGCAGAGGTCAACAATAATCACTTAAATGAAATATTTGGTGAAATTTAATTATTCAACACATAGAAAAACATAAAATGTCTATCTTGACACTACAAACACTCTAATCCGTACGCAACAAATGCATCCGTGGAAAATGTACGCACTTCTAAATGTTGCAGATTAAGCTACATAAATAAAGTTATTGTACTGTTGCTGTCCATTTTACTTCCAGAGGCGGCCAGTCAAAGTTCTGTGTCCGAAAATAGCCCAGGCTAGTCGCAGTCGCTATGGTTTCCTTGTAAGTACAGCCGCGAATGCCTTGCATTTGGGACACCGAAACATGTGTACAGTGGATAATCGCATGGCTTTGAATATAATAGTTGAACCACATTTTTGTATTAATGAAATCTCGGCTTCCTCCGAAATATTAACAGGCGCGGAAAACACACGAACCGTAATCTGCATTCCTAGCTCAGCGAAATATCCCCGAGATCAGTAGATGGTGTAATTGCTATTGGGTAAAATAAGTGAACGTAATAAAAACCTTTTGAAATTTATTGAGAAGCCAGATGTGTTGCTTGAAGCGCCGACAAAGAATCAAAACTAGATGCTGGACAATATTCCTACAACGCAAAATTTGAACGGATCTTAGTAGTTTGTTCAAGGCAGATTATGGTGTACATACAGAAGTAATCCTAGGAGATGGACACAACCTACGTATTAAAATGACGTAGTAAACAGTAGTCTACTGACGATAGAATCATAACTTCAAATTATTTTGTTTCATGGTCGTTTTTATGAAATTCAAAGTCACCAAACAAATGTAATAGACAAAATGCAACCAAATTATGTACAGACAAAGAATCCACCTCGTCCTACATTTGCAACAAACAAATAACCTTATCAGATATTTCCCGATAGTGGTCAAACCGCTTTAAATCTGCAGGCAAATTAGTCATCACGCATTGTCCGAAAGACTTCTTTGGGTCAGCTGGAGCGTTGTAATGAAAAAACATGTTTTTGGAGTTTATGTATTATAATCAGAAGAATTAACACGAAAACCTCAGCCTGCATGTTAAGCTAATAATCAGATAATCACAACGTTACGCCTTCCAACGAGATCATAGATAAAGCATCATGTGTCTACTCCATCTGGTTAACTATGCAAGCCTCCATGAGTTCAGAGAGGTTTGGGCACTATCGGTTGGTACAGTAGTTTTGTAACGTTTCGCCCTTGACACAAGGTTTTCGTCAGACCAGGTGAAGCATTGCAATTGGGGTGGGATTTTTATAGCTAAGAGGGGCAATAACTGCGTTACCCGAGACTTGATCATTATGTCATTACAGCAACCGTTCGTGGTGTCACCTCAGGTGGTTTAAAAACAATGGGAATAGTCCAGGTGTCCCTTTGTGCTTCATGACATTGATGGATAAGCCCATAGTTTCGACAATGGGAGTCCGTTTGCACTTTCTAATCTGATTCACGCACCGATGCTCGTCAAGCTGGCCGGACTAACACCGCCCGCCATGCATTAGGGAATTCTACCCCCTCAATTATTCTCACGCAGTCGTCAGATTTGACAATTTCCACCGCCTCGGCAATCAACCGCTGAGATGTTGATCGTATGCCCCTCCTATTAACCTCTACGTTTAAGAGGTTTATCTGTTGACCCTGTCTATTGCACGCACAGCTACGGCCGAGTCTCTTACTATTGCCTGGTATTCAAACTCGTTTCTTGGTAGTCTTGGAGTGTACCTCCAATGCTCCGAAATTCGTGTACGTAATTCTCTCGCTGTTTGGCCTAAATACACATGCCCACGGTCTATATTTAATTTTATAAACACAGTTAGTCGTCCTATCCATGGGAAGGGTGTCCTTCATGTGTACCAGCACCGAACGTAACGATCGACTTTGCTGAAAGATCACCCTTTTATTTTCCCTGTTTAGTACCCTCCGAATTGCCTCGGAAGTGCCTGCCTTGTAGGGAATTTCGACCGTCCCTATTCACTCGGCTGTGGGTCTTGACTGCCGGTGTAGCACCTTATGCAATTGACGTTTAACTAATCACCTTGGGTAACCGCTTTCTAATAGTTTGCTCATTGCCACTTTCCGCGCAGCCTTTTTGTCCTCCTCCATTGTACATGTGTGTCATCGTACATGTATGTGCCCGGTAAAACTACGTTGAGGCTATCCCAGCTTAAACCTGTTTCGGATAACCCGATGTGTAGTGGAGTACACCTTCAATATCCGTTGGCTTTCGATATAGTGTCGTCTTTAAATTTCCCCCTTCCTATGAACTATTCAGTCGAGAAATGGTATTTTATCGCTACAAGATTCCAACTCAATAGCAAATTGTATGTTCTCATCAATGGAGTTTACGTGATCAGGCATTTCGCCCTTCTTATCCTTTTTAACAAATACACAGTTGTTGTCTACATAAAGACGCCAAATTATTGGTGAGTTAATGGTGTTTGTTATCGCCCTGTTTTCGAAGTCTTCCATTCACAGGTTCGCCAACACAGGGGATATTGCCGATCCCATTGCGAGACCTTGTTCCTGACTGTAAAGCTTCGACTGAAAAACGAAGTAAGATATGTTAAGACATACTGTCATTCGCTCGATTATCTGGTTAATTGTTGGTTTTGTCCGATCATTCAGAGTGAGTTCTTCATTTAGCCAACGTCTTGCTATTCCCAGCGCCTATTCTTTGGGTGTATTTGTGAAAAGTGATGTGACATCGAAGCTGAACATCAAATCATCCGAACCAATTTTGAGACTTGCTATCTTTTGAGCGAAGTCATAAGAGTTTGTCACGAATGTACTCGTTCTCCCTGTTTCGCCATGCTTCATTCAAATCACAATGTGGTGTCGAAGCTTTTTCCTAATAACCTTATATGACACCTGCTCCTACGGGCTATTGTGCGACTCATTGTTGTCCTAAAGAGGTGTATGTGGTTTCATTCCAACCCCGCTGTACGGCGTGATTGCCTTCATGCTGTGTAACATCCCCAGGTGTTCTACCACTCGCATGGATCTGCTCTTATCAGACACCCGCTGTGACCCTTGTGCACTCCCACCCCGTGCCACTAGTTCCTAAGTTACACAGACTCCCTTTGTGTTTGTCATGCTCCGTATAAATTCCCACTCAACATGAAATTGCTCTCATCCAAACCCCCGCTGTGACTATTGTGCGCTCCCACACATAACTGCGCACAGGCCTTTTTGGTCCTTGATCGAAAATCCGCAACGAGACGCCGAAATTAATGATAACATTTTCTTCCTGTGCGCCGTTCCGCGGTCCGATGGGATAACGTTTCGGATAAATTGAAAAGAACCCTTCTATTATTTTATTTCAATCTGTGCTATGAGACCTTGCTGGATCACCTGCGCGGACGCTACTTAAATGTGTAACTGTAGGAAGACTCGGTTGTTTTAGGACTAAACGGGCACGTTTGATATATGTCAATATGTAGTTGATTGTTATTTTGTTTTGTTGTACCGTAGTTAACGTCCTGGCTTCCTTTCTTGGATAGACACGGAAGTTCTTATGAGTCGCTCGAACGCTAAACGAATCTGTAGCTTACATGTATTCTATTAGATGTACCAATTTAGGAATATACTGATTACTTATTCTGTCTTATGTTGTGCAATTCGCTCCGTAGCTTTCCGCGTTAGGAATTCGGATACACAATACATAATTGCATAGAAAATGAATTATTCGAAGTTGATGGAATAATAATATAGCACATGGGTAATCATACCGTAGCTACTTGACAGAATTCAGAAATGGCAGATAACTTACGTGGCTTAGACACCAACTAGGTTATTGTGAGGGTCGATGAACTGAAGCTGTACGAGCGTCGTGTTGGGGACGTTCTAATCCAAATTCTTTAGGAATTTTTCAAACATCTGCTAATCCCGCTGGATCACGATTACCCGGATTTCTCAGCAGCACGTGATGTGCAATTAAAAAGCAGCCTAAACGTATGGGACGTGGATTTGAATAGTCCTTCAGAACATGTACCTAAGCGCACCGTCCAGTGCAACGAAAAATATTGCCTTTTTTCATATTTGCCAACGTTGCGTGAAAGCTAGGCTCCATGAAGAAGCTGTTCAAAATATTCATTAAAATACAAAGCTGCAGCTATTAGAGGTTAACGAAACGCCGGTGAACAAAATATATGCTCAGTGAATATCCTGAAAAACTATGAAAATCAAACACAGATACCACAAGAAAGGGCTATCATAACTAACCCTCAAGTGAAGGAATATTTTTCATCCAACTTTAAACGACAACACGTTGCGAACGACGGTGCACGGAAGATAATGTCTGCTCCTACTTGCAATTACACTATTTCCCTATTATCATTAGTTTTCAACAAATTAAATGTTTTTCCACAGTGCCCACAGGAAAGCTGGACAGGAAGTCCAGCTTCTCATGTCACTTCTAGAAGACAATTTAGGTTACATTGAGAAATTTAGACAGAAATGTGAGTGGCATGGCTTATCATTTTCCAAATGGTCAAACGGGATATTTTGAATAGAAATTGGACTAGGCTAGCTGATGAGAAGGAAGTTCGCTTCGTCCATCAGTAAGCGTGTTATGAAGCCGGTAACTAACTTGACGAAGTTAAGGCAGTCAAGTTATCACATTCCAACCCGCTTTGGCCATCATCTGACTATGGAAATCATCCGCCAATTAAGACTAATCAAAAATATCCCCAACATTTTTCCTACAGATAACTGAGATTCGTCAAAGCCAGCATACAAATCAGATGGCCTTTCACATGCCCGGGAAAGCACTAGACGACATTTTCATCCCGTTTGACATCATCTGTATTGCGAATCTATCGGATCCATCAGGATCCGAACCCATGACCACCAGCAACCTGAACCACCAGTCAGCAGTTTATGCCACTGGGCCACGGGAGACTGCTTCGAATCGTCATGATTTACAAACCCACTGTCTATTTCGTCTACCTCTCTGAGGTAACGGCGATGACGCTTTTTCAGTCTTAGGCATTCTACCACCTGCTCAAGATGATAACTACCAGGACGACTGACCATCAATGCATATAGAGTTCTAGGAAGCCCAATTATTAAATGAGAGTTAGCAGTCATTATGCTCTTAGGTTTTATTACTATTGATTTAATAATGTGTCAGCTGAACACCATAATGGCGCTCCGCTGCCGCGCGACCATCACCAGTCGCAGGCGGTCTGAGTTTACCGCGTGAAGGGTCACCTCACGTGGATTCTAAACGGTGACCGTATGATTGCAAACCAGGCACGCAGACCACTAGGTCAGCGGCCGACTAATACTGAATTACAGATAAACGAATCTAATGATTTATGAATTATAATATATTTCATATTATTTTAGCACAGGATAAAAGAACGACACGGCTGAATAAAATGTCTTTTAAACAAGAAGTAAACGTGAATAGGTAACGTTATTCAAGGCATGTAACTGGCAGAAATACTATGAACATGGTTGAAAGTAACCAATTAAGTTGTGCCTTCTAAGGCTTCTTATTGAACCCCGTTGTTTTACTAATAACAAGAAGCATAAAATCTCACTGCCAAATAGAAGTTTAGCTCATGTTTCGTTCGACTTGGTGATAAAGGAAAAGTTGTACGTTCTGCAGATAACCTCAAAAGTATAAATAAAAAAATCGTTATTTATGGAGCCTTTCCAGTTTGACATAGGATGGGTTTACCAAACAATTTTTTCTAATATAATATCTGTTATCTTGTAGTTTCATATGATCCTTTTATATGCTAACGCTTTATTGCCACCTTTCAAGAAGGAAATAATTACAAATCCGTATAGACGTGAAACGTCAATAATTTGGCATTTTGCCGACGATAACTCAACGGTAAATGTAGTGCCCTAAGAAAATATATATATGGAGTTGGTTTAAGGAGAATGTCTGAAGGCACATAATAAGCCAAAATATAGCGAAATTATAAGAAACTGTGTGCTAAATTTTTGAAAAAATATTAGAGCCCGCATTAATAATTCGTAGTCGAGGGCGCATGTAAAATTACAACCCGTAAGTTAGGAGAGCAAATTATCGAACAATATAAATAAATAAATAAACGTTTTATTCCTCATCAATGTGAGGCAAAGACAAACTGGGTGGTCTTATCGATATGTACAACGTGATCGCATAATACAGTTAATTTTACGTGTTTCGTTCAATGGTTATCATATGGGATTTTAAAGTGATTAGCAGTTTGAAAATAGTAGAGGGGTAAAGAAACTGGAAACAATAATAAATGTAGATTTCACGGAAAGTACAAGTACCATAATACGGTCATCCATGGAATTGTGTGCAGGGGACATGCTTCAATGCAGTGTATTCCCACGATATGTTTCACCCGAACATCCATGCTCTAAATGGATTTTTGCCTGTGTGGCAAAAGAGTAAACAGTCCGTCAGACTTGGTATCAAATGTTTTAAGGGCTGCTTTATGCAGAGATTAAAGATAACGAAGCCTCAGCCCATTCCGTCAGGCGGATCAATAAATTATGACAACTTTTTGTTTTAATCCAGCGAGTCAATAACAATATGATTTGCATGCGTATACGTTTTTAATTTGGAAACACTAAACCTTCACCACAAGAAATCAGGCCAGTCATGACCAACAATGAAACAAAAGGAAGCTAAAGTATGAGGAATTAAATACCTAATATTGAATACAAATGCTTGCGGATAGACCATTCACAATTTGATGGAAAATCTTGGCGAGTGACGACGATGGTACAGAGATATCAGCTTGAAACGCGTAGTGCAGCTAAGAACCAGTGCGTCAACGAAGAAAACAGAATTGGTTAGACAGACTGATAGAAGTAAGATCGTTTATTAATACATACCCAAAAATTTAACTATACGTAGGTAATCTTATAATATTGAAACGAATAGAAGATTTTGCGACTTTCATATGTATCCAGGACCTTTCTCATACAAAGCATCTAGAGTCATCGTTTGGTTTAGTGTCTACCAGATGTTTGCAACAGTCAGGTGAATATTAATCATTTGTCTGAATTGCGGATAGGCAGTGCATTTTCTAATACTCAATGGATGTTTGTTCTATATTAACCATATTTTACGGAGAAACATTTTGAACGGAGCCATGTGCGAAACTTTAGTATTTGCAGTGTGAGCTCGCTATTTCTTAGTTCATAGCGCATATGAGACTGAAACTCGAGTTGTGGCTAAGCAGTGAATCTTAAACCGAATATTAAGCGATATAGAAGGCAAAGCTTAAGTTTAAGTCCGCGTATCCATATCTGCTTCATATTTAGCGCTTCGCAACGCTCACGGTATCTCACAGTATTAGGCATGCTCAAAAACTTATTTTTGAATGATCATTGAATGTTTTCTAGTGCCATAATTTCCACTTTCCTCAGATTACTATGCAGTAGCGCACAGTACCCAAGCTTCGATCTAACACATTTTAAAGACTTGAAGCCTGGAATCTCTCAAAATAAGAGTTCGGCTTATGTAGTTGATCACTTCTCTGACAGAAGCCTGCAAGTATATAACAGGTTCTATACTATTAAATGATGCAGAATACCTTAGACCAATGTCTTGGATTGCGCCACACACAGGAATAGGGGTAACGATTAATGTAATGATGTTCAGAGATGGGCCACAATCGTGAAACAATAGATTACTCTTGTCAGTGACAATGTGCAAATTCCAGGATTTTCTCCAAAGATCCATTGCGGACAAATCAGACTGGATATTGGCTAAGTTAGGATCACATTGCCCAGAGGCGGAACAATAGACAATGTGATCATCATCAGCGAAAAGGAATGGCTTCTCGTACGAGATTTCATCAAGGAAATTGTTGAAATAGATTAAGAATAAAAGCGGGCCTAACACGCCTCCATGGATCAATCAACTAGAGATTGTAGTGGCTTCAGATGTATAGTTACCGATTTGGCTACTTGCTTTCTACCCTCGAGGTAAGAAGACAACCAACCAAAAAGCGAATTTGTGAAACCATAGGACATAAGCTTCCGCAACAATAAAGCCTTCTGAATGTCAAGAAAAATTACGATGATGGCACTTCCGGCGTCTCTTGCACTAGTCATATAATCAATGGAATCTAACTGAGAGGCAGTGCACGACCTACCTTTCAAAAATCCGTGCTGATGTTTACTGAGAAGACTCATAGAACTCAAATATGCTATTATACATCCTTTAACTAACCTCTCCATGATTCTGGAGATAATAGATGTGTGGTTGTTTGGGTGGTAATTTTTTACATCTTGCGTAGATCCGCTTTTATGTCGTGGTATAATTGTTGCTTTATTTTGCAGTGTATAGGATACTCCCCATTGAGCATGGAAGTGCAAATACATTAAACAAAAACAAGGGGAAGTCTGAACATCCGTGCTTGAATAGAATTGGCGGGATGTTATCAGGGACTAGTGCGCATTATGGCCGGACTAATCTGAGTTGGTGACATATGTCACTACGTGTAAATTCAACATTTTGGAGTATACTACTGCCTCTGTGTATCAGCTTGAGCTGAGGATCTTTCGCGTTAGTGCCAATAGCAGACATAAATTAGTCATTGAGGATCGAACATGCGATTGCACGATCGGCTATGGCAGTTCCATCAGAGTTTACAATAGAGTTTGTACAACTTGATTTTCTATTCTGCCAACGGTCCAAATGTTTGGAGATGGAGCCTACCATTTTGGCGCTCTTTAGTGCCATTACCTCCTCAGAGCATACCATTTTGTAGTGATCTTGGTATAACGCTGTAAGCAATCTAGTGTGGATCATCAGCATAGGAAAATCGTTTGTTTTGCTAAATATTTTTCTTTATTTTGTAAAGTTCTGTGGCTACCTTTTCTGATTTGCCTGCAGATGCATCGGTTCTTTTCAACTTCTTACCACGTTCTGGACCCACAAGTTCAGCACAAAAGTGAATGCGGTGGTAGAACTCATTACAAGCAATTTGTACATTCTGTGCTAAGAAGAATGGATCCCAATATGACGACCTTATAAGACCCCAGAAAATGAACCAATTCACAGAAGAGAATGGGCGGTAATTGATCACTGATTCTATCGGTTTAGAAAGAATTTGGAAAGAACAACCAACGATGTTATGATCAGTACCCGGCAACATGCGAACGCCCCATAGTAAATATTACATCAAGTGTGTTACCAACCATGTAGGTTCTTTGACGTGCTGTACACTTCCCAGTTGACCAAAGTTAGACATAAAATTTTTGTGCTTTTGTGGTTTATTGTTAAGGGACCAAGAGATTTGGGGCATATTAAAATCCCCAGCGATTATTTTATTAATGTACAAGAGGTGAGCAATAAAAGAAAATGTGTCCAACAAGTCAACTTTTACGGTAAGTGCAGATTTTAAGGGTCTGTAAATGCCACCTACTAAGAGACTTGTTTGATTAAAAGAAACGGTAATCCACACTTATTCAGGAAGTTTCCGTAGGAGTGGTTCGTTCAGAGGTAGAATCAAGTATTTGTCTTTGACGTAGATTATGCAGCCACCACCTCTACCATAAAAGCGGTCATTACAAAAGAATTTTTAACCCAGTATTCTGGACAATGTGTCATGCATCTCCGCTGAACACCATGTTTCTGTTATAATACTATATCAGTAGAAGAAACGTGAAGAATTTTATGAAGGAAGTGCATTTTATTTAACAATGAACAGGGATTAATTAAAAGTGAGGGTAGTGTCTTGTTATCCGTTGGGTTGTCTACATGAATCCAGTTAAAGGACCACAACGAGGTGGCATTTGGAGAGAGTGGAGTTGGGATGGTGGATAAGGAGGACATAAAATTTTCATAATTAGTGTCATTTGGGGGTGTGGCGGGTAAAACGTCACTGGACCCCGGAAAGAACGTCTGAAGTGTGAGATACTAGTAAAATGTCGACCCGATGTGAGATCTCAGTTTGCTGACTGTTGCATATAACCTACCTGCCGGTTAAGATTATTTAAATGTTGAAGTAGTTTGAGAGGATTTTGGCTGTGCCAATTTCTCTCAGCTACTTGAAGTTTACTAGCAAGTGGATCACAAGTTATGGAGCGCACCGGTCGCATATTCAAATGCTGCATGGTTGCTGCCATGCCGATTGTCTGCAGGTTTTCAGTGGTGACAGAGTTTGATGGAACGTTTAAAATAGCACTGTGTTTATTGTGCTTAGGAGCACGCGTATAGATGTCACATGAGGTTTTGCTACCCGTGTTTTTACTACATGGCTGTTCCGCAGTGTTTTATCTGTTTAATATGTACAGCTATTTGGAGAGGAGGTTTTCAGTAGCGTACCAGAGCGACTATGCACCTGATTGGTGAACGACAAAGAGTTAGTAGAAATAGTCGTTTGCGCAATGAAACCAAACTTTTTGTATGTTCGGGGACGAGCTGCGCAGTAATGCTGGACTGACTTGACCTTGAGTAGATTTAGAAGAGATATTTGTACGACAGTTGATATTTTGTTTCAACCTTAGAGCTGATTTATTTACCGTCCTAGTGTCAACTAGGTCAACCAGGTGGGGAAGTTCCTGAGTTTCAGTGGGTAGCCGAACAAATTGGTTACAGACTGGTTGTCGGAAATAAGCTATTTTGCACTCCCTTTGTAGTACTGTTAAATCTGGTTTCAGGACCATGAATATGTAATCATTCCTAAGGGAAAATGCGCTCCTACTACAAATGAATTTTTCAGCCAGTATGTCGTTGGAAAATTTAAAAAGTACTAGACATACTTGCATCGAAGCTTATTTTCGCAGCCCCACGTAAGAAAACTCCAGTCTTTATATATAACAAATGTTTGCCACTGCAGAGGAGATAGCCTCAATAGATACCTTTTCTGGAAAATTAAATGCGATAACATTATTGGAGCGTTTAATGCGCTCATGAACTTCAAATGCAACATGTTGTATAAAATTCCCAACGGATCGAGGGTGTTCCATTTTTGGTGCATCTGGAGGGTTAAAAATAATACCTAAACGAGTTAAATTGCTCTAGGACTTGGTACAGAGATTCAAAACTTTCCTTCAAGCTATTCAGCTGTAGTTCAAGTGCAGCAATTAATTGAATCGCTTTAAAGGGCGATTCTGCATTAACTGCGCTGCTTTCTATCAGAGGAACCTTATGAGAACTATCATTTGGTTGCTTTTTCACTCTTATGCGCGATTTCGGCTTCATATTCATCTTAGATGATGAGCCTTTCATATGTTCCTTGCTGACGGACTGGTTATAAGCAGGATGTTTCGCCAGCTTTTCAGTGGCTTTGAGTTTCTTGTTTTAACTAGGTAACGAGCATTTGTACTGATTGGTCACTCGGTTTTAGGGCTTGTAAATATATTTCATTAGGACAAGGATAAGAAAATCGGGGACAAATTTCACTGTTTCTGTTACAGTGATCGACAGAGATAAACAGTTATCGGCAAACCACTGAGGAAACAGACTAGGATTTCAGGGCTTATACGACCAATCTGAAGCGCACAAGAAACAAACGGGTACAAACAGGCCACGGTTTCAGTTGCAACGATCGATCCGAAGCAACCGGTTTTAAGAGGGCTCAGTTGTTCAAATTCCGCCAAGTGTTGAGTGTTCTTCAGTGATCGACCGCTCTGGGCACGGGTAGCCCTGAGGTCAACTGCGTGGCGTGCCGCATCACGTTATGCCGCAGTTCCAACAGGCGCACACGCACTAATACGGCCAAGCAAAGGGATTTGCGTGCGTTCGATACAGCGCGATTAACAATGCGGCGAGAGAGCTCTTGGTAAATCAAGGCGATGTACGAAGATATAATTGCTTCTAGTTGCTTTATGCAGCTACCCACAGGGTTGCTTTAAGTCTCTTGAAGTAGCTAGCTACAAAATCTTGATGAAGGCAGGAAAGTGGTGCACTGGTAGGTGAACGATTGCGCTGCAACACAGCCAAAATTGAAAATCGGCGTTTGACGTTGATGCGTATATAGTACCCTTGAGAAAGTTTGCGCAATGGGTAGGCCTGATCAAGCCCGATTGAATGAGGTTACCTAGCCCGATGTGCGAAAAAGTTTGAATCCGAAAACTTGAAAAGTCAGGAGCAACGAACAAATTCCGACCAGCAAGGATTACATGGTAGATAATATCTACAACTCGTCTTAGGCATTGCCTTCATGTGCTTCTTCGCATATCTTGCGTTTTCAGATAACTTCGCCAATGTTAAAACGCTCTTCTATTACATGTGATTTGGAATTTAACAACTCTGAATTTAAGGGAAAGCTTACTTACATACATACCAAACTCAGCTGGGCACTAAGGTTTAAAACTGACGCCGTTCTTGAATGCACTATGTCTTAAACTCAAGAAAATTATTTTCCAATTGGTCGTGTATTTCTCAGATATATTTTCGAAAAAAATATATAGAGAGACGTACGGATCAACCGACTTCTGAATGACATATAATGCGCATTAATACAAATAAGGTTATTTTATACATTGGCAATATTTAAACTAGGAAATTGATAGGCGTTTTATCTGTTACTACGCACCTTTAATAAACAGATTACATCTCAATACCAAGAATGTTAGTTATATTATAGAAATAATGTATATTTATGACACATCACGGTCGAGAATTAATCCAGCACTGTGTTGTTGATATAGTTCCTTTGGATTTAACAGGGGATTCCGATAAAGTAGCTAGTTATGTTTGAAATTATGGACTTCAAATCTGTTGTGTATTATCTGATACCCTTTGAGATGTTTCTATAGTTGCTTTTATAATTGTGTCCACATATAATACATCAACATCGGGGATAAATTTGGCTATGAACTGTTTACCTGAACATGTCCAGAACATTATAGTAATACCAATTAGTCACCAACGATGGTGTTTCAGATCTCCAGGCAAAGCGAAAATAGGAAACAACGCATTTAGCCTGCTTTTCTAGATCTACTGTATATACAGTGCTTTAAAATGTTCATGTCACAGCAATGGTAAAATAATCTAACGAAATGATGGTGCTACATCTAGTGTAGTAAAATTTGACATAATCTGGAAATAATTTTTCTGTTTCTGTGACGACTAAAACACTGTCAATAAGCCACGCCTACCAATCGATTCCGAATAGTTCTAAAGACAAGGCTCGTACAAGGTGCACGCGTGTCTTAAAGGCAGCATTTTAGTCGTCCCAGTGCTCAATTGTATGCTTTCTTGATTAGCGACCAACGCGTTAGAGGAGCGCTCAACAAGAGGGTAGCAGTGTGCGTTTCGCTACCAACAAAATTGCTTATTAGCGCCTGGCTAAATTACATGGCCTATGTTGTGTTTGGACAAACACTCAGCGAATGTGGTTCGGAATGTGACACTCCCCAGTTCATTGGGTGGTTACGTTCGGCAAATCAGGTTGATGTACCAAAGGCTGTCCAGTGCACGGAAGATTGGAAAGACCGAGATCATCGTGCAGTTGCCAACATGCGGTGGAGCGCGGAGAAGTGGTGACACTTGGATTGGCGGTATCCGTATCAGGATTTGCATGTCATGATGACCACCAAAGGGCGCCTGTGCCTACAGAAGCAGCATGGGTGGCTGGCGCTGCACCACCCACAGTTCCACCCGTACACCCCATATCCGGTGCAAACCCGAAGGAGTAAGACAGGGAGAGATGTGGATTTGAGCCAGGTTTCATCAGCGGAGCCGGCCCGCACTCCTTCAACCAGCAGCACAGAAGCATTCTGGCCTAATTGGGAAATCATGCACACGAGGCGTACGCAATTGGTGCGTGGGATGAAGCTCGTTCCACACAGTTTGCATGGAATTACTCTTTGAGTCTAGCATGGTCACAAAGACTGGCACCCCGTCCCCTCCAGAAACGGCCAACTCTCTACTGGATTCATATGGACGAGGTAGGGGGTATACACAGGTAGGTATCTTGTCAACATCCACACCAGGCTCAGCCACACCGGGGACCTCAAACAAAAAACTACTACTACTTCTGAAATGAAAGATTATTCATCAGGCAGACAGTCATACCACATACGCTGCCTTATTGACCTGGATTAGTAAATCGAATGGGAGCGTACACATCGTGTTATATTCCGGGTGCAATAGTGCGTTCTCCTGCACCTGAGCAACCGCCCCTTTGATCAGTCCACGGAATTCGAAACGATCACATTTTCCTTGGATTCGCAGTACCTGAACTTAATATTAGTTCTTGATAACCTCACAGCATTCGTACAATTGTAATGTTATTTTCCTTATGCCCCAGTTTTGCATTCCTGCAAAAAGTTGACCATACAAAAGCTTAATGAGTGTCCTCGTCGAATTGATTCAGTATGTAAAGTACATTGATTGGAGTCATCTACGTCCAATGGCATTTCGAACACAACACATACACATGCGTTTCTCGGGACTAAATTATGAACTGTCCCAAACTGGATGGAGACACATTAAACCTCATGAACAACAGCACTACAAACGTGTATGGGTTTCGTTTGGAAGTCAGGATTGCAGTTACTTGCACAAGCATGAGAATAAGTACCTAATACAAACTGTTGACATTCGCCTCTTACGGTTTCATTGGCACGACAACTACCACTATACTACATCAAATAAGTCCCCATGCACCCTGTTAAACATGCGGTTTTCCAAACAGTGTTTGCACTGTTTTGCAAATGTCCAAGATGTAGCACGGCTGTCATTCAAGTACCTATTATTTTTTACACACGGCTGTGTATGTTGATGTGGACATAAGCTATTTGGTTACAATCTACATCGTACGCCCCCAGGTGAAGCTATTCTGTGCTCCTAAAATGAACAATTGTCGCTATGCACCGATTCCTTTTCGATGTAACATACTAAGACACTGACGTACCATTACCGTTCGAAGTACCTTTATCTTATTATACGCAGAAGATTGATCATGTCTAATACAACTCCTAGTACCCGCCTCTTAGACAGGTGCAATATTGCTATTGCACTGCACCAAGTACGTAGTTAATCATCCTAGATAAAATCTGTACCCAAGCGAGACTTGCATTAGCGATGGAATAAGGTTAGTACACAAAGATGTCGCAGCGTGAGTAGAATACTTTGCAGGTTTGCCAGGAAATGGTGTGCTGGAGTCAACTGGTTTTCATAAGCTCGGCTAATTTTTGTCGGATTTAGAAGGGAAATTACAGCTTTAATCATTCTAACAGAGTTAGTGTAAAAAATGCATGACACATCAACATCAGAATGTTAAGCGCTCGTCAGTTAGTTGCTGGGATTGTTCACTTTCTACTGAGGTTCCGGGGTAATTTATCCTTGAATGCATGATCCAACTTGTATATGTCCATAAGATTGCCACTTTGTCACCAAAGCGAGGAAGCGCTGCATTTGCATACTGTACTAGGTAAAGTGTTTGGAGGCTATGATAATGGTAAGGTACGGTAAAATAAGGTTAAATTAGGTACGTCAGTGTAGCCCAAATGCGATGAGAAAGCATGGTATATGCAACATCAAACTTCAGCATAGAGCACTCGTATGTGGGCTCTGTTTTCGGATTACCAGTAGGGCAAATACGGTGTGCCAGCTTCGTTGCAGAAACTATGGGTGTTTGTCGCTGTGCTGCACCACTCGGTGAATTAGTTCAGTGTCAGTGCAAAAGTCCATACGTCCGATGTTGCGGGCGAGCGGGAGTTCCATCCTGACACATTTCTCTTCATAACGTTTAGACGATTTAACTTGCACCATCTTTTATCAGTTGCGTACCACCAATTGTCACGTGTCTGTCCGTGGTGCTCTACCTGTTTGGCATAGCCCATCGTGGCCTCCTTGATGACTGGCCTGACCGACTGGGCTAAGTCACACACGGCCGCATACATTACAGTTCCATGTGGCAGCAGCCGAAGCATTGTAGTCCGCTGGCGGATGATGCTTGCGTGCTGCACATTTAATTTCCCGATGCTCCAGTTGTCTTTCTTGCGATCGCGCAACGGTAAAGGTGATGAGATCAAACCAGTGGGGCGATGTGTTGTTGTTTCCTCCCAACACTTAGGTCAATACTTACTCTGGACAAACTAGCCTTGATATTGTGTTGGTAGCGCAACATTAGTTGCTTCCATTCCGGCCGCCTGCGCTCAGCTGCCGTAGAGCAGTTGCTTCGGGATACTTGTTGCATTCATTCGGCACGCGTGTCTAAGCCACCGGAGGTGTCACAGCAATAGCATGAAGTCCACGGTGCACACTTCGCTCCGGCTGATAACATCAGTGTCCGGCACATTGTCCTACCATTGGATGTGAAGAATCCAACGAAGGCACAGTTGATGGAATCGTTCCAGAAACCGGATAGCATTTCTACACAGCGTCCAAGTTTCCGATCCTTAGATAAAGACCGAGATAACCATTGATTTTTGCACCGTTACCATGGTTCTGACAGTGCGATGACAAGTTTTCCACACTCGACGTTCTAGTTTGCCAAAAGTTGAAACTGCTTTCGCTACGGGAGCGCGCAGTTCATTGGTGACCCGCAGGTTGGTTAACAATGTAATCCCGAGGTAGCAGAATACTGACGTGTTCTGTAGGACTTATCTATATCCGTATTGCTGGCCCGCAAAAGGGCTGCCCTCCCGGTGCCGGCGGAAATAGGCATACAGTCTTGCCTAAGTTTATGCTGTGTCCAAACTTGATTGCCGTAGAAGCAAATGCAGTCATGCATTGCAGTTCCTCTTCGGTTGGTGTAAACAGCACATAGTCGTCAGCAAACAACAGTATACCGATGGTTGTCTCGAGCACTATGCTTTTAGATCCAAATCAGCAGATGTTAGGCATACCGCTATCCACGCGCTGCTTCAGAAGCACACCGTATTCACACTTGTGGAATGCGCACGACATCCCAGCCGTCAGATAGATATTGAAGAGCATGTGGGCTAAGACTTATCCTTGCTTTCCACCGGAAATAATGAAAAGACAGCTGAAATCTGTCCACTCAGTTGCACTCTTACTTGCATGCCGGTATACAGGCAATCAATCCCAAGAATAAAGTTTTCAGGTTATCCAAACTTTGAGAGAATCGGCCACAAGGCCTCACAGTTCACTGTATCTAACGCTTTGGTGAAGTCAACGAACAGTGAATGCAACGGTTGATTGCTTTCACGACATTTTCCTGTAGTTGACATGCTGCGAACACCATGCTAACAAATGTATCGAACTTACGGCATCTGAGACGCTTAAGGAGCGACATCGACCGTGGGCTGTTACTAATCTGCTTCCCCTTTAAGCGGCTATTCAGGCGGTCAGCTATTGTAAAAACGCCGGCTTCTTCAAGACGGGAAATCAAACCCAATAGAAAGTGTACGCAGCACCATCCTTCGCAATTTACCTAAATCAGCCAGTCTGGTCTCACACTGTGCTGCGATTTCAATGTCATACTGCGCAAGCGTCCTGGCAACTAATGCGGTACGTCGCCTAGGTAATCATTGGTGTCCCGACCGGGCAGTGTAGGCACATTCCAGCATCCAACCTTTAGTGTTTGGCGTGCTAGCCTGCGGCCACGTGTTGTTCTTTATGTCGATGGCAGAGATATGGTTGGATTTGGCTCGTTCGGAGGTTGGGGTGCAAAATTGGCTTGAGGGCAGATGGGGACATGGACAGAGGAAGGTGGAGTGCTATGGAACCCGGAAACAAGCAAATGATCAATAGTGGTTAAATGATGCTTAGGAATTCTACAGTGTGTGACAGATGAAGTGCCAAATACACCAACGTTGCTCGACGAACTACGTCCGCCAGGGTGCTATTATTTTACTCTGGACTTCGCATACTCAGTAGCAGTACGAGAATTGCGCGTGTAATGTTACCAAGAAATCCAGAAACTGGTCCCAAGGGCACCCACTGCTATACACTTGACACTTGTACACGCATACTTACACATACACAACTTGTCTGGTTTGCCTTCAGGCTCCCGTCGATGTAATGCGGAGACAGATTCACACAATGAAGACCGATGGATATCAATCATACGACAAACAGCAAAGCACGTTGTTGTTTTTTCATGCACAAACGCGTGCATACACAGATATGACCTCGGGTCAGCCTAGAAATGCTAGAAGAATTTCTTGCGCAGTTAATCACGTTAAAACGGCCTCAGAAATACTTCTACGCTTGGCATCTCCAGCGTCACCAGCACTACTCTGGCTCTCGGTCCTAATAGTGCCTACAGCAACGATTGCAATAGAAGTAAAAGTGTGCAACCACACAAGACGTCATGGCAACAGCCGTTTCCATGGCTACCACTAATCGCAAAACGCGGGCGCTCTCGGTATCGAAATGCTTGTTGAAAAAGTTGTTTTCCACGATTACCGCCCTACACTTTGAGCTAGACTTAAGCACTGATATTCATCGCCCACTATGCGGCACACCCTCCTGACATGTTTTCGTTTGACACCTAAGTCTGTTCTAACATATAACTGGTCGTCATAAAAAGGCAGGTGCCTCTTTGTTGTCCGGCGATATCTTGATAATAACTACCTCGTGAGGAGGTAGTTACCAACATCAGTTACCAGTCTTCGCCGGCGCACGCCAAATATTTTATCGCATATTTCTTATCCAAGAACGAGTCATTGGACTATGTTTGGAGAAATGTTCACCATCACGCAAGTGAAGACGTTTGAGGTACGACGGTCTTTTCTCGACCGTAATCCGGTTACTGAATATAAATTCGCTACTGTCTCGAGAAGGGAGCCGAGCAAACTATTGTTCATGTACAAAGCTCATCGCGGCTTCTCTCTTAGCAACCACCGTCAAATCCCCAATTGACGTCAATATTTCGAGAGCATCAAAGTCTGCAAAATCAGATTTGTAACACACTTGAACTTGGACAACAATAGAAATACTGGCCGCTAAAGTACCTTTAACGAATGCATCTAGAAGCACAGCGGATCCGGGGAGATCAAACACGATATGGCTAGTAAGGTTTTGGTTGTGTATTGTTCATTACATTCATTAGTCAGGGGTCTGAAACCCAATGGGCTTCCGAAGCATCGCAACCAATCAACAAGGAAATAGGCTTGTCGCATCTCTTTTCAAAGTCGAGCTCTACCGGATAAGACCAACTGCGCGCCTCCGCTTGCGTCCCATAAAGGAATGGTTTAATAGACAAACTATGTACTGTGGACACAAGCTCCACCACAATCTCTTCTAGCCCGTTTAGCGAAGCATTTTTAATTGTACCACGGATCTATCTACACTACATCTTCCATAAATCATGATTATCGACAATGTCAAAGGCTGTGGCTCCAAGCGTAGGGGGCCATGGAGATCCTGGGTAACAAATGTTGGATACGAACCATCGTCGAGAAGTGCATAGGTTTCTAGTGATCATAACCAACCGACCACTTTCAGTGGAACTATTCCAAGAGCGACACAACTAGATCACGCTTCCGTGAACCCGTGGCGTGCCTGATACAGTGGTACTCTGCTGTTAGGCCTGGGTGGGTCACCACCATGAAGAGGGCTGTATTGACAAGATTTGCACCTAGCAATGTTGCAGGCGGTGTGAATACCCCAATTTCTGGCGACCCGACAGAGCCATAAGCAAATTAATCCTAAGCTTTTGGTTTTCAACATTGACTACTGTTGCGGCAAATCCAGCTGTCTGATGTACCCGCATTCCCTGTCCAAGTAGTTGTGTGAACAGTGATGAAAAGAGTAGGTTGAGGAAACTGCGGAAATAATTATCCGTCCAGCGTAGTGACTACATACTACCGGACATTCCTTCGTTTGAAGAACGCTGGTAAATCTAGTTTTGACGATATGCGTGTTATTTATCGGCCGACTGATCGAATCGTTGGAGAGCTATGCGGGCACGCGATGAAACGATAGATGTGAAATCCAAAATAATTAGGCTCCTGACAGATAATTTTTAACTGAGCGACAATTTCGGCCCATTTATACTGCAGGGGTTTCGGTAAGGAAGGGTAGTTAAAAGTTCACACCTGTCTCATAATTTATTCGTTCCACGGTGCCGTGTCCGGATCTCCATCTTAATGGTCAGCACCGACATCACATTGCTCTTGTTGAGAATTGCCATTAAGCCTTGAAGTATAACATCCATCGATGCCCTAGTGATGTTGTGCGCTTGCCCAAATAGGTACTGTAGGCTTCGTCGAGCTGTCGCTTAATCCTGATCAGGTGGCAGCATTACACAATTAGTTATAGCCAGTCTGGCCCGCCCCTTACAGTAATGTATGAGTTAAAGTATACGTATTCCGTCTTCTACCACATTGCTCTCCAGGTAGACCAGTAACTGCTTTATGAAACACCAGTAATCAACACGGTACATATTAAAATAATGCAGCTTTATTATGCGGTGACTTGTTTCTGCAATTATTGGGAAAATAGCCAACGCTACGTCATTTACTAAAGTAGATGCGTAAAAGTCCAACGTTAAATCGTCATAACCGCCAGCTGATGGTTGATCCGCAGCAGCCCCAACATATTTCTTGAAAACTCCTCAACTCTGCCTGGCGAATATCTTGGAAGGGCTGTAGGTGGTATACATCGCCTTGTTCATCTTCCAGCAGGTCATTATTTTGAGTGAATTTGACCTCCTGTCTAGCCTTCAGTCGTCTATGTTGTTTGCTCAGTCACTGTTCCTTAGCTTCAAGCTCCACCACCTTTTTGTGTTGCTTTTCTTTCGACACAACAAGCAGGAATTGCGAGCGCGTATTATTTGCTGTATTCCTATAAATAACCCGACAGTCAGATTTAGAACGGATATCAACAGGGACTGGCCTTGAATTGTTTGAATCCTTCGTCATTATAGACCCGCGGGTGATTGACAATGTGACGAACCGTTAATTGAGCGCAGTGAGGAATAACATGCTGCCGTTTAGCCACGCGAACATCTCGGATCCATCTTGTCATTTGAAATATTCGGCATATATTGCTACGCAAGCCTAGGACTAGCTTCTGTAATGAGCGAAATTGGTGCGACGATGCCGAATGAAGTGGCTACTTATTGAGGAAGCTTAGTTAATAATCCAGCACCACACACCAGAATGCGGAAAAGAGGTCTACTATCGTTACATTTGGGCATAAACCAAACGCGGCAAATTTTTCTAGTCCAGCTATCGTATACTGTCTTCGCCAGACCTTCATTTATCGGTTATGAGTCAATACACACGCGCCTCTCACCCGCCTTCTTCGTAATGATTTCTACCTGACTAAGAAAATGCTTTGGCTCGTGAACATTGGAAATTATACCATTATTCACCAATATGCTCCTTTCGGGGTAAAATTAGTCATGCAACGCAAACGGTACTCTTCTAGATGGAAGCACAATCGGTTGTATCAAGGGATCAAAAGACAATTGAGCGTACCATAAAATTATCCCAAGCCTGGACTAAAAACAGACGGACATTTGTGACTAAATTTGGTTTATCATTAGCAATCGTGCACAAAACCGTCATGGTGAAAACAACAAAACCAAGAACTTAAATTTGAACAATGCTGATAATCGGTATCAGCACGAATTCCAAGAACACAAACTGCATCTAGCATAAGACTCCGTTCAATGCTTTAACCATTCCGTCTCTAGCCGAGCCCTTCGGATAAAGCGTGGAGTCATTCAAATTGTGTAGACCATCTTGATCGGATCGGATATATGTTATTGGTTTGTGCAACTTGGGCAGAAATTTGACAGTAACACCAGTGTCGAATTGCAATCATATGCATTTTTCTTCAATGAAAAGGTTTTGGTAGATGGAAATTGTGATTCCTGCCAAGATACGTGACCGACTGAATGTATGTTATTTTGGATTCACGTTTTTTGAACCAGCGAACTCCCATTGGCTTACCGATAGCAACGAGAAACGTAGTGGATTCTTTCACGTTTGACAATTTTCTATCTCCACACCGGACACTGTTTATGCTACGTTGTCGCGCAACGCAAAAAATATTATATCTCCTACCTCGCGTTTGTGCTCTTAGTGATTTCGCTCCCATAAATAGCACACAATATTTCGTCAGTTGCTGTATCGATAACTAATCAAGGGCTCACATTTGCAGATTTTATGCACTGCTAGAGTGACATGTTAATTTGTCGCAAATACACTTAGCCCTACGTTCGGCATTGAATACTAGAAATATCCAGTCACGAGTGAGGCTGTCACTCACTCATGTAAACAAATCGCAGGTTTGAGCCAAAATCGTCAAATTGATGACGTACTCCTCAGCAGATACATTTAGGCGAATACTTCGTGAAAATAATGTTTAGCGATAGCAAGTCTTGTTTATTTTACCTTCGAAGGATTCGCCTATTATTTCAGTGATTGTCTCCAAACCAAGGGGATGTTTGTCCTTGGCTTAAGACAATATACTAGCACATGGCACATATGATTCTTGACTGCGTCCCAAGCGATAAGCCATCAGCTGCCAATCTTAACCCACAGGTGTGCAATTATCCACTTGTTTGCTCTCCCGTAGACGCCAATTACTTATCGAGTTACGTTCATTCTTCTGGAACTGGACAGGCGTTTGAACAGTCAGTGTTGATGCGATTAGCATAGGAGTGCTTATGGTGGGGTTCATCTCTGATCCCATGTTACAGTACTCTGTACTCTGTGCACAGATCTTTATTCCGTAATTTCAGCTCACCGAAAATTAAGGCAGGTTTGCCGAGCCAAACTCCTCTAGATAAATTATTTTTAACAGAAATAACTAACGACCCTTAGGCGCCCGTTAGTTTCTTCCTCAGACTCAGTTATACGGATTGTTAGTAATCCTCAACTAATTCGACCAGCACGTGTCCAGTGCTCAAATCCCTTACATTCCCCCCTCCCATTGTTTGTATAGCTCGCACGGTTTATGCATCCTTTCACGCTGATAGTACACAACCATTGCAGCCGTCTCTGTGACAAACAAATTGATTTTGATAAACATTTTATGAAGTAAGAATAGTAAACAGCTTGCTATCGATGCGTTTTCCAGCTATTCTCGGCATGTTGCTTGGTGGTTGTTCTGCTCAAGACATTAGCATGGCTTAAGTGATAAAACGACAGGGAGTCTTAGGACTTAACATGCTAACTTGTAAGACAGATCGTGATAAATTAATTTTAATAATCATTTGAACTAAGTAACAGATTTAGATAGATTACCTCTCGACCATAAAATAAGTAAACTTTGTAAGCAAACTCTCTGCGTACTTTAGTAGGGGCGAGAGGAGACGCTTGCTGAACCACAGAACATGCTACCAGAGACAAGGACCGTTAAATACCAGGTAACTTAACTACTTCATTCTATTAAAACTGTAAATATAAAGTGCTGTTTTGATGGAAGATTTTCATCCGAAATATTTTATATATTATTTAATATTAGGTCGTTAACTTATTTAAGTTCTTAAACCTGCAATTTAAAGAAGCATACCTTAGCACAAACGTAATACATTTATACGAGTTAAAAGATATTTGACTTGACACACTTACGCCAAAGGAAATTAAATTTTTTTATCCCGCATAAAAAATCAAGTTATGGTGGCTAGAAAATCGTCGAAATTGGTTTTAACATATCTTTGCCTTTTAAAGGTAAAGGGAGTTTATTAAAGTGCTTGAAAAATTTGTATTAGGCATTTAAGAGTTCAGGGCAATTAGGTTGGTATGGTGAAGCTTCTTAGCCCATCTTCTGCAGCTTCCGCTGTGATGTTTATGCAACGTGTAGCGAAGCGTTATGGTGCAGAAGTATTTGTCCCTTTCTGTTGACAAGTGCTGAGCAACTGTTTTAACGGTTTCGTGCATTTGGACAATTTGTTGATAATGCTTCGTCACTGCAACGGTTTCCCATGCATTCAGAGCGTTTTCATGGTTCAGACCAGTCGCACACCACAAACGTGTACAGTATTAATTTCGGGTGAAATGTCAGCCTCGGGAATTCTTGTAGAACTTTTTCATGGTCCAATTATTGAGGGTTTCGCCGTTGATAATCGTAAAGGATCCATCATTTTACGCTGGCCACTATCTGGTAAACGCTCGGATCGTTTTACTGCTCAAAAGTTGGGTGAAGTAAACATGTGATCGACTACTTATTTGATTTTTATTCACTTCTTTCAGTACCCACTTGTAAAAAGTTTCGCCATTTCAAGTTCATATAATTTTTTAAGAATGCCCTATAAACTGTTGCAAAGTCCGTGGCAAGATCTCGAATATTTTTATGTGGATCAGCTGTAATCAATACCCGTAATTGGTATTTGTTTGCTTCTAATGGTTGACAGTGGTCGTCATCTTCATGCCTCTCGTAAGCTTTTTGTAATTTGTCAAATCACCATCTTGACTATGACTATAAGTTTTTCCATCACCAAGTGCGCTGTTTATGCCACGGGTATTTTCCGCTGCATTTTGACCATGCTTAAATTATCACATGAAAATTGCGCAAAATTGTCTTCTGTCCAAGTAGCATAAATGATCTGCAGATAAATATTTTTTTGTTTCTGAGCTTAACTCTTACTACTGCTAGGTAGCTCTTAAAAAGGCAACAAAACGATATACATTTCCAAGCTACTTAAATATCGTTATCTAAAAAGCCGTTGAAATAAAAATAGTAAAAAATCGCAACATCTTTATTACCAACCAATAGCTGTGGAACTGAGTGGTAGTGACCATATGGCTGGTCAGCTTGACCTTAAAACGGCAACGATGCCAACTCCTTTTAAGTTGTAGGGGGATTTTTGTGACGGGCACAGATTAAGTGAACATGGCTCAGAGTGCCTTGTGTCGGCGAGATCTTGAGGATAGCCGACCCGATGTTAATGTCGTGCCAAGGAAATATCCTGATTTTCTCCTCGTGCCGACCGTTGGGTGTCAATATTGTTTCACCGTTTCCTAGCTAAAAGCCGGAACACACTATTTTACGTGAGACGGTTCACCTTCTATTGAATCATGATCACTACATTCCGGTTATACATTTGATTAAAGGCTTTAGATGGAGACCCGTCATGAGCTTAGCCAATACAAATATGCTCATGCTGTAATGGCCGTCGCGTAGAGGTGAGGTGAAGAAATTGGTCGCCTTACCTGCCACATACAGTGGCGCGGATAAGCAAAGACTCTCTACCTCTGACGCCTCCCTTCTTTATTCTTCCACCAAAACATAGTCTCTCCGTCCTAAATTAATCCAACCGCCTACTTCATACAATCCAAGTGACAGCGCTTGTGATGGTAAGCTACCGCAGTCGTATAGCTCCGCGCAAAGTGCTTAAGTTCGAGTGCAACACACTACTGGATAGAAACACGGGATAGCCTCCCGACCGACCCACTAAACTGGTCGCGATGAGACTGGATGGTCTGAAGATTGACATTGTCGCACTCATTGAGACACGGCTCGCTGATCTAGGCAACAAGTATGAGGGTGGTGCTGGGTAAACATTCTACTGGATGGAGGTGCCAATAGCAAATATATGTGAAAACGTGGTCCCAGTTGAACCATCCGATCGGCTAAGTGACAGTTTGGTGGTAGGCTTGACTGGCATAGTCCAAGACCAATGAATCAAGACGGCCACTTGGAAGATTTGAATTTGTAAGTTTACTTAGCATGTATGATCCTGCAATGTGTTGTCCTGATTATAAAAAGGATCCGTATTGCACACAGTTTCCCTACGTAATACTGCCTATGCATTAGACCGATGGACCATTCTTATTAGATAATTGACACGTACCCGTTGAATGTGATGCAACGGTGGCCAAATGTTATCGAGCCTAAAAGAACGGCGGCTGGCTGCTCTCACTGTTTGACAAACCAAGCCTGTCGATCAGGAACCCAAGGTTTGCACTAGTTATGTGTGATACAGCTATTTGAACGCACACACGGAGTGATCAGGCTTACCTGCTAGGCTAAGCAATCGTGCGCCTGCATGACATTCATGAAGTGCGCATGATATGCGTACATTGTGTTGCTGAGTGTAGCACTAATATCAGGTTGGTGAGGAGCAAGTTGTTCATTTATTCGCCTAAGTTATATTTTGGACCGACTCAAAACTAACGATATATCCCTAGACACCGATGGAACGCGGACTGGGCAGGAAAACGCCGTGGCCACCCGCTTTGACGACGTCGACTTCATCGCATCATCCGTCACCATTTGGTGCCATATCCTTAAGCAAGTGCCGGCTGCTGCTAAGCAAAACATCACGCGTGAAAATTTTAAGCGGCCCGGTTTGTTTGATTAAAATAAATGAATGGATATATTTCCTGACGAGTGGGATATGTTCCCCTTTATGGGGCGATTATTTGTACAACGAGCGTCGTTAATATTTCATGTATAAACTCCATTCAATGTGGAAGAGTTATGCAATGTTTCGTTACGTATGTACTAAGCAACATTATGGAATAGTTTATACTGTCATGCTGTGCGGGTCCGATTCTATGAGTGCACTGATGGATTGTTGTTCGGAAATTTTGAGTACAGTTGGCATAGAAATTTTTTTAATTAGTTATAAAATTAGACAGTCTACCGCAGGTCCTTAATTGCAACGGAAATTTATTCCACACATGGGGGTTTCTCACCAAGAAGAATATTAAGCGAATAATTAAGTTGGTTCTCTCTCATCATAGTAAAATTTTGTCATTAATAGTCGACAGATTGAGTCATTATATAATGCGACGGTCGTACTGCTTGAGCAAACTCGCCAGTATATACGCTGTAGAGAAGATTTAGGTTGATTTTCAAACGTCGAAGCCAGAATGGATCAAGCTGGAGGTGAGGACATCGCTCCTCATTGGTAAGTGATGATGCGCGACCTGTGCGCATTTTGTTAACTGAGCGCTAGACGTTTTCCAAAGCATTTATAACTGTTTTTCGTAAGTGGCCATGTATGATAGTGCAACAATACAGATTTGGTCGCACATTATTTTTGAATGTTTCAAGCCTTGTTTGTAATGGTGTAACTAAGCTAGGGATGTGGCTTGCATTTGTCTTCACTTTCTCCAGTTAATTAAGGATGTGTTCAGAAAAATCAAGGTGCTCGAATGTCTGGTTCCTAGTTCTAGATAGCAATACGCGGTTGGGATGGGGGTTCCTTTGAGAGGTATGAACCCCACTGATATACTGCATCTGTGGTAGAGTATCTGAGATTTAATTGCAAAATACTTAATTGATCTGATTTTATTCTATGTCTTTAGGGATGACAAATCTTTACATATGAAAACAGTGCGAACGTTAACGCATTATTTTGCAGACTGCAGGATTTGTTGTACTTGAGGAAAACTCTACCGACTTAGAGAAGAAGAGTAGGTTTCGCGAACTTTACTGTGACTGCTTTGCCAGCCCCGTGGTATTTAGAATGTTTGGTTGACGTTTATGTTGATGCATACAGTGTGCTATAACGAGTTCCACCAAAACAACTAATGGTTTAACAGCATAAAGCCTTTCAAGGACACACGTTGCAACCGCTAATGATGTAGTTGGATGTCTATTTTTGCGCTGCCTGCGCACAGATTGGAGACCTAATGCAGATCAGACGTACGTAATTTGAATTTCACTAGAACAAACGTTCCGAGATTAAGTGGCCTATGTGCCACAGGCAGCAAGAACACTAAAGGAAGACGGGTCTTACCGACAAACGGACAATGCTTTAGACGAGGGTAACACTTGCTCTGCTGCGACAAATACAAGTGCGCCGGAGCCAACGGAATACAATCAGAAATGTCGAGGCATGGTGGACCCGCTCTGATATATTTCTTGCACAAATGGATGCAACGCCTGTGGTTTAAGGAAGCTTTGCGGGCTGATCGGAATTGTGCTCTTGTGGTATTGTAAAATGGTAAAGGGATCAATCAGTCTTGAACGAATTACTGTGTCATCAAATTGCAGCGTATTGTGCAGAAGTTTGATCGCATGAATCCTCCTCAAACTCCAAGTCAATAGTGCCGTTGAAATGCACATAGCGGAAGTACAATGTAGATTCTGTTATGATCGCATTCCCATATATATATATATATTCGTGGTTCTTCAGTTCAAGGAACAAGGAATTTAAAAGGGGTAAGAAGCGTTGCTTTACAACTCCCGTTAACTAGTTTTCGCAGGTGAAATTCCGAGATCGCCACTAATAATTTTGTTCGACACAGTGAACCGCGAGGCACTTTAGCCCTTGTTGAATAGGTTTATTACTCCGAGTAAATTTGTTTATTTGAATAATAGACTAGTCGTATGCGGACGAGTTTGTAGCTGAGTGGTAAAGCATACGATGACATTGCAGTTGTTTCGGTTATAAATCAAAGCTGTGCCATAGGATATGTTCTGTTTAATAATATCTTGCATACCAAATATCCTTATATGTGATGTTCCCTGTACATATAATATATGTGTGCATCATCTTAATTAATGTTGCGCTGCTGAACATCCGTATTTTCGAGGCGACCTACATTGTTTGCACTCACCGCATAACGACGGCTCTCTCTTCGATAGCATCATATACGGGTTCTCCATCAGCCCAAGCAAGAGTTTGTCCTTTACAGTCTACAACTGAAATGATATTCGTGCTGCAAATCTATATCGGAGATGACATCCATGCAACCACCTCTCGTTTAAACTGCATCATGAAGGTAATATCCACTGACGTTTAGATGACGAGCAAGCTGCCTATGTGCGTTTCAAATGCGGCTGCAGCAGTGGGAAAGCTGAAAAATAGTAATTGGAGGAATCTGCATGTGACAGTTTAGCCGAAGCTAATAGTTTGCAAGTTCATGGTAATGTTTGTTCTTCTTTATAGCAGCGAAACCTTTACGCGGTATCATGGGGAAGTAAGACATGTCGTACGCTTTGGACAATATTGCCTACGTCGGAATCCGTGCACCGTTTGGTGTGGCAGGGTTGCAGACATGAGGTGATCCGCTTCATTAACATGTATGCACCAAGGCAGGTACTTCTTCTGTGGCACCTGAGATTAATCAGGCACGTCAATCGCATCGATTCGACGCGGATACGGAAATGCCTAATATATGGAGAACTTAGTGTTGGGAAGTAAAAGTGTTAATGCGTAGTTACGTTGCCAGGACATGATCAACGTGAGCTTATTATAAAAAAGTTTAATTAGAGGTGTCGCAACTAAATTGTAGCTAGTCGGCACGAATGGCGTAAGCTTATCAAGAGGGCGATTGCTCAGGTGCACAGGAAAGTACGATTTTGTGTGGAAGAGTAACGTCTGTAGACCAAGCGACATAAGCCCATGGATTCTTGTCCGTTGACTTCAAGCGCATGGTGCTGTAGCACATGCGGTCGCGAGTGGCTGAGCCAAGTGGTAATGTAAAACCACCAGCGTGACCACGCAATGTGAACAGTTAAGCTAAGATGCATATGTTAATTATGCGATCTTCATCACTGCAGTATTTGGGAAATACAATGTATTCGTGACATTTTGTAACCCAGACCACTAATGCGACAGATGTGGTATGTGGGAAACATCGTCTCTACAGTTGGCCTGTACAAACACATACGTATTGATTTTGCTGCACTTCAAGTTTCAAATGATTTTTGAGATCCCTAGAGTAACTGTGTTCGATTTGAATGATGACAAGGTGTCTATACAACTAACACCCTCCATCTCGTTTACTGTATCCAGAAGACTGAGCATGTTTGTTAGGTAACGAGGTGTACCCTATTTATGGACTTGCCAAACTCAAAGCTTGTTTCCATACATCCAGTCTGGAGTGGAATACTTTAAAGTCACCATCTTTTGCAATGCAGTTGCGCATGCATTTCTCAATCAGCCAGACACGGATGCATTGCCTGTGCATTTTGAAGCTGAGTGGGTATGACCCATTGAAAAACGTATCTCCCATCCAAATGTCGCCCGGTCTTATTCCTTTTGGTTTACACTGAATATGGTGCGTGTAGATGGAGCAGTGAGTGGTGCAGCGCTTGTCACTCATTGTCCCTCTGTCGGCTCAGGTAACATGTGGTTTCCTATGGAGGCCAATTTGATAAATATCTCTGAAAACTGCTGCTGCGCTCCATGTGATTGAATTCGATAATTCACCATAGAACGGGACATTATTAGGTGACAATGCCTCTCTGTTTATCCGATTGACGTAGATGTGAGAATTGTACATGAGGATCTCCACAATGAAGACAAACGAGATTCCGCAACCGGGCTTGCGCTTAATCAACCAAACAGAATTTGCGCAGCGATTGTCGTCTAAACTAATGCACCCGTACTAGCTCACGCTGCGACGCTGAACTTTGTTTGTGACATAAGTCGAAGAAATATATGCAATCAAATTAGTGCACGCTATATTTGTTAGGCATTGTCCAAGTTTCTTGTGGTGAATGCAACAGATCCAAGAGAGAAAATAATCCATCCTAAAATTCTACTTAGAATTAATACAAAGGTCCTTTATCCGGTCAATGTTAACAGGCTATTAGACTACCCAGCCATTATATGATAATTCGAAACCATAAATACGTACCACTCAAATTAACTTAGTGGCTACCCCTAAGTCTATATATATCCACTTATATTCTTAACCATCTACTTACTTGGCAATAATCTGATAGTTGGCAATATTGATGGATTAGATTGCCCATTTTTATTAAGTGCATTTCCGTATCATGAATCCTTTCGAGGAAAAGGTTTTATAAAATGGTTACAATTTTTACTGCATAATATACTGCCCATCAAAGAAAGCATGGTTAGAACATAAATAAAGCATCCTTTGCAGCCACATTGTCTTGCAACATCCTTTATTTACTACTGCTGTGTAAAGTAACCTAATGCGGAATGTAATATATATTGCAAAATTACCAAGGACACTCATAAGACAGTACAGCCTTTGTATTCATGAAATCCTAAACGTGGTCAGGCGTTATGTAACTAATATCGCTTTCCAAGAAGGGTGACGCGAGAAAATATGATTCAGTAACATGAGCTAGTTTTAAACCACACGAAAATATAAATGCGGATGTCTTCATTAGCGAACGACTTTACTTCAATTTGTGTGACCTAATCTGCAATTCTTCTTGCACACAAGATTTAGGGATTACGCAAAATTATTAGTCTTGATAGATTAAAAAGAAGAGTATAACTTTGGGTTCTAATTGAACTTAATGGGGCCCATTGATGCCGGCTTCCGGCAGGGTATCTCAGATATGCACGGAATTCAGCAATTTTATACGTTTTATCTGTCGAAAACCCAGACAGTCATACGCTCTGATTAAATCTCTCACCGCATCATTGACCGAGAAGGCAATAGGTTACGAGAACGAGTCTTCATCTCAGAGGGAGTGCATGTGTTTGTTGTCAAGAACATTTGAGGTGCACAATTGACATGCTTTATCACCTGCGTTTATCAGCCGTTATATTTTGAGTGTTTTTTCAGGAAATGTAACAGCCAAACATTGTGAACATGAAGCTTTATCATAAAATTCGGACACAAAACCTGATTAAACTTTGATCAAATGAGTATTTGATAAAATGTAAGCATTTGGAATAGCACAAAACGTCTTCTAAAAATTACAATTTTTATTTAAGTAGTAAATCTAACTGGCATGAAAAGTAAACATATGGTAAAAACAGAAAATGCACATAGTTTTGCCAAATTATTCTGTGGCATGCTAGTGAAGCATGAAATATATATCCCACTGGGAAGTATACTAGTCCGACGTGTGCGCTGTAACCGAAGCACCCATTGTAGGAACAAATCAAATTTTTTCTGTGCTTTTTAGTGTTATATTTTGAAATCTAACCATATTTAAACTGCACGCGCAACATCTCCTTTAGAATCATAATATTTCGTTTATGGCTAAGACGAGTAATTCTCTCTATAAAAGGCACCGCACTGAAGGAAAGTGCAACCATATGTCTACCGAAACTTTCAAAGGAAGTCAAATATACCACAAACGTTGTTGAGTAGTTAATAAACTGCATTTTCGAGACTTACAAAATATCGCCCCAGGTTTATTCTGCTCGTATTTTGTTCTATTCATAAATTTCCCATGCTGTGATAGGGGCAGTTAGTGCGTGAAATTATTAACCGTCCTAGATGGAAGGCTCATTTATTATCGAATTTGTTGAATGATTCAATAATGCGATAAATTTGCTTCTATTGATGTGGTATGTATTCGAATTAAATAGACTCATCCAAACTAAGCAACTATTATCGTAAAGGATAAGTTGTGTTGGATATTGCGGATACCTACCAACGATTTACCACACACAATCGTTTGGACCTTCTACATCCTGTCTATTGTAGCTTGGCACTTACTCCATTTTAAGCTTCGGCGCAAAATTATTTTTACTATTATATTGGTTTGCAAATATAAATTAAGTGATATTCAACCCATTAAACAGGTCCCTGCGGTGATACGTGTAACCGCCAGATTTCGGTCAATCTATTAAAATTAAAAGTCAGCGTACCCGGTTTACGCTGGTTTACATATGATTCCGTTACTACGTTTTTAACAATCATTATAATGGTAGTTAAAATGGACCGGGAGGATTGTCCGCTTTTTTAGTTTCCCGTATTGTAAAAATTCCAGCTGCATTTTGTAAGTTATCAACTGCCTCTTGTTTGTGGTATTACATTATTAAAAAATGGGAGCTGATGTTAGCACAAAATCCTTAATCATACTGATATATTTGGAGGGTCAAGCTTGCATTACAAGTTGTGTAATTGGATTGCGACGTGCATTCTCAATGTGTTGGACTGTGATTCATATTGAAATGAACCTTAGTCACTGTGATCAATGGAAACGTACTAAAAGCAGATGGCAATTGAGTGTTCCTCAACCGAAAACACTGCTCAGTTTGCAGTAGTCTGCGGGTAAATGCAGGGGACTGCTTGGTACCAGGAGCTTTTAGTACATGAATGTTCCTGTGAATTCGGTCACCAACACCACCGTAAACGCAAATGCGTTGCATTCCAATACTCTTTTTAAAATAACTAAGTAAAGTTAACGTTTTATTTACAATTCAGCCTTCGGAGCGAAAGTCAGCATCTACAGATTCACATTTAAAGCTAGCTTGCCCAGCGGTCGAAAGAAAACTGTTCTCCTACGTTATTTGCCTCCAAACCTTTGGATATATCCTCACAGCGACCTACGTGCCATCATTCGATTTGGCTACGCGAGCTCCTCCTACCACTTTTCATTTATTGGATCTATCATTCACGGATCACCAGCAAACTGTGCTCTTGCAACTTCGAAGTCAATCGTATTTGAACCTTAGCGGAGCTTTTATTCTTCCTCTCGTCGCATAAGAACTCGTAGGGACTTATTTTGAAGACATTTTGTGAGTCAACCGATCAGCTTACTACCATTCCTTCAAGTTGCTCCACAAAGCGATAGTCGTCAAATTGATCGGCCCTTGGAACTGCCACTGTCGTCATTAGACAGTATTTTCTAAGGCACCTTGCTTTGCCCCAGTCCTACGTCGCTTCGCTGCCTACCCTCTACGGTCTGGATCGATAGCACGCACGTCGCCTATCTAACTAAAGAACGCGTGACTCATCTGGCCGCGACACGCCTGGAACCGCTGATATCAAACCAGCGATGGTCACCACGCAGCGGTGCGTCAGCATCTCTATATTCTTTCTACCCATTTTCTACCCCTAATGAAAACATGTCTCGTATGAAGAGCAAATGCGAATCATGTACTAAAGTAGTAAAAGCCGGTCTGATGCGTACTATGTGTAAAAATCCTATTACAATGCCTGCCTTGGGAAAGGGTCGATGCAAGCCGAAACCGTAGAGGAGTCTTGGTTTTGCCAACGGGGGGTGGGGGGGGGGGGGGGGGGGGGGGGGGGGGGGGGGGGGGGGGGGGGGGGGGGGGGGGGGGGGGGGGGGGGGGGGGGGGGGGGGGGGGGGGGGGGGGGGGGGGGGGGGGGGTGGGGGGGGGGGGGGGGGGGGGGGGGGGGGGGGGGGGGGGGGGGGGGGGGGGGGGGGGGGGGGGGGGGGGGGGGGGGGGGGGGGGGGGGGGGGGGGGGGGGGGGGGGGGGGGGGGGGGGGGGGGGGGGGGGGGGGGGGGGGGGGGGGGGGGGGGGGGTGGTGGGGGGGGGGGTGGGTGGGGGGGGGGGGGGGGGGGGGGGGGGGGGGGGGGGGGTGGGGGGGGGGGGGGGGGGGGGGGGGGGGGGGTGGGGGGGGGGGGGGGGGGGGGGGGGGGGGGTGGGGGGGGGGGGGGGGGGGGGGGGGGGGGGGGGGGGGGGGGGGGGGGGGGGGGGGGGGGGGGGGGGGGGGGGGGGGGGGGGGGGGGGGGGGGGGGGGGGGGGGGGGGGGGGGGGGGGGGGGGGGGGGGGGGGGGGGGGGGGGGGGGGGGGGGGGGGGGGGGGGGGGGGGGGGGGGGGGGGGGGGGGGGGGGGGGGTGGGGGGGGGGGGGGGGGGGGGGGGGGGGGGGGGGGGGGGGGGGGGGGGGGGGGGGGGGGGGGGGGGGGGGGGGGGGGGTGGGGGGGGGGGGGGGGGGGGGGGGGGGGGGGGGGGGGGGGGGGGGGGGGGGGGGGGGGGGGTGGGGGGGGGGGTGGGGGGGGGGGGGGGGGGGGGGGGGGGGGGGGGGGGTGGGGGGGGGGGGGGGGGGGGGGGGGGGGGGGGGGGGGGGGGGGGGGGGGGGGGGGGGGGGGGGGGGGGGGGGGGGGGGGGGGGGGGGGGGGGGGGGGGGGGGGGGGGGGGGGGGGGGGGGGGGGGGGGGGGGGGGGGGGGGGGGGGGGGGGGGGGGGGTGGGGGGGGGGGGGGGGGGGGGGGTGGGGGGGGGGGGGTGGGGGGGGGGGGGGGGGGGGGGGGGGGGGGGGGGGGGGGGGGGGGGGGGGGGGCTGGGTGTAGTTGTGTTGGGATTGGAGGGGGGATTTTTTGTTTTTTTTGTGGTGATTATGGTTGTGGGTTGTAATTTTGTGGTGAGCTTTTTTGGGGGTGGGTTGGGGTGTATTTTGGTGGTGGGGGGGGTTGGTGGTTTTGGTGGGGGGGGTGTTGGGTGGTTGTTGGGTGGGGGGTGGGGGGGGGGTTGGATCAGACAGCTTGAGTTGCCGCAACAGTAGGCATTGTTGAAAATGAAAAGCTTAGGATTCATTTGCATAAGGCTCGGTCAAGTCGCCAGAAAGTGGGGTATTCACACGGCCTACAACATTGCTGGGTGCAAATCTTGTCAATACAGCCCGCTTCATGGTGGTGACCAACCCAGGCCTAACAGCAGAGTACCACCGTATCAGGTACGCTACGGGCTCACGGAGGCGTGGTCTAGTTGTGTCGCTCTTGGAATAGTTCCAGTGAAAGTGGTCGGTTGGTTATGATCACTAGAAACCTATGCACTTCTCGACGATGGTTCGTATCCAACATATATTACCCAGGATCTCCATGGCCCCCTACGCTTGGAGCCACAGCTTTTGACATTGTTGATAATCATGATTTATGTAAGATGTAGTGTAGATAGCTCCGTGGTACAATTAAAAATGCTTCCCTAAACGGGCAAGAAGTGATTGTGGTGGAGCTTTTGTCCACAGTACATTGTTTGTCCTATTAAACCATTCCTTTATGGGACGCAAGCGGAGGCGCGCAGTTGGTCTCATCTGGTAGAACTCGACTTGGAAAAGAGACGCGACAAGCCTATTTCCTTTTGGTTGGTTGCGATGGTTCGGAAGCCCATTGGGTTTCAAAGCACTGACTTATTAATGTAATGAACAACACGCTACCAAAATCTTACTAGCCATATCGTGTTGGATCTCCCCTGATCCGCTATGCTTCTAGATGCATTCGTTAATGGTATTTTAGCGGCCAGTATTTCTATTGTTGACCAAGTTCAAATGTGTTACAAAGCTGATTTTGCAGACTTTGATGCCCTCGAATTATTGATGTCAATTGGTGGGTTGACGGTGGTTGCTAAGAGAGAAGCCTCGATGAGCTTGGCACATGAACAATAGTTTGCTCTGCTCCCTTATCGAGACAGTAGCGAGTTTATATTTAGTAACCGGATTATGGTCGAGAAACATCGTCCTACCTCGAACGTCTTCACTTGCGTGATGTTGAACATTTCTCCAAACATAGTCCAATGACTCGTTCTTGGAGAGGAAATATGCGATAAAACATTTGGCGTGCGCCGGCGAAGACTGGTCACTGAATTTGGTAACTACCTCATCACGCGGTAGTTATTTCAAAGATACCGCCCGACAACCAAGCGCACCTGCCTTTCTATGACGACCAGTTATACGTTAGAATAAACTTAGGTCTCAAACGAGAAGATGTCAGGATGGTGTGCCGCATAGTGGGCGATGAATAGCAGTGATTAAGTCCAGCTCGAAGTCTAGGGCGGTAATCGTGGAAATCAACTTTTTCAACACGCATTTCGATACCGAGAGCGCCCGCGTTTTGAGCTTGGTGGTAGTCATGTAAACGACTGTTTCCATGACGCCTTGAGTGGTTGCACTCTTTTACTTCTATTGCAGGCGCTCCTGTAGGCATAATTAGGACCGAGAGCCAAAGTGGTGCTGGTGACGTTGGAGATGCCAAGCGTAGAAGTACTTCTGTGGCCGTTTTATTGTGATTAACTGCGCAAGAAATTCTCCTGCCTTTTCTAGACTGACCCGAGGTCATATCTGTGCATGCGCGCGTTTGTGCGTGAAAAAGCAACAACGTGCTTTACTGTTTGTCGTCTGATTGATATCGATCGGTCATCATTGTGTGAACCTTTCTCTGCGCGTTACCTCGACTGGAGCCTGAAGACAAACCAGACACATTTTGTATGTGTAGGTATGCGTGTACAAGTGTCAAGTGTATGGCAGTGCATGCACTTGAGACCAGTTTCTGATTTTCTTGGGAGCACTACACGCGCAATTTCCTACTGCTATTGAGTACGTAAAGTCAAGTGTAAATTAATAGCACCCTGGCTGACGTAGTTCGTCGAGCAACTTTGGTGTATTTAGCACATCATCTCTCAAACACTGTAGGATTACTAAGCGACATTTAACCATTATTGATCATTTGCTTGTTTCCAAGTTCCATAGCACTCCACATTCCTCCGTCCATGTTCCCATCTCGCCTCAAACAAATTTTTCACCCCAACCCCCGAACGAGCCAAATTCAAACAAACCTCTGCCGTCGACTTAAAGAACAACACGTGGCCGCAGGCCAGCACGCCAAACACTAAAGGTTGGATGCTGGAATGTGCGCACACTGTCCAGTCGGGACACTAATGATTGATCTATGCGACGAACCGCATTAGTCGCCAGGGCGCTTGCGCAATATGACATTGAAGTCGCAGCACGGTGTGAGAGCAGACTGACTGATTTAGGTAAATTGCGACGGGTGGTGTTGCGTACACTTTCTGTTGGGTTGGATTTCCCGACGTGAAGAAGGCGTAGGATTTACAATTGCTGACCGCCTGCATAGCCGCTTAAAGGGGGAGCAGATTTGTAACAGCCGACGGTCGATGTCGCGCCTTAAGCGTCTCAGACGCAGTAAGTTCGATACATTTATTAACATGGCGTTCGCAGCATGTCAACTACGGGAAAAATGTCGTGAACGTAATCAACCGTTGCATTCACTGTTCGTTGACTTCACAAAAAATTTAGATACAGTGAACTGTGAGGTGTTGTGGCCGATTTTCTCAAAGTTTGGATGCCCTGCAAAGTTTATTATTCTGATTGATTGCCTGTATACTGGCATGCAAATATGGGTGCAACTGAGTGGACAGATTTCAGCTTTCTTTGTCATTATTTTTGGTGTGAAGCAAGGATGAGTCTTAGCCCACACACTCTTCAATATCTATCTAACGGCTGTGATGTCGTGCGCAGTCAACACGTGTGAATACGGTGTGCATCTGGAGCATCGCATGGATAGCGGTTTGCCTAACATCTGCTGATTTGGACCAAGAACCATAGTGCATGAGACAACAATCCGTATACTGCCGTTTGCTGACGACTATGCGTTGTTAACACTAACCGAAGAAGATCTGCAATGAATGACTACATTTGTTTCTACCGCAATCGAGTTTGGCCACAGCATAAACTTGGGCGACTGTATGCCCATTTCAGCCGGCACCGAGATTGCAGACCGTGGGTGGACCAGCAATATGCATGTAGATAAGTACTACGGAGAACGTCAGCATTCTGCTACCTCGAGATTACATTGTCAACCAACCTGCGGATCATCAGTGAACTGCGCGCTCCTGTAGCGAGAGGAAGTGCGGCTTTTGGGGAACTAGAATTTCGAGTGTGGAAAAATTGTCATCGCACTGTCAGAACCAAGGTAACGGTGTAAAAGTCATAGGTTATCTCCGTCCTTATCTGAGGATCGGAAACTTGGACACTGTGTAGAAATGTACTCGGATTCTGGAGAGATTCGATCAACTATGCCTTCGCCGGATTCTTCACATCCACTGGAACGACAATGTGCCGGACACTTATGTGATCCGGCAGAGAGAATTGTGCACCGTGAACTCCATGCTACTGCTGTGACACCTCCGGTGGCTTAGCAAGGGCGCCTTATGAATGCAATGAGTATTCCGAAGCAACTGCTCTACGGCAGCTGAGCGCAGGCTGCCGGAATGAAAGCAACTAATGTTGAGCTACCAACACAACATCAAGGTTGGTTTGTCCAGAGTAAGTATTGACTTTAATGTTACAAAGAGACAACAACACATCGCCGCATCTGGTGTGACCTCATCACCTGTACCGTTGCGCGATCGCAAGAAAGACAACTGGTGCATCGGGAAATTAAACGTGCAGCACGCCAGCATAATCTGCCAAGGGACTACAGTGCTTCGGCTACTGCCACATGGAACTGTAATGTATGCGGCCGTGTGTGACTTAGCCCAGCCGGTCAGATCAGTCATCAAGGAGGCCACGATGGACTATGCCAAACAGGTCGAGCACCACCGACAGACATAGACATTGGTGTTAAGCAACTGATAAATGACGGTGCACGTTAAATCGTCTAAATATTATGGAGATGGTGAGTCAGGATGGAACTCCAGGTCGCTCGCAACATCGGACAGGCGGACTTTTGCACTGACACCGAACTAATTCACCGAGTGTTGCAGCGCAGCGACAAAAACCCATAGTTTCTGCAAAGAAACTGTCGCACCGTATTTGCCCTACTGGTAATCAGAAAACAAAGCCCACATACGAGTTTTCTATGCTGAAGTTTGATGTTGCATATACCATGCTTTCTCATCGCATTTGGGCTACACTGACTTACCTCATTTTATCTTATTTTACCGTATTTTACCATGATCAATGCCTTCAAACAATTTATCTATTACAATATGCAAAAGCAACGCTTCTTTGCTTTGGTGACAAAGTGGCAAGCTTATGGACATGTCCAAGTTGGATCATGCATTCAAAGATAAATCACTCCGGAACATCAATAGAAAGTGAACAATCACGGATACTAACTGACTAGCACTTAACATTCTCATGTTGATGTGTCATGCTTTTTCACATTAACTCTGTTAGAATGACTGAAGCTGTAATTTTCGTTCTAAATCCGACAAAACTTAGTTTAGCTAATGAAAATCAGCTGACCCCAGCACACCATTTCCTGGCAAACCTACAAAGTGTCCTAATCACGCTGTGTCATGTTTGCGTACTATCCTTATTCCAGCGCTAATGCAAGTCTCGCTTGGGTACAGTTTTTATCTAGAATGAGTAACTACTTACTTGGTGCATTGCAATAGCAATATTACGCCTGTCTAAGAGGCACGTACTAGAAGTTGTATTGGAAATGGGCAATCACTTGTGTTGATTAAGATAAAGTTAATTCTAACGGTACTGTTACGTCAGTGTCTTTGTACGTTACATCGAAAAGAAATCGGTGCATAGCGACGATTGTTCATTTTAGGAGCACAGAATAGCTTCACCCGATGTAAATCGTAACCTAATGGCTTATGCCCACATCAAGATACACAGCCATGTGTACAAAAACTAGGTACTTGGATGACAGCCGTTCTACATTTGGACATTTGCAAATCAGGGCAAATACTGTTCGGAAAACCGCATGTTTGACAGGGTGCAGCGGGACTTAGTTGATGTAATACTGTGGTAGTTTCATGCCAATAAAAGAGTAAGAGACAAATAGCAACAGTTCGTATTGGGTATTTATTCTCATGTCTGTGTAAGTAACTGTAAGCCTGATTTCCAAACGAAACCCATACAATTTTGTAGTGCTGTTGTTCATGAGGTTTTATGTGTCGCTATCCAGTTTGTGACAGTTCATAATTTAGTCCCGAGAAACGCATGTGCATAAGTTTTGTTCGAAATGCCGTTGGACCTTCAGGATTCGAATCAATGTATATAGGTATACCGAATAATTTCGACGAGGATACTCATACAGCTTTTGTACGGCTAACTTAGTGCAGGAAGGCGACACTGGTGCATACGGGAAATAACAGTACCAGAATATGAAGAAGTTGAGGTTAATAATAACTAATATTGATTTCAGGTACTACCAATCCAAGGCAGATTTGATCGTTTCGTATTCCCTAAACTGATCAAAGGGGCGGTTGCTGAGGTGAAAGAGAATGCACTATTGCACCCGGAATAGTAGCACGATTTGTACGCTCCCATTCGATTTACTACTCCAGGCCTATAAGGCAGCATGTTTGGTACGATTGTCTGCCTGATGAGTAATCTTTCATTTCAGAAGTAGCTGTAGTTGTTGTTTGAGGTTCCCGGTGTGTCTGCGCCTGATGTGGATGTTGACAAGATACCTACCTGTGTAATACCCCCTACCTCGTCCATTATTAATCCAGTTTACAGTTGGCCGTTTCTGGAGGGGACGGGTGCCGGTCTTTGTGGCCATGCTAAGCTCAAAGAGTGGTTCCATGCAAACTGCGTGCAACGAGCTTCGGCCCATGCACCACTTGCGTACGCCTGGTGTGCATGATTTCCCAATTAGGCCAGAATGCTTCTGTGCTGCTGGTTGAAGGAGTGTGGGCCGGCTCCGTTGATGAAACGTGGCTTCCCTCCATATCCCTGCCTGTCTTACTCCCTCGGGTTTGCACCGGATATGGGATGTACGGGTGGTACCGTGGGTGGTGCAGCGCAAGCCACCCATGCTGCCCTTTGGTGGTCACCATGACAGACAACTCCTGATACGGATACCGCCAATCCAAGTATCACCACTTCTCCGTGCGCCACCGCATGTTGGTGACTGCACGATGACCTCGGTCTTTCCACTCTCCCGTACACTGGACAGCCTCTGGTACTTCAACTCGATTTGCCGAACGTAACCACCCAATGAACTGGGGTGTGTCGCATTTCGAACCACATTCGCTGAGTGTTTGTCCAAACATAACATCATCCATGTAATTTAGCCAAGCGGTTATAAGCAATTTTTTTGGTAGCCAATAGCGCACTGCTACGCTCTTGTTGAGCGCTCCTCTAACGCATTTGTTGCTAACCAAGAAAGCATACAATTGAGAACTGGGACAAAAACGCTGCATTTAAGACCCGCGTGCACCTTGTACGAACCTTGTCTTTTGAACTATTCGGAATCAATTGGTAGCGTGGCTTATTTACAGTGTTTTAGTCACCACAGACAAACAATAAATACTTCCAGATTATGCCAAAATTTACTACAGTAGATGCAGCATAATCATTTTGTTAGATTAGTTTTACCATTGTTGTGACATGAAAATTTTAAAGCGTTGTATATAAAATAGATCTAGAAAAGCAGGCTAAATGCGTTGTTTGATATTTTCACTTTGCCTGCAGATCTGGAACACCATCAATGGTGAATAATTTGTAATATTATTATAATATTCTGGACATGTTCATGTAAACAGTTCATAGCAAATATTATCCCCGAAGTTGATGTATTATCCGTGGACACAATTATAAAAACAACTATAGAAACATCTCAAAGGCTATCAGATAATCCACCACAGATTAGAAATTTATGATTTCAAACTTATAAATAGTTACTTTATCGAAATCCCCTGTTAAATCAAACAGAACTTTAGCAACGACACAGTGATCGACTAATCCTCCACTGTGATGTGTCATAAATGTGCATTTTTTCTATAATATAACAAACATTCTTGGTACTGTGATGTTATCTGTTTATGAAAGGAGCGTTGTAACAGATAAACGCCTATCTATTTCATAGTTTGATATTTTGCCGATGGATAAAATAACATTATTTATATTAATGCGCATTATATGCCATTCAGTTGTCAGTTGATCTCTACCTCTCTATATTTATTTATTCGAAAATATATCTGTGCAAATATATATGACAAACTGGAAAAAAATTTTGTTGAATTGTAAGACAGTGCACTCAAGAACTGCGTCAGTTTTAAACCTTATTGCCTAGCTCAGTTTGTTATGTATGTAAGTAAGTAAGCTTTCCCTTAACTTCAAAGTTGTTAAAGTCAAAATCACATATAATAGAAGCGCGTTTTAACATTGGCGATTATCTAAAAAAGCAAGATATACGAAGAAGCACATGAAGGTCATGCCTAAGACGAGGTGTAGATAATACCTAACATTGTACATCGTGCTGGTCGGAATATTTCGTTGCTCCTGACTTTTCAAGTTTTCGGATTCAAATTTTTTCGCACATCGGCCTGGGTACCCTCATTCAATCGGGCTCGATCAGGCCTATCCATTGCGCAAACATTCTCAAGGGTACTATAAACAGATCAATGTCCAACGCCGATTTTCAATTTTGGCTGTGTTTCAGCGCAGTCGTTCACATACGAGTGCACCACTTTTCTGCCCTCATCAAGAATTTTGTAGCTATCTACTTCAAAAGTCCTAAATCAACGCTGTCGGTAGCTGCATAAGGCAACTAAAAGCAATTATATCTTCGTACATTGCCTTGGTTGACCAGGAGCTCTCACGCCGCATTGTGAATCGTGTTCCCTCGAAGGCACGCAAATCTCTTTGTCTGGCCGGATTTGTGCGTGTGCGCCTGTTGTATCTTGCTGCCTAACCTGATGCAGCACGCCACGCAGTTGACCTCAGGGCTACCTGTGCCCAGAGCGCTCGATTACTAAAGAACAATCAACACTTGGTTGAATTTGGATAATTGAGCGCACTTAAATCCGGTTGGTTTGCATCGATTGTTGCAACAGAAACCGTGGCCTGTTTGTACCCGTGTGATTATTGTGCGCTTTAGATTAATCGTATAAGCCATGAAATCATAGTCAGTTTTCTCGGTGGATTGTCGATAACTGTTTGATTCGTCTCGATCACTGTAACAGAAACGGTGAACTTTGTCCCCTATTTTCTTATCCTTGTCCACATAAAATAGCTTTACAAGCCCTAAAACCGAGTGACCACTCAGTACATATGCCCGTTTACTATTTAAAACAAGATACTCAAAGAGGAGATAGGAAGCCACTGAAACGCTGGCGAAACATTCTGCTTATAACCAGTCCGTCAGGACGGAAAAAATGAGAGGCTCTTCATCTAAAATGAATATGAAGCCGAAATCGCGCAAGGTGTAAAATGCAACCAAATGATAGTTCTCATAATGCTCCTCTGATACAGCGTAGTGCAGTTAATGCAGAATCGCCCTCTAAAGCGATTAAATGAATGCTGCACTTGGACCACAGCTGAATGACTTGAAGGAAAGTTTTGAATCTCTGTACCAAGTCCTAGAGCAATTTAACTTGCTGAGGTATCTTTTTAACCCTTCAGATACACCAAAAATGGAACACCTTCGCTTTGTTGGGAATTTTATACAACATGTTGCATTTGAGGTTCATGAGTGCATTAAACGCTCCAAAAATGTTATCGCATTTAATTTGCCAGAAAAATTATCTCTTGAGGCTATCTCCTCTGCAGTGTCAAACGATTGTCATATCAAAGGCTGTAGTTTTCTTGCGTGAGGCTGCAAAAGCAATCTTCGAAGGAGGTCTGTCCAGTACTTTTTAATATTTCAAACTACATACTTGCTTAAAATTTCCTTTGTAGTAGGGGCGCATTTTCCCTCTCGGAATGATTACATATTCATGGTCCTGAAACCAGATCTAACAGTACTACAAAGGGAGTGCAAAATAGCTTATTTCCGACAAACAGTCTGTAACCAATTTGTTCGGCTACCCACGGAAACTCAGGAATTTCCTCACCTGGTTGTCCTAGGTGACAGTCGGACGGTAAATAAATCAGCTCCAAGGTTGAAACAAAATATCAACAGTCGAAAATATCTCTTCTAAATCTACTCAAGATCAGGTCAGTTCAGCATTACTGCGCAACTCTTCCCCGAACATACAAAAAGTTTGGTTTCATTGCGCAAACGACTATTTCTACTAACTCTTTGTCGTTCACCAACCAGGTGCATAGTCGCTCTGGTACGCTACTGAAAACCTCGTCTCCAAAAAGCTGTACATATCTAACAGATAAAACACTGCGGAACAGCCATGTAGCAAAGTGCACTGGCAGCAAAACCTCATGTGACATCTATACGCGTGCTCCTAAGCACAATAAACACAGTGCTATTTTAAAAGTTCCATCAAACTCTGTCACCACTGAAAACCTGCAAACAATCGGCATGGCAGCAAACATGCAGCATTAGAATATGCGACTTTTGCGCTCCATAACTTGTGAGCCACTTGCTAGTGAACTTCAAGTAGCTGAGAGAAATTGGCTAAACCGAAATCCTCTCAAAGTATTCCAACATGCAAATAATCTTAACCGGCAGGTAGGTTATATGCAACAGCCAGCAAAATGTAATCTCACAGCGCGTCGACATTTTACCAGGATCTCAAACTTTCGACCTCCTATTCGGGGTCCAGTAGCGTTTTACCCGCCACACCACCAAATGTCACTAATTCAGAAAATTATATTTCCTCCGTATCCACCTCCGTATCCACCTCGGTATGTACCCTCCAAATACCACCTAGATGGTGTCCTGTAACTGGATTCATGTAGACAACCCAACGAACAGCAAGACACTACACTTACTTTTAATTAATTTCCGTTCATTGTTAAATAAACTGCACTTCCTGTGCAATATTCTTCACATTTCTTCTTCTGATATCTTATTATCACAGAAACATGGTGTTCGGTGGCGATGCCTGATACATTGTTCAGAATACTGGGTTATAACGTCTTTTGTATGGACGGTTTTATGGTCGAGGTGGTGGCTGCATAATCTACGTCAAAGACAAATACTTAGTTGTGCCTCTGAAAAAACCGCTCCTACGGAAACTTCTTGATTCGGTGTGGATTACCATTTCTTTTAATCCAACAAATCTCCTAGTAGGTTGCATTTACAGATCCCCATCATCTGCACTCGCTGTAAACGATGACTTGTTGGACACATTTTCTTTTATTGCTCACCTCTCGTACACTAAAAAAATAATCGCTGGGGATTTTAATATGCCCGAAATTCCATGATCCCTTAACAATATACCACAAAAACGCAATACTTTTATGTCTACCTTTGGTCAACTGGGATGAGTACAACACGTCAAAGAACCTACATGGCTTGGTACCACATTTGATCTAATAATTACTATTATATGGTTGCATCGTCCACATACGCCTGTGACAAGTTTCCGGATAGTGAACTTAAGATCGTTGTTTGTTATTTCGAAATTCTTTCTAAACCGAAATAATCATGGTTCAATTACCGCCCATATTCTTTTGTGAATTGGTCCATTAATCTCGGATCTTATAAGGTCTTCATGTTGGGATTCATTCTTTTTAACACAGGATGTACAAATTGCTTGTAAGGAGTTCTACCACCGCATTCAGCTTTGTGCTAATGTTGTGGCGTCAGAACTTAGTAAAAAGGTGAAAAGGACTGTTGCACCTGAAGGCATATCAGCAAAGGTAGTCACAGAACTTTATAAAATGAAGAAAAATATTTAGAAAAAAATGATTTTACTCTGATGATGCTCCACACCAGATTGCTTACAGCCTTATACCAAGATCACTACAAAATGCTATGCTGCGAGGAGTTAATGACGCTGAAGAGCGCCAAAGTGGTAGGCTCCATCTCAAAACTTTTGGACCGTAAACAAAATATAAAATCAAGTTGTATAAAATCTACTGTAAACTCTGAAGGAACTGCCATAATGGATGGTGCATTCATATGTTCGATCTTAAAAGACTAATTTATGTTTACTCGTGGCATAATGCCAAAGATCTTCAGCTCATGCTGATTCACAGAGACAGTAATACACTCCAAACTGTTGAATTCACACTTAGTGATATATGTCGCCAACTCAGATTAGTCCGGCCATCATGCGCACCAGCTCTGACAACATCCCGCCAATTCTAGTCAAGCACGGAGGTCCAGACATCCCCATGTTTTTGCTTAATGTATTTATACTTTCCATGCTCAATAGGGCGTATACTATACACTAGAAACAATCAACTATAATATCGCTGCACAAAAGCGGATCTATGCAAGATATAGACATTTAACGCCCAATCCACCTCATATCTATTATCTCCAGAAACTTGGAGAGATTAGTTAAAGAACGCCTAATTGAATATTTGAGTTCCATGAGCCATCTCAGTAAAAATCTGCACGGTTTTTTGAAAGGTAGATCATGTAATGCCTGTCAGTTAGATTACCTTTATTATGTGACTAGAGCAAGAGACGCCGAAAGTGCTATCATCTTAATATTTCTTGACATCCAGAAGGGTTTTGACCGTATCCCACAAGCTTTATTTTTGCGGAAGCTTATATTCTATGGGTTCATAAATTCGCTTCTAGGTCGGTTGTATTACCTCGAGGGTAAGCAGCAAGTAGTCAGAATCGGTATCTATACATCTGAAGCCACTACAATCAATACTGGTGTGATCCATGGAAGGGTGCTAAGCCCGCTTTTATTATTTATCTACTTTAACGATCTCCTTGATGAAACCTCGTAGGAGAAGCTATTCCTTTCAACGATGCTGATAAAATGGTCTATTGTTCTGCCCCTGGGAATGTAGTCCTAACTTAGCCAGTATTCATTCTGACTTGTCCGTAATAGAGCGTTGGAGTAAATCCTGGAAGTTGCACTTTGCCACTGACAAGTGTAATCTATTGTTCCACGACTGTGACCCCTCTCTGTACATCCTTACATTAATCGATACTCCTATTCTTGTGTGTGGTGTAGTCTGAGACCTTGGTCTAAGATATCTGCGTCAATTAATATATTATAACCCTTTATGTTCTTGCATGCTTCTGCCAGAAAAGTGATCAACGACATAAGTCGAACTCTTATTTTGAGGGATTCCAGGCTTCAAGTCTTTAAAATATGTGTTAGGCCGAAGCTTGATTACTGTACGATAGTGTATAGTAATCTGAGAAATTTGGACATTATAGCAATCTAAAACATTCAACGATCATTCACAATGAGCTTCTTGAACATGCATAATAATATGAGAAACCGAGAGCGTTGCGAGGCGCTAAATCTGAAGCCTCTATGGCTAAGCAGACTTAAACATAATCTGTGCCTTCTATACCGCTTAATATTCGGTTTAATCTTCACTGCTTAGCCACAACTCGAGTTTCCTACTCATATGCGCTATGAACTAAGAAACAGCGGGCGCACACTGCAAATACGAAAGTCTCGCACAAATCTCCGCTCAACATTTTTTCTCCGTAAAATATGTGTTATTATGGAACAAACTTCTCTTGAGTATTTAAAAAAGCTCTACCTATCTGCAATTCAGACTCATGCTTAATATTCACTTGACTGTTGCAAATATCTTTTCAACACTAAACCAAACAATGACTCTAGATGATTTATATGAGAAAGGTTCTGGATACATATGAAAGCCACCATATCCTCTAGTCGTTTCATTATTTTAAGATTAACTACATATAGTTAAATTCTTGGGTATGTATTTATAAACGATCTTACTTCTATTACTCTGTCTAATCAATTATGTTTTCCCCTTTGACGCACTGGTTCGTAGCTGCACTACGCCTTTCAAGCTGCTAATCATTTTAAAAACCATACGGGAACCACTGAACGAAACACATACAATTAACTATATTATGCGATCACGCTGTACATGTCGATAATACCACCCAAGTTGTCAGTGTCTCACACTGTTGAGAAATAAAACGTTTATTTATTTATTTATTTATTTATATTGTTCGATAGTTTTCTCTCCTAAATTTCGCGTTGTAATTTTACACGCGTTTTCGACTAAGAATTATTAATGCGGGTTCTAATTATTTCCAACATTTAGCATAGATTTCCTTGTAATTTTGCTATTTTTGGCTTGTTATTTGCCTTCATACATTCTTCTTTAGCCAACTCCATATATTTTTTTCTTAGTTCACTACATTTAACGTTTAGTTATCGTCGGCAAAATGGAAAAGTATTGACCGATCAAGTCTATACGGAGTTGTAATTATATCCTTCCTGAACGGAGGCAATAAGACGTTAACTAATAAAGGATCATATGAAACTGCAAGATAATATATATTATGTTAGAAAAAATTCTTGGATAAACCCATTTTATGTCAAACTGGAAAGTCTCCATAAATAATGATTTGTTTGATTTATACTATTGAAGTTATCTGCAACAAGGTACAACTTTTCATCTATCATCAAGTCGAACACAACATGACCTAAATTTCCAGTTGGCAGTGAGACATTTTGCTTCTTGTTACTAGTGAAACATCGGCGTTCAATAAGAAGCCCTACAAGGCTTAACTGAATTGGATACTTCCATATATGTTCATAGTATTTCTACAAGTTACTTGCTTTGAATAACGTTACTTATTCTCGTTACCACGTGTTTTAAAACTATTTTATTCAGCCGTGTCATTCTTTCATCCTGTGCTACAAAACTATGAAATATATCATAATTCATAAATCATTAGAAACTTTTCAGTATTAGTCGGCCGGTGGCCTAGTTGTCTGCGTGCCTGGTTGCAATCATAATGCCACCGGTTTGAATCCACGTGAGGTGGCCTTCCAAGTGGTAAAAGCAGACCGCCTGCTACTGGTGATGGTCGTGCGGCAGCGAAGGGCCATTATGGCGTTCATCTGACACATTATTAAATCAATTGTACTAAAACATAACAGCATCATGACTGCTAACTGCCATTTATTAATTGGTCTTGCTAAAACTCTATACGCGTTGATGGTCAGTCGTCCTATTAGTGGTCGTCTTGAGCAGGTGGTAAAACGTCAAGACTGAAAAAGTGTCGTCGAGGTTACCTTTGAGAAGTGGACGAAATAGACAGTAAGTTTGTAAATCACGACGATTCGAAGCAATCTCCCGTTGCCCAGTGGCATATGCTGCTGACTGGTTGTTCAAGTTGCTGGTGGTCATGGGTTCTGATCCTGATGGATCCGATAGATTCGCAATACTGATGATGTCAAACAAGCTGAAACCGTCGTCTAATGCTTTTTCGGGCATGTGAAAGGCCAAATTGTTTGCTGGTTGTGACGAAACTCAATTATCTATAGGAAAACTGTTGGGGATATTTTTGATTAGTCGTTATTGGTGGGTGATCGACATAGACAGATGATCGCGATGGAGTGTTGGACTGTGATATCTTAACTGCTTTAATTTCGTCAAGTTAGATACCGGCTTCATAACACGTCTGCAGATGGACGAAGCGAATTTCCTGCTCATCAGCTAGTCCAGTCCAATTTCTAGTCAAAATATCCCGTTTAACAATTCGGGAACTGATAAGCCATGCCAATGTCATTTCTTCCCAAATTTCTCAATGTAACTTTAATTGTCTTTTAGAAGTGACTGGAGAAGCCGAACTACCTGGCCAGCTTTTCTGAGGGTACTGTGAAAAAACATTTAATGTGTTGAAAACCAATGATAACAGGGAAGTCGTGCAAGTCCAAGTAGGAGCAGACATTATCTTCCGCGCACCTTTGTTCGCAACATATTGTCGTTTCAAAGGTGGATGAAAAATATTCCTTCACTTAAGCGTTAGTTGTGACAGCCCTTTCTTCTGTTCGATTTGCATATCTTTTTCAGGATATTCACTGAGCAGATTTCTTTGTGCACAGGCGTTTCTTTAACGTCTAATAGCTACGACTTTGAATGTTAATAAACATGTTGAACAATGTATTTATGGAGCCTGGCTTTCACGTAACATTGGCAAGGATGAAAAAAGGTAATATTTTTCTTTGCACTGGACTTTGCGCTGAGGTTAATGTCCTGAAGGACTACTCAAATCCACGTCCTATAATTTTACGATGCTTTTTAATTCCACATCACGTGCTGCTGAGAAGTCCGGGTAATCCTGATCCAGCGGGATTAGCAGATGTTTGCAATATTCTTAAAGAATTTTGATTAGAACGTCCCCAACACGACGCTCGTGCAGCTTCAGTTCATCGGCGCTGACAATAACCTAGTTTGTAACTAAGCCACTTAAGTTATTTGCCATTTTTGAATTCGGTCAAGTAGCTACGGTATGATTGCCAGTGTGCTATAATAATATTCCCTCAAATTCTAATACTTCATTTTATACGCACATATTTATTGTGTATCCAAAGTTCACAGGCGGTTAGCTACGGAGCGATATTATACAACATAAGGCAGCATAAATAATCGGCATATTCATAAATTGGTACAACTAATAGAGTATATGTGAGCTACAGTTTCCTTTGGCGTTCGAGCGACTCGTAAGAATTCCCGTGTCTATCCAAGAGAGGAAGCCAGGACGTTAACTACGGTACCATGATAAAATAACAATCAACTACATATTGACGCATAATAAAAGTGCCCGTTTGGTCTTAAAACAACCGAGTCTTCCTACAGTTACACAATTAATTATCTTCCGCGTAGGTGCTACAGTAAGGCTTCATAACACAGATTCAAAGAAAGGAATAGGAGGGTTCTTTTCAAGATGTCCCAAATGTTATCTTAACCATCCGCGAAACGGCGCACAGGAAGACAAAATTGTCAATACGTTCAAATGGAATGAGATTACGGCGTCTCGTTGCGGATTTGCGATCCAGGACCAGAAAGGCCTGGGTACAGTTATGGCTAGTATCACCGGGTGGGAGCGCACAATCGTCACAGCGTGGGTTGGGATAAGAGCAAATTCATGTCTAGTAGGAATGTACAAGGAGCATGACAAACCCAAAGGGAGTCTGTATAACTTAGGGAATAGTGGCACGGGGTGGGAGTGCACAAGGTTCCCAGCGGGCGCCTGATGACAGCAAATCCATGCGAATGGTAGGACACCTGAGGATGTTACAGAGCATGAACGCAATCGCACCTTGCAGCGGGGTTGGAATGAAACCACATACACATCTTTAGTACAACAATGAGTCGCACACTAGCCCGTAGGAGCAGGTGTCATATAAGGTTATCAGGAACAAGCCTCGATAACATATTGTGAGTTGTAATGAAACATGGCGGAACAGGGAGAACTAGTACATTCATGACAAAATCTTATGACTTCACTCAAAATATAGCAAGTCTCAAAATTGGGTCAGACGATTTAATGGTCAGTTTCGATATCACATCACTTTTCACAAATGTACCCAAATAAAAGGCGCTAGGAATAGCAAGTCGTTGTCTAAATGAAGATCTCACTCTGAATGATCGGACGAAACTAACAGTTAACCAGATAATCGAGAGAATGACAGTGTGTCTTAACATGTCTTACTTCGTTGTTCAGTCGAAGCGTTAACAAACACCATTAACTCACCAAAAGTTTGATGGCGTTATGTAGACGACACCTTTGAGCTTTTTAAAAGTATAATAAGGACGAATTGCCTGATCACTTAAACTCCGTTGATGAGAGAATACAATTTACTGTTGAGTTGGAATGTGTAGCTATACAATACCATTGCTCGACTGTCTGGTTCACAGGAATGAGGGAAATTTAAAGACGACACTCTATCGCAAGCCAACGGCTGCTGACGGCCTATACTACACATCGGGTCATCCGAAACAGGTTTACGCCGGAATAGCCTCAACGCTGTTCTACAGGGCACAAACCTTGTGCGCGATGGAGGAGGACAAAAAGGCTACTCGGAAATTGGCAATGAGCAAACTATTAGAAAGCGGTTACCCACGGCGATTAGTTAAAGCTCAATTGCATAAAGTGCCACACCAGCAGTCAAGACCCACAGCCGAGTGGATAGGGACGGTGGGAATTCCGTAATACGAAGGCACTTACGAGGCAATTCGGAGGGTACTAAACAGGAAAAATAGGGTGATATTTCAGCGAGGTCGAAAGTAACTTTCGGTACTGGTACACCTGAAGCACACCTTTCCCAAGGAAAGGACGACTAACTGTGTTTATAAAATTAAATGTAAAGACTGTGCATATGTGTTTATAATCCAATCAGCGAGATAATTATACACACGAATTTCGGTGTATAGGAGGCGCATTACAAGACTAAGAAGAAACGAGTTTGAATACTAGGCAATAGTAAGAGACTCGGCCGTAACTGTGCATGCATTAGACACGGGTCACCAGATAGACCACAAAAACGTAGAGGTCATTAGGAGGGGCATTCCTTCAACATCTCAGCGGTTGATTGCCGAGGCCGGGAAAACTGACAAATCTGACGACTGCGTGAATAGATTTGAGGGGGTAGAATTTCTTTATGCATGGCGAGCGGTTTTAGGCCGGCCAGCTTGACGAGCATCGGTGAGTAAATCAGATAGGAAAGTGCAAACCGACTCCCATTGTCAGCACTATGGGTCTATCCGACAATGTCATGACGCACGATGAAAAACCTTAACTAACCCCACTGTGTTTAAACCAACTGTGGTGACATCATGAAGGGTTACTGTATTAAGATCACGACCCAAGTCTCGGGTAACGCGGTTGTCGCCCTGTTCGCTATAAAAACCCCACCTCAATTGCAATGCTTCACCAGGTCTGACGAAGCCCTTGTGTAAAGGCGAAACGTTACCAAAATACTATACCAACCGATTGTTTCCAAACCTCTCTGAACTCATGGAGCTGTGCATAGTTAATCAGATGGCGTAGACACATAACGGTTTATCTATAATCTCGGCGTATGTCGTAACGTTGTGTTTATCTGATTATGGTCTTAACATGCAGGCTGCGGTTTTCTTGGTAATTATTCTGCTTACAGTATATAAACTCAAAAACATGGCTTTTAATTGCAACGCTCCAGCTGACCCAAAGAAGTCTTTCGGACAATGCGTGATGACTAACTCGCCTGCTGCTTCAAAACGGTTTGACCACTATCAGGAAATACCTGATAAGGTTAGCTGTTTGTTGCAAATGTAGAACGAGGTGGATATCTTGTTTGTCACCAGTTGGTTTCACCGTGTAGGTCACATGTGTTTGGTGACTTTGAATTTTATAAATACGACCGTGAAACAAAATAATTTGAAGTTCTGGTTCTATCGCCAGTAGACTACAGGTTACTATGTCATTTTAATATGTACGTCGTGTCCATCTCCAAGAATTGCTTCAATGTGTGCATCATATCCTGCCTCTAACAAACTACTACAGTCCGTTCATTGCTTTACGTTGTAGGAATATTTCCCTGCATCTAGTTTCGCTTCTTTGTCAGCGCTTCAAGGAAAACATCAAAACAGCAAAAGATCAATAAATTCCAAAAGTTTTTCATACGTTCACTTGTCTCACCGAATAGCAAAGTGCACCATCTGCTGATCTCATGGATATTTCGCTGAGCTAGGAATACAGATGACAGTTCTTGTTTTTTCCGAGACAATTAATATTTCGGAGGAAGCCGAGATTGCATTAGTACCAAAATATGGTTCAACCATTATCTTCCAACACATGCGACTATCCACTGTACATATGTATCGGTGTCCCAAAAGCAAGACATTCGCGGTTGTATTTAGAATGGAACCATAGTGACTGGGACTACCCTGGGCTATTTTGGGACACATGAATTTGGTTGGTCTCCTCTGGAAGTGAAAAAAAGACAGCGACAGTACATTAACTTTATTTATGTAGCTTAATCTGCCACATTTAGTAGCGAGTACATTTTCCAAGGAAGCATTGGTTGCGTACGGATGAGAGCGTTTATGGTGTCAAGATAGACATTTAATGCTTTTTCATGTGTTGAATAATTAGTTAAACTTTACCCAATATTTTATTTAACTGATTATTGTTGATCTCAGCAAAGAAAGGCTTTACATGTTACTGACTTCCGATAGGAAACCTGCTTTACGTCGGACTAAGAATGCAATGTGCTACCAAATTATCACGGGAAATAATTTCTATCTTCATGTCTGCAGTGGGAATCAAATAACATAAAAGCACGATAAATGAATGTGAGAAAAACACCAACGTCAAAGTCTAGTGATCCAGAATAAATAAGATGTCAAATATAATATAATACAAAAACTAAAAATGTAAGTTAATATATTTCAAATTTCCCATTTTTACATTTTGATTTTAATTATATTGTGCTATTACATCCTGTGGATTTGCAAACTTATGCATTTCATCCCATCGCACACTATTGAAATATTGAAGTATGACAAATTTGTCAATCATTGGGTATCACTTTGTGGACAGGAATACCTATGACCAAAATTCTAAGCCGATTTCTCATGACTCCCGTACCATTAGAACAGCGAGATGATCGTGTCAACAATGATTCAAAAGTGCAAATCAAGCATGAATGCAGCATAGATAATTAAGAAGAAAATTTACAAAAGCTTAACCAATGTCCGTTTGAAATAAAACAAGCTATTTACAAATTAGTGGACTTCTATACAAGTTCACTGTCTGACATTTAATTAGTCTCTTTTTCCTTGCCATACTTTGCTACCGAATTTTTCAAACCATTTGCGATGTTGGTCACTCTAACTCACAAATTCACCATTGACTTTTTAATAAAAAATGAACATATATTTATACCACATATCGCGGAGTTTCAAAGCTTTCAATATTAAAGTATTCAATCTCTTTTTCTTTTCAGTAACGTAGCAAATCTCTTAATTCACCGCATATCGTGCTTGCGAAATAATCACTATTTGATTATTGATGACGAATATTTTTATGTATTCGCTCGAATTCTGCTACAAATTTATTTACTATGTATATTGCCATTTGTATATACATATAAAATACGCAGGTTAATTTATATATATATACCTTTTCGAAACTAAATCATATACATTAGCGGGCCAACAGACAGGGAGCGCGCGCTACGGACAAGCAAGTTTCGTTGAGAATAGTTAGGGAGTTGTACTGTCATTTGCCGACTTTACCTCTGACTGTTATTTGTCATGCCTTCATTAGCCGAAGCAGCTATCTGGATTTTGTCAGGTTGCTTCAAGCTTTCGGTTAATTTTAGAACGTGGCTTATTTATCTGTTATTTATAATTTCATTTATACAGAATCGTAAGCAAACCATAGTTGGGACAGTCATAAAGGTGACAATGTGCTGACAACTTCGCAATGACTGCATAGAACTTGCAATGCTGCCACTTGTTATTTCCCTGACTGCTGAATTGAAAATGATATAATTCATATTGGTTGTCTTAAATTGATACAGAATGTTATAATTATCACATCCGATTTATTTTTACAATATTCATTTAAACTTAAATGCATCCACCATTTAAATAGCTGTTGTGCAGCAAATTCTTGGATGCTTTACATTATTACAGAATCAGTTGTTGAACACTGATCGCATATAAGTCTAGCATAAACTAGCTTTTTTATTTAATTTTAACTACAATATACAACAATGTTTTTTTATTACTTTCGTTGGAATATAAACTGTGGCGAATTTATGAATGTACGGTTTTCTGTAGACAAAATTTGCGTGTGCTTTTGGTTATTTTGTACCACGCTACTTGAATACTTAGTCAAATACAACACAATGACTAATACCTCTTTGCTTGTATCTATGATCAACATAGAACAACCCTCATTGTCAGTAACTGGATTATCAAACCCAAACATTTCAATTCATTTCATAAGCCACATTACCGTGTCGGATATTATGGTCCATAAATGCCTAATAACTAGGTGTTGACTGTTAGAAAAAAAAGCATCTAGTGTTGATGTGCATGATAAAAACTAATCATAAGGAAAACGTGAATTGAATTACATTGCTTTTTCGTTTGTCCTGTTGGTATAGGTTGACTATAAACCCGATTTCCGTTTCTTAAGGCAGTAATTCTGATTGTGTGTTTAATGGGATATATTGTTAACATGTATCAAAACGCCTGCGCCTGACTCCACCTTTCAAATATAGATGGTTATAAGATAGGTACCGTAGATTCGGAAAAGTTAATTCAATAATGGTATAAATTAATATATATAAGTATGTACACCCATATCCTATATTACCGTCATTGGATTATCAAGCAGTAGACCATCCAGTTGGTAAAACTGCTAACCTGGAGAAATAATATACATGCATGCATTCGCTTCTTAGGACAGAATTAGTGCTTATCATTTTTAACGATTTCGATAATGATATCTGAAGAATGGTTAAATATACGCTGTATTTTATATGAGAGCCTGAGCATTCTAATCAATATAACCTAACGCCGTCTTTGTAATAGTTTTGGAAGAAAAGAAAGATAAAGATTACTTGGCCTGTATCACGTAATACGAAGACGAACACTTCCGCTTGGTTATTGACTTATAGCTAAAATGTGTTTTTGACCGAAAACGCTTAAGTTGATAGAAAGTTTATCCTCAGTTTTCGATGTGTTGTAGATTGTGTCGTGTAAAGCTGGTCAACCTATTTCAGTCAACTTTGCAATAATGGTAGGCATACCGATGCACATGCATACTAAATTATGGTTACCTGGGAAAGCTTTTTTTACAAACTAACAGCGTCTTACACTCCATATTTTCTAGCTTACATCTTACGTAAATTATAGTAAGCATAAAAAGGAATGACTTCTGTGCATCTCTAGAAAATATTAAAAGATTTAAAGTGAGCTTCTGTGTAAAATCAGCAACGACTGCCAAAATGACTCGTGCTAATTGACTGAAACCTGAGGCATATTTAACTGGCATTTGGTTAACTAGATAATACTAGCAAACAACTACTGTTTTCTGTCGCAAATCATTCCTTACGACACAGCTATATAGAGCGCTTGATATACCTTTTATTTACAGAATACTTTTTTGACTGCAAGTTGTTAGTCTGTGTGAGAAAATAAGGCAGATAGCAGCAAGGCAATCGCCCATCTTGTTAGACTTAATAGAATTATATATTTAATAGCAGCATTGTGTATAACTAAATGCGATAGAAACCGCACAGCTGAGCAAATGTTATTGAAGCTGATTGTAGAATAAAACAAAATTAAACTGCTACATATTTTCATGATTTCAAGGTGTAGGGATGACGCCGATTTGATTTTGACTATATTTTGATTCCTACATCATTTGGGAGTTCGAAACTATATTTTTACCTAGTAATATTATAGTTGCTTTCGCACATCACTGCTATAAAATTTAGAAAGACATCGGTTAATTCACAAAATGATTGCTAACAAAATCTTTAGGGTGCTTTTCATTTCAGCAGAAACGTAAATGCTCAGTGACAACTCATGAAATAGGGCTTCCCTGGTAAAAAAGTTGAACTTTAACTGGCAGTCTAGGAAGATAAAGAAAAACTACGAACTACGGTCAGATCCAAATAGTGAGATTTTTATTGGAAGTAAGTATGCATAAAAAATTAGCCACTCACACAGTAAACTTGCTGTATTGTAACGGCTGTCGCTCTAAATGTTTGGCGTATTACTCAGCTCGTTAACAACTTAGAGCCGTAAGGTCATGAATCACATTGCTGAGGTTTCAACCAGTAGCTGGAGTTTGAATTATTTGGGTTCGCTAGAAGTATTCCTTTGGAAATAAATATCACATTTCTTCGGACATTGCAAAGTAGCTTTCCAAAAAAAAGTGAGCAAAATTTCTTCTTCTAGATGTACGTTGGCGTTGCGTATTCAAATCGAAAGAGTTGTTAAATTCAGCCTTATTTTTCACAGCAATATTGTGTTTCAAGAATTATGGTACATAGTTACAAGCATAAACTCCTTATTCCTGACAGTAAATAGCAAAGTACAATCAAAAATGTTTCTGTGAATGCCCGCTTTGGTACTATCATCTGCCATGTAAATAATCTGTCCAGAGTGAATTTGGAAAATTTTAACCTAATATGCAACATGCGAAGTAGAGGCGTATTAGGCAACGGTATTGTTCTTATCTCCCCTGCGTAGGCATGCTTTATTCGAGAAAATCTTATCCTAGATACACAGGATAAATAAGCTGTTGGTTATTAAGAATTACCAATATTTAATAAAATGTCATGCATTTTCACTTAGTTAAGACAAAGATGAATTACATTATCCAAAGCATCTAAGTTATAATCACAAAACTTAGGTCCATTTTTAGCTGCACCAACGACAAAATAATTAAGTTCATAATGGATTAGAATTGAGTACCAGTATTATATGTAAAATGGAATCCCATCAAGCACTAATGCCGCTTAATGTTTTATTATAATGCATTTTCTCTTTACTGCGCATCGGTTTTTAGTGTTAACTTAAAGAATTACTAAAAGGCACATTTCCTTATTCTACACTGAAGCAGATTCTGTCCCGGGGCTGATTTAGTCGGTATACGTATCAGTCCATTTTCTGTTATGGATAGGTTTTATATACGTATACGGAAACCACATTATTATTTGCCGTCTAGGATAGTCACCATAATATACAAAGCTTTAATTTATAAAAGATATTAAAAATTAAATGTCCACAATTAGGTAAACGTACTGCCGTTGTAATTATGACATTTCATTTTTAGCTGTCCTGTCGACCATATATATACACTGCATTCACGTAGCTTTTCTGTTATCATTTAGACAAGACATATTATGCTTGACAAGCTAAATTCGGCAATAACGCAGAACGGCTTATAGTCGTTTGTACACCTGAATGTCAATTATGAAGTTTCTCTAAAAACTTGCTCAATATCGGTGCACAAATGTCTTTTAGTAATGAATAATATCAAGTTACTTAAGAAGCAAACGGTTGCTAATCTACATACGCGTTATATTTCGCAGCACGCAATTGGGTTTATCGATATTTACACACTTATTTTAATGAACGATAGGTTTTGCATCACACTGCGGGTCACTTTTCATTTTTATTCCAAGATCTCCACGAGTTGCCTGTGCTTTCCAACTTGTCTTCCCATTATAACTCTTACCCAAAACGGAGAAGAAAACATCGTACGGCTAACCCAATTTTAGGATCCTTGGCTATTTCCATATAAATAGTTATCTAAAACGCGCCGTTATTATCGAAAAAGTTACCAATATATTATTAAATAAACTGGTAGTTTACTTATGTGTTGTTCAGTATTTGGTGGCGCCTGTCCACACCAAGTACTGGACAGTTGCCTTGTATATGTTCCAATTACCAACACACACTAGATCACACAAGTGTGGACTTAGGTATTACGGTATGGGGAAGGAGAGAAACGTGTGCGTTATAGCTACCCGGTGACAACTAAGGTTGACATATGGAAGAGCAGATGCTGGTCAAAAACTTTAGTGACATAATCACATTGAATTAAATATTGTTATGAAAAAGGCGAGAAAAATTTTATCCATATCTTCAGTCCATACATGCATAAATAAACGTTAAATCAATATGAAAGCGTTCCAAATATTTGATGTTTAAATATTAACGAAGAATATTTAATTTTGGCCACATTACGTTTAAACTAGATCATTTTCACAGTGCTTGCTGCGTTGCCTCAAACGATGTATATGGCACTTTTGAGGGAGTAATAATAGTGTCAGGCAGCAACGCGTAGTTGATTGCGATCAAGCCAACACTGCTCAATAGCAATTTCAGAAAGTAGAAGGTATAAATTATCCCTTACTAATTTCGCAACATAATGTAAAAGTCATCTCAACAGCTGCTAATGATAGCAAAATTCAAGACCTTAATTTTTAGTTATGGACTACCTGATATTAATTGCTATTTATTTAGTGACGCTTAATGCTACGGTAACAATTGCTCAAACCTATTTAAAATATAAACCAAAAGTTTAGCCCTCCCATCTTGCAAAAATCTTGGATAATCGACAATATATTTAAAGTATTGAATAAATGTGTATGCAGCCCAGATTTAACAAGGTTATAATGTTGAGCCAAAATTTCTGGCTAAGTCAAGTTTGCTTATCAACGAAAACAATACAACCTAAACTGCAGGCTTCCAAGAGAGACATAAACACCATTTGAATATTTATGAACTTTACCAAGTTCATCTAATTCTCAGTGATAGCGAGCAAATACACAAAATAAACAAAGTAGTAAAATGTTTGTTTCTTATGAAATTTTGCAACCGCTTAATCAAAAACAGTCGCAATAGAATTAAACTACAAATCTAAACTGGAACACCGGTACTATATCACGCAGTGTACCAATCAAAACTTAATACTATTGTCATGAATTATTGGAGAAAATGGTAAATATTAACCAAGTCATCCTTTTTAATTGGTGTGGTCAGTTTAACTCACAAGGAAGTTCACATTATCGGTTGTGTAAATCCATACGGTCGGAATTTGTAATCACCTTGTTTGGGTGCCTAATGTTGCCTCCCGTAATCGTTTGGTGTGAAATTACGTAATCATATGCGTTATTGGTCAAATTGCTTTTTATATATTGTTAAAACGTTTAAACTAGGAAAGCTTTGCACAGCTAGAATACTCGAAGGCAATTCAGTAGCAAATGCATTCTAATTCATTACAGTGCATGGTCAACATTATTGAAAACATTATCAGGTGGGCATTTTGCCCGAGATCCGGTAGCTTTCGAGAATCAAGTTTTCAATCTTCATTGTATATTTAACTTTCGTCAGGCGCACCCAAATTCAATGATATTGATTGAACCGCATAATTACGGACTTCAATCTAAGCTAGTAGGAGAGAGTGAAGTGATACCTAACAGGCTTGGATGCCCTTAATTGCTCAGTTGCGGTTGGAGCGGGTACTTGCTTCTAACATGGCACCATGCAAAGGGAGTGCATTCCTTGTGAGGCCGCAAGGGGAGCTAAACATTTGTGGAAAAGTATAGGGTTGAATCGTCCACTAACTAAATTTTATGATTATGTGAGATGGTTTGTGTAAATATATATCTTTAAAATATTTTAACATAATCCTGCCTCTTTCAGCATTATTCAAACGGCGTTATTGGACCACAGAATGTATCTTATGATGTGGACAAAAAGCCAAATTTTTAAAATTATATAGAATAGTTTATTTGAATTGCATATTTCCAATATGACCCTTTAATGCCCGTTAATCCCTATCATGAACTTCACTTTAGCACTTAAATAAACCTGTGTATCGATGATGGAAGAGGGGTTTGAGCACAAATTTTATCTGCCTATCGTTATCACTTTAGGAATCTTACCCAAATCAAATGATGCAGATGGTGTGCTGCTCGTCGAGTTATTTGTAAAAGAGCGCAGATCGGGTACAGTAATGGCAGAATCCGAAACAGCGTTCGACGGTGAAAAAAAGCCGAAGAGAAAATGATTCTTTCGGCATCTACTATTTTATATTCGGTCGGTAACATCAGACGTAGCCTAACTTAATTTTGTTTTACTATTACGCTGGAGGATTTGGCGCTAAAACTGATTGATAATGCTCAGGATCTTTTACGCCAGACTGAGCTCGCTTCGAAGCCGATGCTAACTTTCACTGTACATTCTTATGATATAGGGACACAGTAGTCAGGGCAGGTGAGACATCTTAAATGTTTGTTGCCTTTCTATTTTGGGTACCAAATGCAGCAATAACGGATTAAATTCAAGGATACCAGGCTTGAATCGTTTGCTTGACATATGAGTTGAGACGCTTGGGTGGGTGAATAGTTTAGACAATACGAAATCCTTTAGTAAGAGGCCAGAATATCATAGCACAAAATGCTAGCAGCCTGTTCTATATTCGATTTGAGCGTGAAAACTACATCAAATCGGAAAAGCGTTTCACTGCTAAATCTTTGTTACTCAAATATTCAAGCGTCTTTCCAGCCTATATTAGTAATTGGCTAGACAGAATTTCCGGTCTAATAATTCCAATTGCTGGCTTAAAATATAGAACCCGTTGCATGATTAACAAGATATTGTTTATATCCTAAAAGTCTTATGCACTTTATTTCAAACAGTGACTAGACAATGCTACGTTTAATTTTCAGTTGAATAAAATATGTTACTCTTAGCAATTTCTGAAGCACTTGCATCCAACTTAAGGTAGGTAAAAGTTTGCTTCAAAAATGGACTTGTTCTTCTTTTATCCATTTATACCTAGAATTTGCTTATATTTTGCTAAACTTTTTTTTAAATTTTATGAATTCAAAGCTATACCCGAAGCGCGCGCTAGATATATTTGTTTTCAGAGAAATATCGTTACCAAAAGGTAATAATATTAGTAGGATAAAATGCAGCCCCTCGTAGTTTCAATTTCTATCGATGTAGGTTCTAACGAGAGGAAGTCATGGCTTTCGGAGGCTAGACACTGTCATTTGCTGGGCTAGTAACGTAAATGGCAGTGTCACATAATTCGTTAGCTTGCTCAATCTGTAGCTTAACCGACATTCACCATAGCTCAGTGGCTTAAGCAGTAGACGAAATGATATCTGCTTCTAGCGCTAGTCTGTTGGATCTCAACAGTGGAACGAGGTATTGCGCACCACTAACGAGCTTTAGTGGGGTGCAAAGCGTCTGGTGAATCTCCGGACAATGCTTTGCTCTGTAAGTTGTGAGACACGGACGTAAACCCCAAAATCTTATATTTAAACTTCTTCCTACTAACTAGTAACAAAAATAATTGTTTTGGCGGAGTTAAAGAAAAATTTTACAATCTCAGCGAAACAAAAATGGTGCACGCAAGTTAGTAAAAGCAACCTATAAATTGGCAGTGTTATCGCTTTTGATATTAACGTGTAGCAGCCCATTAATATAAACCAGTATGTATAAAAATTACAGATTTATGTTCTCCCGATTACCGCCAACTGGAAACTTGACATTCCAGCGGCATACCACCCGAAAGTTTAAGCGGTAAGTTATTGTTCATGACCCCATCAGCTTAGGTAAACTTATACTGTTGACCTATAAATGGATTCTGCTTATGAATACTATCTAAACCAGCCATAATATCAAAATTGATGAGTGGGCTTCATTAGAAATTGGTTGCTGCAAATGGTACTTGGGATCTATAAGCATAGCCTGTTCTAACACAAACATAAATGAAAATACTACTACTTTCACGAAAAACAACCTATGTGCGCTGTTCAATATAAACAGTAATTTATAGAAGCTATATAACATATGGTCGTTAAATTAGCATATATTATGTCACCTAGATCTACACTAACTTCGCAGTAGCAAACTAAATCACAGAATTAAATGAATATATTTAAAACGTTTGCACTTACCTTGTCTGATGCTTCGGCTTAGCGTACCTGTCTTGATAGTTTCAATGATCATCCAAACACAAGGAGAAGGTGGTAGACTTATTTTTCTGAGTGTTACTGAAATCAAGGCTGGAGTGGAATTATGGTTGCTACCGCTTACTTATGTTTGAACTATGTCACATATTCCGAGGAGCGAACTTAAATAAGGAAATATTTAAAACCTACTAGATGTAATCAGCATTTAGATGTGTCACAGACGATAGTATTATAAGGTCAAACATCACACACATATATAATTATCGCTGTTTTCTCGCAAAAGTTTCATAAGTTAACACAACTTATTTCGCGGACCGAGTTACAAACGTAAAACTGGCATAGTGCAAGGTTAATCATATTGTTGCTACAATTCAGCTGATACTAACACATATATTAACTAGTATATGCATCAAATCACACCAATTTAATGCATTGGCTGGAAGGATGCAAGCACAATTATTATCCCATCACGGTAAACATTCGGGCAATTAAACTCACCTAGTTATCCAACTTAGTTGTCAAACATATAAACACCAATTTGATCCTTAGGTTAATTTCATGAATTTCGATTCTGAGTTCACTGAAAATAAAGAACAATGAAAAGTGACTTATTACAAGCAAAAAAGGAACTGGTTGACAAGTCCCCTAGCATGACAGGAATATTGATAATCAGATAACGATTGACATGTGGGGGGGGGAAATAATATAATTGCTTGAGCTTGGCTCACCCAGTGACACACGAACATATATGCTGGTCTGCTACCGTTACATATAGGAGTGGGCTGGTGTGCACATAGTTTGGTTTGTGTTAATTCCTCTTTCGATGCGACTCTGTTATTTCAATTAATATAAAAGGGCTATAGTATGTTTAATCTTTTGCAATAGAATGCTATTTGGAGGCGAAATTTGCCTGAGAAGAAAGAACATATCGGATCCTGAAATACCCTCTAATAAACTCGAATATGATACATCGCCAATTTCCCCTTCTAGCATTGTTCTTACAGCAATAAGAATTACATGTCAACTTTGAGCACTGAGTAGTCGTTAATAGTCTTGGGCTCCAAGATCGGAACGTGAAGCACTAGTTGTTCATAGCTCAATAACTTCAGCACGAGAAAGGACGGAATTGAGCCTGGTGTTATACTTTTTGGCTGACATGTGTTGCGATGCTTCTGTCTCAAGTACCAAAGCCGGGAAATTCCTCAAACCTCATCATGTCCAGGCATCAAAAGCAACTCACACCATCGTACTGAAGAACAGATAAAATCGCCCATAAGTAGGAAGTGTGGACGACACAAGTGGGTTCTAAGTTGGTGCAGCCCAACCAAGCAACGACTCAGGGGAGCTGAGATAGACGGGACCCACACACCTGAGATGGTTGGAGCACCAAAGTAGCTCACAAAGCCATCATCTCTTCCATAGGTGCCCACAAGTCTCCCAGGCAGGGAAGGCGGAATTTAGTCAGACACCACAGCGGACATTCGTTAGTCTATCGCATCGGAAGCACGAGTAATCGTTGAGTTAATTTTTTTGGATGTATAACTATTAATGCATCTGTGCCTCTGTGAGTCGCACTGTCTGGCCGCTCAGACGCAAAGAAACAACAAACCTCATAGCGCTTTTTCATAACACTGCAAACATTTGTGAAGACAACGCGCATTCCGCAGCAGGAGCCGTGGGGCTTGCTTGAAGTGTGAGCAACCTGATTAAATTGACTCAATGTTTCTTGTAAACCACCAGAAAATTTCCGACACGGAGATTTATTTTCCTAAATTGTACGCCTTATCAGCTCATTGATGGCAGACTTGAGCCGCTCGGTGTCTGCTGCGACCAGGTCTGGAGGAACATGGATCTACAAGCGTTCAGTCTACTTAGGAGAGAATAGATCAAGCTTGGGGTATTTTTGATTACAAAAATAATTCACTTCGGTCCATTTTTTGTTCGCCATGACTTTCAAGACGGGTTCTTTACCTCACCTTTACAGAGTCTTCACCAGTATCGAGGAGTCAATAAAATAGAATCTGCAAACCTCCATACCGTGATCTTAGCACACTTGGGGTGATGCATCATTGGACTACGGAGCCTGGAAGATCACCATGTTACAACGCCTCTGATCGGACGAGAATGACCTTAGATGGCGAAGCATGTTACCCGACACACGTGGTTTAGCTAACTGATGACTTACAGAAGTTAAACACCCAACATCCCTTTGTAATTTCGTGCTCTTTTTCTTTCAAATTGTCTTCAAAACTCAGGCTTTCGCTTGCTGGGACATCAGTGCTCCTTGGACACAACAAAGATAAACAATTCATGCAAGGTGAAACCGAGCGTTCCACAAAGGTTAAACTTCGTGCCGGTGAGTTTGCACAGGTAGAGGGGGAAGACTGGGCATAAACGTGAAGGCTCTTCGTGCTAAGCTGTTAGGTCAAACACCTGGAGCTGTTCACAACGGAATGATGGAGCATACACATCGGCCTAACTCTTCCTGGCTATAACATGTTTCGCAAATTTTCACATGAATTTTGAACGAAATCGTGTTGGATTTCACGGGGACCATGAAAAGGCTTAAGTGACAAACCAACACATGAAATGTGATATGTAACTTGGCAAAGAACACACTTGAGTAATTTGCACGGTACCTGATTAACTTGAAACAATTATCACATGGTGCTTGCTTCGGCATTGCGAATAATCCGAAACTAAGATGAGGACCATTAGCTGAGTACATCCAATTAGCTTCGAGAAATGGCTCGTGGTTTTAAAGCACGTTCGTCAGTCACTTCAGCTTCTGTCTGTAAACACATGCTGTTATGTCATATCTATCCATCAGTGACTGCCTAAGAAATAAGAATAATTGTATACCGGCCCAAGTTGGATTGCATATGAAGCTAATGCATAGGTCAGGATGCCCGATAACGAGCATACGCGTTTGCTTATTACGCGTACTCATATTTATGAAGCGGACTGCCTATAAATTAAGAAGTGAAGGTTGAGTTTTCAACGTCAGTTGCATTGCTCTCACTAACAACTGCATCCCTCACATAAACGAGTTTTCTGAGCGAAGCTTGGTCCGATTCAAGTGGATTCACAACAACTGGACCGCACATATTCGGATACTGATTTGGATCCAATCAAAAAGAACAGCTAAAGCCCGGAGACTCAGGGCAATACCAAAATCGGCTTGGCCGGTGATCAAAGCTGCATTGTCATTGGATTTGCGCAATGAGAAAATACTGTTGGTTTCACCCGAAGGAGATTGCAGATTGAACACAGCTCAAGTATTGCAGGCAGGTATCCGATAAGCAGCATACATCGTTTGAGAAAGTCTTCAATGTTGGGGCAATTGTTGTTTATTACCGAGCTGTTGTAATATGTGTACATTGAGTCATGTCAATCTGGGGGAGGATCGAGGGCTCTAAATGGCAGATGATGAACTGGGCCTAACCGCTTGCTTAGACGTGGTCCCGTTGACAGGGCAGGAATGACGACGCTCGTTCGCATGTCAGTTGAAACCAGAGGTTAAATTCTATCAAGGCAAGGTGGGGAGGTCCAATGATTTGGGGATAAAAGGAAGCTGGAACGGGACGATAATGTTGAAAAAGCGTAAGAAGGGGAATATTAAGTCGGGTAGGCTTGAGAATTATCATTAAAATCCCATTTCCACCCGACAGGATGAAGCAGAAAAGGCAAGAGCATCAGAAAATTAATGGACAAAAGATTCATAGTATTTAGTTTGCAAGGGATTGTCAGGATGCCCAGGTCTATAAAGGAGAATGCTTAGTGTTCCAAACTAAATTCTACAGTTCAAAAGTTCAAGGTTTTTTGACTATCGATGATTATTCTTCATAATTTATATCATTGTGGTTGTGTGACAACGGGCATCAGTTTGAATACCTGAAAGATTATTTAAATAGCGAGGACACATCTAAAATACTAACAAGAGTAAAGTTAGGAAAATGGACATAAAGTTTATGGAGTTTACGATTCCGAATCCCAGGTTTCTTCTCCTAACTACTGCAGTGTACAGTTAAGTCCAATTATAGTATAAATTGTCTCATTTGCAGATATTTCGCAAGTACATTTTATGACAAACTCATTGCATTTTGCACACCATTGGATTGATATTATCATAGGTGATGACATTGTAGAAACATCAGAGTTCATTTTGATTTGATCTTTAGCATATAGAGGCAAAATTGTGAAACCAGGTCTAACGCAGGTAAGAAAATATTGACGGAGAATTAATAAGCACCACTGGGCATATTTTAGTTTCTTTCAATCACGGATATTTTGGCTGAGCTGTTGTGTTTACCAATCATTTGGTTCCATCCATACAAATTGAAACAATAACAGTTTTGATTATTTGCCTCTTGGTTGCAATTGTACAGTTTTTGAATGATTTTAGTGACATACATGATTGTGACTGCGAACAGCCACATCAATTTACATCGAAAGAAACATGATTTATGAAATTCATTGCTTCAACCAGTTTCCCGACTAGTTTCACGCTGCGTTCTATCTTTGTGGTGCATCAAGTTCCTTGGATTCTTTTTAATGCAAAATGCATAATTTCGTGATTATCTGTAGTACTAAAACAGATTGCTTTAATCCTTTACATTATTTTACTCTACCTGATGTGCGCTTGCAATGTTTCCATCCTATTATTGGTGCTTAGGTCTGGCCATTTTGATCGATAGTTACCCACTTTCTTACGCCCATCGCCTTAACTCAACGTAGGCTGGCATATGACGTTCACGGAATACTCATGTATAGCGGCCAGAATATCAGCTAATACCAAAATCGCTTCGCCACCGGAAGGAATAGAATGAGATTGTCTTTTAAAAATCATTTAAAAATTTAGGACGAGATGTACTTTATTAATGAGAACTCAGCAAAAGTGGTATCATTTGATGAGCTGTCGGATATCTGTAAATTCGTTAATCCAAAGGAGCTTAAAGCAGCTTATTACATACTCGCAGCTATTGTTATCTGAGTAATGAGTCACATTCACCGGGCTCACAATGAAATATTATTCAGCGACAAGGACCTTCTTGATCTCGGAAAACTCAAGCGCCTATTGTTAATATTGCGCAAACTGCCGCAACTGCGAACTATTGAGAATAACTGCGTCATTTTGATCCTACATAATCACCTTCACATTTAAAGGAAACGGTTTACCTAATATTTCTAATGATATATATATATCGCATGAGATCAAGACAACTCTGGCTTGATCAAAATCTTACATGAAAACACCTTGATACAATGAAATAATGCTGCTCCATTTGTATTTTTATCTGTAGATTTCATTTTCCAACTTTCCCGAAAAGAAGCCAAACGAAAATTAATCACTAACTAAGGAATTCCAGCCTAAAATGAAATAAGCAGTGGAGTCGCAAATGCTAAAATAGGATGAGGCGAAGACTATGGTTAATCCTATAATATATTATATGCAACATTGGACTCAGATTTGCGGAATTGTAACAATAAACCTGGGAATAACTGAATATTAATATTTATGAATGCTGGTTCACAAGGTGCTCATAAAAGCTGGCATTATTCTATAAATTGATCACAAAAGAAATATACCTAAATGATGTAGGATAAATTTGGCTAAAAATTTAGTTAGTGAATATTTTAATAATGCAGGATGCTATCCAAGATTTTCTTAATTTAACTAACCTGCATAACGCACAATATTAGTGCACTAAAATGGGCAGTAAATGATTGACCAGGTACTCGTACTGGCATATTGTTTTAGATCCATTAAGTCTTCATATAATCTTGACATTTCTAGTCACCAATGTACAAATAAAAAAACCAAATGAATTTCTTATCGTTGAAATTGATTCTGAACCTGAAACTGGCTCTTCGATATAAGCCTCAGTTATTGCTCTTTCATGAAACAAAGTAATCCCTTACTGCACCTAATACAACTATTCTCATGTCGGGTTAGAATATGTTAAGTTATAGAGGCGCCGCTATCCCACGTACATAACGATATCTTTATATCAGCGAGGACTTCAATGCTGTCAGGATTGAAGTCATTCCTAATGGGTATCATGAAGATCCAATCTGCATATCGAGTATAGGGGAAGAACATGACATCATGGATGTTCGCGTCTATAATAATTGGCATAATGTTAAGAACGAGGTCGGAAGCATGGTAGACTGAAGTACAACTCTTCCAAACTGCTCCCTAGTCACCTGATCATAGATTGTAAATGTAATCTGCCGCATATCGGCTGGTGCTCTCAGAGAGTGTTAGCGACAAGATTAGCCTAGGATGTTCGACTGAAGCCTCTGCTCTGTGAGCGAATCAATAACAAAGCAGTAAGTGGATAACCTGATCATTTACATTTATGCGTGTAAGTAGTTACAAAACAAAGTTCCGAATTTACGCTTTTAATCTCAAAGCATCTACAGTTGCAAGCCTATTGCTTTGTGTACTAACATGCCTAGCTTCCTTGCGAGTAGCTTAGAAACTGATGGCACAAAAGTGCCGTGTTTTGCAGAGAACAGTTGAAAGGGCAGTGTTGGTAGATCGCACGAATGCTGAACAGTGAATAATGAGTTATACCGGACAGTGGAGGTTTGATTGGTAAATCCCGTAGGAGAAATTGAGTTGTGGTTATCAACTGATTGTTTAAAGTGATAGTAAAATAGGAACCTTTTGATTTCATTTGACTCCCGATATTTTCGCATTAGCAGCTGATGTTCTGCTCACCACTAAGCAACAGAAAGGACCGGTGAGCGCATTATTTCGTAATTTTTGTTTTGATGTAAGCGAACTATGTCACGTAATATAAGTGGGTTGGTCAGATTGTGGTGCGGTCTTTTAGCAAAAAGCTTTATTGTGTGAGCAAAGTAACGTGGGAAGGAAGAGCTTCCTCTCTCCTGGATAACCGAAGGGAGAGACGGTCGTGTCAGCAAACAAGCCGAATGTGTTTTGTGATCCATCTGAGCTGGGGGCACTTATATAAATATTGCGGCTGACGTGCAACAGACTCTATAATCATTATTGGGTTTAGAGTGTAATAGAGAAAATAATATAAGGCCTCGTTGCAGGTGAAGAGGTTCACTGTCATGCAAACATAAAGCTTGGAGTATGCGTTTGGTGAGGAGTCGAAAGTTGTTTGCTATTGAACCGATTTTAATAAAGAATAAATAACTTTACAGACATGATTGGCACAGTGACCCCTGAGTTTACAATACCTACAGAGTAAAGATTTTTTAGGCTCATTGGTGGTAGACTGAATTAATAGTTCCCCCATTGGCCAATATATATTTTCATATGTATCTCGACCCCATTGGGTGGATTATTTGATTTTTTGGGGCTGAAGTGATTCGCACATGAGGCATTAAATGGATTCGACATAAGAAGCAAACGATTCATATGGGTGTACGACGAATAACAACATCGTCTTTCTAACGTTTCTTTAGCCACAAGTATATCCAACTTAATCTTGAATACTTATCAATTAGCTGGTAGTCGAATTTGCTAAGTGATTGTTTTACTTGCTATGTTATTGTCCTTGGTTTCAAGTGCGACATTCTTAGACAGTGAGAACGCTTTGCAAATTACAGTATTCGCTGCCATGCACTTAGTTAATTTTACGCATTTTCTCACGTTTCCAAATTTTATATATTATCCGTCGAAATACATATGCTAAAAGCACTTGTTTGCAAAAATTTATTACAAATGACTAAACGAAAATAAGCCATTGACAATAAGATTGAATTTTTAGATAAATATAGGTAAAGGATACTAGATATTAGCTATGCATAGTTTCAGGTGTTGGATTATATTAACTCAGCATTCCTAATTTGATGACAGCACTTTTCGTTAAGGCTTCCTTAATCATAATGCAGCATAAGCTGATCTAATAAACAGTGCTAAAAATCGTAAATTTATAGGTGAAGGTTTACGATAATTGAGCGTTGTGACGGGACCACCAGCTTTCTAATGTATCCGTTTAATGATGAAGCAATAAAGAGTAAAAGGTAAGGAAATATAGGGTAATAAAATGTTGACTGGCTGATTATCAGGACCGTTTAAAAAACTAATCCTACAATTCCGTCATTGTTGTTTGGTTTGCTTTATACACACACGAGCGGATACATCTAACATACTAACGAGCGTAAACCCATGAAAATGAACATAACGTTTCGAGAGTTTACAGTTCCGAAATCCTAGTTTTTTCCTAAACACGGCATTGAATCGCAAAGTACAATTATAGCATAGTTTGTCTTTTTTGCGGATATCTTTTGCGAGTATTTGTTATGTCAAACTCATTGCGTTTTGCGCATCATTGCCTTGATATTATCATAGGTGATGACATCTTAAACACATCAGACCTCATTTTGATTTGATCTTTAGCACATATGGGCAAAGTATGAAACCAGGTGTAACGCAGTTAAGAAACTATTGACGGAGAATTAATAAGCACCACTAGGCATATTCTGGTTTCTTTCATTCAAGGATATCTTGGCTGAACTGCTGTGTTTATCCATCATTTTGGTCCATCCATAAAACTGAAACAACAGCATTTTTGATTGTTTGTAAATTGGTTGCAATTGTACAGTCTTTGAATGGTTTTTAGTGACATGCATGATTGTGACTGCGAACAGCCACATCAATTTACATCGAAAGAAACATGATTTATGAAATTCATTGCTTCAACCAGTTTCCCGACTAGTTTCACGCTGTGTTCTATCTTTGTGGTGCATCTAGTGCCTTGGGTACCTTTTAATGCAACAGGCATAATTTCGTTATCATCTGTAGTACTAAATACCTAGACCGCTATCAACATTTAAATTATTTTACCTTACTTAATATGCGCTTGCAGTTTTTCCTACTAATATTAGTGCTTAGGTCTGGCCATTTTGATCGATAGTTACCCACTTTCTTACGTCTAGCTCCTTAACTCTACGTAGGCTGGCATGTGACGTTCACGGAATACTCATGGTATAGCGGCCAGAATATCAGCTAATACCAAAATTGCGTCGACACCGGAAGGAGTAGAATGAGATTGCCTTTTGAAAATCGTTTAAAATTTTAAGTACGAGTTCTACTTTTTATTGAGGGTTCAGCAAAATTATACCATTTGATGAGCTCTCGGATATCTGTAAATTCGTTAATCCAAAGGAGTTTAAAGCAGCTGATTACATACTCGCAGCTATTGTTATCTGAGTAATGAGTCACATTCACCGGGTTCACAATGAAATATTATTCAGCGCCTAAGACCTTCTTGATCTCGGAAAACTCAAAGGCCTACTGTTAATATTTTGCAAACTGCCGCAACTACGAACTATTGAGAATAACTGCGTCATTTTGATCCTACATAATCACCTTCACATTTAAAGGAAACCGTTTACCTAAAATGTCTAAGGATATGTTTACCATGTGAGCTAATATCAACTCCGGCTTGATCATAATCTTACATGATAACACCTGGATATAATGAGCTAATGCCGCTCCATTTGTATTTTTATCCCCAGATTTTATATTTCTACATTCCGAACATGAAGCCAAACGAATATTTATCACCAAATATGAAATTCCAACCTACAAAGTAATAAGCGTTGGAGTCGCAAATTCTAAAATAGGATGAGGCGAAGACTATGGTTAATCATATCATATAATTAGCAACATGGAACTCCCATTTGCGGAACTCTAATATTAAACCTGGAAATAATTGCATATTAATTCTTATGAATGCTGGTTCACAAGGTGCTCATAAACGCTGTCATTATTTTATAAATACATCACAAAAGTGATATGCCTAAATGATGTACGATAAATTTGGCTAAACATTGAGTTATTGAATATTTTTATAATGTAGGATGCAATCCAATAATTTCACACTCAAAAGGTCGGAGCGGCGACTAACATGCCTAGCTTCCTTGCGAGTATCTTAGAAACTGATGGCACAAAAGTGCCGTGTTTTCAGAGAACAGTTGAAAGGGCAGTGTTGGTGGATCCCACCAATGCTGAACAGTGAATAATGAGTTATACCGGACAGTGGAGGTTTGGTTGTTAAATTCGGTAGGAGAAATTGAGTTGTGGTTATCAACTGATTGTTTAAAGTGATAGTAAAATAGGAACCTTTTGATTTCATTTGACTCCCGATATTTTCGCATAAGCAGCTGATGTTCTGCTCACCAATAAGCAACAGAAAGTACCGGTGAGCGCAATATTTTAATTTGTTTTTTGATGTAAGCGAACTGTGTCACTTAATGAAATTATTTGGTTAGATTTTGGTGCCGTCTTTTAGTAAATATATTTATTGTGTAAGCAAAATAACGTTGAAAGGAATAGCTTCCTGACTTCTTGATAACTAAACTGAGAAAAGGTATTTTCAACAAAAATTCGAATGTGTTTTTTGATCCATCTTGGCTTAAAGACTCTTATATAAATATTGCGGCTGATGTGCAACCGACCGCTACCATCCTTATTTGGTTTAGTGTGCATAAGAGGTAATAATCTAAGGCCTCTTCTCAAGTGCAGATATTCACTGTCACACAACCCTAATGATTGGAGTATGCTTTAGTTGATTAGTCGGAAGTTGCCTGCTATTGAACCGGTTTTAATAAAGTATGAATAACTTTGAATACGAAAATGGCACGGCGACCACCGAGATAACAGCTCCACCATATTTTATATGCTTTGTTGGCCCAGCCATGGCAGACTGACTTAATAGCTTCCTCTATTGCCATTATATATATTTATATGTATCGCGATCCCTTTGATGATTAATTGTCATTTTGCGGTTAAACTGATACCCACATGAAGCATTAAATGGATTCGACATAAGTGGCAAAGGATTCATATTTGTGTACGGCGAATAACAACACCGTCTTTCTAATGTTTCTTTCGCCACCTGTATATCCAACCTAACCTTGAATACTTATCAATTAGCTATTAGTGGAATTTGCTAAATGACTATTTCACTTGCTATTTTATTTTCCTTGGTTTCAATTGCGACATTCGGACAGTGAGAACACTTTGCAAATTACAGTATTCGCTGTCATACATTTAGATAATGTGTCGCATTTTCTCACGTTTCCAAATTTTATACATTATCCGTCTAAATACATTTGCTAAAAGCACTTGTTTGCAAACGTTTATTACAAATGACTAAAGTAAAATTACCCATTCACAATAAGATTGAATATTAAATTCACATATATAAGGATACTAGATATTAGCTCCGCTTAACATCAGACGTTGAATTAAATAAACTCAGCATTCCTACTGTAATGACAGCACTTTTCGTTAAGACTTCCTTAATCATAAGGCAGCATAAGCTGATCTAATAAACAGTGTTAAAAAGCACAAATTTTCGGTGTATTTTACGGTAATTGAGCATGACTGTATGGCCACCAGCTCTCTACTGTATTCGTTTAATGATGAAGCAATGAAGAGTAAAAGGTAAGGAAAACTAGGGTAATTAAATGTTGATTGACTGATTATCAGGGCTGTTTAAAAAATTAATCATACAAATCCGTCATTGCTGTTTGATTTGCTTTATACACACACGATTAAATACTGCGGCAAATACGAACTGTGTGTGTCCGTGAACTCAGTTGCTGTTGATACGGTAGTTCATTTTGTGCAACTTATTATTAGTTATAGTGCATATTGGCAAAATGCTGCTCTTACGCAAATTAAGATAGCTGGAGAGGAAGTGTTTTCATTGGTGTTCTTGGCCATTTCTTTCATCAGTTCCAAACAAAACAGTCGGTTCGGTAGCATTACTGTTTCGAGTTGCGTAACTACCAAAGAAAATAATATATTTTCAAAATTAAACTTTAATGAATAAAACTTAACACAGCTTTCGCAAAATATATATATGTATCTGTCTACACATATATATCTATCTTTGTTTCCTAACTATTTAAATAAATTTTGGTATGATGTCTTATCCTTTGTGTAACTGTTAGTAGTTACGAATGGCATTTTCTATAAACTCTAACGAAAATCTTATGGCCTCTGTAAAGTAAATGTTTCACAGCGTTTATTTTTTATTTCGTTTAAGCATTATTATTTTCCCACTGTTCGTTATTTGGCACTGGATTTTACGCTATCATCGAGGTCACTAATTTCCACCTACTTGGCTAGCAAGATTAACAAAATGAAAATCAGATACTACTTTCTAATAAATAAATTGCGTCGGTAGCATGTTTTAAGCGCTAACTGTTGATTGACCGTTTAAACCCTGAAAGCGTGATTGAAGTTGTATGTCGGTTACAGTCTATTTGCGTTGGAAGGTTAGCTGGCGTGCAACGTCAAACAATCTACTAGTGAGCATGTCCAAATAGACATGATTCAAATATGTGGGCTGAAATAATCTAAGCAAGGCTGTTATCTGGTTGTCATGTTCTTTAGTGATGTAACCTGGCAGATTGTAACATCTGCTGCATGGATTGGCATTACCGATGATTTCAGCGAATTTCCATCCAAGTATGCCAAGTAAGTCATTTGTCAAAAATAAACCGCAATTGGTAAACATGACATCTTCGATCACCTTGTATGCAGAAAGACAAAGTTTTCAACACGCGTCGGATTTTAGTTGTCATGCAACATACCGATTGGATTCGATGATAAAGTACACACAAACTAGTTACTGTTATTAACATCGTTGTTTTCGTTTCCGAAGTCACTGTACAGCTGTTCTGGTCTTTTGATTTATAATGCGTTTCCGCATTGATTACCACAAAATTGGATACATAAATACAGAGTGCTACCTGGAAACCTGGGTAGCCAATTTGCACCGGTGGGGTAGATTTCATGATCAAATATGCGCTGCGACATGTTGTTTCTTAGTAACGTTTTTGGCCAAGTTCACTTTAAAAGTACCCTAAAAAACACAACAGCATTCAAAGAAATGTCAAGTAGTAATAGGATGCTTCATTTAACTCAACAGAGAAATCTGTACGATAGATAGAGCTTTGGTTATTTTCCATAACTACGTTACAAAATCGATAGGTTAGTGACACATCAAAAATATATCAATGAGCTTTAGTTGCTGAGTTTCATGGACATACGGTAACCATGATAGGCTTCCTTTTTTAACAGCAAATAATCACCTACATTTTCGCATATGAAATATATAATACGTTCACCTGACCAAGAAATTTCATAATGTTCTTAACTGATGCACTGCTTACGCTTCTTAGCGCCGGTTGATATGTGTTATTGATGTCATTTTGCGACTTTTTTTAATACAAGGCTAAACAAATGTTGATCAATGGGTACAATTCCGCATAATGTAGTTATTTTTATTGAATATCAATTACTGCTTATATGTTCAATAACTACGCTGCGCCCGTTTGGCAAAACTAGTTGTTTTGCGACAAGGGAGTATAGCGTTGTTGCAGCATGCGATGAAGTTCATGGTTGCGGTCGTGGATGGGGGAAAACTCTTGTTAGTAAAACATTATTATGATTATAATAACTCTGCCAGCGTTAAATGCTAGTTGACGGAAAAATAGTTGTTTGAACTGTTACTAATGGGTAATAGTGGGTGTACGGTGTTCTGTGTCTGTTAGGAAATTTCGCAGTTTGGTAATGCGGGTTAGATACATAGCAGCGCGTGGTGTACTATTGCCTGGCAATTAAAAATACTGACCTATACAGTCCTTCAAAATTTTGAAGTAATCTTACTGAATTATTTGAATTATCTCAGGGTGTGACATTAGTAGGAAAATAACTAACCCTTAAAGGCTTACAACAATCCGTGAAGCACGGAGTTGGTTATCCTGGGAGCAAATGTTGGAGCACGATTATATAAAACGTCTAATCCCCCTTATCGCAGTATAAGGGCTTGATAAAACTTACCTAGTTTATGATGCGCAGGTATGTCAATGACAACTCAGTTTGTATTGCGATTAGTTTCCTGTGAATTCCGGACACGTTAACTCAAGATGAAGCTGTCCGAAATCGTTTAAGTTTGGGAGTACCTGCTCGGAATGTTACACTACTCGGACAGATTATTTATTATTGTTCACCAGAAAAATTGTGACCTGGTCAACGGATGGCTTTCAATATTGACCAATGTACACTTAAGCCAAAGTCAAGGAAAATGCACGCAATTGTTGGCATGAAATCAAAATTTTCGTTTATCGAGCTTGGAAAATATATCGGAGATTGCGTATTATGCAGTCTCAGCGTCACGCCGCAAATAGTTCGCGACAGTTGAAATGGTCAACTTTTATTTTCGAAAGGACAGCGAATAATTTTGTGAAGGAATATCCGGTTTGGGTCCAAAACTTAAACATTCCCACTCAAGCTTGTCACATTTGAATGATTCCACACAGAAGTGGCTTATCTCAAACATCAACAGGAACCAAAAAATATATTCCAATGGACACAGATAAATTAATATATCAGGGTCTACCCACTTCTTGATTGATGGGAATTTCTTCTTCACTATTGAGATCAAACTCAATGCATCCTATTTTGTAACTAGTTCGAGTTGAGATAGTAGATTCTGACAACTAGTCTTGAGCCAACGCATTTAAAAGACCAACAGACACGTAAGCAAATGGCGGCTCGTAAAGCCCTCAAATGTATGTCTTCATCCTCTCTACACCAGTTCGCACGACAGAACGTCGGGCAGTAGGATGCTTACTTTTCTCAATGACCTGCTTGCATGTATCGTTTTAACTCTACAAATACTTACATATTTATATAGTCCCCAAATACAAGTTATTATTCAGTAACCACCGCCTCTGAATCTAACCTTGTTGTAGTATTGATTCGTGTATCTTTAGCAGCTGAAACCCTTATTTTGTAGCAAGTTGAGGATCAATATTATGCAGTATCCTGCCGTAACTAAAGTTCAGTGCTTTAGGCTTGCTGGAAAAATCCATTGACGAAATTGATCTTTGATTCCTTCACCAAAATGAAAGAAGTGTATATACTGAGTCAGCTAATTCCACTATTATAAAGTGATCTTAATGCATTGACACCTCTATAAGTTATTACTCAAGGGACTGTTCCAAACTGAGAAACTTATTGAGTTGTTGTTGCCATGTTTACTTAGTGAATGTTCAAGTAATGAAAATTTAAAGGTTTGTTCTTATTTGTCAACCGCTATCAGGCAATAGCATTCGGAGAATGTGCGGGCATGGCTGTTTAACTTAGAGGCAGATGGGGCATTTATTCATGGGGCTTTGTTGAGTAGCAAATATTTACTAGACAACCGCAACGGGGTACATACATATGTGAAGGTTACATGGAGTAAGTACAGTTCCGGAAAACGCAGACATGGCAACAGACATTTCGGAAACATAGGTCGAGCCCCTGGCTTGATCGAGCCCGTTGTGGATGAAGTCAAATCGGCTTCAGCAAGTAGACGCCGTGTCTGTTTGAGGCGAAGGATATGTAATGCACGGATGACCAGGGTTTGAGTAAAATCTCAACGGGCTCGCTCAAACCAGGTGTGTGACCCCATGTTCCCGATATGTTCATTGCAAATTCTACTTGTGCCCAGAAGTGTGATGACTTCCTTTAACCTTCGAATCCTAGGCTTTGGGGTTTGGAACCAGTTCGCGAGCAAGCACCTGTTATCACCCCCTTTATTGTCCAATACTGGTGCGTTAACAGACGAGCGGATGGCTCCGGTCCGTGTATCAAGTTTCCAGCGGCCGACGATTTCGGTTTGACCACACGCGTGCCCAATACGTAGACATGGTATAACTTATCTATCCACTTTTTACAATCCCCAAAAAGCTTGATAGATACATGTCACAGCCGCGTCTATGTTGAACAGCCATGCCGGCATATGATCCCAGTGTTATTGGCTGCTAACGGTTGACCACTAAGTGCGTCGTGCATGATATTTCGTGAATATTTGAGTATAGTTTTTTGCGTTAGAATGCAAGCTGTTGCATACGCATGTCAGCGAATGAGTTAAGATGCAATCAATTGAGAAATGGTGTAGTCATGCTCACAGTTTTGTCTAGGCACGTGGATGTCATAAAGCAGACATTTGCACGGATACACATACGCAACTGAACTTGACAGGCGTGCTGACGGAAGGCGTGTCACACGCGAACTATACAATGTGGTTAAAGTCGATGCGATGGTTTCCAATCCATAGCGAGCGTTACAGTGAAGCTGGGTGGCAGTGGGTTGTACATTGGAATAACAGCGGGGAACCGTTGATGCGAATTCTGGTGCAGCGACTCAACAATTACTGGGTGAACAGGATGTTAGGGAAATATTTTAGCCTTGAACAAGCTATTTTGAGGGATGGTAAAGCTTTAACGATAACTTGAAAATGAACGAGCTTTGCGCTTGTGTTTCCACAAAACCTCAGTTTAAATTACTGAAGTTGTTTAAGATTATGAAGTGTTAGGAATATTCCGATAATTACATATCTGATTGTGGAGCTGATACACCCGAGTCGAATGAGCGTACGCGCGCTAAGCAGTAAGGTGGTAAGGTTTAATCCGCAAAATAATCGCCAACTCTGCTTATTTTTCTCGCGGCAGGAAAGGAAATGATTGGAACTTGATGCGAAATATTTGTAAATATGAAAACTAGAGACAATCAAATATATAACAAAATTTTCGCTCAAAAAATAAAAGAAACATTGAGGTTCAGGTGCAATTTGAGCACAGCAGATAACAAATGCAATGTTGTTTTCGAATAGACACTGGCTCAGCCAGAGATATTGCAGAATGATATTAACATACACAATAAAATTTGACATCCGTAATAGCCGGAAAATATTCTATGAGCAGGATTTTGTATTGCAAAGTTCAAGGCAATTATTATTTGGAACTGAAACACTACCACTGTACACCATATTATGGTCACTTTTTAATGCATTTAGCCCATTTACAATGATTTCGATGAAGCTTGAATCCCTGTAGTTTACAAGCTATATAACTGCCTAGTAAGGAAAAGCACTAGACGCGTTTCTCCCTATTGGGAGGTCATTGTTGCGCATTTTGTCTGTCCATCCCATTGGATCGAAACTATGACCGCTAGAGGCTGATGCAAACTAGCCAGCAGCCTAATGCACTGATCCATGAGACATTGGCTGGGCTGCAGAATATGAATGGTAACTGGAATATAGCACCACCTATCCTCCACTGTCAATTAGAGTAGAAAGCCTGAGATCTGCTCATATCCTACCGTTAGACGTTATATCCATACCATTTGAAACTAGGAGAGGCCATTTTGATTTCAAAAAGTTTACCTAAATTTAATGCACCGGAATTGCCCAAAACAACTAGCGAGTTCGCTCTTTAAACTAAAGGTTAAAGTCTGCTTCATATCTGTAACTGTGAATTAATTAGATCCACTAAAACCGGCAACTGGCACAACGATGTGTTAGGGGTATTGTAAACATTTCCAACAACAGCGAGTTGACAGATATTTAGAAATTGTACTTTGTATACTAGTTATTGACAACAAAAAATAATGCATTAAACAAATAATTGTATTATGAGTAACAGCTAAGCTGTTTAACGTGCGTCGTGAAATCACTACCAAGATTCATCGTTTCCTTGGAGATCGGATCGAATTTTCTGATTTCCACTAATTGTTACAGCTCCTTCTTTAACACGAATGAAACCAGCATAGATGTGGAATAACAACGCGTGTATATGTGTTCATTTTGCTGCATAAAGTCCTGCCGTTAGCGCTTTTTCAGCATTGAACAAATATATTTGGAAAGTATAATCGATATTTGCATTTTACCCAAATGAAACAGCTTGATGTCAAATATTTAGCCCGTGCAATTTTATATCACCTTACCGAAATATGTTATCAAAATGATTTTGAAAATCCCCTGCCTTTGTGGCCGCACTTCCGTATGTCAAGCTCGCATGTTTGAATCTCAGAAACACGGGAGATGAATAATACTATGCAGATATTGCTTATGATTAGAGTTTAGTTCTAATAACATTGCAGCAAATCTCTCGTTCCGAAATGTTTTCATGAAGGCGTAACTGATTACGGCAGTAAAATTAAGGTTATAATTGGGATTCATTCTTCTCCATTTTACAATCGGAATAATAAACTTATGGCACATCACAGATTAAATGTTGAATGTCTGAAAGCGCAGTTCGCGTTAATACATCCCAGGAATAATAACCAGTATGACTTATCTGCATCTTATTCACTGTTAGGCGAACACTGCATACGAAATTCAAGTTCCCGCCAAAACGCAAACTTGGCGATGCCGGTAGAATTCGGAACAATTTTAAAAGTTTTGGTAGTGGCTAACTTAGTTACAGGAGTGAGGCTTAAGTAAACCAATCCTTAGTTAACCACAACATATTTGATATATATCAATGATGTGGCATATAATAATCGCTTTTTAACGGAGCAAATTAATGGCACCTTTGGCGGCTCTACGTATATAAATTTTCTGTTATTGGAATTCACAACGGACAAATAACTAGCTCATTAACTATAGAGTCAAATGCCCAAACTATTTCCCAAACAAGATGTACCATTCGTTGAAGCCGCCAATTCCGACAATGGTAAAATTTACTTCAAAAACTGCAGCAAATGGACCTCACAAACTAATTCTACTAGACCACATCTAGATTAATAACATTGCATCCATTTTTGCCGCTTGATTTGTTCGGCTAATCTATAGAAACAACGAAATTTTTGCAACAACTGGCACGATATTTGGTATACAAATTGCAAGAGAATTTGAAATGAAGAGCACGTATAATAACTGTGAGGCTCCCACAAAAAATGTGACCGCTATTAATATCGTGCGATTGTTTTCCCATAGCCTAGTTGTCCGGACTAAACTTTATACAATTCGGCAATGGGTTGAAAGAATCCAGTGCAATTTCTAAACAGTCGTTCTATTTCACATTTTGCTACATAGTCTTTAATATAAAACGTTAGATTATTAACAACATTATTTCTACTATATATTCAACCAATTGGCTTACGTTTTACTTTTCTACTTACCCTGTTGTTGCTACGTCTTATTCGAGCTCGAGTATATCAGTCTTTCTCTAGCCGTCTTGTCTGCTAATTGTATGGACAACACACTCTTGCATACCGTTAATATATATACTTGGGTTATTTATTGTACAAATATTCTTTCCAATATAGTGCAATTTCATCTAAAACGCATATTCCAATAAAGATTGTATCGGGCAAAATTCACTGTTATGGAAAATGAAAAGCTTAAGGAGTTCAAATTAATACGTAGGCGTACATTAACTTGCTTCCCTTCGCTGAATTTTATCTACAAAATTGACTCAAAGAAAAAATGCTATTACAACATTTTGGTTGACAACAAGTAAATATTTATATGATTTCAAAACCATTTAAATATTAACGCACACAGACATCTGTAATTTATCATGAGTGTTACGTTTCCCGAATTCAAGTAATGTTGCGGAATCATTAATAGATCAGAACGACATAACATTTATGTGAAGTTAATCACCTAATTCATTGCGGCAATGCACAACTTCTGCGAAATACTGTTTTTCTTCTTTTACTTAATTAGTAGGTCTATGAAGGCCAACAAGGACATTCGCACAAAGTTTGTAACCTCATCTACATAGTTGCATACGCCGTGTGTTCGTATAAGATATCATAAACATGTAGTCACTTTTAATTTGCACGATAGACAAAACATCGAAACATCGAAACGTAGTCCATGCAGCTGGCAATCTACGGGGGCAACAATTGTATGCACCTTATGTTAAAGAGGAATTCCAGGCAACACTGATGATAGGTCATTGTTATCCTCTTTAACAGATATACTGTATTATATATCAACTAATATATAAATCTTGAGAAATCATGACCGGGATTCGAAAAGATCGTCACAAACTATGATCGGACACAATGAAAATTTATTTATGCGAAATAATATTGGCCATTTTAGGCTCAACAGAACAAACCCCTGAAAACCAGCACCGCAATGTAAGGCAATCTGTTAAATTGCATATTGAAGATAGTCACTCCGATGCAATAATTGGCGTGGGCGTAGCACACTTAGAATCGTCAATTTTTAGTCCGTATAAAGGATTCCTATCGGAAAGACAATCCTTTTGACAATGACAAATTTCAGCCAATGAAACATTTATTACAGACGCTCTACCATATTTGTTAACGTTTACCTTATTTTTGGGACCTTTTTTGCCCTAAGAAGAATTTCAAATGATTAAGCGCAATTTATAACAATAACGTGCATGCTAATAACTTACAGGTAAACGAAAATGACTAACGCAAATAATTTTGTTCACAATGCATCCCTGACTGCTTCTCATTCGCCTCAGTTCTATACACCGCTTGCTTCTCAGATAGGTAATTTATAACTGCTTAATGTTCAACAATACCGGCAAGCCAAATGACACGCCTAAACCCTTTTCAGCAAGATCATGTTCTCATGTTAATAATGACCCACATCCTTGCGTACACAGTCAAACTCGTGAGCAGTCTATATTAAGCATGTGAAAGCCGCTAGATTAAAAAATAAAAGCAGCTATATCTAGTTTATTAAGAAAAGCATCCCACCTCTTCCAAGAATTGGTTATGTTAGTTCGTACCGATATACACAATTCGCTGTGGATGGTGCAGAGATGGCCTCCATGATCCCTCTGTAGGCGCAGGCTTCATTGGCTGGCCACATTGACAGACGAATTAGAAACCGGATGCCACCAAGGATACAATTTTTTAACCCGGATTGAGCTCGCGTTTACTGTCCTACTTCCATTGGCTGCAGGCACAAATACACAAATTTGCAACTTTAGCGACTATGGTAGCAGACGTGTAATGTCTGATGGGAAGCCTAAATCTCAGTATTCACTATCATTAAAAATTCGCTTAATCGTGTAGTCGACCATCGCAATGTTTTCTATCAATCCGTATTAATTATAACAATATGACTAAAGCGCCTTTGCTAAATTTATGAATCCACCGCCTCATTCGGCTCCAAACCTACCTATTATACATTTTTCCCAAAATGATCAAAGTTTAGGTACATAGTATATAATGCATAGTGCCTCAATTTCGGTATATTTTCAAGATACGCCCCATTTATATGTTGGGAATTCCGTACCTCATTCCGGCCAACCACCTGCATGCACTCTATAATATAAATTTGCGCGAAACTTACGGAAATCGTTCCAAGTATATGATCGCTAAAGTACCATGGACCACTGATAAATTCCGCAGAATCTGTAGACATCTTGCTCGACCGCGAATCCCAACAATCAATACTATTGGTCCCCTTATATAGTGTTTTTCTGCACAGGCTAAGGAAAGATGCGGATGACAGATGCAGATGCAGATGACGCTCAGAAATAGTCAAGTTTCGTCTAACGCCCGACCTTTAACAAAGAAAAGTTATGACAAGAAAACTTTCCCCTTTTTTATTACCCACATATGGGCCCGTAACTAAAACACGTTTTAGCACCATATATGCAAGTATAGACGCAAAATCTTTATTCAGTTTCGAGGATTCCGTATTAGTAAACTAGAGGAGAAATTGGTATCGCAATTTTGTTAGTTGTATTTACGTGAGGTCTACAGCCAATACCCCTCCGTCATGCCAACTATGTGTGGTTTATCAGTGTCAACTGCCCAGGAACAAATATCAAAACTCAGTACATGGGGATTACAAACTTTGCACTATTTAAACGCATGAAATTGATAGCGGAAAATGGTTAAATATTCCGAACTTCCTTGCATGTAATCATTTCTAACGATTTGATATGGTTGCTCGCATGTGCCTCGGAAAAAACGCATAAAGTGATTGTTTGTATATCTCATAAATATGGCAATCATCATATAAATGTTGAATAAATGGATAGAGGTCAATGTGTCCACCTAACGACTTTCTCCTCCTAGAATTCAATAGTAGATCGGCAGGTCGATATAGCACGCTCGTAGCTTAAGCTGAATGTTCAGATAAGGTGTAAATTGGCGTTGACAGACACTATTTCGTTGGGAAGAGTCAATTTGTTGCTTGGATGGGTACGGAAAACTTCGCATTGTACTACGTCCTTTTAACATAGACATTATGCGCATGCTGGTTAAATTAAGACAGAATCACCTATACACGAAGTTCTATAAACAGTTTCTTCGGGACCACTTCGAGAACCTCCTCGCTCGTTACTCCTGTTTGGCAGTGCATCGCAATAAACCGGATCGCACAACCGTTTGCAAGTAGGTATTAGTAAACAGTTCTAATTACTTCATCAATCGTGGATGCATGCAATTTTCAAGTGGTAAAATGAAGTGTTGGCTAGTGTTAGTTCCTCGCGCACTGGAATGAAGCCGGGAAATTTCATGAACTTCCTGGACCTAGTTTTTCTTCAATAAACATATCTCGTGATGGAAAGGGTTCGTCTACCACTATCCAGCACGTTCAAAAAAGGGAAGGAACTGTTTGGATCTGCTTTGCTGGTTGCTTTCTAATTTGTATGTGCTTCACAGCCTTTCCGTGCTTCACAGCCTAGCGACAACCGTCAACTGGGACCTAAATCTGCAGAGCACGACAGGCGACGCGTGTAACGAACTAAACGACAAACTTAGATGTGCCACGCAAGCAGCTTCTAAAGTCATACCATTACGAGGGCCGCGCCGGACCAACACCTGGATCCGAAGCAGAACGCGTAAACGGATTAGCACTAGAGACGAGATCTGAAGACAATATGCGCTGAACAATTGCAACGTCACCTGGGAGAATTACAAAATATTGAGGAACTATTGCAAATCACTGATTAGGGGCGATAAGTATGAATGGCAAAAAAATGGTGCTTAAATTCACGAACACTACAAAACTGTTGTACACGTACGTGAACAGCAGAAGGAAAGTTAAAACAAGAATACCACCACTCAAGACGTGTGGTGGCCTAACGACTACTGCTGTGGATGCTGCTAACGCATTACTTCAGCAGTTTGGCACAGCGACTGCAAAAGCCATAGAACCTTTGCCAAATCAGCATTCACCCAACGTGGTCGGCATATCAACAGTCACTTTTATCTCAGCAGCTGTCGCTAGCAAATTACGGTCTCTAAGAGAAAATGGCTCTCCGGGAGTCGACAAGATCAGAACCAAAGTTCGTGAAACTCTTGACCCCACCATAGCAGCACACCTCGCATGCTTTTTCCAAAGCCTACTCAATTACAAAACACTTCCGTCTGAGTGGAAAAGCGGGATAGTCACTCCGATATACAAAGGACGTAAGCAATCGGATCCTACCAAATACCGACCCTTTACTCTCCTCTACGCTTTATCAAAAGTAATGGAATCGTTATTTGCAGATGAAATTACACGATATTTTGCGAGTCTGAGGCTATTTTCTCACCTCCAACACGGCTTTAGGCGCAAATGATCTTGCCTCACAAATCTGCTTCTTGCTCGGGATTCATGGACCAAAGCGCATGAGGAAGGATCCCCACTTGATGTGATTTACCTAGACTTTTCGAAGGCTTTCGATTGACTCAATCAACTAGGTCTGCTTCATAAACTTCGTGCCTATGGTGTCCATGGTTCCCTACTCACCTGGCTAGCAGCATATTTGCATGACAGAACCATCAAGGTCAGAGTCGCCGATGCACTCTCGGAAACCCTCTGCATCTCCAGCAGTGTTCCTCAAGGATCCATCCTTGGTCCCATCCTTTTTCTGGTCTACTTTAACGACCTCCCAGATAATATTCAATCCTCGATGTAAATTTTTGCAGATGACGCGAAAATCTGGAGAGTTATTCGCTCAACATCAGACTGTGCCCTCCTCCAGAATGATTTGGATCGAATCAACAAATAGGCAGATATAAACCTCCTCCCATTGAATCCTGCCAAGTGTCACCTACTGTCATTGCGCAGCAATCTTACCAACACCTACCTCTAGGGGAAGCAGGTTTTACGGTGCGTGACCACAGAAAGAGACTTAGGTATCATTGTGCAAGAAAGTCTGGGGCAATCGCTCCAATGTTCAAATGCAGTAAACGTGGCGAACATGAATCTGAGACTTTTGAGGCGAGCTTTTGGTGCTTTTGCACGACGGTTGGTACCCATGCTTGTCAACTCCTAAATCCGTCCCCACGTCGAATATGCCGTCAAGGCTTGGTGCCCATGGTTAATACGGGACACTCCTCTCTTAGAGCAGCCCCAACGAAGAGCTACGAAGGCAACACGAGGATTATCTGGTCTCAGTTATGAAGTGCGTCTCAGTTTAATCGGAATGTTTTCCTCCGAATGCCGACGACTACGCGGAGATCTCATTCTCGCATACCGGATATTAACGGAAAGCAAATTGCTGCTCACCCTAGCCTCATATAAGCGATCGAGAGGTCATAACCTCAAGCTGATAATCCGGCATTCCCGATTAGACTGTAGAAAATATTTTTACTCTCTTAGAATTTGTTTACAATGGAATGACTTGCCAACGCATGTGGCAAACGCTCCGAAGGTTGCAGCCTTAAAACAATTGTTAGACATTCATCTGAGTGACAAACAACACATTGTGTTGTAATGTACTAGGATTAGACTATTGGTATTTCAGTTCCATGTCGGAATCTAATGATTTTAATTTATTTTGCTTTTGCCATCCTATGGGTCATGTAAAGCTAATGCTTTTTATCCCATCATACACTATTGATCTTTTGAACTATTGAATGTACGCTGTTAAAAAGCGCAACAAACAAATCCTTGTTCAGCAATCCCGCCGTTTAATTCGATCGGGAAATCCGATGGCATTTCTTGCATTTTAATGACATCTCGTTTCCTTATTATTAATTTTCTTACAAGTAATGGTATTCTACATCGCTACGTTGGTTACCAGCTCATATTTTACAGAAGTGAATAGTTCAACCTAACATGTTTACCCAAGCAATGCGTATTGTCACAAAATCAACGACAGCATTAAAATTGTTTTTTTTTGAAAACCGACTGATGACACAGTAATTTAAGCTAGCGCACTCAAAACAAATATAAATAAAACAGTTGGTGTATGGACGTAAAAATTGAGAGCATTAACCCCCTAGACTTTATGGAATCATGACTTTTGGATGCAGTATCACTTAATTTTAACGATTTGTCTTTCCTGCGTTTATTATTCCTAAATCATTATTATTATTTCAATCTTCGTATCTTTTGAAATATATAAATTATTATTCATAATCAATATTGAAAACGGCCATGGTCTAAACAAAAATATAGGGTAATTAGGTCTCCGCCGTACATAATGAGCAAAATTATAATTTGAAATTTGACGGAGGAATACACCTCTAACTTATCCGCGTGTAAATATAACGTGTAAATAACATTAGCTGAATAACGCACATTTTGCAGTATTTTTTATCACGTCGTACCATCTTAACACCAAAGATGATTGGAAATGTAGGACGTTTATTATTTGCATGATTGCTTAACCTAGTAAAATACATTTATAAATATCCCACAGCTTTAAAAGTCTAAAGGTACTGCGAGATTTATCGGAATTAAATTCTTGATATGTTCTGCTTTGCCTGAAGTCACCGCTTTTTATTTATGTTTACTGACATGCATTTTAAAATCGGTTATACCACCAAAACCCTTACTATATATAGATTTTTTGAGTGCATTTTGAAAAGAAATATTTGTATTCTTTATCAGAAAGCGTCTGGTTACTTCAGTGGGACGACACGTCTTGGAATCCTAAATATGCCATCCTTGCCGACTTACGAAGAACCGCACAGAAAAACTTTCCTTACGACATGCAACCGCCTTTTATCCTAAACAAAATATATGTGATATAATATAACGAACATAATAGCAACTATCAATATCAAATCCTTTATTTGAAAGAAGCCTATGCCTCCCTAACTATGATCATGCCAGTTGTGAAATAATTGTGCACTTGATGACCGTTAATTAAAGGACAACTTCTCGCGCACTGCCAACAAATAAATCTGCTTGAATTCAGACAAATTTATCGTCAATGAAAATCATCATTCTTGATAGGTTGTGAGTGATTTAGGGAAAATTAACCCTGTGCAAGAAACACAAATGAAACAGAAAATTATTCATAATGGTTAATACCAATTTCAACAATGTATGGTTATTATCCATTGCTCTTATAATTATCTGTTAACAACATCCAAACTTGTCTATCGCTCCAATCCCTTTATTAATAACAACACGTGTACGGCGTTCTGAAAGTTCTGCCAAAGCACAGATGCTCAGCTTTTGTCATTTTCTAATGACAAATTCCTATTTAAAGAGGAAGATGGTCAACAGGATAAATTTATAGCAACCGTATTTAGGTACTCTAATTGCATTAAAACGAACTCACATGAGTGCATTCTAAGTTGGGCTATTTAACTACTATCTTACATGGTGCTGTGAGAATGTGAAACTAATGGGAGTCTCAACTGTACACTCTCTTCCTTTACAGTGTAGATGTCTGCTTGTTACGTATTATCGATAGTGAATTATACATGAATGTATAACAACAACTTTAAGACGACTGTTGCCAACAGGTGAACCGCTGGCATTACACTGAGCAACTCGCATTTGCAACAATTACTAAACTGCTAACCTTCGTAACTAAAGGCCACGAGGTTGCAGTAAACCAGTGAATGATAAATCTGTGTATAAGGAAATTCATGGCATTTGGACTCACAAAATCATCGTAGAATATAACAGGGAACCACTGTCTGAGTCTTCCAATAGCGCATCTTTAGATTTATTGCACAAACGTAAGCCTATTTAATGGGACTGCCTAAGAATTAGGCGCATTCTAATTTTTCCGTAACACACGCTTATTATCCGGAATGTTTAACAGAGCATGGCTGTCACCGGTTAGATGACCTCAAATGCGGTTGCATAATCCATGAAATAAAATGATCCTTTGTCGTGCCTGGGTTTTAAAATAAATTTCTAAATCCGCGATTTCACATTAAACACATATCAGTGCTCACTATAAATGACATGTTGCTGTACAAACGGCAAAGATTTTGGCCGCTACGTGTTCGGGCAAGTGCAGCAGGCATCTGATTCTTACTGTGCACGATTCGTGGTTGACCGAACCAGCAACAATACTTAAGCAGAACGTTTAGCTTTTTCATTTTTCAGACACAGCCAAACACAATATATGATACACATTGAAGCAGTCGTTTCAATGTTTAACGCCAGTAGTCGCTACAGGCACAATATTAGGGGCTCCAAATCTTGGGCTAATAAACACCTCGCTAACTACCTACGCACTTTGGATTAGCCATCAGTGACAAGTCATTAGTCACTGCAAACAGATGACGCCTCAATCATTTCCCGTATCTATCGTCAGGCAGTCGTTCGCAGGGTCGAAATATGGAGTCGATTGCAAACTAGTAGATGAGGCTTGGTCAGACGACCAGGCAAGTTTACGCGTGATTGTTTATATGTCAGAAGAGTCGAAACCGTTAATTAATGTTCACCACATATCGCTACAGTGTCAAGTTATCATTCAGGAATGACTTTGAATGGAGGCATGCAACATGGGAGAAGGCACTGTTATCTGTTCATGTTTGACCATGAATCACACATAAAAGTGTCGTATGATGGTTTGAAAGCCGACAAAAGCAGGCGTTTGAAAGTGCGCAGAACCGCTTATTGGGTCCCAATAAAAGGCAGAATCAGCAGATTGCATGACAGTGACAATTGGGTGTTGGGTAGATCACAGCCAACTACAGTTGTTTTTGACAAGAAACCACAGCAAATGATAAGTGTGATATTGCTTCTTAACAGCACCATCAAATTCGCGTTCCTGACAAAACAAGCATAGTTTAAGGCGGTACTTAATGAAAGAAACTCATGAATTTTCTTCGAACTACAATGGGGGTCTCGTTTATTTTCCTGATCGAAAGTAATTACATATGGTATTCAATTCCCGAATTTAAAAGATACTTGCAGTCTCTCTCAGTTACTTGGCTTTAGCAATTGGGGTTTAACTGCTTAAAATGAACCCGTTTATGGGGTTACGGCCTCAAAATGTTTGGGAAGCACTACACTAGAGATAAACGTCATAAATTTAAAATTTACTACGAGAACCAGGGAACATTTCTTTCGAACCCCCTGTTTAAAGCTGTAGTGCAAACTTGTATGTGACATCAGAGCAATGCAATTGTAATCTTACGCATAGTAGACAGTTAAACTTAGGGAAGGTGATTAATATTTTTCGGGACACCACAGCCCTAGATAACGCTTTCCAAAACGATATAAACTCTGCTTAAATCCATTTTCGAAAAACCTACACATAACATTTGGACCGCAGTCTCTTCAATTTCCTTTCCGTTTTCTCGGCCGAAAACCCTGTCAGGTGATTGTGAAGAATCAATTACAGTGAAAAATACCAGAACGATTCTGATTAGTTTGTGTCACCTAATTTAAGGCTGCGTCCATGTTTATCATTGTAAAATTATTAATGTAATTTCTTAAAAATTTTGTACCATTATTAGATCTGTTGCTTCTCTTTAACAGCTTCTTGAATCAAGGAAAATGCAATTTATTTAGTTGTTCTTTTCAACGTATCGTTCTAGTTGCACTTTTCCAATGGATACATTGACATTGTTCAACATTACCTACCGCAAATGACTTGCATTATTAATACACGATTGGCATGTCGTCTACAAAAGAAATGCTAACAGACTAGTTGTATTTCACATTATCAGTAAAATAAGCTTGAATTAGAGATATAGTTAAATATTTACCTGCACATTAAGATAGCTCTCTTCTCAAGTGGAACGGTAATAGCATACCTAATAGCGTTTCTAGCACATGTGAATGAAAGCCAAACATCATTCACCAGTACTCCATAACACACCTTATCATGTAGCGAAATTTATAACGACCGGTTTTAACTCCCATACTTTCACGCCGAAATATGTACATGCGAATATTTTATAAACTTCTTTTACAAAATTTCTTAACTACTAGTTTTTTTGAATGTTGCTTATACGGTTGGAATTTGGATGCAAACTGAGATGCGTGATTCATAAACAGCTTAACTTACACAAGACGGACAGAATTAAATGAAGGCGACTAGTTTCGAGTGTATGAAAGGATGGCGTGAATAGTTGCCTTGCATTCCAAGATAATGGATATTAACCCCCGAGAACAATTCTTTTTCACATGCAAATTCAGCAACACAAAACACTTATCATTTGAAAATAAAAGTGCCATGCGGGTAGCCAACGGGATAACGGGCATAATATTGTTTTGATTCTGCAATAACAATGGGTTCAGCGATGGTGCGCAGGTTTCTAGTGTATTAAACACAGTGAAATATTGCAGTTGTATGCAATTAACATTATTCTCTACAATGCTTTTGCCTCATATAGCATTCTGATGTAAGTTCATTGTAGCAGGAAACATTAAGTAAAATGTTTTTAGTCCATCGCCTCTGCAGTTAACCAACCAAAAGAAAGTGGTCTGATCAGCATTTGACTTCCGTAATACTTAATTAAATGTCACATAAAGAAGCTGCAACTCAGTAACTGCAGTGTTTATTGTATCCATCTAAAAGTTATTTGTGATGACGTTTATGATATTGGTCAGGGCGGAAAACGTTAAATCGAAACTTGTCTAATCTAAATGTTAGCGAGAGTCTCAGCTATAATGGAGTTTTACATGTGTTGTGAAGTGTTTAATTTTCTATCTTCGTTGTACAAAAATCTCTAGCCCGATCATAGATTAGATAAATTAAGTTCATCTGCGAAGATTTATGATTTAAAGCAAACAAAGGTGAGGAACCAAGAAGACACAACATAAATAAATATACATAAATAAGTAAACGTTTTATTCCTCAGCAGTGCGAGGCACATACCAATTGGGTGGTCTTATCATCATGTACAACGTGATCGCATAATATAGTTGATTATTCGTCTTTTGAGCAATGGTTCCCATATGGGTTTTTTGATTGATTAGCAGTTTGGAAATGGTAGAGAGATAAAGAAACTGTGAACAATAATATATCTACATTTCATGGAAAGCTCAATTAAAGTAATCCGGTCATCCATAGAACTGTTCCTAGGGGATTTGCTTCCATGCAGGGTATTTCCACGATGGGTTTCACCGGCACTTCCTTGATACAATTGGCTCTGTGCCTGTATGGCAAGATAGTGAATAGGCCATCAGAACTAGGTATCAAATATCTTTGTTGGGCTGTTTATGCATACATTATAGGCGATGATGCCTCAGTCCGTTCTGTTAACAGAATTTACTGAATTCAGCAATTTCGCGTATTCTCATCAGCTGTATGCATACATTAAATGGAAATCACTGCGATGCTAACAGTAAAATATTCAAAGCGGTCGCAGGTCCTAAGGCTCACGCGGACCGTTCCGAGGAAAACGCAATCAATAGATTCATCTGGGAAGTTATGGCGTGGATAAGAAATCGATTTGCATGTTTTATTGAAATTCATGAAGGGAAATGCGAGCATAAAACTGAGGAAGAGAGATAGGCATTCCCTAGCCAAATGTACAATCTAGCGATTCTAATCTTTTAGATGCTTATTTAGCTTATAGGAAATGCACATATTTTTGTACATAACGAATAAATGTCGATTCCAATCGCTACTTCATAACCTGGAAGCCATAAATATTAGTGCGGTTACCAATGCTAGATAGTTTGTTATTTTATTAACATATGTTCTCAGGTTCGTATATATAAACATAGCTCATTCCCAACATTTTCGACGCGGGTTCATTAGTATATTCTCAAACAGACAGCGTACACAGTGTTAAACACCAGATTTCGCTATTTATGCATGCAAGCTCATTGTTCTCTCAGCTGGCATCTGGTTGTTTTATAATGCTATTTGTTTTAGCGTCAGAGGGTACTTGTAATATGGAGAAGAGAAAATGCACCAAAAAAGTGGAAATGCACCGGTTTACTTAGAGGCGCTTGCATGAATTCATAGTAAGGACATTAGATGCAAATATGGCTTAGTTTTCCGAAGATTCCATTCGCTATCTAGAAGGATTTTCGTGTTGATGGAAAGCAATATTTATACTTTTGTGCGATGGCTATAATAGAGAAGATACGTACTGCACAACAATCAGTTAGGATTGTCTCAATAAAAGTTAAATTTAAACAGCTGATTAACAATTTTGACTAAATATAAATGAAATGTTTAGGTTCTAATAAACCAAGCTATATTACAGACTGATACTATCCTATATTGGTAGCATAGCACGTCGGTTGATTTTTATTAATCGAGCTGAATGTCACAGTTATGTGACGTAACCAATTTGGTGCTTGTAGACGGTGTGAAAGCTTATTAAAGATATGCATGTCAAACTCCGATTTACCTGATTAACTTGGGCATGTGGTTGTATTCTGGGATGTTTTGGATTTTTACTATTATGCGCCTAAATTTTAATGTAATGGTCTTAGCAATACATAACTTGCAATGTAAAATCCCAAAGTAAATACACCAGAAGCGTTTGGCCTTAGTAGGCTTCGTCAATTGTGTGCATGCCTCCCTCCTCTGCTGATGCTCCAACCCATGACCGCCAGTGGCTTGTGCCAAGTAGCCAGCAAATTAAAAAAATTAAATCATGTGGGACGGCGACTGAACTACACAATCTGCTAGCTAACCAGCATACAGCACGATCTATCTTCTAATGCAGCGTAGGTTACTACGTTAAGGATGACAGTGGCTACCCTAAAAAGTCGTGAGAAACTCTCACTGGACCCTAGGGGGACGAGACCAATCAGAACGAAACGCGTCTGGTATTTTCTTGAATACGGTTATAATATGTAGCTTGTAAAGTGCTGGGACAAATACCTTAAATACAACTAAACTCCTCATGCTATTGAGTAATGTTAACAATAAGTTCAGGTTAAATTTTTTAAATCATATAGGGCGTATGTCATTTTCAGAAACTAACCAATCGATCGTAGGGAATGCAAAGCATCATTAAAAGCGCTTTGTTTCTTTACAACAATAGCTGATGGAGTGGAATCCCACCCAGTTCGGGTAACGTGAGAACGCATGCATGAAAGTAAGCTCGTAGGATTAAATTTGCCACTCAACAGCAAGCCGTAAATGTAACCTGAACCGATACATCGAAACAACAAGAATAAAAACGTGAGCGATTTTGCAGGTTGTCGAATTTCAACATTGAATAAAGCTTGCATGCATCCAGAATTTCTTACAAACATGTGCAAATCTTTCTAGCGCATATACATATGTATATCTAAAATAGCTTTTATTCACTGACAATCAATTTGGCATTTTTTGCATATCTTCTACGTACTACATTATGGCTGTTCTCATTATTTCATCTTAGCTCATAAACACAGGTAATATAGAAACCATTATTTCTCTTATGCTTTTTTGTCTTATGGTACGTTGTGAGTAGAAAGAAGCGCAGTGTAAAAAAGCAAAGTTAACAACTGTTTTCATTCTTCAAACATTTTAAATCAAAATTCAGCAAAAGAATAAAGAAACCCACTTTTGCGCACCAGTTTGTCGACCGCAAATGTCTTATTTAGGTATTACCTTCCTCCTTTTATTCATCAAATGTTCAACTGCCCTAGTATATGAGGAAAATATCCTGCTTTTGTTCTTGTATATCATTGACGAATACCTTATAATTAAAGCTACGTAAGCCACGTCAAATTCAGTTGCACTTGGCATGTGACATCATAAACTCAAGAGCATTGCAGCGTTTGATTTTTGTTTCAGTGAGTGGTTACGGATATTGTTAGATGACATACTTGAAAGCTGTTCATTCAACCGGACCAAATTGTTAACTGGCACAGAGTAGTACACGTTAATATTCAAAACAGCGACCAAAAAACCCCCGGAACTCACAGCTTTGTGCTTTGCAGTTCTAACTCTAGTTCAAAATGTATTCCAACACGTCCCATAATTATAGGATGCGGTGCTAGTGTGCGTACTTATGTTCGCTTCAATAAACTTCAATTTGCACACCAGCGGTGCTTTTATGGCAAGAATGCAAAAATGTATTTACACCGGTTTTACGCAATCTCACTTCACGGTTGTTGCTGTTGTAACAGCTTCCGCCGTACCCGCTGCTGTAGGTTCAGATAAATTAGTATCCATTCTACCTCTTCACCATCATCCTTATATTATAATTGTTGTTATTATTATTATTATCAATATTAAAGTATCTACACTGCATTTGCTGCTCTGTTGTATCCGAGCTGGTAAAGAGAGACCATCACTACCCGCTGATCTGACCACATCATTATATTAGCACACTAGAAAGACGGAGGCACATAATGCGTTTATCACAGGCGTTTAAGTATAACGCCGGTTCTGAGAAAATTGCTAGTCTATATCCTCATTTGTTGGAATACTGCGGAAACGGAACCCATGATTAAGGAATGTTGGACAGATAGTGTCCATATTGCTGCGATACAGCGTACATATATGTACTAATTAATATGCATTAGTACAGCGTCATATATATAGCGATTTTTGATGAACTTACGGTTTTTTCAATATAACGATACCTCGACTATTTAAACTCCTTACATATACCGCAATTAATTCTTTAGCTATCACGTTTCTTTTGTGGCTGGATGATAAAAATTTAACAAAGGTTGTATGGATGCTCTATTTCCCAGTAGTACAACTATTTCAGCGACTCAATATTACAGCTTTTGTTTGCGCAACTTCACGAGACAGTGTCGATAAAAATGTTCGACTAGATCGTTTGCTTGAGGATGATAAGCTATAGTGCGAATACATTTGAATCCAAGTAGTTCCGTCAACTGTTTGATTAGCTGGGTTTTAAAATAGAGATTGCGGTGATTGTTGATGTAGGAATGAACAACAACAGTGGCCTTCTATTCAGTGACAAGTGCACGGGTGATGTTTTCTGCATGCGCGTCTGCTATGGGAACGGCTTCAGGTTATACAGTGCAAGAAACGATGCAGATAAGGATGTAGGAGTTACTACTGAAATATGACATGGATCCGACCATATAAATATGGAAATAGTAGAATCTGCTTTTAGGTTCTACGAAAGTTTCAATGTGTGAATTGACATGGGCTGGTTAAGCAGAACGGGTTTCCCACGTCCCAACAAATAGTTCAGCGTCAATGTTCCAGGACGTAACGATTTTTCGCCTGGCAAGCGTACTGCCTTATAAAATCTAAAATTTTGATTTAACAACAATGTGACGTGACCGTTATGACTCACCACCAAGTAAATACCACCTCTTGCTCATCCGAAAAACTGCTTCAACTCCACATGAGGCGTGGTGTGCTAACTCAGCACTCATCTTACGCAATCAGACTTTGAACACAACTTCAGAGAGGCCACTGTAATTTCTGGTAGAATATACCTCTAGAAGAAATCAATCGCAACAACGTATTTTATGATTTAATTTACAGCGTGCTTAGCGTCCTGTGACGAAATTCCAAATTAATCTTAGTTCCACTTGTTCACAAATACGCTTTCTATTCAATATGGCTTTGTGTCGAACACATAAATTCGTATGGAAATACTTTACATGCTTTGAACGTTGAAGATGAATTTTATTCACCAGGGCAAATTTAAGAGCTTGGCAAAAGGTGTGAATATGTATATGATATAATATCTGTTGTCTGGGGTGGGATTTTGCTGATATAGGGTTCCATCTAGTAAGTTTTCTCCCACGTTATTTGTCCAGCTCTTACATTTTCCACCAAATTGTAATTCTGCAGATTGATTTAGGCATTAACTAGAATATGATAGATATAGGTGAATAAGTGCTAAAATATTGCTTTTGAATTGAACAATCATCAGTAAAGTAACTTTTTTGTATCTTATCGAATGAATAAGTGAATACCCTGCTTTGGCCTCTAAAGGGACTTCGAATTTTACGCATAAATCTGACAGTTGACAAGTATCATTAAATATCCAGCAGGAAGCAAAGTTGGGAAAACTGGAGCCCTAAACAGGTAGGATTGAGTCGTTTAAAACAGAAGGTGCAGGTAGAATATATCGTGGATGCACTTAGTCGCAGTCGTCTTGCACAACGTTGGTTAAATCTTGGCTACCACTGACAATAACGTTCACGAAATGTTACGATTAATTTAAACAAAGCGGTTTGCACTCGGCAAGAAAAACATTATATTGATACAATAATTCAGAGACATGCATCGTGTATCTCACTAGTTGGTGCAGAATGTGTTAATCTAGACATCTTAAAAAAGTAACTAAATATTACAGAACATCACCATCATTGAAATTCCAAAACCATTAGTCATAAAGTTAATATAAAACTGGGAAAGATAAAATAAAAACTTAAAATTGAAGAGGATTGGACACAGTAGGCGTCTGTCACTCGCCGAGCTAGTCGGAATTATTTCGTTGCTCCTGTCTTTTCAAATTTTCGAATTCAAATTTCTTCGCATATCGGCCTGGGTACACTCATTCAATCGGGCTCGATCAGGTCTACACATTGCGCAAACTTTCTTGACGGTGCTATAAACGGATCAACGTCAAAATCTGGTTTTCAATTTTGGCAGTGTTTTAGCACGGTCGTTTGCCTAGAAGTGCGCCAATTTTCTGCCATCATCAAGGTTTTTGGACTTATCAGAAAGCGTATTGATAGGTCTACTTCAACAGACCTAAACCAACCCCGATGCTAGCTGCACAAGTCAACTAGAAGCAATTATATCTTCATACATCGCCTTGGTTGACCAAGAGCTCTCACGCCGCATTGTGAATTGCGCTCTATGCAACACACGCAAATCTCTTTGTTTGGCCGGATTTGTGCGTGTGCGCCTGTTGGAACTTGCGGCATAACGTGACGCGGCACGCCACGGAATTGACCTCAGAGTTATCTGTGCATGGAGCGGTCGATTATTGAAGGACAATCTACCCTCGGCGGAATTTGGACAACTGAGCGCTTTTACAACCGGTTGATTTGTATCGATCATTGCATCCGTAACCGTGGCCAGTTTGGACCTGTGTGAATTCTCGTGCACTTTAGATAGGTCGTATAAGCCCTAAAATCTTAGTCTGTTTCCTCGGCGGTTTATCTATAACTGTTTGATTCCTCTTGGTGACTATAACAAAAACGGTGAAATTTGTCACCTATTTGCTTATCCTTGTCCACATAAAATAGTTTTCACAAGCCTAAAACCGAGTGACCAATCAGTAAAAATGCTCGTTACCTCAGTTAAAACAAGAAACTCATAGAAGAGACTGGAAGCCATTGAAATGCTGGCAAAACATTCCGCTTATAACCAGTCCGTCAGCACGGAAAATAATTAAAGGCTCATCATCTAAAATGACAATAAAGCCGAAATTACGCGTAAGAGTAAAAGCAATCAAATGTTAGTTCTCATAAGGTATCTTTGATAGAGCACAGCGCAGTTACTGCAGAATCGCCCACTGAAGCGATTGAAACGATTGCTGCCCTAGAACTGCATCGGAAGGATTTGAAGGAAAGGTTTAAATCTCTTTACCAAGTGCTAGAGCAATTTAACTCGCTTAAGTATCTTTTTAATACATAAGGCACACAAAAATGGAACACGTTCGATAAGTTATGAATGTTATACATGTTGCATTTGTTGTGCACGAGCGCATTAAACGATCCAAATATATTATGGCATTTAATTTGCAAGTAAAGTTATTTCTTCAGGTTATCTCCTCTGCAATGGCAAACGATTTTCATATCGAAAGACTGGAGTTTTCTTACGTGGGGCTGCGAAAATAATCTTCGATGCAAGTATGTCCAGTACTTTTTAAATGTTCAAAGGACACACTCGCTGAAAAATTCATTTGTAGTAGGAGCGCATTATCCCTTAGGAAAATTATTTATCCATGGTCCTGAAACCAGATTTAACAGTAATACAAAGATGTGCAAGAAAGCCTGTTTCCGACCAACAGTCTGTGAGAAATATGTTCCGCCACCCACGGACACTCAGGAACTTACCCACGTTGTTGACTTAAATGACACTCTGATCATTAAAGAACCAGCTCTAAGGTTGAAATCAAATAGCAACTGTCATAAAAATATCGCTTCTGACTCTACTCAGTGTCATATTAGTCCAGCATTACCGTGCAATTCTTCCCCGAACATACAAGAAAGTTCCATTGCGCAAACCATTTCTACCCACTCTTTGTCGTTCACCAACCAGGTGCATAGAAACTCCGGTACGAAACTGAAAACCTCCTCTCCTAAAAGCTGTAAACCGTTTAAACTGTGGAACAGCCATGTTGCAAAGAACACTGACAGCGAAACCTCAAGTGGAATCTATACGGGTGCTCCGAAGCATAATAAAACACAGCTATTTTAAACGTTTCACCAAACGCTGTCACCAATAAAATCCAACAGACAATCGGCATATCTCCAACCATGCTGTATTTGAATATGCGAACGGTGCGCTCCATAACTTGTGAGCCACTTGCTAGGGAACTTCAAGTAGCTGAGAGAAATTGGCACAACCATAATTTTTCTCAAAATACCTTCACATGTAAATAATCTTAAATGGTACGTAGGTTATGTGCAACAAACAAAAACTGTAATCCCCAAGTGGGTCACCATTTTCAAAGGATCTCACGCTTCCGACCATTTTGGGGGTCCAGTGGCGTTTTACCCGCCGCACCGCCACATGACACTAATTCCGCAAATTATATGTCCTCCGTATCTACCACCCAACTCCAATCTCTTAAATACCACCTCGTTGGGTTCCTGTACCTGGATTACTGTAGAAAACCCAACGGATAACAAGACACTGCACTTACTTTTAGTAAATTCCCGTTCACTGTTAAATAAAATGCAATTCCTGCGTAATATTCTTCACCTATCTTCTCCTGACATTGTACTAAATAGAGAAACATGGTGTTCAGCAGAAATGTCTGACACATTGTTTGGGATACTGGGTTATAAATTCTTTTCTAGTTACCGCCTTTATGGTAGAGGTGGTAGCTGTATAATCTACGTTAAAACAAATACTTGGTTCTGCCTCTGAATGAACCACTCCTACGGTGACTTCCCGATTCCGTGTGGATTAAAATTTCTATTAATCCAACAAACCTCTTAGTAGTTTGTATTTACAGACCCCCATCTTCTTCACTCACCGTAAACGATGACTTGTTGGACACAATTTCTCTTATTGCTGACCTCACATACACTAACAAAATAATCGCTGGGGATTTTAATTTGCCCCAAATCACTTTAACCCTTAACATTAAACAGCAAAGCATAATATTTTTATATCTACCCTTGGGCGAATGAGATGGGTACAGCAGTCAAAGAACCTGCATGGCTTGGTAACATATATTATTTAATCTTTACGACGGGATGTTCGCATGTGTCCACATACATGAGTGACAAGTTTCGGGGTAGTGATCATAACATCGTTGGTTGTTCTTTCCAAATTCTTTCTAAAATGACGGAATCATTGATCAATTACCGCCCATTCTCTTCTGTGAATTGGACAATTTTCTCGGATCTTATAAGGTATTCATATTGGATCCATTCCTTTTATCGCGTAAGGTACAAATTGCTTGTAATGAATTCTTCCACCTCATTCAGCTTTGTGTTGAAACTGCGGCTCCAGAACCTACCAAGAAGTTGAAAATGAATGCTGCTTCTGCAGGCATCTCAAAAAAGGTAGCCACTAAACTTTATAAAATAAAGAATAAATTAGGAAATCAAACGATTTTACTCTGCCGATGCTCCAAACCAGATTGCTTACAGCGTTATAGCAAGACCACCACAAAATGGTATGCTCTGAGGAAGCAATGGCACTGAAGGGCGCCAAGGTGGTAGGCTGCATCTCAAAAATTTTGGACCGTAGGCAAAATAGGAAATCAAATTGTATAAACACCATTGTAAAGTCTGATGAAACTGCCATAACCGATCGTGAAATCATATGCTCGATATTCAATGACTACTTCATGTCTACTCATAACACTGATGCGATTGAAGATCCTCAGCTCAACTTGATACACAGAGGCAGATATACACTTCAAACTGTTGAATTTACACTTAGTGTCATATGTCGCCAACTCAGATTAGTTTGGCAATCATGCTCACCATTCCCTGACAACATCCCTCTAATACTGGTAAAGCACGGAGGTCCAGACATTCTCCTGTTTCTGCTTCATGTATTTAAACTTTCCATGCTAAATGGGGAGTATCCTATACACTGGAAGCAATTAACTATAATGCCAAGACACAAAAGCGGATTTATGCAAGATGTAAACAATTACCGCCCAATCCACCGCACATCTATTAGCTCCAGAACCATGGAGAGGATAGTTAAAGGACGCATAATAGAATATTTGAGTTCGATGAGACTTCTAAGTAAACATCAACACGGTTTTTGAAAAGTTGTTCGAGCAATACCTGCCAGTTAGATTACCTTGATTATGTGACTAGAGCAAAAGACGCCGGATGTGCTATCATCGTAATATTTCTTGATATCCAAAAGGCTTTTGACCGTGTCGCACACAATTTATTGTTGCTGAGGATTGCGTCTTATAGTATCACTAATTCGCTTCTAGATTGGTTGTTTTCCTACCTCGAGGGTAGAAAGCAAGTAGTCAAAATCGTAACAGTACATGTGAAGCAACTACAATCTCCAGTGGAGTCATTCAAGTTAGCAGCTAGGCCCGCTTTTATTCCTAATCTATTTCAACGATCTCCCTTCGACGGAATCTCGTATGGAAGGCCGTTGCTTTTCGCAGATGATGTTAAAATTGTGTACTGTTCCGCCCCTGGACAATGTAGTCCTAATTTAGCATATATTCAGTCTGAATTTCCCGCAGTAGAACTCTGGAGTAACTCCTGGAAGCTGCACTTTGCGACGTACAAGAGTAATCGATTGTACTACCGCTGTGGCCCTTCTCTAATCATCCTCACATTAAACGATACCCCTATCCCTGTGTGCGGTGCAGTCTGAGACCTTGGTCTAAGATATTCTACCTCATTTAACATTTTAGAGCATGTTATATTCTTGCAGGCTTCTGCCAGAAAACGGATCGCCTACATAAGTCGAACGCTTATTTTGAGGGATTCCAGGCTTCAAGCCTTTAAAATATGTATTAGGCCAAAACTCAAGTACTGTACGATTGTGCATAGTAATCTGAGAAAAGTGGATATTTTAGCACTAGAAAACATTCAACGATCATTCACAAAACGTTTCTGAACATGCCTAATACTATGACATACCGTGAGCGTTGCGAGGCGCTAAATCTGAAGCGCTATGGCTACACACACTTAAACTTAATCTGAGTCTTTCATACCGCTTACTAATCGGGTTAACCATCAGTGCTCAGCCACAACTTGAGTTTCAGACTCGTATGCGCTATGAACTAAGAAACAGCGAACGCACAGTCAAAATACAAAAGTCTCGCACAAAGCTCCGCTCAAATTTTTCTCTGTAAAATATGCGTTAATATGGAACAAACTTCCATTGAGTATTAGATACTGCACTACTTACCCGCAATTCAGACGCATGATTGATATTCACCTGACTGTCGCAAACATCTGGTTACACTAAGCCAAACGGTGACTCTAGATGATTTGTATGAGAAAGGTCCTGGATACCTACGAAGTCACCATATCCTCTATTCATTTCAGTAATATAATATTACCTACACATAATTGCATTCTATATATATATATATACATATATATATTTGCGAACGATCTTACTCCGATTAATCCGTCTAACAAATCCGTTTTTCTCCTTTGACGCACTGGCTCTTAGATGCACTACGCATTTCAACTTGATGTCTCTGTGCCATCGTCGTCACTCGCCAAGATTTTTGATCAAATTATGACTGGCCTATCGGCAAGCGTTTGCATTCATCATTATGTTTGTAATTCCTTATATTTTATATTCTTCTTTGTTTCACCGTTGGTCATGACTGGGCTGATCTCTTGTGGCGACGGATTACAGCTTCCAGATTAAAAATGTATACACATGCAAATCATATTACTACTGAGTCGTTGGCTTAAAAAAGTGCCATAATTGATTGGCCTGAATGATAGAACGGGCTGAGGCTTCATCGCCTATAATAAATGCATAAACCAGCTTTAAAAAAGACATTTGACACCTAGTTCTGACGGCCAATTTACTATCTTACCACACAGGCGCAAAGCCAATTGGAGCGTAGAAGTGCGGTTGAACCCCATCGTGTTAATACCCTGAATGGAAGCAAGTACCCTGAGCACAGTTCCATGGATGGCCTATTAATTTAATTGAACTTTCCGCAAAATCTACATTTATTATCGTTACCAGTTTCTTTATCTCTCTATTTTTTCCAAACTGCTAATCATTTCAAAACCCATATGGGAATCATTGATCAAAAGACAAATAATTAACTATATTTTGAGATCACGTTGTACATGTTGATAAGACTACCCAATCGGTCTGTGCCTCGCACTGCTGAGGAATAAGCGTTTATTTATTCATGTTTATTTATTTATAGAAGAGGCACACAGGTTTTACGCGCACCTGTGAATATAGAAATTTTGATAAAACATCACTGCATACAAGTAAACAAGTATAATATGTTGTATGCGAGTAGTGAATGAAAAATTGGTCCTCAAACCAGTTAATTATGTGGATATCAAATTACTTATCTAAACATAATGATATTTGAAAACATTTGGGTTTAGCTTCACCGAACATTGGTGCAAAATAACCGCGGATGCGTACTGGTTTGGACTTGTTGGGCGTAGCCTGGGATACTAATCGGTAAGCAGTGACACGTAAGACATATCAAATACGACAGTATAGAACTCGGAGGCGACTAAACCCAAGCAATCTACTTCTGCTCGATGTAGTTGGACGGAAGTAGCCGATGATGGGTTCGGAGTCGCCGTCATCTATCTGGACTTTTCCAAAGCTTTCGATCGCCTCGATCACCGCATCCTACTTCAACGGCTTCAGAGTTACGGAATCGGAGATCCTGTACTTGGTTGGATTGGCAACTTCCTTTACCAACGAAAGCTCCAAGTACGTGTTAGGGGATCACTTTCTAACCCAATTGAGGTGGAATGTGGTGTCCCAGCACTGAGCCTTGCGGGACACCACATTCCACCTCAATTGGGTTAGAAAGTGATCCCCTAACACGTACTTGGAGCTTTCGTTGGTAAAGGAAGTTGCCAATCCAACCAATACAGGATCTCCGATTCCGTGACTCTGAAGCCGTTGAAGTAGGATGCGGTGATCGGGGCGATCGAAAGCTTTGGAAAAGTCCAGATAGATGACGGCGACTCCGAACCCATCATCGGCTACTTCCGTCCAACTACATCGAGCAGAAGTAGATTGCTTGGGTTTAGTCGCCTCCGAGTTCTATACTGTCGTATTTGATATGTCTTACGTGTCACTGCTTACCGATTAGTATCCCAGGCTACGCCCAACAAGTCCAAACCAGTACGCATCCGCGGTTATTTTGCACCAATGTTCGGTGAAGCTAAACCCAAATGTTTTCAAATATCATTATGTTTAGATAAGTAATTTGATATCCACATAATTAACTGGTTTGAGGACCAATTTTTCATTCACTACTCGCATACAACATATTATACTTGTTTACTTGTATGCAGTGATGTTTTATCAAAATTTCTATATTCACAGGTGCGCGTAAAACCTGTGTGCCTCTTCTATAAATAAATAAACATGAATAAATAAACGCTTATTCCTCAGCAGTGCGAGGCACAGACCGATTGGGTAGTCTTATCAACATGTACAACGTGATCTCAAAATATAGTTAATTATTTGTCTTTTGATCAATGATTCCCATATGGGTTTTGAAATGATTAGCAGTTTGGAAAAAATAGAGAGATAAAGAAACTGGTAACGATAATAAATGTAGATTTTGCGGAAAGTTCAATTAAATTAATAGGCCATCCATGGAACTGTGCTCAGGGTACTTGCTTCCATTCAGGGTATTAACACGATGGGTTTCAACCGCACAGGCTACAAGTATAGGAAGCAAATCAGACAGAGCGAGAAACGTGCAGCGAGGTACTCACCAAAACGGTTTTCCACAACGGTTTGTGCAGTCAGTTAAACAAATGGACGTTTCGAAGGTTAAAACAACCACAAAATCCAATGTTACAAAATGCTTAAAGAGCATGTTTTCTGTTTCACTATAGACTCATGAGGTGACCATAACTTGAGCTGGTTTGGAAATACTAGGCTGTAAGTTCCACCCCAGCTCTGGTTATCGCCACCTGAAGACTTCGAACGAGGATGAAACCGTGCTCATATTGTGCTAGTGTTGGGATAAGCAACTTCAAAATATTACTATTTCGGATACAGCCCTCACTATCGGAAGGACGGAGGATTGCGTCAAATTGAACCAAGTTCTCAATAGAGGTTGCATTTCGCATCTCAACTACACAATGCACTCCCAAGTTCAACATTTAATTCCATTCTACTTTGCCAAGCGTTGCACGCAGTTATCATAAGCCTATTGTTCATGACGTTAACGGTGAAATATCAAGCTCTGAATTCCATCCCAGCTCAGTCTATCGCCACCTGAGGAGTCCAAACCAGGACGAAACCACTTTCGTGGTGCACCAGTGTTGGGAAGAGCAACTTCAAAATATTAATATTTTGGATACGGTCCTCGCAATCAGAATACCTGATGTTTACTTCAAAGTGAACCAAGGTCTCAATAGAGGTTGCTTTTCGTAATGCAGCTACACAACGGGTTCCCCTAAATTCAGCTTTGAATTCCCTTCCGTTCTGCCAAGCTTTGCTCGGAGACCTAAATGCATAGTGTTCAGGATTGCAACGGGCAATTAATAGGCTCTGAATTCTACTCCAGCTCAGGCTATCGGAACCTGATAAACGCTAGCCAGGGCGTAAGCGTTTTCGTGGTGTGCCAGTATGAAATGGAGCAACACCCAAATATTTCCATTTCTGATACGGTCGTCGCGATCGGAATGATCGAGGTTTACCTCAATTGAACCGCTGTCTCAATAGAGTTTGCGAGTCAGAACCCCACCACATAGCGGGTTCCTTAAATATAATTTAGACTGCGAGCATTTAACTATGAATAATAAATACTCATGATGGAATCAAATTTGTAATGTCTATAATTCGGTTTAACTCACAGACCGTTAAAACCATTTAGGTATGTCCAACGGCTGCTTAAGCGAATAATTATTTAAACCGTAATATGTTTGAATATATACCTGAGCCGCACAAACTAGACAAGGAATATAAATAAATAAACAAATAAACGTTGTATTCCTTGACTTTGCAAGGCACAGACCGATTGAATGGTCTTATCGACATGTACAACTTGATCGCATAATATATGCAATTCTACGTGTTTCGTTCAGTGGTTCCCGCATGGGTTTTTAAAGGGATTAGCAGTTTGAAAATAGTAGAGAGATTAAGGAACTGGGAATAATAATAAATGTAATAGGGTCATCCATGTAACTGTGCCCAGGGTACCTGGTTCCATGCAGGGTATTAACACGAAGGGTTTCACCCGCACTTTCGTGCTCCAATTGGCTCTGTGCCTGTGTGGCAAAATAGTAAGTAGATCATCAGATTGGGTGTCAAAAATGTCTTTTTAAATGCCGTTTTATGCAGACATTATAGGCGATGAAGCCTCAGCCCATTCCGTCATGCGGATCAATCAAGTGTGGCACATTTTTGTTTTAATCCATCGAGTCAAAACAACATGATTTGCATGGGTATACTTTTTGATTTTGCAACCTCTGATCAGTCACCACAAGGGACCAGCCCATTCATGATAAACAATGAAACATGGAAGATAAATTATGAATAATTAAAAAGCATTATAATGAATACAAACGCTTGCAGATAGGCTAATCACAGTTTTACGGAAAATCTTGGCAATTGACGACGGTGGCACTGAGACATTAGATTGAATGGCGTAGTGCAGCTACGAAACAGCGCGACCAAGAAGAAATCAGAATTGGTTAGACAGAGTGATAGAAGTAAGTTCGTTTATAAATACATACCCAAGAATTGAACTATACGTATTTAATCTTATCAAATTGAAAAGAGTAGAGGATTGTGTGACTTTCTTATGTATACAGGACCTTCCTCATACAAATCATCTAGAGTCACCGTTTGGCCTAGTGTTGACCACATATTTGCGACAGTCAGGTGAATTTTAATCATGCGTCTGAATTGCGGGTAAGTAGTGCAGTATCTAATACTCAATGGAAGTTTGTTCCATAATAACGCATATTTTACAGAGAAAAATTTGAGCGGAGCTTTGTGCGCGACTTTTGTATTTTGACTGTGCGTTCGCTGTTTCTTAGTTCATAGCGCATACGAGTCTGAAACTCAAGTTGTGGCTGAGCACTGATGGTTAACCCGATTAGTAAGCGGTATGAAAGACTCAGATTAAGTTTAAGTGTGTGTAGCCATAGCGCTTCAGATTTAGCGCCTCGCAACGCTCAAGTACTAGACATGTTCAAAAACCTCTTTGTGAATGATCGTTGAATGTTTTCTAGTGCTATGATGTCCGATTTTCTCAGATTACAATACACTATCGTAAGTTACTCAAGCGTTGGCCCAACACATATTTTAAAGGCTTGAGGCCCGGAATCTATGAAGATAAGAGATCGACTTCCGTAGGCCATAACCTTTCTGAAGGAAGCTTGCAAGAATATAACATGTTCTGAAACATAAAATGAGGCAGAATAACGCAGACCAACGTTTTGGACTGCGCCACACACAGGGATAGGGGTATCGTTTAATGTAAGGATGTTCAGAGAGGGGCCACAGCTGTGGAACAATAGATTATTCTTGTCAGTTGCAAGGTGTAACTTCCAGGCATTAGTCCAATGATCCAGTTAGGACAAATCAGACTGAATACAGCCTAAATTAGGACTACATTGCCCATGGGCGGAGCAATACACAATTTTAACGTCATCAGCGAAAAGGAACGGCTTCCCATAAGAGATTTCAACAAAGAGATCTTTGAAATATATTATGAATATAAGCAGGCCTAGCACGCTACCTTTGATCACTCCAGTAGAGATGGTAGTGGCTTCAAATATATGGTTATCGATTTTGACTACTTGTTTTCTACCCTCGAGGTAGGGAGACAACCAACCTAAAAGCGAATTTATGAAACCATAGGATATAAGCTTCAGTAACAATAAATTGTGTGCGACACGATCAAAAGTCTTCTGGATGTCAAGAGATATTACTATGATGGCACATCCGGTGTCTTGCTCCAGTCACATAATCAAGGTAATCTAACTGACAGGTAGTTCTCGACCTACCTTTCAAAAAGCCGTGCTGATTTTTACAAACAGCTCTCATAGAACTCAAATATGCTATTATACCTTGTTTAAATAACATCTCCATGATTCTGGAGATAATATATGTGTGTTGCATCGGGCGGTAATTTCTTACCTCTTGCATAAATCTGAGTAAACATGGAGTTTATACAACTAGATTTCCTATTCTGCCTACGTTCAAAAATTTTTGTGATGAAGCCTACGACATTAACGCCCTTCAGTGCCATTACCTCTTCAGAGCATTGCATTTTGTGTTGGACTTGGTATAATGCTGTAAGCAGTCTGGTGTGGAGCATCGGCAGGGTAAAATCGTTTGTTTTTCTAAATATTTTTCTCTAGTTTATGAAGTTTAGTTGCTATCTTTTTGAGATGCCTAAAGGTGCAGCAATCATTTTTAACTTCTTACTATGTTCTGTAGCTGAAACTTGAAAACTTAGCTGAACACGGTGGTAGAACTCATTACATGCAACTTGTGCCTTCTGTGCTAAGAAGAATGGATCACATTATGAAGACTTTATAAGGTCCGAGATAATTTACCAAATCACAGAATAGAATCGGTGGTAATTGATCACTGATTCCGTCAGTTTAGAACAAATTTTGGAAAAAAACAACCAACGATGTTATGATCACTACCTGCAAATTGTCACTCATATATATGGACACATGCGAACATCTCATATCAAGTATTATAACAAGTTTGTTACCAAGCCATGTAGGTTCTGTGACTGCTGTACCCATCTCATTCGCCCAAGGGTAGACATAAAAGTATTATGCTTTGTGGTTTAATGTTAAGGGTTAAAGTGATTTGGGGCAAATTAAAATCCCCAGCGATTAATTTGTTAGTGTATGAGAGGTCAGCAATAAGAGAAATTGTGTCCAACAAGTCATCGTTTACGGTGAGTGAAGAAGATGGGGGTCTGTAAATACAAACTACTAAGAGGTTTGTTGGATTAATAGAAATTTTAATCCACACGGAATCGGGAAGTCACCGTAGGAGTGGTTCATTCAGAGGCAGAACCAAGTATTTGTTTTAACGTAGATTATACAGCTACCACCTCTACCATAAAGGCGGTAACTAGAAAAGAATTTATAACCCAGTATCCCAAACAATGTGTCAGACATTTCTGCTGAACACCATGTTTCTCTATTTAGTACAATGTCAGGAGAAGATAGGTGAAGAATATTACGCAGGAATTGCATTTTATTTAACAGTGAACGGGAATTTATTAAAAGTAAGTGCAGTGTCTTGTTATCCGTTGGGTTTTCTACAGTAATCCAGGTACAGGAACCCAACGAGGTGGTATTTAAGAGAGTGGAGTGGGGTGGTGGATACGGAGGACATATAATTTGCAGAATTAGTGTCATTTGGCGGTGTGACGGGTAAAACGCCACTGGACCCCCAAAATGGTCGGAATGGTGAAATTCTGGGAAAATATCGACCCACTTTGAGATTACATTTTGCTGACTGTTGCATATAACCTACCTGCCAGTTATGATTATTTACATATGAGGTGGTTTGAGAGGATTTTGGTTGTGCCAATTTCTCTCAGCTACTTGAAGTTCCCTAGCAAGTGGCTCACAATTTACGGAGCGCTCAGGTCGCATTTTCAAATGCTGCATGGTTGTTTTAATACCGATTTTCTGCAGGCCCTCAATGGTGACAGAGTTTGATGGAAAGTTTAAAATAGCACTGTTTATACTGTGCTTATGAGCACGCGTATAGATGTCATATGAGGTTTTGCTACTAGTGTTCTTTACAACATGGCGGTTCCGTATTATTTTATCTTTTAGAGATGTACAGCTTTTGGAGAGGAGGTTTTCCGTAGCGTACCAGATGGTCTATGCATCTGGTTGGTTAACAACTACTAGTATGTAGAAATAGTCGTTTGCACAATGGAACTTTTTTATATGTTCTGGGACGAGTTGCGCAGTAATGCTGGACTAATATGACATTGTATTGAGTAAGAAGCGATAATTTTACGACAGTTGATACTTGAGTTCAACCTTAGAGCTGGTTCATTTATGGTCAGAATAATATCTAGGTCAACCTGATGGGGAGGTTCCTGAGTTTCCGTGGGTAGCGGAACAAATTGGTTACATAATTTGTCGGAAATAAGCTTTTTGCACTCAATTTGTAGTACTGTTAAATCTGGTTTCAAGACCATGGATTTATAATCATTCCTAAGGGATAGTGCGCTCCTACCACAAATTAACTTTGCAGGAATTAAGTCGTTTGAAAATTTAAATAGTACTGGACATACCTACATCGAAGTTAACTTTCGCAGCCCCACATGAGAAAACTCTAGTCTTTCGGTATGACAATCGTTTGCCTCTGCAGAGGAGATAGCCTCAAGAGATCATTTTTCTGTCTAATTAAATGCGATAGGATTTTTGGAGCGTTTAATGTGCTCATGAACTTCAAATGCAACATATTGTATAAAATTCCCAACGGAGAGAAGGTGTTCCATTTTTGGTGCATTTGGAGGGTTAAATTATATTTAAACGAGTTAAATTACTTTAGGACTTGGTACACAGATTCAAAAGTTCCTTCAAGCCCTTCAGCTGTGGTTCAAGTGCAGCAATCTGTTGAATCGCTTTAGAGGGCGATTCTGCATTAACTGCGCTGTGGTCTATCAAAGAAACCTTATGAGAACTATCGTTTTGTTGCTTTTTTACCTTTATGCGCTGTTTCAGCTTCATATACATCTTAGATGATGAGCCTTTCTTTTTTTCCATACTGATGGACTGGTTACAAGCAGGCTGTTCCGCTAACTTTTCAGTGATTTCCTGTCTCCACTTCGAGTTTCTTATTTTAACTATGTAACGAGCATTTGTAGTGATTGGTCACTCCGTTTTAGTGATTGTAAAAACTATTTTATGTGGTCAAGTACAAGAAAATAGGGGAAAAGTTCACCGATTCTGTTACAGTGATCGAGAAGAATCAAACAGTTATCGGCAAACCAGTGAGGAAAAGACTAGGATTTTAGGGTTTACACGACCGAGCTAAAGTACACAAGAGTCACACGGGTACAAACAGGCCAAAGGTTTTATTTGCAACGATCGATAAAACCCACCGGGTTTTAAGAACGCTCAGTTGTTTAAATTCCGTCAAGGGTAGGGTGTCCTTTACTAATGGACCAATCTGTGCACAGGTTGCCCTGAGGTCAACTCCGTGGCGTGCCGCGTCACGTTGTGCTGCAGTTCCAACAATCGCACGCGCACAAATCCGGCCAGAAAAAGAGATTTGCTTGCGTTTGAGAGAACGCGATTCACAATGCGACGTGAGAGCTCTTGGTCAACCAAAGCGATGTACGAAGATATAATTGCTTCTAGTTGCCCCATGCAGCTACCGACAGGGTTGGTTTAGGTCTCTTGAAGTAGACCAAGCAATAAGTTTTTCGATAACTCAAAAATCTTGATGAAGGCAGAAAATTGGTGCACTGGTAGGCGAACGAGTGCGCTGCAACATAGCCAAATTTGAAAATCGGCGTTCGACGTTGATCTGTATATAGTACCATCGAGCAAGTTTACGCAATGGGTAGGCCGAATCGAACCCGATTGAATGAGAGTACCCAGGATGATGTGTGAAAATATTTGAATCCGAAAACTTGAAAAGTCAGTGGCAACGAAAGTATTCCGACGAGCACGGCGGTTGCTGTCTACATTGAGGGGGATCAGACGTTAGCTGGAATCGTACTAGAACATTTGCTCTTAGGATTAGCAACTCGTATTTTCACGGATTGTTTAAGCATTTAGTGTTAGATATTTTCCCACTAATGTCACACCCTGACATAATTAAAATAACTCAATAAGATTACTTCAAAATTTGAAGGACTGTATAGGTTAATTTTGATAATTTGCAGGCAAAAGGACAACATGCGCTGCATTGCACCTAACCCGCATGCTCAAACTGTAAATTTTCGAACAGATATAAACCACCGTACACCCAATATTACCCATTCCTAACACTTCAAACAACCTTTTTATTCCTTCAACTAGCCTTTAACTCTGGCAGAGTTATTATAATCATAAGAACGTTTTACTAACAAGAGTTTTCCCCCATCCAAGACCGTAACCATGAATTTCATTGCGTGCTGCAACAATGCTATACTCCCTTGTCGCAGAACAACTAGTTTTGCTAAACCGGCACAGCGTAAGCAATGAACATATAAGCAATAATTGATTTTCAATAAAAAATAACTACATTATGCGGAATTGTAACTATCGATCAATATTTTTAACCTTGTATTCCTATATGTCGAAAAATGTCATCAATTACTAAGAAGCGGTAGGCAGTGCATCATTTAAGAACAGTCTGAAATTTGCTTGATCAGGTGAACGTATTATACTTTTTATATGCAAAAATGTAGGTGAGTAGTTACTGTTAAAAATACGCATATCATGGTTACCGGATATCCATGGAACTCAGTAACTAAAGCTCATTGATGTATTTTTGAGGTTTAATTAATCTATCTATTTAATAACCACAGCAAACCACAGCTTTATCTATGTGTACAGGTTTCTCTGTTGATATAAATGAAGTATCATTTTATTGCCGAACATTTCTTGGAATGCTGTCGTGTTATCTAGTGTACCTTTAAAGTGGACTTGGCCAACAACGTTACTAGGAAAACAACATGTCGCAGCTCATATTTTATCTTGAAATCTACAACACCTGTGCAAATTGGTTATCTAGATTTCCAGGAAGCTCTCTGTATTCATGTACCCAATTTTATGGTATTCAATTCGGACACACATTGTAAATAAAAAGGACTAGGACAGCTGTACAGTGACTTCAGAAACGAATAGAATAGTAACTAGTTTGTGTGTACTTTATCATCGGAACCAACCGGTGCGTTGCACGATAACTAACATTCGACGCCGTCCTGAAAACTTTGTCATTCTGCTTACAAGCGGATCGACGATGTTATGTTTACAAAATTAGGGTTCATTTTTGACAGATAGCTTGCTTGTCATGCTTGAATGGAAATTCGCTGAAATCATCAGTAATTCCAATCCATGCAGTAGACAATACAATCCGCCAGGCTTCATCACTGAAGAATATGACAACCAGATAACAGCCCTGGTTAGATTATTTCAGCGCACGTATTTGAATCGTGTCTGTTTGGACATAATCACTAGTAGAGTGGTTGACGGTGTACACCAGCTAACCATCCAAGGCAAATAAACTAAAATAGGCAACGCATTAATTTTCCAGTATTGACCCCTGTTGCATATATATACAGACTCGTAAATTAACCGTTCATCAACGGCATATCCAGGCGCGGAAGAATTTTGCACAAAATTTCCCTGTTCAACATAAATCTGGAAAATATATCTGAATCCACATCAGATTCCCCAAGTCATAAATGCCCTTGCTAAATTGTAGGTAGATAACGCTCCTATGACTAAATAAATTGTGTTGCTTACATCAGTCAGCAGGAGATTATGTCAACATTATAACTTACCTACACGACAGCATACGTACGAGTTATTTTTGTTAAAAAAGTATGGAGTTTCCAGGACGGCAAAGTAACTCAGCAGATATATTTGTATTTTAAATCTTCTTCGAATTGGTTTGCAGTAGCTGTGACACCTGCCTTGCGACCCGACTGTTGACTTCATTTTGGTTAACCACTTACAAAATCAGTTTACTTATTTCCCTTTGGTAATAAGATATGGCTGATTAAGCAATGTGCAATGTACTAATTGGATCCGCCGTCAAGCATCTAAGGACTAAACCACACCACTAGAATAATATGCTATGAGATACCAAAAATCTGTTAATAATAGTCAACATTGAAGATTTGCTAATATAGGCATATCATCTGATATGGTGCGGACAGAAAAAATCAGTTAAAATCGTATAATTCCGTTGGTCAAGATTGTGCAGTAATTACCGGTTTTCCATAGACCTTACATAGTGCCTTGTTTGTGTGTATGGCTTTGCAATTGAAGAGGACAATCACAAGGTAAGCACAAAGTAAATGAAATCGGTTTCATTCATGATTTGGTTATCGAAGACACATGACTGTCGCGACGTGTAGTAAGTGAGACACAATACAGCATAAAGTCTAATAGCTGATTTTGGCGACGCGACATCGTCGAGTTTGTTAGCGGAGGAACATCGCTTTCTGCGGGTATTTCAAGATCCAAAATGCTCTTTGTACTCAGATCAATTTGCCTCCATATAACATTACTTTATAATAGATATAATTCACTCTATCCAATTTATCTTAATTGATATAATCAAGTTCCATCGAAAGAAGAATTGACACAAAAAAACGTTGTGCACGCCACTCTTACATGCAGCGGTGAGCAGACCAGCAAGTATGTTCATGTAGGTAAATGGTGGGTCTCCTTCAACCAAATCTATTCTTCTCTTCCTGCATTCC